>JAJJZI010000001.1:12400000-13000000 GCA_024321975.1 Alternaria sp. 'sect. Undifilum'
CTTTCTACTAGTATTGCTAAGTAAGTATAAAGTATACCGCGTTAACTCCTCTGTGTTTAATCTAAGTGTGTACGTTCTATACTATAGCTATTCTTAATTTAGTATTATCTACAACCTTCTAAATTATAATGTTCTTAGACATTTTCCTAAAGAGTATCTTATTTTATAGAAAGAAGTTTAGAGCTTGCTTCTTTTATACTTATAGTTTTTATAATTCTATATCTCTAAGAGTCTTAAAGTTAACTAAAAATTAAGCGTATTATTCTAACTCTGTTAAGAATTCCTAATAGAGTATCTTTACTTGTCCTACTAGTATTAGTATATTTACATTTCTAATTATATAATAAATAAACTCCTCTTAATCCTCCTTAGGTTCTAGAAGTAGTTCCTAATTATTAAGTTTTAGATAACTTAATAATACATTTATAACTACATTCTTCTATTCTAGTATATGCTTAATATTAAAGTCTTATAAAAGAATTGTTAATATCTACTTATTTATAATAGATCTTAGATTAATAGTAGATAAGCAATTTAGTTAAGTAATAAGGGTTGCTGCATTAGTTTCTATAGTAAAGTAAACACTATAGAGGTAGGTACAAAACTTCTTAAGAGTCTATAGCACAGCCTTATATTCTAACTTAGTAGAGTACTATTGCCTCTCTTGCGCTAACTATAGTATACTTTTAAACTACACTAGGTGTTGCTTATTATCCTTCTTAAGTTATTTAATATATGCTCCTACACTGTCTTAACTTATATTAGTTATTAGGAATATCTTGTAATCTTTTGTGTTAGTGAAGTTAAGGTTTACAAGTGTAGATATATTATATATAGCTTATTTTAGCTTGTATATTGCTGCGTCTTGTGTATTTTTTTATTTAAAAGGGATATTGTCTTGTAAGAGTATAAATAGAGGTTTAGCAATTTTAGTAAAGTCTTTTACCTATATATAGTAGTAGACGTATATACCTATAAAGAATTATACCTCCCTTTTATTCTTATATAGTAGCTAGTTTATAATCTTCTTAACTTTCTTCTAGTTAGGATAACGTCCTTGCGGGCTAACCTTATAGCCTACAACCTTAAGCCTTTCTATAAAAAAATAACACTTCTTTCCTAACATAGTGCCTCTAGCTTATTTAATATTAGTTAGTACTCTATCTAGTTGCAAGATATGCTTAAGAATATAACGTTAAACTTCTAGTATTAATTCTTCTCTACTATAATTAGTTTTTAGCCCTCTACATATAATGTTGTTAATAAAGGGCATAGTATTAGGCTAGTAGTCTCTTAGAATCTTTATTATTATATATTAAAATGCTGCTATAGAGTTAGTAGCACCTATAACTATTATACATAATTATATAAGCTTAACTAGTGTTTAAAACGCTATTATGTCTCTACTTTCTAGATGTAGTGTATTTTAGTTATATTCTAAGATTCAGTTTATAAGTAAGATAATCTTGCATTCTATAAACCTCTTAGAAAACTTATCTACTATTAGTAGTAGGTTTATATCTTATATAGTAACTGTATTTATTCGCTGCGCATTACTATTCTATTAAACGCCTTTATCCTTCTTAGGGACTAGGTGCTATAGGTTATAATATTAACTATTACACTTTTCCTTTATTCCTTAATTTAGGTAGACGTTAACTATATCTACTACTTACAGTTTTAAAGCTTTTAGAATAGCAAAACTTTATACTTACTAAGCTTTATATAGTATTGTTTGTATCTTGTATAGTAGATATATATCTAGGTAAATCCTTCCTAATTCCTTAAATTACTAGAAAAGCGCTCCTTCTTTGTTAAGAAACATATATATAAATATCTCCTTTTCTAATAGCTATAGGTTGTCTCTAGTATATAGCTTATTAAGTTATTTTTTAGTAAGCCTTGTCCCTTGTAGGAAAGTAGTATATCTTAGTTTAAATTGATAATTGTACAGCCCCTTACTAGAATTATAAATACTTATTTTAAGGGGTTACTATTCTTTTGCTTTTTCTTTTTAGTTTCTTTGTCTAAATTCTATAGATATCTCCTGCTATAAGATATTAACAGGTTAAACCTTCTTATCTACTATCTTGTATAGTGTGTAAAGAATATTATATTGTTAGGTATATTTAAGTAGCCTTTTTTATATCTATTAATAATTAAGCTTATATATAATTAAAAATTTACTAAGTTTATAGTTTCTTATAGAGTCCTTAGAGTGTCTAACTGCGTGCGTAAACACTTAGTTTATTTAGAATATCTAATCTTTCTTACTACCTTCTGTATACAGCATGTTAAAGTTGCTAAATCTAGCTACTAAATTAGACTATACAGCTTCCTATATGTATTTTACTATAGCTGCTTATAATTTATTGCCTAATCTATTAGTGATTATATATAACTATATATTACTTGCTATTTCTCTATTTAAGTTATTATTAGAGGCTTTGTTTCTAATTGTCTGCGTAGGGTAATTTAGAGATAAGTTAGACATAATAAAGACTATGTTTCTTGTACTATCTTTAGATAGGACTTAGCACGTAATTTACTTAAACGCATTATACTAAATTAATATCTTAGCCCTTATACACTAAGGTCCTCCTAAAATAATAAATTTAGTAATATTAGTAATAATCCTAAATATAGTCCTTATAGTAACTATTCCTATTTGTATAAGTATATTAAATATAGTCTTAACAAATAGGTTATATATGCTATTAGCTAAAGTAATACTAAGAGAAGGCTGCCCTAGCTAGTGCTCTATTATTTTATATAGTATCTATAATGCTTACACAGCACTTAGTCTTAAGATATTTATTTATGCCATAGTGTTAATTAAGCACTTTAGAAAGCTGCTATTCACAGTAACTTAGTATTCTAGTAAGTTAGTTTAAGCAAAAGCCTACCTATTTCTTTACTAAACCCTTTAGACATCCTTTGTAGGTATATTATCTAATTTATCTATTTAGGAATCTCTTCTTCTACTTACCTTGTAGCAAGTTTACGTATTAGATTAACACAAATTTATTGCATTATAATGCGCGCTCTTAGCAGGTAGTATATTTAGTAAAATTCTATAGGTAGGGCCTATGCGCTGATTTAGCTAATTAGAGGCTAGAACAGATCTTAGGTGTAATTTAGCGCACCTAGTATCTATTAACTTAGCGTTTTTTACATACATTATAATATTAAGCACATCTATCTACAACACTAACACTATTATTAAAAAAATTACGCAGCTGTTTTTAAATGCTAGCTTGCCCTATAAGGTCTAATACTATAACTTCTTATACTTTTTATCTAAGTAGGGTAGTTGTAATACAGTTTAGCTGTCCTTACACTATCTTTTTAAGTTCTAGATTAGGAAGAGCATGTATAAACTTTTTAGCCTTCTTCTTTCTTCTTTGTTGTAAGTGCTTTAGATCTGCTAACATGTTGTCGTCTTAATAAGCTAATTAAGGTAGTTTAATAACTAAAAATAGCGTATTATAAGGCTAGCTTGCAAAAGGTATATTACTCTATATTTCTTCCTGCAAATACTGTATATCTATAAGCTATAAGTTAGAGATAGAAGAGTAATTTTATATTATTTAATTGCTTCCTTGTGTGCTTAAATTCTTACTTAGCCTTCCTTACTTCTTTACTCCTCCCTCTTAGACACAATTAATATCCTAGTAGAAGATAAAGCCTTTGCTTTTTAAGCGCGTAGTAGCATTTAACTTAAAGATGCTATATAAAGCATTTTTTTTTGCCTCCTTGTATAATTTTAGCCGCATTTATATTATTAAGCTTCTTAATATGTTCCTTAGTAGAAGGAGTGTATAGTTGTTTCTAGAATTACTAGAACTGCTAAAGGACGTTACTATAGTAGCCTTAGCTTATTAAACTAGTTGCTATATTTGCAGAATTAGAGTTTTTCCCCTTAAACCTTAAACCTAGTTAAGAGTCTCCTCTAGTAAACTTCTCTAGTAGTACACTAGAGGCTAGTTAATTAAGCATGTTATTAGTAATGTTGTAAAACTTCTAGATCTTCGCCTTTAACTATAGCAAGACTTTATTTAAAAGTAGTCGTTCTAAGATTTCTTCTAAACACTTATATAGTAGACTAAAGTAGTATATTCCTTTTTTACTAGAAATATCTTAGTTAAAACTAACTTATTTTATCTACTTTAGGGCATAGTATTGTTTACACTCCTTAAGCATGTGTTCTACTATATTTTATATATAGTAGAGAGAGTATATCTCTATATTACTTATGTATACTATACTTGTCTTATTAGATAACCTCTTTAGGGCCTTAGTAATAAAGAAATTATTATTTCTCTTACTAGGGAATTCTATATTAGTTATTTATACAACAAAGTACGTATAGTTAGAGAGTTTCTTTGGGAGTTTCTTAGTTATAAAATAAGCTATAAGTATATTAATAGTTAATAGTCTAAGCTTTAGGTTGCCTAGAGACTTAATAAGGTCTTTAACCTCTAGGTTAACGTCTACTAGTATACTTGTCTTCTTATATACTTTGCTAATCTTAATCCCTACTTCTCTTACTTTCTCTAAGGTAAAGGTTGTTTGCTAGTTAGATAGTATAATCTAGCGCATTTTAGTATTAGCGCCTCCTTGCTCTAGCTAATAAATCTTATCTAGGCTAGTTATCTTCTTATAGTAGGATTTTAGAAAAGAACAGATCCCTTCTAGTTTATATGTATTCTAATTATCTCTATTTAGGGCAAAAGGTATATAGTATATAACTAACTCTTTATTAGTTTATAGTAGGCCTTAATAGAAGAGAATACTTTCCTTTTTTAAGGGATTTGCCTGTTCTTAATATATATATTAGTAACAGAAGTAAAGTGCGTATAGTACTATACTAGACTAGGCTAGTTTTATACGTATTTATAAATATAGGCTTAAAAGTATAAGTGTTTGCCTATCTTAATAGCTATATCTTTATTCTTCTACTATTCTTTTATGTGTGTCTGCAACCTAGACTAATCCTTCTTAATATATTTAAGTAAGCGCTTTAAGATATAAAAAGAGATTAATTCTTATTAAAAAAGTAGTTTAGTAGAATAGAGACTCTTATAGCATTATAGATACTTCTATTATTAGCTTATTAATTAAAGTCTTTAAGAAATTCTGTAATACCCTTTCTGGTAAAAACTAATATACTATATTTTAGTTAAATTATAGTTAACACTAAGTTATGCGTAGATGTAGCTATAGTGTTAATAACAGAGCTTAATAGAGTTAATAGTAGATTAGAGCTAGTAGTAGTAAGTCTAGATAGAGGAAGCGTTGCGCCTTCCTGCCCTTAACCTGTCTTCTAATCCCTTTTTAACATCTAAGGTATAGTAGGACTTATATAAGTTCTTTATATAAATAGTCAATAAGTGTTAGTAAAGAAATAGACAAAGTATAGTTTCTAAGAGAAAGAATATTATTTCTTAAGTCTTTGTAGTGTGTGTTTTTTTAAGTACAGGTATATTAATCCTTGCCTTTTAGGTACTCCTTATTTCGCTAGGTAGGCTTATGTAAGGGTGCGTTGGGTTAACCAAAGATGCAAGGTAACAGTAGAAGGTGAATAAATTAGATACAGAACTATAGAGAGACTACGTGGGTTTTTTATATCTAATCCGGATAGGTAGGACTAACCAAGGTTAGGACTAACTAAGGTTATTAGAGGTCGCCGGGTCAGCTGACAGTTAGCGTAACTAGTGCGGCTGATAGTCAGCTGCTAGTGCTGAGGTAAGAAAAGCCAACGAAGGCCACAGGTCGAGTACTAGGGAACATTAAGGCTTCAGCCCTTTACAATACCCCCTTCCTAAATATTAGGAGTAGTAATCTTGTTACCTAGAGTTCTAATCTTCTAGGGCTTCTGTATCCTCTAGATTAATAGCTAGTTCCTAGGTTAGATCTAGATATCCTAACTATTTAACTAAGTACTGCTTTTTTCTTCCTCTCCCTCTTTCTTCTAATAGGGTCTCTACTAGGTATTCTTCTCTATCCTCTGTCTTAATTAGTAGAGATTTATTGTCGTCTATAGGCTGGCTTAGTAGAGGGTCTAAGGACGCTAGTCTAAGGTTATTAACATTAAATACTAGGTAAATCTAGCTAGGAGTATTTAACTTAACTGCGTTTAGTCTAATAACCTTAAGTACTGTATACTTTAGATTTTTCTAGTTAAGTTTTCTACTAGGCCTTTTTGTTTTGTAGTGGTCGCCTAGTTTTAACTATACCCTATTGCCTATTTTAAGCTAAGGTAATTAGTGCCTTTTCTTATTTGCCTACTTTTCTTGTTCTTATTAACTTTCTCCTATTATAGCTTGTGCAAGCTTAATACTTTGTTGTAGTTTATTAATAATATTTTCTGCTTTTTAATAGTCCTCTTATATTCTCCTTAGAAGTTGTTATTAAGGGCTGTGCTTAGCTACAATTTGTAGAGGATCTACCTTATAGCCGTGTTGTAGGAAGAAAGGAGACATTTTAGTAGACTAAGCTTGCCTTGCTATAACTACAATCTTAGCTATCCCTAGGTTACTCTTCTAATTTGTTTAATCCTAATTGTAGAAGGCTTATAAATAAGTCTGTACTATAGAGTTTATTTTTTCTGTAGACCTGTTAGTTTTAGGATAGTATCTAGAAGATAAGTATTACTTGATTTCTAATAACTCGCAAAGCTTAATCTAAAAATAGTTAACAAGCTGTATACATCTGTCTAAAGTAATATAGTTTAGTAACTAATAGTAAGCTACAATAGAGTTAATAAAAGCCTTAGTAATACTTTTTATAGTAATATTCTTAAGGCCTATTAGGACAACGTCCTTACTAAGCCTATCTATAACTACTATAAGGTTTGTATAGCTTTTGCTTTCTAGTAACCTTATAATAAAATTTATAGAAATTTCTTTCTATATTTGCTTAGGTATAGGCAAGGGTTTTAGTAAGTCTTATAGGCTGTCTCTTTAGGGTTTTGTTCTTCTACATACTAAGCAGTTCCTTATGTACCTTCTAATACTTTTACTAATAGAGGGCTAAAAGTATTCTCTTGCAATAGCTTAATAAGTAATATTCCTTTCTAGATAGCCTAAAGCTCTAGAACTGTAGATTTTTTAGATAATTCTAGTTCTTAGAGGTTTATTATTAGGTACCTATTTTTAATCTTAGTATAGAAGGTTTCTAGAATTGTCTAGTTAGCATTGAGAAATAGAAAGTTTAAGATCTAAAGCTGTAGGAAATTATTGTTTACTATCCCTTATAGCTTTCTAGGCTATTTAGTAGGTTTTGTCCTCTTTTTTAGCTTTATCCTATAAATCTTCTAGATCTAATTACTCCTAGGGTAATTCTAGTACTGCTGCTAGATAGCTGTTGTAGCTAAAGGTTCTAAGCACCTCTTCTTCTTCTAGTTCCTTGTTAGTAGCTGCAGTTGTAGGTTTAAATACTTATAAAAACTTCCTAGAAATCCTAGTATCCTAGTTGTTTACTAGCATATCTTGTTGTCACCTAGATAAGGCATTAGCCTTAGAGTTATTAACTCTAGGCCTATAGGATATTTCTATATTAGGAAACTTTCCTAGAAATTAAGCCTATCTTATTTGCCTCTTGCTAAGCTATCTAGGCTTACTAAAATATTTAAGGTTTTTATAGTCTGTAATAACTATAAACTTCTTTAAAGACTGTAGCATAGCATTCTACTTAGATAAGTAAAAGATAACTGCTAGTAATTCTTTATTATGTATCTTGTAATTGCTTTACGTGCTAGTTATCTTTTTTAATTAATAAGTTACTAGGCGTAAGCTTCTTTAATTATTATATTATAAGAGGACTCCTGCTACTACATATCTAGAAGAGTCTGTTTCTAGGATTTTTTCTCTGTTAGGATCCTATTAAGCTAGTACTAGCTTAGTAATAAATAACTCCTTTAGCTTATCAAAAGCCTTTTGCTTGGTTTTTACCTATTAAAAGGAGATGTTACTAGTAAGCCTTAAAAGAGGAGCTACTATTTCTAAGTAGTTCTTAATAAATTGTTAATAGAAGTTTATAAAACTAAGAAAGCTACGTACTCCTTTAACATTTGTAGGTACCTGCTAATCTCTAATTGCTTTTACTTTTTTAGGGTCTATCTAAAGTCCTTTTCTAGCCTTAATAATAAATTTAAGGTATTTTGTACTCTATACGTTAAATTTACATTTCTAGATATCTAAAGGTAATCTAGCCTTGCCTATAGCTTCTAAAACCTTATTTATATTACGTTAGTATTCTTTAAGCGTGCTATTAGTGTAAATTAATATATTATCTAGGTAGGCTAAGCAAAAATTGTTAATATACTTGTAGAGGGTCTAATTAATATAGTATTAAAAGGTACTAAGAGCGTTTGCTATACTAAATAAAGTAACTAGCTACTTATATAACCTAAATCTAGTACAACAAGCTGTTTTCTACTTATCTTCTATATTAATCCTAATCTTATAGAAAGCTGCAGAAATATTAATCTTTATAAACTATTTAGCTTTTGTAATATTGTTAAAGGTTTCCTAAATTAAAAGTAAAGGATAATAATCTTTCTTTGTAATAGTGTTTAGGGCTTAGTAACTAATGTAGAAATGTAATCCTCTTCTAGGTTTCTTAGCAAAAAGGACAGGAGAGGAGGTAAGAGAGCTACTAGCTCTAATCTATCCTTTATTAAGTAGAGAAATAAGCTCCTTTTGTAATACTAGGAGTTCTAGGCAGCTTATACTGTATAGAGGTCCCTAGGGAGCCTCTTTTTCCTTATCTTTATTATCTTTCTCTAGTTTAATTTAGTAATCTACTTTAGATCTGCGTAAAGGAGGTAGTATAGAAGCAGTTTTTAGATTAAAAATCTAAGCTAGGTGTTAATAAGCTTTAGAGAGTAAAAGTAGGACCTCTACTTTCTTCTTAAGAGCTAAGTCTTTTTTAATATCCTTAAAAGAAGCAGCAAAAGTTTAAATAAACTTATTCTTTTTTACCCGCCTAATATAGGAGTAATAAGCTGTTACGCTTATTTGTTTTAATCTCTAGTCTCCTTTAATAGGGCAATCCTTAGTGCCAAGTAACTTAATTCTTTAGCTAGAAGAATAGATGTAAATTGTTTTTCTAGAAGAAGCAATAGTAACCGCTCTTCTATTTATCTAAGGCTGTCTAAGTATTAAATTATTACTAGGGTGTGTAGGAGCTATATAAACCTAAATAGTATTTTTATAGCCTTTAATATTAATGTCTAACCTAGCAACTTTATTAATAGTTCTAGGTTTATCTATAACTCCTTCTAATCTCCTAAGAGAAATAGAAATGCACTATAAGTTAGCGTTCTTAATAAGTTAAGGGCTAATAAGCGAGTATGCAAGGTTTCCTGTATTAATTAAAGTAGAGGCGAAAGTATAACAATTAACTAGCGCCTCTAAAGTAATTCTATTGATACTTATATTCTTTTTAAATTTAGCCTACTCATTAACTAAGTTATCCTGACTTATTAGAAGCTCTTACTAGTAACTTTAAACAGGAGCTACTCTTTTTCTAAATCTAAGTCCTTATTTAAGCTTCTCTTACTTAGCTTATTATCTTTTTTTTTCTTAGAGTTAGAGGACTTAACTAAAGTCTTTTTCTCCCGTTTAGAGGATCTCTTATTCTTTACATAATATGTAGACAGATAACTTTTCTATTTATAGTTAAAACAGCGTCTTTCTTTGTACAACTATTTTAACTTCTAGTTACTAAACTGTTAAGGTTGAGCAGTTCTTCCTGTGTATTCTATCCCTTCTATCTAGTCTCCTTTTAAAGGAGAAGGAGGAGGAGAAGTTCTTCTAGATTTATATTTCTTAGGCTTGTTGTCTCTGCCTTTAGAGTACTCCTCTATTTTATAGAAGTAATTAGCAATCTCTATTGCTTTATTTTGCAGGCTATCTAAATCTTTATAAGTAATACCTATAAGTTTGTCTTAAAGTTTCTAAATGAGACTTTTTTAGAAAAGCATTATCCTTGTATCCTTGTCTAAGATACTATTAGATAGTAATAGTTCCTTTTAGAATTCTATAATATATTTGTGGATGCCTTTCTTGCCTTAGCTTATAAACTAGAGCTTATTCTTAGCTCTCTCTGCACTATAGGGATCTTTAAACATTTAGTTAAAGAAGTTTAATAGCTTATTAAAGTTTTATAAATGAGAAATCCTTATTTAGTTAAGGAAAGGCAGTGTAAGAGTTATAGCTAAGCCTTTTAATTAACTAAAGGCGTAATTATAAGTCATTTTATCTGTGTTAAAATCTTTCTTATTATTTTTTACCTTAGTAGTAAGTTGTTGTTAAAAGATTTAGTACATCTCTTTGTTTTTATTAAAGGTATTAGGATCTAGTTGTTTAAAACGCCTAGGCGTTTAAGCTTATTAATTTCCTAAGGCAGCTAATAGGGTAGGTAACTAAGGTAGAAGTTGTTATTCTACCTTAGGCTCCCTTTTTTGTTACAATGTTGTGCCTATAGCTTCCCAAGCTTAGAAAGCTTCCTGTACTTTTGTAGAGGTGGCTATCTTGTCTAGGCCCCCTACTCTACAAAGTCCCTCTAAAGTAGTCTCTACTTTAGGTTTGCTAACACTATCTTAGTGTAATTCTGTTATCCTTACAACTAAAAAAGCTGTTAAGGGTTCTGCTATTGTATTTGTAGGTACTCGCTAGTACTCTATATTGTTAACAGGAATTGTTATAGGTGCTACTACGCTTAGTAGGCTTATCCTTTGTGTAGGAGCTACTACGCTTAGTAGGCTTATTCTTTTGTGTAGGGGCTACTACGCTTAGTAGGCTTATCCTTCGTCTGTTTTCTAGGGCTACTACGCTTACTAGGCTTATCCAACGAATTTAAACGCCTTAGGGACTTATATAACTAAGTATCCCTTAGCACTTTTGATCTAGTGCTTCTTCTGTTAATCCTTTAGTAGATTTAAATAGTAAACTAATTAACTAGCAGTCTAGTTAATTAGATTCTCGCGCGTAGATATAGCTCTAGCTAGCTTCTTGTCTAGATATACCTCTAGAGGGCTTCTAAGTACGACGTAGCTACGCGAGTAGCTAAAGAAGGATCTAATTTAATTGTAAGGGTGCGTTAGGTTAACTAAAGATGCAAGGTAACAGTAGAAGGTGAATAAATTAGATATAGAACTATAGAGAGACTACGTGGGTTTTTTGTATCTAATCTAGATAGTTAGAACTAACCAAGGTTAGGACTAACTAAGGTTATTAGAGGTCGCCGGGTCAGCTGACAGTTAGCGTAACTAGTGCGGCTGATAGTCAGCTGCTAGTGCTGAGGTAAGAAAAGCCAACGAAGGCCACAGGTCGAGTACTAGGGAACATCAAGGCTTCAGCCCTTTACAGCTTAGATTTATACTTAAAGCTAGTACTTATATATAAGCTTTTAGTGCTATCTCTATTTTGCTAGATAGCACCTTAGCTTTGTATTTCTTTACGTATATATTACTGTCTCTATTTTACTAGACAGATTACTACCTCCCTTTTGCTAGGTAGACTTCAAATTAGCCTTTAGAATACATATATAACTGCCTCTATTTTGCTAGATAGTTTGCCGCCTCTTTTTTGCTAGATAGACTTTAAATTAGCATTTAATAACGCATTTTGTTTTTATTAGTAGATTTTATTCTTCCTTATTGTTGTTGTTAGTGTTAACTTAGATAGCATTGTCCTTAACGTAGTCTGTAATAAGAGATAGTGCTAATCCCCTAAAAGTATGTCTAGTAATAATCCTATAGATTCTGTGCTTACGTAAGATTGTTATATTATTCTTGCAATAATTATGTACTAGTTCCTTTATATACTAAGTAGTAGAGTATGTCCCTATAGGCTTTGCTATTTATACAGGTGTTAGAGTGTATAAAGACATACTACTACAAGGGCATAAGATTACTAGTAGTTAGGTTATACAAGAACAAGGGTAGTAAGATAAAGATCTTATTATAGGTTGTATCTAGAAGAGAAGTACAAGAGTTGAGTTGTAAGGTAGAGGATTAATGCCCTCGCTCGTTTCAATCCCCGAAACGAGCTATATACCTTTAGATCAGGTGGTTGAGCACTAACCTAGTGAGCAGCAGGGTATCACCCTGTGCACCGGCACAATAGTAGCTTTCCTAAGACTCTGTTACTGTTAGAAGAGCTGATTAAGAATACTAGCGAAGTAACTAAGCAAGAGATTAAGGCTTACTAAGAAAGGGTTAGATTAGTACTATACACAGCTATTATGCTGTAACTAAATATTACTTACTTAATCTTAAAGCTCTTACACTTCTTTACAAACTCTAGTAATTAGCATATAAAAGCTGTTAAATAGGTAATTATGTACCTTTATTAAACAAGATAGGACGCGATCTAATATAAGAACTATAATAGCCTAGACCTAACAATCACAGGCGATACTTCCTTTATAGATAATTAGGAAACTTGTTAATTGTCCTATAGTCATATAGTTATCCTATATAGTAGTCTAATATTTTAGAAGGCAGCTTAGTAGACTACAGTTACTATATCAACTACTAAGGCTAAGCTACTCGCCCTTAAGCACACTACTAAGGAGGCTATAGCCTTTAAGCACTTCTTTCGTAAACTATCTCTTAATCTAGGAGATGTCTAGACAGTTTAGTGTAATAATTAATAAATAATTAAGCTTATAGTTAGGAAGAATAAGTAGATTAGCACATAATTAAGACATGTAGAAATACAAAATATGTAGCTACAGCAAGAATATGCTAAAAGATTATTTTAGGTTAAGTACCTAGAAACAGCAATTATGCTAGCTAATAGACTAACTAAGTCGCTCACCTAATAATAGTTTAAGAAGTTTAAGCAGTTGCTCAACCTTTATCAAGTTAAGCACTTTATTAAGGGCAACAATAATTAACAAATAAAAGGATTTGTATTAAGAAACAATATCTATATACTAGGCTAAGTCTCCTCTTAATTGCTTAGAATAAGCGGTAGAACGTAAGCTAGACAAGCAAGAAAACTAGAAAAACAAAACTAAGATTACTATTAAGTATTAGAATCTTCGTAATCGCTTAACTCTATTATTAGATTATACACAGCTTTCTTAGCTTTAGCTAGCTTAAGAGCATCTTAAGCTATCTTAGCTTAAGTAGTAAGAGTCTAGAGGTAAGCAGCATAACAGCAAGAATCTAACCTATTACTTCTATACATAGAGTTGTAAGATAATCGTTAGTGCACTTTTACGTAATAATCGAGCCTATATGTATAGGTTGTATAGCGATTAGAACAGCGAACTTAAAGGCGATTGTACAGAATAGGCAGAGGAAGCATTCCTTAAGTATGCTGTTCTTAAAGAGACAATTGCTAGAGAGGTTGTTGTTATTAAGGCTACTAATATTATTGTTACTATTGTTACTACTACTACTGTAGATAATAAGCTAATTGTTGTAGCTATTAAGCAGGTTGCTAATTAGGTTAGCTAAGTTGTATACAACGAAATTAATCCTTATTATTATATCTTAGATTAAATATGCTTACAGGAGCAGGCAGCAGGAGTTAAGCGTAATAATTATAAACAGGAGGCTTCTGCGTAGAAGGCTTTCTAGTAGACGTAACGCCGCTATTAATCTCTTTGCAGTAAGCAATAATGTCCTTAAGCAGTTAAGCTTTTGTAGCTTAGTACATCTTGTTATTATTCTATCTCTAAAAAACTAGTTAGTAAGCTAAGCAAGAAGCTTCAAGATTAAAGACTTACTACTTTATTCTTGTACATAGCTATAAATTAATTAGCAAGATTAATATTAACTGTGTAGCAGGTATGCAATAAGCAACTACTGTAGCGTAAGCTACTCTAACTGCTAGTCTAAACGCAATTAAAGCAGTGTTTAGCGTTTAAACTATCTGGCATCGTTTTTATACAGCACTTATAAGGCAGAACGTAAAAGTGTAATAGATTAGCAGCAATGTTTAAAGAGCTATTAGGCACTTTTTTCTAGGTGAAGGAGGGCGCGTTGCGCCTAGTAGACAGCTTAATAGGCGTTTATAGGCTATCGCTGTTGTCTTATTGCTAATTGCAGGACGCTGCTTAAATAGTAAGCTACTAAGACTTTTACATTAGCTCTTAAGGAGCCTTGCTCTTACGCTAGCTTAATTACTTAGTTAGACTCTTATGTAGATCAAAATTTAAGCAAGGACTTAACAGTAGACTTAATTTAGTAAGTAAGGTGATTAGCCTCTAAGTAGAGCTACTAGATATCTTACAATAAGCGTATAGATTAAACAATAGCAGCAACTTATTCTTATTATTTTAAAGATTAGCTGCTTATTAAGTCTTATTGTTAAACAGGCTTTGACGCGCGCAATGCTTATACTTAGCACTATTCTTACGTTACTAACAACTACTACCTAAGCGATTCTTATGCTTATAACAGCAGCTTTCTAATTAACGCTCGCGCTTATTATTACTAAGAGCGGACTACATAAGATGAGCAGCTAATTAGTAAGAGAATAATAGAGTAACTCTGCTTACTATATTAGTAATAGTGGTTAAGACAGTCCTGAAAAGCTTAGTAATTAATATTAGAGTAGGGTTAAGGACAAAAGTTTTAGAGAAGTAGTAGACGTAATTAAGATTATTGTAGAGGCTGCGCACTAACTAATTACGCAATATTTAGGGTCTATCTAATATTTTAATATTAGGACTACTAGGATTAGTTAAAACATTAACAAGCAGTATTACTATAATAATAGAGGATTAGGTAGAAAAAAGCTATAATTACAGAGGGACCTCTTGATTAACAACCTTAATTTATTACAATTGCCTAGTTGCTTACAGCTTAGATTAATAGTATCTCACTAACCTAGGGGGTGTGTTGGAGTATTAACATGCGCAACATGCGGGTCACCCTATTAAGCAGGTGATCTTAGTAAGCTAAACACGTGACAATCGCGCTAGCGCCTATATATAAGGAGCAGGAGCAAACGTAGGTACAGGAGTAGGAGTAGGAGTAGGAGGCTAAGCAGCAAAACTACAATACAACATTTCTTAAGCGTGACAATTATAGACAGGAGGCTTCTATAAAAAAGGCTTTCTAGTAGACGTAACGCTACTCTTAATCTCTTTGTAGTAAGCAATAATATTCTTAAGCAGTTAAGCTTTTAAAGCTTAGTACATCTTATTATTATTTTATCTCTAAACACTAGTTAGCAAGCTAAGCAAGAAGGTTAATAAGTTAGAGACTTACCTTTTTATCTCTATACATAGCTATAAATTAATTAGTAAGATTAATATTAACTGTGTAGTAGGTATAAGACGAGCAACTGCTATAGCGTAAGCTGCTCTAACTACTAGTTTAAACGCAATTAAAGCAGCGTTTAGTATACAAACTATTTAGTATCTTCTTTATACAGTGCTTACACAGCAGAACGCAAGAGCGTAATAAATTAGCAGTAACTTTTAAGGAGCTATTAGGCGCCTTTTTCTGTGTAGAGGGGGGCGCGGTGCGCTTAGTAGACAGATTAATAAGCGTTTTTAGCCTATTATTATTGCTATATTGCTGTTCACGTGTTACTGCTTAAGCAGTTATCTACTGTAACTTTTACTTTAGCTCTTAAGGAGCCTTGCCTTTACGCTAGCTTAATTGCTTAGTTAGGCTCTTATGTAGATTAAAATTTAAATAAGAACTTAACAGCGGGCTTAATTTAGCAGGTAAAGTAATTAGCCTTTAAGTAGAGTTACTAGATGTCTTGCAGTAAGCAAAAGGATTAATAAGTAGAGGTAACTAACTCTTATTATCTTAAAGATTAGCTGCTTGCTAAATCTTATTATTAAATAGGCTTTAGCGCGCGTAATACTTATACTTAGCACTATTCTTGCGTTGTTATCAGAGGCTTTCTAAGCGTTAATTACGTTGTTAATAACAGCTCTCTAAGCTGCGCTTATTGTTGCTAAGGGTAGACTATACTAGAAAGATTAGTAGCTAATTAGTAAGAGTATAATAGGGCAACACTTACTATATTAGTAATAGTAGTTAAGACAGTTCTGAAAAGCTTAGTAATTAATATTAAAGTAAGGTTAAGGACAAAAGTTTTAGAAGAGTAGTAGACGTAATTAATATTGTTGTAGAGGCTACGCACTAACTAATTACGCAATATTTAAAGTCTATCTAATGTTTTTATATTAGGACTGCTAAGATTAATTAAAACATTAACAAGCAGCATTACTACAACAATAGAAGATTAGGTATGAAAAGCTATAATTACAGAGGAACCTCTTGATTAACAACCTTAATTTAGTATAATTGCCTAGTTGCTTACAGCTTAGATTAATAGTATCTTACTAACCTAGGGGGTGTGTTAGAGTATTAACATGCGCAACATGCGGGTCACCCTGTTGAGCAGGTGATCCTAGTAAGCTGAACACATAACAATCGCGCTAGCGCCTATATATACAGGCTAGATCGTCTTATTCCTCTAAAGTATTTATTGACTACTTTGTTGTGGCACTTAGTTGATTAATACACTCATTCCACTCCTCCTAATCAAGCAATTGCTCTTTTTCAGCTCCTACAGTTATGAGCCCGGTTCGGTCAAACCTGCGTAAGCGCTTTTGATGTGGTTGCCAAGTGGGGTGGGTGACCACAAGCGAGAAAGCGGCAAAAAGATAAGCCTAGAAGATACAATACACACAGACAGCCCGCAGTACAAGGTAGCTTCGCTAGCCTTATAGGGTCGGTGCGCCTTTATAGCGCCAGAGCCAGCGAGCTAGTATCCTAGCCTCCTGCTCAAGAGAGCGCCAAGAGAAGGGCTAGTGTGCTCTCAGGTAGATTGACTAGCAGTGGGCACTGCTAGCAATCTAGGGGGTGTGTCGCAACGTGTATATGTATCCTCTAGCCGGAGCGCGATTTATCGATCGGTCGGTATTTTGTTTTCGACATTATCTAAGTAAGATGCTACGCTATGTTTTTTAAAGAAGTTCTTAGTTATAATAGACTACAAAAACCTAGAGTATTTTAGAAAGCTTAGGCAGCTTAGTAAAAAATAAATAAGATAGGCCTAATTCCTTAGTAAGTTTCCTAACATAGAAATCGCCTATAGGCCTAGAGTTAACAACTCTAGGGCTAATACTTTATCCTAGAGACAACAAGATATGCCTGTAAACAGTTTAGATACTTAAATTTCTAGAGAGTTTCTACAAGTCTTTAAACTATTTACTACAACTACTTTAAAAATAAAAGAATAAGAAGAAAAAAAGACTCTTAAGACCTTTTGCTGTAATAGTTACTTAGTAGTAGTGTGCCGGTGCACAGGGTGATACTCTGCTGCTCACTAGGTTAGTGCTCAACCACCTAATCTAAAGGTATATAGCTCGTTTCGGGGATCGAAACGAGCGAGGGGATCGACCCTCCACCTTACAACTCAACTCCTGTACTTCTCTTTTAGATACAACCTATAATAAGATCTTTATCTTACTACCCTTGCTCTTGCATAACCTAACTACTAGTAATATTATGCCCTTGTAGTAGTATGTCTTTATACACTTTAACACCTGTATAAATAGCAAAGCCTATAGGGACATACTCTACTACTTAGTACACGAAGGAACTAGTGTATTATTATTTTAAGAACAATATAACAATTTTACGCAAGCACAGAATTCTTAGAATTATTACTAGACTTACTTTTAGGGGGTTAGCACTATCCCCTATTATAGACTATATTAAGGTCGATATTACCTAAGTTAGCACTAACAACAACAATAAAGAAAAGCAAAATCTACTAATAAAAAATAAAATGCGTTATTAAATGCTAATTTAAAGTCTGTCTAGCAAAATAGAGGCAGCAGACTATGTAGCAAAATAGAGGCAGTTATATATGTATTCTAAAGGCTAATTTGAAGTCTACCTAGCAAAAGGGAGGTAGTAATCTGTCTAGTAAAATAGAGACAGTAATATATACGTAAAGAAATACAAAGCTAAGGTGCTATCTAGCAAAATAGAGATAGCACTAAAAGCTTATATATAAGTACTAGCTTTAAGTATAAATCTAAGCTTATCTAGTAAAATAAGGGGTACCTAAGAGGTAGAGATAAATACACCTACACCTAAGAAAACACATACTACAAAAATTTAAAGAAAGATATTCTTTCTCCTAGAGACTATACCCTGTTTATTTCTTTACTAACACTTATTAACTATCTATATAAAAAACTTATATAAGTCCTACTATACTCTAGATGTTAAAAAGGGATTAGAAGACAGGTTAAGGGCAGGAAGGCGCAACGCTTCCTCTATCTAGACTTACTACTACTAGCTCTAATCTACTATTAACTCTATTAAGCTCTGTTATTAACACTATAGCTACATCTACGCATAACTTAGTGTTAACTATAATTTAACTAAAATATAGTATATTAGTTTTTACCAGAAAGGATATTACAGAATTTCTTAAAGACTTTAATTAATAAGCTAATAATAGAAGTATCTATAATGCTATAAGAGTCTCTATTCTACTAAACTACTTTTCTAATAAGAATTAATCTCTTTTTATATCTTAAAGCGCTTACTTAAATATATTAAGAAGGATTAGTCTAGGTTGCAGACACACATAAAAGAATAGTAGAAGAATAAAGATATAGCTATTAAGATAGGCAAACACTTATACTTTTAAGCCTATATTTATAAATACGTATAAAACTAGCCTAGTCTAGTAGAGTACCATACGCACTTTACTTCTATTACTAATATATGTATTAAGAATAGGCAAATCCCTTAAGAAAAGAAAGATATTCTCTTTTTCTAAGGCTTACTACAAACTAATAAAGAGGTAGTTATATACTATATACCTTCTACTCTAAATAGAGATAATTAAGATACGTATAAACTAGAAGGAATTTATTCTTTTTTAAAATCCTACTATAAGTAGATAACTAGCCTAAATAAAATTTATAAGCTAAAGTAAAAAGGCGCTAATGCTAAAATGCACTGAATTATACTATCTAACTAGCAAGTAATCTTTACCCTAAAAGAAGTAAGAGAAGTAGGAATTAAGATTAGTAGGGTATATAAGAATATAAGTATACTAGTAGATGTTAACCTAGAAGTTAAAGACCTTATTAAGTCTTTAGGCAACCTAAAGCTTAGACTATTAACTATTAACATACTTATAGCTTATTCTACAACTAAGAGACTCCTAAAAAAATTTCTAACTATATATACTTTGTTGCAAGGGCAACTAATACAAAATTCTTTAGTAAAAGAAATAATAGTTTTTTTATTACTAAGGCTCTAAAGGGGTTATTTAACAAGACAAGTATAGTATATATAAGCAATATAAAGACACACCCTCTCTACTGTATATATAATATAGTAGGATACATGCTTAAGGAGTGGAAATAATACTACGCCTTAAAGTAGATAGAATAGGTTAGTTTTAATTAGAATATTTCTAGTAAGAAAAGAACATACTACTTTAGTTTACTATATAAGTGTTTAGAAAAAATTCTTAAGTAACTATTATTAAACTAAGTCTTACTATAGTTAAAGGCGAAGATCTAAGAGTTTTATAATATTACTAATAATATGCTTAATTAACTAGCCTCTAGTATGCTACTAGAGAAGTTTACTAGAAGAGACTCTTAACTAGGTTTAAGCTATAAAGGGAAAAACTTTAATTCTATAAATATAGTGACTAGTTTAACGAGCTAAGGTTACTATAGTAATGTCCTTTAGCAGTTCTAGCAATTCTAGAAACAACTATATACTCCTTTTACTAAGAAATACGTTAAGAAGCTTAATAATATAGATACAGCTAATATTATACTAAAAGGCAAAGAAAACGCTTTATACAGTATTTCTAAGTTAAATGCTACTACGCGCTTAAAAGGCAAAGGCCCTGCCCTTTACTAGGATATTAATCGTGTCTAGGAGGGAGGAGGAAAGAAGCAAGGAAGACTAAGCAAGAATATAAGTACACAAGAAAGCAATTAAATAATATAAAGTAACTCTCTTATCTTTAATTTGTAGCTTATAGATATACAGTATCTATAGAAACAAATATAAAGCAATATACCTTTTACAAGCTAGCCTTATAATATACTATTTTTAGTTATTAAACTACCTTAATTAGCTTATTAAGACAACAATATGTTAGCAGATCTAAAGCACTTACAGCAAGAAAAGAAGAAAAAGGCTATAAAGTTTATTAATGCTCTTCTTAATCTAGAACTTAAAGAGATAGTGTAAGGACAGCTAAACTGTATTATAACTACCCTACTTAGATAGGAAGTATAAGTAGTTATAGTATTAGACCTTATAAAGCAAGTTAGTATTTAAAAACAGCTACGCAATCTTCTTAATAATGTTATTAGTATTACAAATAGTATAGATGTGCTTAATATTATAACTTGTGTAAAAAGCGCTAAGCTAACAAATGCTAGGTGCGCTAAATTATACCTAAGATCTATTTTAGCCTCTAATTAGCTAAATAAGCGCACAAGCCCTACCTATAGAATTTTACTAAATTTACTACCTACTAAGAGCGCGCATTATAATGCAATAAATTTATATTAATCTAATACGCGAACTTGCTATAAGGTAAGTAGAAGAAGAAATTTCTAGATAAATAAATTAGATAATATAGCTACAAAAGATGTCTAAGGGGTTTAGCATAAGAATAGGCAAGCTTTTACTTAAACTAACTTACTAGAATACTAAGTTACTATAAATAGCAGCTTTCTAAAGTGCTTAATTAATATTAGGGCATAAATAAATATCTTAAGACTAAGTGCTACGCAAGCGTTAAAGATACTATATAAAATAATAGAGTACTAGCTAGAGTAGCTTTCTCTTAGTATTACTTTAGCTAATAGTATATATAACCTATTTATTAGAATTATATTTAATATACTTATATAAATAGGGATAGTTACTATTAGGACTACGTTTAGGATTGTTACTAATATTACTAGATCTATAATTCTAGGAGGACCTTAGTGTACAAGCGCTAGAATATTAATTTAGTATAATATGTTTAGGCAAATTTTGTGCTAAGTTCTATTTAAAGATAGTATAAGAAATGCAGTCTTTATTATGTCTAACTTATCTCTAAATTACTTTATATAGATAATTAGAAATAAAGCCTCTAATAACAACTAAAAAGGAGAAACAGTTGGTAATATATAGTTGCATATAATTACTAATAAATTAAGTAATAAACAATAAGTAGCTGTAGTAAAATATATATAAGAAGCTACAAAGTCTAATCTAGTAGCTAGATTTAGTAACTTTAACATGCTATATATAGAGGGCAGTAGAAAGAATTAAATAGTCTAAATAAACTAAGTGTTTACGTACATAGCTAGATAGACTAAGGACTTTACAAGAAACTATAAACTTAGTAAATTTTTAATTATATATAAGCTTGATTGTTAGAAGATGTAAAAAAGGCTACTTAAATATACTTAATAATACAATAATCTTTACACACTATATAAGATAGTAGACAAGAAGGTTTAACCTATTAATATCTTATAGCAGGAGATGCTTATAGAATTTAGACAAGAAGACTAAAAGGAAAAGGTAAAAAAATAGTGACTTTTTAGAATAAGCATTTGCAATCCTAATAAAGAGCTGTGTAATTATCTATTTAAACTAAGATATGCTGCTTTTTTACAAAAAATAAGGCTTACTAAAAAACAACTTAACAAGCTATATACTAGAGATTACTTACAGCTATTAGAAAAGAAGATATTTATACATATGCTTCTTAATAGAGAAGGAGTGCTCTCCTAGTAATTTAAGGAATTAGGAAGGATTTACCTTAATATATGTCTACTATACAAGATACAAATAATACTATATAAAGCTTAGTAAGTATAAAGTTTTACTGTCCTAAAAGCTTTAGAGCCGCAAGTAGTAGATATAGTTAACGTCTACCTAAATTAAGGAACATAGGAAAGGTGTAATAGTTAATATTATAACCTATAGCACCTATTACCTAAGAAGGACAAAGACGTTTAATAGATTAGTAATACGCAGTAAATAAATGCAGTTACTATATAAGATGTAAACCTACTACTAATAGTAGATAAGTTTTCTAAAAGGTTTATAAAATACAAGATTATCTTACTTATAAACTTATTTTTAAGATATAACTAAATTACACTATATCTAGAAAGTAGAGATATAACAGCATTTAAAACACTAGTTAGACTTATATATTTATGCATAATAGTTATAAGTGCTACTAACTCTATAGCAGCATTTTAACGTGTAATAATAAAGATTCTAAGAGACTACTAGCCTAATACTATGCTCTTTATTAACAACATTACATATAAAGGGCCAAAAACTTATTATAGCAGAGAAAAATTAATACTAGGTGTTTAATATTATATTCTTAAGCATATCTTGAAACTAGACAGAGTGCTAACTAATATTAAATAAGCTAGAGGCACTATGTTAGGAAAAAAGTATTATTTTCTTATAGAAAGGCTTAAGGTTGTAGGCTATAAGGTTAGCCTATAAGGATGTTATCCTAACTAAAAGAAAGTTAAGAAGATTATAAACTAGTGTAAAGGGCTAAAGCCTTGATGTTCTCTAGTACTCGGCCTGTGGCCTTCGTTGGCTTTTCTTACCTCAGCACTAGCACCTCAGTACTAGCACCTCAGCACTAGTAGCTGACTATCGGCCGCACTATTCACGCTAACTGTTAGCTGATCTAACAACCTCTAACAACCTCAGTTAGTCCTAACCTAGGTTAAGTCCTAATCACCCGGGTTGGATATATAAACCTACGTAGTCTCTCTCTATAGTTTAATATCTAATTTATTTACCTTTCACTGTTTACCTTGCATCTTTGGTCAACCCAACGCACCCTTACAATTAAATTAGATCCTTCTTTAGCTACTTGCGTAGCTACGTCGTACTTGGATGCCCTCTAGAGCTATATCTAGACGAGAAGCTAGCTAGAGCTATATCTACGCGCGAGAATCTAATTAATTAGACTGCTAGTTAATTAGTTAACTGTTTAAATCCACCGAAGGATTAACAGAAGAAGCACTAGATTAAAAGTGCTAAGGGATACTAAGTTGTATAAGTCCCTTAGGCGTTTAAACTCGTTAGATAAGCCTACTAAGCGTAGTAGCACCTATAACGATTTCTGTCAACAATATAGAGTACTAGCAAGTACCTACAAATACAATAGCAGAACCCTTAGCAGCTCTTTTAGCTGTAAGAATAGCAGAACTGTACTAAGATAGTGTTAGTAGACCTGAAGTAGAAATTACTTTAGAAGGTCTTTGTAGAGCAGGTGGCCTAGATGAGATGGCTGCTTCTACAAGGATACAGGAAGCCTTCCAAGCTTAGGAGGCTATAGGCACGCTACAACAAAGGGAGCCTAAGGTAGAACAACCTCCACCTTGGTTACCTACCCTATTGGCTGCCCTAGGAAATTAACAAACGCCTAGGCGTTTTAAACAACTAGATCTTGATACCTTTAACAGAAACAGAAAGATGTACTAAATCTTTTAACAACAGCTTACCGCTAAGGTAGAGAATAATAAGGAAGATTTTAACACGGATAAAAGGACTTATAACTACGCCTTTAGTTAATTAAAAGGCTTAGCTGCAACCCTTACCCTGCCTTTCCTTAACTAAATAGGGATTTCTAATTTATAGAACTTTAATAAGATATTAAACTTCTTTAACTTAATGTTTGGAGATCTCTATAGTGCAGAAAGAGCTAAGAACAAGCTCTAGTCTATAAGCTAAGGCAAGAAAAGCATACGCAAATATATTATAGAATTCTAGGAACAACTACTATTATCTAATAGTAGTTTAGACGAGGATACAAGGATAATGCTTTTCTAAAAAAGTCTTATTTAGAAACTTTAAGACAAACTTGTAGGTATTACTTATAAGGATTTAGATAGCCTACAAAACAAAGCAATAGAGATTACTAATCACCTCTATAGAATAGAGGAGTACTCCAAAGGCAGAGACAACAAGCCTAAGGAGTATAAATCTAGGAGAACTTCTCCTCCTCCTTCTCCTTTAAAAGGAGACTAGATAGAAGAGATAGAATACACAGGAAGAACTGCTAAACCTTAACAGTTTAGTAACTAAGAGTTGGAACAGTTGTATAGAGAAAGACGCTGTTTTAACTGTAAATAAAAAGGCTATCTGTCTACATATTGTATAGAGAATAAGAGATATTCTAAAAAGGAGAAAAAGACTTTAGTTAAGTCTTCTAACTCTAAGAAAGATAATAAGCTTAGCAAGGGAAGTTTAAATAAGGACTTAGATTTAGAAAAAAAGTAGCTCTTATTTAAAGTCACTAGCAAGAGCCTCTAATAAGTTAGGATAACTTAGTTAAGGAGTAGGCAAACTTTAAAAAGAATATAAGTAGCATTAGAATTACTTTAGAGGCGCTGGTAAATTGTTATACTTTCGCCTCTACTTTAATTAATACGGGAAACCTTGCATACTTGCTTATTAGCCCTTAACATATTAAGAACGCTAACTTATAGTGCATTTTTATTTCTCCTAGGAGATTAAAAGGAGTTACAGATAAACTTAGAACTATTAACAAATTTGCTAGGTTAGACATTAATATTAAAGGCTATAAGGATACTATTTAGGGTTATGTAGCCTCTACACACACTAGTTATAATTCAATACTTAGACAGCCTTAGATAAATAGAAGAGAGGTTACTATTGCTTCTTCTAGAAAAACGATTTACATCTATTCTTCTAGCTAAAGGATGAAGTTACTTAGTACTAAGGATCGCCCTATTAAAGGAGACTAGAAATTAAAACAAATAAGCATAATAGCTTATTACTCCTATATTAGGCAGGCGAAAAAGAATAAGTTTATTTAGACTTTTACTACTTCTCTTAAGGATATTAAAAAAGCCCTAGCTCCTAAGAAGAAAGTAGAGATCCTACCTTTACTCCCTAAGGCTTATTAACACCTAGCTTAGATTTTTAATCTAAAAACTGCTTCTATACTACCTCCTTTACGCGGATCTAAGGTAGATTACTAAATTAAACTAGAGAGAGATAATAAAGGCAAGGAGAAAGAGGCTCCCTAGGGACCTCTATACAGTATAAGCCGCCTAGAACTTCTAGTATTACAAAAGGAGCTTATTTCTCTACTTAATAAAGGATAGATTAGAGCTAGTAGCTCTCCTGCCTCCTCCCCTGTCCTTTTTGCTAAGTAACCTAGAGGAGGATTACGTTTCTGTATTAATTACTAAGCCCTAAACGATATTACAAAGAAAAATTGTTATCTTTCACCTTTAATTTAGGAAACTCTAAACAATATTACAAAAGCTAAATAGTTTACAAAAATTAACGTTTCTGCAGCTTTCTACAAGATTAGGATTAATATAGGAGATAAGTAGAAAATAGCTTTTTATAATAGATTTAGGTTATATAAGTAGCTAGTTACTCTATTTAGTATAGCAAACGCTCTTAGTACCTTTTAACGCTATATTAATTAAACCCTCCGTAAGTATATTAACAATTTTTGCTTAGCCTACTTAGACAATGTATTAATTTACACTAATAGCACGCTTAAAGAACACTAACGTAATATAAATAAGGTTTTAGAAGCTATAGGCAAGGCTAGATTACCTTTAGACATCTAGAAATATAAATTTAACGTACAGAGTACAAAATACCTTAGATTTATTATTAAGGCTAGAAAAGGACTTTAAATAGACCCTAAGAAAGTAAATGCAATTAGAGATTAGCAGGCGCCTACAAACATCAAAGGAGTACGCAGTTTTCTTAGTTTTGCAAACTTTTATTAACAATTTATTAAAAACTACTTAGAAATTGTAGTTCCTCTTTTAAGGCTTACTAGTAACATCTCGTTTTAATAGGGAAAAACTAAGTAAAAGGCTTTTAATAAGCTTAAGGAGTTATTTATTACTAAGCTAGTACTAGCTTAATAGGATCCTGACAGAGAAACAATCCTAGAAACAGACTCTTCTAGATATGTAGTAGCAGGAGTCCTCTTATAATACAACAATAAAGGAAGCTTACGCCTAGTAGCTTATTATTTAAAAAAAATGACTAGCACGTAAAGCAATTACAAGATACACAACAAGGAGTTACTAGCAGTTATCTCCTGCTTATCTAAGTAGGATGCTATGCTACGATCTTTAAAGAAGTTTATAGTTATTACAGACTATAAAAACCTTAAATATTTTAGTAAGCCTAGACAGCTTAGCAAGAGACAAATAAGATAGGCTTAATTTATAGAAAGTTTTCTAACATAGAAATTTCCTACAGGCCTAGAGTTAATAACTCTAGGGCTAATGCCTTATCTAGGAGATAACAAGATATGCTAGTAAACAACTAAGATAGTAAGATTTCTAGGAGGTTTCTACAAGTATTTAAACCTACAACTGCAACTACTAACAAAGAACTAGAGGAAGAAGAAGTGCTTAGAACCTTTAACTGCAACAGCTATCTAGCAGCAGTACAAGAGCAGTTAGATCTAGAAGATCTATAAGATAAAGCTAAAAAAGAGGATAAAACCTACTAAATAGCTAAGAAAGCTGTAAGGGATGGTGAATAACAATTTCCTACAGCTTTAGATCTTAAATTTTCTATTTCTAAATGCCAACTAGACGATTCTAGAAACCTCCTATACTAAGATTGAAAATAGGTACCTAATAATAAACCTCTAAGAACTAGAATTATCTACAAAATCTACAGTTCTAGAGCTTTAGGCTATCTAGGAAGGAATATTACCTATTAAGCTATTGCAAGAGATTACTTTTAGCCCTCTATTAGCAAAAGTATTAGAAAGTATATAAGAAACTGCTTAGTGTGTGGAAGAACAAAACCTTAGAGAGACGGCCTATAAGGCTTACTAAAACCCTTGCCTATACCTAAGCAAATATAGAAAGAAATTTCTATAGATTTTATTATAGGGTTACTAGAAAGCAAAGGCTGTACAAACCTTATAGTAGTTATAAATAGGCTTAGCTAGGACGTTGTCCTAATAGGCTTTAATAACATTACTACAAAAAGTGTTACTAAAACTTTTATTAACTCTGTTGTAGCTTACTATTAGTTACTAAACTATATTACTTTAGACAGAAGTATACAGTTTATTAACTATTTTTAGATTAAGCTTTACAAGTTATTAGAAATTAAGCGACACTTATTTTCTAGATACTATCGTGAAACTGACAGTTCTATAGAGAGAATAAACTTTATAGTACAGGCTTATTTACGAGCCTTCTATAATTAGGATTAAACAAATTAGAAAAGCAACCTAGGGATAGCTAAGATTGTAGTTATAGCAAGGCAAGCTTAGTCTACTAAAATATCTCCTTTCTTCCTACAATACGGCTATAAGGTAGATCCCCTACAAATTGCACCTAAGCACAGTCCTTAACAACAACTTCTAAGGAGAATACAGGAGGATTATTAAAAGGTAGAAAATATTGTTAATAAGCTACAACAAAGTATTAAGCTTGCATAAGCTATAATAGGATAAAGCTAACAAGAACAAGAAAGGTAGGCAAATAAGAGAAGGCACTAATTACTTTAGCTTAAAATAGGCGATAAGGTATAGTTAAAACTAGGCGACTACTACAAAACAAAAAGGCTTAGTAGAAAACTTAACTAGAAGAATCTTAAGTACACGGTACTTAAGGTTATTAGACTAAACGCAGTTAAATTAAATACTCCTAGCTAGATTTACCTAGTATTTAATGTTAATAACCTTAGACTAGCGTCCTTAGACCCTCTACTAAGCCAGCTAATAGACAACAATGAACCTCTACCAATTAAGACAGAAGATGGAGAAGAATACCTAGTAAAGACCCTATTAGAGGAAAGAGGAAAAGGAAGAAAAAAGCAGTACTTAGTTAAATAGTTAGGATATCTAGATCTAACCTAGGAACTAGCTATTAATCTAAAAGATACAGAAGCTCTAGAAGAGTAGAACTCTAGGTAACAAGATTACTACCCCTACTATTTTTTAGGAGGGGGGTATTGTAAAGGGCTAAAGCCTTGATATTCTCTAGTACTCGGCCTGTAGCCTTTGTTGGCTTTTCTTACCTCAGCACTAGCACCTCAGTACTAGCACCTCAGCACTAGTAGCTAACTATCAGCCGCACTATTTGCGCTAGTTTCTAGCTAATCTGCTAATCCGACAACCTCTCATAACCTCGGTTAGTCCTAACCGGGGTTAAGTCCTAATCACCCGGGTTGGATATATAAACATACCCAGTCTCTCTCTATAGTTCGATATCTAATTCATTCACCTTCACCGTTTACCTTGCATCTTTAGTCATCCCAACGCACCCTTACACCTATATATTTTAGTTTAAACTGCCTTAAAGTTTAGGCACTCTAAAAATAGTACTATTAGCTATTTTAATCTACTAGCCTAAGCCTAGAATAATTAGCTAAGTAGATAATTAATAAATTGTCTAGTACAGTTGCAGTTACTGTTCTTACTACAGTAGTTAATAGAGGTGCTCTATAATTTTAGGTAGGTTGCTTAATTTCTTAGCTACTACTGCTTTTAATAAAAATATTTTAAAATTTTATATAGCTTAAACATAGTTCTATAACTTTTCTATACTAAAGTTTCTTTTAATTCCTTTATTACGTGTGTTAGAGGCAAAAATAAGCCTAAAATCGCTACCTAACCTTAACCCTAGGGTAGGAAAAACAGGTTAGTCTTTGATTCCCTTAATTTAAGAGATATAATAATACTTACTAAATTTAAGATATTTAATTACTTTATAGCTTTAAGATAAGCTAGCGACTTAAAAGTAATGATAAAAGCTAGTAGAGTTATTGCAAAAAAAAAGAAATTGTAGAGCTAACTTTATTAACTAGCCTAGTTCTTACTATAAAGAACTTTAGTTGCTAATTCAGTTAATTTTCTATTACTAGCGTATTATAGTTTCTTAGCTTGTAGCTTTAGCTTACTTCTTACCTTTAAAAGCCTTTTATAGCAGAATTCTTCTTACTATAAATTAATTATTTATATAGTTAGATTTCTTAACTGGTGTTGTTAAGTTGTATTATTGTTACTCTAGCTCTTGCTAAGAAACTAGCCTAAAATAGTACTAGTTCTTACGTGTACTTGTAATTTAGGTAAATAAAAAGTTTTAGAATTTTTTTGTCTTATTGCGTAATTTTATATTAGTTATCTAGGCTTATAACTTATTACAAATTTTATTTTTAAGCTTATAACTTATTACAAATTTTATTTTTAAGCTTATAACTTATTATAGATTTATAGTTACTGCTTATTCTACTATTAACTAAGAGGTAGAGATCTATCTTTTACTTGTTTGTAGTAGAATTTGAGGTAGCAT
Organism: Alternaria sp. 'sect. Undifilum'; assembly: GCA_024321975.1. Classification (NCBI taxonomy): domain Eukaryota; kingdom Fungi; phylum Ascomycota; class Dothideomycetes; order Pleosporales; family Pleosporaceae; genus Alternaria; species Alternaria sp. 'sect. Undifilum'. Next base: position 12,429,356 of record JAJJZI010000001.1, read on the forward strand.
AATCTAGGCTAATAACCTGTTAGAGATTAAAGAGGTGTACGTAGAAAATAGGTAAAAAAAGGATAATAAATAAAATTAATAGAGACTAGGGGAAGAGAGCGCTAAACTAACTTATATTATATAGTTACCTTTTGCAATTATTAATCTTGTTTACTTTTACTTTCTTATTCTCTAACTATCTACTAAACTACAGTTTATATATACCTGTAACCTGTATTCTAGAAAAATCTATATTCCGTATGTGGGAGCTGAAAAGGAGCAATTGCTTGATCAGGAGGAGTGGAATGAGTGTATTGAACAACTAAGTGCCACAACAAAGTGGTCAATAACTACTTAAGAGGAATAAGACGATCTAGCCTGTATATATAGGCGCTAGCGCGATCGTCACGTGTTTAGCTTACTAGGATTACCTGCTCAACAGGGTGACCCGCATGTTGCGCATGTTAATACTCTAACATACCCCCTAGGTTAGTAAGATACTATTAATCTAAGCTGTAAGCAACTAGGCAATTGTAATAAATTAAGGTTGTTAATTAAGAGGTCCCTCTGTAATTATAGCTTTTCCTGCCTAATCCTCTATTGTTGTAGTAATGCTGCTTATTAATGTTTTAATTAATCTTAGTAGTCCTAATATTAAAATATTAGATAGACCCTTAATATCGCGTAATTAGTTAGTGCATAGCCTCTACAACAATATTAATCGTGTCTACTACCCCTCTAAAACTTTTGTCCTTAACCTCACTCTAATATTAATTACTAAGCTTTTTAGGACTCTCTTAACTACTATTACTAACATAGTAAGTGTTGCCCTATTATACTCTTACTAATTAGCTGCTAATCTTTCTAGTGTAGTCTGCCCCTAGCAATAATAAGCGTAGCTTAGAGAGCTGTTGTTAATAATATAATTAACGCTTAGAAAGCTTTCGCCAACAACGTAAAAATAGTGTTAAGTATAAGTATTACACGCGCTAAAGCCTGTTTAACAATAAGATTTAGCAAGCAGCTAATCTCTAAGATAATAAGAGTTAGTTACCTCTGCCTGTTAATCTTTTTACTTACCGCAAGACATCTAGTAGCTCTACCTAGAGGCTAATTGCCTTACCTACTAAATTAAGCCTGCTATTAAGTTCTTATTTAAATTTTAATCTACATAAGAGCCTAACTAAGCAATTAAGCTAGCGCAAAGGTAACGCTCCTTAAAAGCTAAAGTAAAAGTTACAGTAAATAACTACTTAGGCAGCAACGCGTAAACAGCAATTTAGTAATAGTAATAGGCTAAAAACGCCTACTAATCCGTCTACTAAGCGCATAGCGCCCCCCTTAACTTAGAAAAAGGCGCCTAATAGCTCTTTAAAGATTGCTACTAATTTATTACGCTCTTGTGTTCTGCCTTTTAAGCGCTATATAAAGAAGATGCTAGATAGTTTATATACTAAACGCTGCTTTAATTGCGTTTAGACTAGCAGTTAGAGTAGCTTACACTGTAGCAGTTACTCGTCTTACACCTACTATACAGTTAATATTAATCTTACTAATTAATTTATAGCTATATATAGAGATAAAGAGGTAAGTTTTTAACCTATTAACCTTCTCGCTTAGCTTGCTAACTAGTATTTAAGGATAGAATAATAATAAGATGTACTAAGCTTTAAAAGCTTAACTGCTTAAAAATATTATTACTTGCCGCAAAGAGATTAAGAGCAGCGTTATGTTTACTAGAAAGCCTTCTTTATAAAAGCATCCTGTCTATAATTATTGCGCTTAAGAAATGTTATATTACAGTTTTGCTGCTTAGCCTCCTGCTCCTACTCCTACTCTTATACCTGCGTTCGCTCCTGCTCCTGCGTAGCAACCTGCACACTAGCTACAATAGTTAGCTTATTATCCTTAGCAGCAACAGTAGTAATATAAGTAGCCTTAGTAGCAACTTACTTAAAGGTTACTACTTTAAAAGCAGGCTGCTTATAGAATGTTGCCTCTGCCTAGTCTTTATAATCGTCCTTCTATTTGTCGTCCTAATCGCTATACAACTTATTTATATAAGCGCAATTATTACGCTAGAGTTAGAAAGCAATTATTTAACAACTTTATATATAGAAATAATAGGTTAAAATCGCGCTGTAATGCTACTTACCTTTAGACTCTTGCTGTTTAGGCTTAGATAGCTTAAATTGCTCTTAAGCTAGCTAAAGCTAAGTAGGCTAAGCGTAATACAATAATAAAGTCTAGCAAGTATAATAAGTCTAATACTTATTAGTAATAAGGTTTCTAGTTTTAGTTTAATAGTCTAGCTTACGTTCTCCTGCTTATTGTAAGCAATTAAGAGGAGACTTAGCCTAGTATATAGATATTGCTGCTTAATACAAATCCTTTGCTTGTTAATTATTATTTCTTTTAATTAAATGCTTAACTTGCTAAAAGTTAAGTAACTGCTTAAACTTTTTAAACTCTTGTTAGGTAAGCAACTTAGTTAGTCTATTAGCTAGCATAATTACTGTTTCTAGGTATTTAACCTAAAATAATCCTTTAGCAAATTCCTGCTGCAGCTATATATTTTATATATCTACAGGCCTTAATTAAGTGCTAATCTACTTATTCTTCTTAACTATAAGCCTAATTGTTTATTCATTATTGCACTAGACTGTCTAAATATCTCCTAGATTAAGAGACAGCTTACAAAAGAAGCGCTTAAGGGCTATAGCCTCCTTAGTAATATACTTAAGAGCGAGCAGCTTAGCCTTAGTATTTAACGTAGTTACTATAGTCTACTAAGCTACCTTCTAAAATATTAGACTACTATATAGGATAGCTATATATCTATAGAATAATTAACAAGTTTCCTAATTATCTGCAAAGAAAGTATTACATGTAATTATTAAGTTTAGGCTATTATAGTTCCTATATTAGATCGCATCCTATCTTATTTAATAGAGGTATATAATTACCTATTTAACAGCTTTTATATACTAATTGCTAGAGTTTGTAAGGAAGTGTAAGAGTTTTAAGATTAAGTAAGCAACATCTAGTTGTAGCATAATAGCTATATACAGCACTAATCTAACCTTTTCTTAGTAGGCCTTAATCTCTTACTTAGTTCCTTTGCTAGTGTTCTTAATTAGCTCCTCTAACAGCAATAGAGTCTTTAGAAAGCTACTATTTTTTAGCTTAAACTTCTTTGCAATCTTATTAATATATATATTATGTATAAGCGTAATTATTTGCTTTTTATAGTCTCTAATTATCTAAATACTAAAGAACTATTTAACTAATTCTTATTCCTTTATTTTATACTTGTCTATAATCTTTAACTAAAGATCTATCACTCTCTGTTTATAATCTTTCGCGAAGAGCAGTAGAATATTATTTACATAAAACAATACTAGAATCCTCCTTTCTTAATTAAAGAAAAGACAGGGCTTCTCTAGTAAGGCAATTAGTCTAATCTCCTTTAGTAACCCTAAGAACTCCTTATACTATAACAGTAGCAAGTCTTGCAATCTATACAGTACGCAGTTAAGCTATACGCACTTTTCTAGCTTCTTAAAGCTATCTAGTATCTTATAGATTACTAGGTTGTCTGCTATAATTAACGCATTAAGGAATACTCCTACAATATTATATTGTTTAATCTCTAGATTATTCTTAGCGGCCATTGCTATTGCTGCTTAGAAGAACTTAGCTGCTAATGTAGCAGCGTATGTTAAGTTAATTAAGTCCTTCTCCTAGAGGTTACCTTTTACAACAATCTGCGCCTTGCATTTAAAAAGAAGCTGTCCTAATTAAACTTATAGGTCTAAACCTACTTTATAGGTATTAGGCAATTATTTACTTCTTCTCTTAATATCTTAGTCTAAGTTCTATTCTTACTTAACTAATTAATCTCCTTCCTGCAGGCATCCTTAAACAGGGCCCTTATAGGATACTAAAGCAACTGCTTTTATAATTTTAGCAGTTTAGGTAGATTGTCGTAATGCTGTTAAGCATTTCTACTTAGCTTATACTTAGTAAGCAAAGCTGCTATAACTACGTAATTAAGAGTCTTATGGCTTGCTTAGTCTTCCTAGATTACTTGTAACCCTAGTAGGTAGGTATTACAAAAATTATTCTATAATAAATCCTTATAATCCGCGATTAATGTATTAACACTACCTATACTTCTACCCTCTAGTTAATTATTAGGATCTTAGGTTGCGTCCTTATGCTTACGCCTGCCACCCAGCTTGCGTAGTAGAAGATAATAATTTATAGGCTAATCTAGACTTTTGCTTATAATTCTAGCACTACATCTTATAAGCAAAGGTTAAGCTTATAATTACTTACCTTGTCTGTTGTTTAAGGCCTAAGATCTTAAATCTTAAGATAATTTACGCCCTGCTATCCTGCTTACCTAAGTAGGTGTTCTATTATAATAAGCTAGCGTGTTAAAGTCTTTAAGCATAGACTGTTAGGCTAGTAATAAGTTGTTAGGCTTATTTAAAAGAGGCTCTCTACCTCTAGGTATTAACAAATTAGCTCCTTTTAGTATACGCAATGCTGTTTAACTATTAATAACCCTATAATTAATTGCGTCGTCGCTCCTCAAGGTCTCTAGTTTAGGAGTTAGTTCTAAGGTAGCAAGACTAGTATTTTACTGCTAATTTAAGTAAGTTTTCAATAATGCACTAGCCTTATGCTCTATTTACTTAGCGTCTTCTAATCAACTCTTGCTTTTAGTAGGTAGGCCTTCCTTACTACTTAAGATAGTAAATAGATTACCCCTAAAGTCTTTAGTAGTTAGCTGCGTATCCTAATCTGCCCTTCCTTAAACAGGCAAGAGGTCTAAATCCTCTCCTAGATTAACTAGCTTGCTATTATAAAAGATTTCTACAATCTTAATTACTTACTTTCTTAGTAGCCCTTCTTTACAATCTCCTTTGTAAAATTAACACTTATTAAAGGTTATATTACAGGTAGTAATTACCTAATTAAGTGTTAGTACTTATATGTAGTATATATTAGAGGCTTAATAACTAACTAAATAACTAATATAGCTGCGAGGATTAACCTTATATCCTTAATAATTATACCTAGCTGCCTTCTCCTTGTTTGAAGAATAAGCTCGGCAGCTATAGGCATAGATTCTACTCTAGTCTAGGCGTAGATTAGCAGTCTAGTGTCTAATCTTAGGTAGTTAATAATATTAGAAATATTTCCTAAACTATTCTTTAAGCACCTAGTTAGGGGATTAGTAGCTATAGATCCTAGTAGGGCTTATGCTATATAGGTAAATAGCTATATCTATAATTACTAGCTAAAGCTTAGCTAGTAGATTAGCGCTCGTGCGCATCTTAATAGCCTTTATAATAGCTCTTAGCTAGCTCTCTCTGCTAAGCTATTAGGCTTATAAGTATATAGTAGTGGCGTCTTAATCACAATCCCTTTCTCTATAGCCTATTCCTTATATCTTAATTACCCTCTCTAAGGCAGTGTAGCAGTATTATTATTCTAATAGATCTCTATAATCTTCTACTAATATTTCCTCTTAATCCTTACAGTAAAGCCTTTAATCACAGGCATAATATTATTTAGTATCTTTAACTAGATATTGTAATTATACAGCTTACCTAAGTAGTCTTCTTTAATAATTAGTGCCTATTTCTTAAGTAGCTAACTAGTTAGGAAATTAAACAGATCTTATAAGATTTTATAAAAAAATTATAGTAATCTCTCTCTTAGTTGCTGTAAAATTACTTACAAGGTAAAAGCTGTTGCGTAGTGTTTATATTCTAATAGCTTCTTACTAATAATTTTAACATTCTGCGCTAAGCAAACTAAGGCTTTAATAGCTTATTATTCTAGGTGTCTTAATTATTAATGCTATAGGTCCTTATCGCTAGTACGCAACTAAGGTTTCCTTAATTACGCTACAGCGTTCACGAGTAGTAGTTAAGCAAGGTAATAAGTAAGTTACTTATATTTAATAAATAAGAGATTAAAGTAATACTTAAGGTTAATTAAGACAACGTTTTTCTTAATTATTCTAAATTATAAGGTATAGATATATCTTAAATACTAAATGCCTGCCTGCTTAAGCTGTGCTTCTAATACAATATTAACATAAAAACCTAGTACAACCTTAATGTTAGTAAGTAGAAGATTAGCTATTTTAGGGCTAGCTTTGCTGTGTAGGACGTTCTTAAGCAGCCTGTTTCTTATACTAGCGACTAGTATAATTTAAGTGCCTGCCTTGATAGTCTTGTCTTTAGCGTATTTACTAAAGGTGCCTAGTACTATGTAATTTATAGTATTAACTAGGTAGACTGCTAACCTACTATCTATAATCGTGCAGAGGGACAGGGCATAAGGGGTAAAGGCTACACTAAACATATTTAGTCTAATTTCCTTAATAAGGTCCTTTAAGTTAATTAATGCTAAAACTAATAAGCTAGGGTAGGATCTACTTAACTTATTAGTAGCTAATCTACTAGTGCTAGCCTTCTAGCCTTTCTTCTTAATCTAGGTGCGTAAGGTTACTTATTTATTACTGTTCTATTACTTAAGGATCTTCTTTTTGTTGTTGTCTAACAGTTTAATTAGTATACTGCTAGGAGGGATTAATCTAGTAACTATAGTTTAAAGTTAATAGCAGTTGCGCAGTATCTAGAGGTGCTTACTTATAAGCCCTTTACTAGCCTTGCAGAGGCAAAGGTGCAATTACTTACTACTTTTATTTAACTTTAAGTTGTTAGCGCTAGTAAACTATTAAGCTGCTCTTAATCTAAATTTAGTTTAGAACACTGCGTGTCCTTTTCCTTTTAAGGAAGTAATTAACTAATCTTATAATAAAACACTAAAGATCTTTCCTAGATTATTAAGAGTTAAATAAGCTTTTCTAAGCGCTATTGCTTATACTAGCTTATTTTGCTTCTTACGCGACTAGTCTAGTGTAATCTTAGTGCCTAAGGCGTCTAAAAAATTAGTAATTACTAACAGCCTAACAACCTTAAGAAGTAAGTAGATTATTGCTTATTAATATAGTAGCTGCTACTTAGTAAACTATTGCTTAGGGCCTATTTGTTCCTAGTAAGCCCAATTAAGGTGTGATCTATACTACGCCCTAATTAAATATTAAGTATTCTAATCTGTAGGTGCAAGATCCTCCTTTAGGATATTTACTAAGGCTTAAAGGCTGGTAAAGTTTTAAGTAATTATACTTATTAAGACGTTTTTAAGCAGGTCTAGATAGACAGTCTTGCTAATCTAGTCCTTAACATTAGTAATCTTAGCAACTTTTCTTGTCTATTAAGTAGCTTGTACTTTATACCTATTAACTAGCTTGTTGTAATTATCCTTCTTATACTTAGTATTAAGTAATTAAGCCTTATATTTGCGTTAAGTAATCTTATAGTCCTCTCGTATTTAAGCGCTAGCGCTAGGTAATAGAGTAACTAGCTACTTAATATTTTTAGGTAGTTCTAGATACTGTGTCTCCTAGTAATCCATTGAGGGTACGTCTAGGAGATTAGGATTAACTTAATTCTAGATGCCTTTCTTTAAGCAGTGTAGCCTTAATAGAGCAAACTAGGTTAGCTAGTCTAATTAAGCCTTAAGGATTACCCCTAAGGCGACAAGCAGTGTATTAGTAAGGTCTATCTTAAGATAAAATGCTACGTGTAGGATTACGACGTAGGTTATTGTTAAAGTAACAACAAATTAATTAGTTAGTTAGTAGGTAGCTAGGTAGCTTGTATTAGAAAGAGGTTGATTGTATAATTAATAAGTAAGAGAGGTATAGCAGCAGCAGCGATCTGCTAGCTAGTGCTATAAGAGATAAAGGAGAGTAAAATACTAATTAAACAGTTAACCTTACAGCTTGCTAATTGCGCAGTAGGAATTAAAACTATAATTAAGTAGCCAGGCTTATAACTGTCGGAGCTGAAAAGGAGCAATTGCTTGATTAGGAGGAGTAGAATAAGTGTATTAAACAACTAAGTGCTACAACAAAGTAGTCAATAACTACTTAAGAGGAATAAGACAATCTAGCCCGTATATATAGGCGCTAGCGCGATCGTCACGTGTTCAGCTTACCAGGATCACCTGCTCAACAGGGTGACCCGCATGTTGCGCATGTCAATACTCCAATACCGTAATAGCTTGCGTAGTAGATTACGTAATCCTAAACGTTATTAACCATAATAATAAATTAATAACAATAATAAGTTATACTAGTAACGTAATAGCTTCTAGTAATTAGTTAGTTATAAGTTAATTGTAGATTCTAGGTGTAATTTAAGCTCCTAAATTCTATAGAGAAACAGCTAAGTAGCTTAATCTCTAACACAGCCCCTTAAGCTAGGAAGCTATTTTCCTGGTAATTTAAGATAGATATATCCTCTAATAGTATTTAAGAGCAGAAATATAGATCCTAAAATAGATCTTCTGCTATTATTATAATTACCCCCTACTAATCTGTATTACTAGAGCCTCTTAAATTAATATTAGGCTTTGTTGTAGATTACTTTCTTATAGAGTTAATCTGCTAGAGTAGTATTATTTTACTAGGCTTATTTTCTAGCTTATTATTGGCTTACATATTGCCTAAGTCTTTAATTTTAAGGTCTAAAATATTTAAATCATTCTTAAATAATTAGGTTATTCTCTGCTTATTGTCTCTAAATACAAGTAGATTATTAATATAAGTTGCTGCTATAATTTTTAAGCTTTGTAGCCTAGCTAGCACCTTTTGCGATTTTCTATTAACTTTGCTAGTAAGCTTGTTTCTTAAGCAATCCTTGTTAGTAAAAGCTTTACTAGTCTTAATATCTTATATAATGCTATAAGTATTATTTCTAAGCTTATTTAAGCTTGTTTTACTCATATAGCTTAAACGCCTGTATAGAGAAGTTTCTTATTCTTTTTAATCTTTTTAATCTTTTTAATCTTTTTAATCTTTTTAATTAATCCTTTTTAACAGATGTATAGCTTCTATATTATTAATTTCTGCACAGTATTTATTACTATACTTAATACTACTATTTGCAGTAAATGTAGCAATTTTTCTAGTATATTACCCTCTAGCTAGTATTTTTATAAATTGTATAATTAGGCTATTAGCCTTAGTAAATTAAAATTTAGCTCCTTTTCAAACAGATTAGTACAGACTAAGTAAATTTACTTTAAAGTCTAGTACTAGGAGTATGTCCTTTAGCACTACTGTTGTATTTGTGCTAGTAAAAGTAATAGGTACGTCCCTTTTTGCTATTACTAGTATTGTAGCTTTATTCTTTTATTCAATATAAGTATTGCTTATACTATAAAGGTTTTAGAATATATTTTTATTAAAGCAAATATGTGCGCTAACTCTACTATCTAGTATTTACTTAATTACTTCTGTGGAACTAGTAGTATTAATATAAGCAATCTCTTAACTTACGAATACTACAGTAGAAAGAGCTTGTTTAGATGTATCTATTTTAATAGATATCTAATTAATTTGTTTTAGAGCTTTATTAGGATCCTTTTTCTAGCTTTATTCTTCTAGGTGTTTTAGTTTTCTGTAGTAATTGCAAGTAAGTTCTAGACTGCTTTTAATGTTTAATTTTTAAGTTAATAAGGATATTCTACGTCCTAAAACTGAGAAGCTTAAGGAGCTAGTAAGCTATTATAGCTATTTTGTTTATATAGCTTCTCTAATCTATATTAATCAGACTTATAGTAGCTCTTATAATTTAAGCTATTCTTTAAGGCTTTTAGACGTCTAGACTTGTTTAATTTTTAGCTGCATATTGCTTCTAAATTAATTGTTTTATTTAATCTAAAGCTTTTAGTCATTGTAGTAACTAAGTAGTTAATTTTAACTTAAAATATTCAGAATTAGAGCTGCAATAAATTTAGGAAGTAATTTAATATTTCTAGTCTTTAGGCTTAAAACAAACTTATTAACCTTCTGTAGATAAGTCTTTACATTATTCTAACATTAAGATAGTGTAATGCTAATAAGATCTCTACACATTAGAAAATTAGAACAAAATTCTTTTTAAGAATAAAGTTCCTCTAAGTAATTCTAGAGATAATAGGAATTAACTGTATCTTTTAACTGTAATAAAGGTCTATTCCTAAGGCTAAGACGTAATATTAATAAAGCTTTTGCTTTTTAATTTTTAAGCGTCTAGAGAGCTTTTTTTAAGTAATCTTTTTTAGTTAATTTAGTAAAATAAATTATTATAATTTTCTTGCAGTCTTGTTAAACAAGGATCTATTAAATCTTAAGTGCCTATATATTGTAGTTTAAACTGCCTTTAAGCTTAGGCACTCTAAAAATACTACTATTAGCTATTTTAATCTACTAGCCTAAGCTTGGAATAATCAGCTATGTAGATAATAAATAAATTGTTAAGTATAGTTACAGTTACTGTCCTTATTATAAAGAACTCTAGCTGCTAATTAAATTAATCTTCTATTACTAGCGTATTAGAGGTTCTTAGCTTGTAGCCTTAGCTTACTCCTAACCTTAAAAAGCCTTTTATAGCAGAATTCTTCTTGCTACAAATTAATTGTTTGTCTAGTTAGATCTCCTAACTAGTATTGTTAAGTTGTATTGTTGTTACTCTAGCTCTTGCTAAGATACTAGCTTAAAATAGTACTAGTTCTTACGTGTACTTGTAATTTAGGTAAATAAAAAGTTTTTCAATTTTTTTGTCTTATTGCGTAATTTTATATTAGTTATCTAGGCTTATAACTTATTACAAATTTAATTTTTAAGCTTATAACTTATTACCGATTTGTAGTTACTGCTTGTTTTACTAATAACTTAGAGGTAGAGATCTGTCTTTTACTCGTTTGTAGTAGACTTAAAGGCAGCCTAATCTGGGTTTATAACCTGTTAGAGATTAAAGAGGTGTACGCGGAAGGTAAGTAATAAAAGGATAAGAGATAAAAATAATAGAGACTAGGGGAAGAGAGCGCTAAACTAACTTATATTATGCAGTTACTTATTGCAATTGTTAATCTCTTTTGCTTTCACTCTCTTAGTTCTAACTATCTGCTAAACTACAGTCTATATATACCTGTAACTTGCATTCTAGAAAGATCTATATTACGCAATAGCTTGCGTAGCAGATTGCGTAATCTATAGTAGATTGCGTAATCCTGAACGTCATTAATCACAACAATCAATTGATAACAATGATAAGTAATACTAGTAGCGTAATAGCTTCTAGTAATTAATTGATTGTAGGTTGATTGTAGATTCCAGGTGTGATTTAAGCTCCTGGATTCTGTGGAGAAACAGCTAAGTAGCTTAATCTCCAACAAATAGCGCTTGCAATTACTGCCTAATTTCAATTTAAGCTTAAGCAATACAACGTTACTAATGCCTTTTTTCACGTACAAATTGATTAAATTATATATATAAAAATACTGCGTCAATATGCAAAGAAGGGAACAATTCTAAATCTTAATAAAGCTTTATACAGCCTCTAGATATTGCCACTGCTCTAGCAATAGAACTTCACTACCTATCTCTAAAGATGGAGATTTACTGCTGTTCTACATAAGCTATATTGCATAATTTGTTAAAAAATCTTTGTGTTCGTCTACATTAACAATATTATTATAATGTACAGCAAGGACTATAGATTAGACGCGCAAGCAGCTGTTAGGATATTAAAAAAATACTGTATAACTAGAAAAGACAATCTACATTAGTTTTTAGGCATAGAGTTAATTAAGAATTAATTACAACACAAAATCTAGATCTTCTAATTAGCATATATGAAGAAAATTACCTAATTAATAAGTAACTGCTTAATTAAGAGCAATATTCTAATAATTAATGCTAAGCTGCTACCGTAAGAGGGCTACGCAACTCTTGGGGAAATTAACCTTTACTAACAAAAGATTAGATTACTCGTATTTACACCAGTTAACACAAGACCTAACATAGCCTTTGCAGTATTACGCCTAGCACAATTTCTTACAAAATCTAAACCTAATTATTACATAGTTAGCAGCTAATTGCGTACTCGTATACCTTAACTGTACACAGACGCTAGCATTGCAATTTAGTAGACATAACTACTTAGTTGTTACAAGTAATACATTATTTGCTAATAATACACTTAATTGCAAGAGCTTCTCAAAATATATAATTAAACTATTTAGTCAACTAATTGCTTAGAGAGCAAAAAAACAAAATATAGTTATAACTTCAATAAGTAAAGCTAAACTACTTACGCTCTTACAAGTTCTAAAAGAAGCTATATTTATTTCAATACTGCTTACTAAGCTACAAGTTTAAAGAGTTAAGTAAACAATTACTATACAGTGTAATAACCTGCAGACAATCTGCTTTATCTTAGAAAGATCTTCTAGTTAACTACAAAACTACAACATGTAGATATTCATAATTACTAGCTTAAGCAAAGGTTTAGAGTAAGTTAATTAAAGTAATTTACGTAGAGTTAAGCATGATGCTTGTTAACAGACTTACTAAATCCTTACTAGCTAATTAATAGTTACAATTCCTACAATAGATAGGACTAATCAACCTAGGCAACTAACTACAGCTAGAGGCTAATCTAGTATTAATAACTAATTATCTAAACGCTCTAGACTTTTAATTAAACAGCGCGCAAGAGGTTGTTAGCTCAATTCTTACATTTAAGTTAAGAGGGTATGTTAGATCTGAGGAAATTTGCGCGATTAATTAAAAGGTTAGCAAGGTTAGTTAGGGATCCTGCAAGGGTAATTAGGGGGTGGCGCTAGAGGACGCTAAGCGCGCTAGCGCCGCCAAGGGTCACTCAGATAAGGGGAACACCCGAGATCGGTACAATCGATAAACAGAACACCAACAACTCAATCATCAATACAATACAATTATTATTAATATATCATTATCATCCTTGTCAGAAATAATAGGTTGTCAAAACTAATAGGATAATAATGATATAGTTAATGATAATTGTATTGTATTAATAATTGATTGTTGGTGTTCCATTTTTCAATTGTGCGGATTCCGGGTGCCCTTTTTATCCAAGGGACTCTTGGCGGCGCTAGCGCGTTTAGCGTCCTTCAGCGCAACCCCCTAATTACCTTTCTAGGACCCTTTGTTTAATCTCGCTGACCTCCTAATCAACTGCGCGAACCTCTCAAATCTAACACACCTTCTCAGCTTAACCGTGCGGATTAAGCTGAAAACCTAACCTCTATTGCGAGGTAGTTGATTATAGATCCAAAGCGTCGAACCGGTTAGTTATTAATACCAGGTCAGCCTCTCGTCGTGGTCGTGAGCCTAGATCAATCAGTCCTATTTATTGTAGGAATCTTGGCTATTAATTAGCTAGTAATGGTTTAGTAAGTCTGTTGGCAAGCGTCTTGCTCGACTCTACGTAGATCACCTTGATTGACTTGTTCTGAACTTCTTGACTAAGCTAGTAGTTGTAGATATCAACATGTTGTAGGTTTGTTATTAACTAGAAGATTTTCTCTAAAATTAATTAGATTGTTTGCAGGTTATTGCACTGTATCGTAATTATTAAGTTAATTATCTTAACTTGTAGCTCTGTAAGCAGTATCTAAATAATTATAGCTTCTTTTATAACTTGTAAGAGTGCAAGTAGTTTAGCTTTAGTTGTTAAAGTTGTAACTATATCTTGTTTATTTGCTTTCTAAGCTATTAGTCTACTAAATAGTTTGATCAGGTATTTTTAGGAGCTCTTGCGATTAAGTGTATCGTTAGCAAATAAAGCATTACTTGCAACAACTAAGTAATTATGTCTACTAAATTACAGTGCCAGCGTCTAGGTACAGTTAAAGTATAAAAGTACGCAATTAGCTGCTAAATAATAATTAAATCTAAAGTTTATAAGAAATCTTACTAGGCGTAATACTGCAAAAGCTATATTAGGTCTTGTGTTAACTGCTGCAAAAAGGAGTAATCTAATCTTTTGTTATTAGAAGTTAATTTCGCTAAAAGTCGCGTAGCTATCTTAGGGCAGCAGCTTAGCTTTAATTATTAAGGTGTTGCTCTTAATTAAGTTGTTGCTTACTAATTAGGTAATTTTCTTAATGTATGCTAATTAGGAGATCTAGATCTTACGCTGTAATTAATCCCTAATTAACTCTATGCCTAAAAACTTATGCAGATTGTTTCTTTTAGTTATACAGTACTTCTTTCTTATATCCTTAACAGCTGCTTGCGCGTCTAATTTATCATCCTTGCTGTACATTACAATAATATTATTAACATAGAAGAACACAAAAATCCATTAACAGATTATGCAGTATAGCTTATATAAAATAGCAGTAAATCTATAGCTTTAGAAGTAAGTAGTAAAGTCTTATTATTAGAGCAGTAGTAATATCTAGAGGCTGTACAGAGCTTTCTTAAGCTTTAAAATTTATTTTTTCTGTGTATTTACGCAGTATTTTTATATATATAACTTAATTAATCTGTGCGTGTGCAAAGGCGTTAGTAACGTTGTACTACTTAAGCTTAAGATTAAATGAAGCAGCAATTGCAAGCGCTATTTAGAAGAATTAACCTGCAAGCGTAGTAGCATAAATTTTTTAAGTAGTAACATTACGCTATTAATTACCTTATTTAACTAGGCGCGCTTTACACTTAATAAACTAATAATCTTGTTAATCTTGTAAGTATATACTTATATAAACTTAAGTATTTAAGTGTTTGTTAGTTATGCTTCTTGTGCTAAAACTTTTAATTATAAGTCTAATTGCTTATAGCTTAAGAGGTAATTCTTTTTAGCTTTCTTAAACAACTAGTAGAATATGTAATTCTTGTTTAGTTAATTTAGACTTAGCGCTAGCAGGAGCTTGCTTAAAAGAAATATCTAGCTATAACTTTAGCCTTTAAGCAATTAACTAACTGCTGCGCTATTAAGTTTCTTATTATTTAGTTGTTAAACTTTTTCTGCTCTTGCACTTGCTATAAACGATAAAGCCTATAAGTTTGTCTAGTTTTTCTACAAAGTCTTACTAACAGATGTTAATCTTATATTAGCACTGCGTAGATTAAGACACTTGCTGCGGCTAGTACTCAAAAGGTAATTAGGCCTAAGGTTTAATAGCTGCGCTATTAAGTTTCTTATTATTTAGTTGTTAAACTTTTTCTGCTCTTGCACTTGCTATAAACGATAAAGCCTATAAGTTTGTCTAGTTTTTCTACAAAGTCTTACTAACAGATGTTAATCTTATATTAGCACTGCGTAGATTAAGACACTTGCTGCGGCTAGTACTCAAAAGGTAATTAGGCCTAAGGTTTAATAGCTGCGCAAGGGCAACGCTCTAACTTTTAATATTAAGAAAACTATCTATACGCCTAATGCTCTCTGCTATTATAAGATTAGTTAAGAAGGCTACTAGTAAAGGCGTTAGCAGTAGTAAGGGATAAGCTACTTAAACCTTTCTCCTGCGCTAATTATATTAATTAGGTGTTTCTTCTTGTATAAGTCTTTTATTAAAAGACTTATTTTTGAAAAAAAAATGTATTTTTTCTTTGTTATTTAGAATTCTTAGGAAGAGTTCTACAGCCCTAATTTAAACCTTTATCTCTTTAAGGGTGCTATGCATTAGGTTATTAATACCATTTTTCTTATATCTAGTAAAAATTAATTCTCTATTAAATACTACATTGCGTGTAGTAATTACCTTAGCTATAGTTAGTACTTATACACAGTAAATGTTTGTAAATTAATATCTAACTAAGTATCTAATTTATGCCTTAAAAGTAAGTTGTTGTAGTTTGCGCTTACTATACTTAATATTATCTGTTATTGTAAACGCCTTACACCTATATGCTTGTAGGTGGCTTTTGTAAAGTTTGCAATGTAATGTAACAATTCTGTTTTTATATGCGTTATGCGTAAAGAACTCTTAATATAGTATTTTTTATTAATTTGCGTATTAAGGTGTTTAATTATAAAGATATACTACTAATTAAGTGATCTTGAGCTATAGTGGCTATGGCAAGTTAGTGTCTAGTCACAGTGCTTATGCTTTATTCTTAATTACACCTCTTAAGCATTCTGCTCTACTATTTTATGCTTAGGTATTAAGTGCAAAAGGCTTAAATCGCATGCTGTAGGATTCTGCCTAACAAGCTACTTCTAGATTAATTATAACAATTTTGTTATTAGTTTTAATAACCTTTATAATAATATAAAATTCAGTTTTAATAAAAATTATTAAAAACTTTAGTAACTTAATAATTATCTGCGCTGTTTAATTATCTTTAAAGTAGTTGTTTTACATAAATCTAGTAGCTTAATTTATAATTAGTATTTAGCTTTTTTTGTTAAGCTGTCAACTTTATAATTATAAAAGTTAAGTAAAATGTGTTTTTCTAGAGCTATATTAATCCTGCGTAGTGTACAGCAGATTAGACTTTTAGCTTTTACTTTTCTACAGGCGTCGCGTTCTACTATAAGCACTTTAGTAATTTTTACCCCTTTAAATTGCTGTACAAAGTGCTTAAGTGCACTTAGTTCTAAGTAACTTATTTTATCATGCTATATAAGCGCTTGTACGTATTATCTTTGATTATATTATTGCTTAACTATCTTAAAAGCTATTGTTGCGTAGTTATTAATTAAGTTTGCTTTAAGCATCTACTGTCTATGTAACTTTGTAAGGATAGCAATCAAATTGTTAGTAGGCAATCTTTAAAGAACTGCTAGATTATATTTAGTGTCCTACTATAAGCCTTATAAGCAGAGTATTTTAAACAAGACAAGGTTGCAGAGCAGATTAAGATAGTATACTACGTTTTTTAAGTGTAGTTAGCTTTTAGTTCTAATACTAGCTACAATTAAAGTAACTAATTTATATGCCTTAATTTATACTTGTAAGTTACCTGCCTATAGGAAGTCTCTTTAGAGTGCTAATTGTATTTTAGTAAATTAGCTTATATAGTTAGAGACATAACATGTTAATTTAGAGTTAAAGATCTATAATTATTATAGAAGATACGTAACTTAGTTAGCTTTAAACAAGGCCTTAATAAACGTATAGTTAATCTCTCTAATCTACTAACTACAAAGTCAATTATCTTGCTTAATTATAAAGGTTGCTGTATATAACTTTTTAATTACAAAATTTTAAAATTATAATTAATGCTTAGTATTGCAAATTGTTTCTTGCATAGCTAGGCTGTTAATAATACACAATTAGACTTAATTTATCCTATTATTTTAGGGTTGCTACTATACTAGTGCGTTGTTAGAGTGCGTGTACGGTGGTTGATGGGTAGGGGTGGGGTAGGGGTTGGGTAGGTTTACGTAATACCACACCCCCTACCCAACCCCTACCCATTTTTTAGTACTCAAAATGGGTAGGGGTGTAGTAGGTCTAGGGTTAGGTTGCACGGACCACAGGTTGGGGTTAGGTTAGGGTTAGGTTACTATTTTTTTGCGTTTTTTTCTAGACTTTATTACTATATTTATAAAGTTTTCCTGTGTTACTTTAGTAGTTTTATAAGTATATTTATTAGCATTTTCTTATGTTGTTTTAGGTTTTATTTTCTAAGTAGGAGTTTTGTTGCATGTAGACTCTTAAACAGCTTATATTTATATAGTTTATTACAGTATATTATCACAGTGTAAGAAGATATAAGTAAATAATTATGCAATTATTCTGTTTAGAGTATAAAGCAATTATAAGAGTATAATACAGAAATTTAACAAAGAACAAGCTACATATAATAAGAAAACAGTAGTCTACTAGAATTAAGCCTACTATAGTACCTGCAAGCTAGCCTAGAATTCTTTGCCTAAATAGTAACCCTCTTTGCATATATAGCGTTGTAGTTACTGTCTATATATATTAGCATATAATTATATAACTTTAGCATAGTAAATAATATACCTTAAAAATATCTAACTAACTACGCCTTAGCTGCCTCTTAGATAGCGCATAGAGCTTGTGCTTAGAAGCGCAACTCTTCTCTATACCCTAGTACAATCTCTTAAACAAGCCTAGAGAAGGGCAGCTTGCGGATAAGGAGGTTAGTTAACTTCTAGTAGCGCTTAATCTCTTGTAGTGCGACAGCTGCGCATTATTAGTCTTAAACTGTAATTATATATTGTTTAAACATACTGCCTAGCTTAAATTAACAATATTAACAAAGTGTAGCATTAGAGGCGTAATTGCGCGCAGAAGTAGCAGTATAGGTAGCTTTTAATGCTAGGTCTTTGCAGATAGATTTGCCGCTAGTTAACTTGCAGGCAGTCTGCTTTGTGCAGGCTATTATAGTAGTTAGCAGCAGCAGTTAATATAATAAATAGATGTAATAATTAAGAGCTTTATATTATATTATGTGTAGGTGTTAGTAGTGTAGGTTATGTAAAGATCTATGTACAGAACTGATATTTCAGCAGGCGCTAGCGTGGTGCACGGCCTACTTGCAATTTTAGGCAGCACTATAGCGTATTAAGTTTTCTGCAACCTACTAACATTAAGACTAGTAGTATTGCAATTATAGCTTCTACCTATACTATTATAATATTAACTATTAAGCAAGAAACCTTTTATAAGCCTAAAGGTCTTGTCCTGCGCATTATAATTTAAGTTCTGCTAGAGTTTAATTGCAAAAAGTAGGAAAAGCTAACTAAAGTAATTAATACAGCTATTTATAATAGCATATACTAACTTATACAGAGTTACAACTGTAAAGAAGACAAGTTAACAACATTATTACGTAATATAGTGCTATTAGATCTTAGAAAGGCTACCCTACAAACCTTAGTATGCCTTATATAGGTTAGCTAAGTAACTCTACTTATACTATTACATAGAGAGACTGTACTACACTGCTTAGTACAGAAGAGAAAGTAATTAAGGTAGCAAGAAGTGCAGATAGAACTGCAAAGTACAACTTTAAAGCTAACATTAAAAAGAAGAACAAGTACTAAAATACTACTAAAAAGAATTAGGCGGAGATACTACGTAAGGCGCAAGAAGAGCTTAATAAGAAGCGCTTCTAAACTAAGAAGAGTAGTAAGTTAACACAGCTATTGATTACATACTAGTACTTATAAGCAGTAATAGAGTAGTTAGAGAACAATCTTAACGCTATCTACAAGAAATAGGCTAATATACACTAAGAAATTAACCTAAAATAGCACTATAAATCTATGTTAAAGGCTGCGTAAACAATAGATAACCTAAACAAGCCTGCCTAAAGTTGACTACATATACGCGTTTACAGCTAAGGTAGTATACTCTAGAAGATTATGCAACACACATACAACAAAAGACTATATAAGCTTAATACTAATAGCTTTAAGAGTATAGAAGCTAAAAAGGAGTAGCAGCAATTTCTAGATAAGATGTCGCCTAAGAAGTTAGCAATAGTAACTAATAAGTATTAGGAGTAAGTTTATTATAGTACTTTATAATAGTAATATACTAACATGCCTAGATAAGTAGAACTACTGTCCGCGCTTAAGGCCCTAGGACTTTCAGACAATGCCTACTTATAAGCTAATAAACTTTACATGCAAGGCGACAATAATAAGTATAAAGAAGAGGTTAATAAGAATTTAGATATTAACGCATACTATAACTAAGGTAAGGATAAATATAAGACTAAGGAATAGTAGGCAGAGGCAAAGGCTAAGGCTAAAGCTAAGAAGAAGAAGCATATAGACTTTAAAGAGTTCCTAGATTTATCGCTAGAGTTTAAACGCTTATTAGACTTAGAAGACAGCTTAGAATAAGTTAGTATTATAAAATAGCTAGGGTTGCACTAAGGCATAAGCTAAGATTAGCTATTAATACAGCAAATAATAGCAGACTAAAACCTACACTAGCAACTTAGCAATTCTAGATATAGACTAAATATAAACTTTAAACTGTAAACAATAATTATGTCCTCTACTAGCGTTAGCGTTACTATATTAGCTGCAAACTAATCCGTTACTAGTAGCCTAATAGGCTTTAAGTACGCGTTATAGATATTCTACTAGCTATAGGGAGGTAATACTAGTGCTCCTTATACAGTAGTGAAGACTTTGTCAAAAATTTACACTTATTATTATAATTTATTACAGCTTTTTATTATAGCTACATACGTACAGCCCCGCGCATGCTATTAATTACATAGCGCAACTATTTATTAATATTCTACTTATTCTCTCTTAATTTACATTAATAGCCCTCTAAATTATAAGGATAGAAGATAAAAACTTGTTATATTTACTTAAATATCCTCCTACGCACCTGTTACTTAAGGAGACAGGAGACGCGGTGCTAAATGCATAGAGAAAGTGGTAGGATAGCACTCTATAGGGAGAAAGTCCTACAACCCCTAAGCTAAGATAGAACTTATTAAGCTAGTTAGGTACTATTTAGTAAAACGTTAGAGAGGCAGCTAAAGTTCCTAGTAGTTAACTATATATATTTTGTTTAAATTATAGTCTAGTACTACAATACCTAGCTAACGCAAAGCTTATTAGAACTAAACATCTTTATACATATTTCTAATTAAAAGCATGCTAAAACACTGTTAACACAGTTCACAATTAACTAAATTAGACCTTAGGCATATTATTACAAAGTCAAAACAAAGCTATATCTTCTCTAGTTCTAATATATACTATACTAGCTTTTCAACACAAGCTTTTAAAGGTAGTAATTAACAACAACTAGTTATTCTAGACGCTTAATTAACTGTTATTTAAGCATTTCCTCTAGTTTCTCTAACCTAATGCTATGTCTATTAGCTATTTTAAATTTATAGAGGTTTTTAGAATACAGTCCTAAAAAGATAAAGCTATTATCCTTAGCAACCTTAGCCTATTAATAAAAATCTTAATTGCTTTAGACGCCTAGTTAGCTACTAATTATATTAGCTTCCTTGTAATAAAAGCGTACTACATTAGCCCTAAATAGTAACTACAAGAGAAGCTACTTAATTTCTTACTACTATAAGGTCAGCATACAGGAGCTTCTATAGCATTAGATGTCTTCTAAGTACTTGCCAAAACACAAACTAAGTATTGCCTCCTAGCTATTACCTACAATAATACTAGCAATAACACTACTTTAATAAGAGCCCTCTATACAAGGTTATAAGAGGAGCACATTAGATAATGTTTACAAGAAAACACAATTCGATACCTTATACATATGTTGGAGTATTGACATGCGCAACATGCGGGTCACCCTGTTAAGCAGGTGATCCTGGTAAGCTGAACACGTGACGATCGCGCTAGCGCCTATATATACGGGCTAGATCGTCTTATTCCTCTTAAGTAGTTATTGACCACTTTGTTGTAGCACTTAGTTGTTTAATACACTTATTCCACTCCTCCTAAGCAATTGCTCCTTTTTAGCTCCCACAGTTATAAGCCCGGCCGCTTAATTATAGTTTTAATTCCTACTGCGCAATTAGCAAGCTGTAAGTTTAACTATTTAATTAGCATTTTACTCTCCTTTATCTCCTATAGCACTAGCTAGCAGATTGCTGCTGCTACTGTACCTTTCTTACTTATTAATTATACGATCAACCTCTTTCTAATACGAGCTACCTAGCTACCTACTAACTAACTAATTAATTCGTTGTTACCTTAACAATAACCCACGTCGTGATCCTACACGTAGCATCTTATCCTAAGATAGACCTTACTAATACACTACTTGTTGCCTTAGGGGTAATCCTTAAGGCTTAATTAGCCTAGCTAACCTAGTTTGCTCTACTAAGGCTACACTGCTTAGAGAAAGGCATTTAGGATTAGGTTAACCTTAATCTCCTAGACGTACCCTTAATAGATCACTAGGAGCTACAGTATCTAGAACTGCCTAAGGATATTAAGCAGCTAGTTACTCTATTACTTAGCGCTAGCGCTTAAATACGAGAGGACTATAAGATTGCTTAACACAAATACGAGGCTTAATACTTAATACTAAGTATAAGAAGGATAATTACAATAAGCTAGTTAATAAGTATAAGGTATAAGCTGCTTAATAGACAAGAAAAGTCGCTAAGATTACTAATGTTAAGGACTAGATTAGCAAGACTGTCTATCTAGACCTGCTTTTAAACGCCTTAATAAGCATAATTACTTAAAACCTTACTAGCCTTTAATCCTTAATAAAGATCCTAAAGAAGGATCTTGCACCTACAGATTAGAATACTTAATATTTAATTAGGGCGTAGTATAGATCACACCTTAATTGGGCTTACTAGGAACAAATAGGCCCTAAGCAATAGTTTACTAAGTAGCAGCTACTATATTAATAAGCAATAATCTACTTACTTCTTAAGGTTGTTAGGCTGTTAGTAATTACTAATTTTTTAGACGCCTTAGGCACTAAGATTACACTAGACTAGTCGCGTAAGAAGCAAAATAAGCTAGTATAAGCAATAGCGCTTAGAAAAGCTTATTTAACTCTTAATAATCTAGGAAAGATCTTTAGTGTTTTATTATAAGATTAGTTAATTACTTCCTTAAAAGGAAAAGGACACGCAGTGTTCTAAACTAAATTTAGATTAAGAGCAGCTTAATAGTTTACTAGCGCTAACAACTTAAAGTTAAATAAAAGTAGTAAGTAATTGCACCTTTGCCTCTGCAAGGCTAGTAAAGGGCTTATAAGTAAGCACCTCTAGATACTGCGCAACTGCTATTAACTTTAAACTATAGTTACTAGATTAATCCCTCCTAGCAGTATACTAATTAAACTGTTAGACAACAACAAAAAGAAGATCCTTAAGTAATAGAACAGTAATAAATAAGTAACCTTACGCACCTAGATTAAGAAGGAAGGCTAGAAGGCTAGCACTAGCAGATTAGCTACTAATAAGTTAAGTAGATCCTACCCTAGCTTATTAGTTTTAGCATTAATTAACCTAAAGGACCTTATTAAGGAAATTAGACTAAATATGTTTAGCGTAGCCTTTACCCCTTATGCCCTGTCCCTCTGTATAATTATTGATAGTAGGTTAGTAGTCTACCTAGTTAATACTATAGATTACATAGTACTAGGCACCTTTAGCGAATGCGCTAAGGACAAGACTATCAAGGCAGGCACTTAAATTATACTAGTCGCTAGTATAGGAAATAGGCTACTTAAGAACGTCCTGTATAGCGAGGCTAGCCTTAAGACAGCTAATCTTCTACTTACTAATGTTAAGGTTGTACTAGGTTTCTATATTAATATTGTATTAGAAGCATAGCTTAAGCAGGCAGGTATTTAGTATTTAGGATATAATTATACCTTACAATTTAGAACAATTAAGAAAAATGTTGTCTTAATTAACTTTAAGTGTTACTTTAATCTCTTGTTTATTAAATATAAGC
This sequence comes from Alternaria sp. 'sect. Undifilum', assembly GCA_024321975.1. NCBI lineage: Eukaryota > Fungi > Ascomycota > Dothideomycetes > Pleosporales > Pleosporaceae > Alternaria > Alternaria sp. 'sect. Undifilum'. The sequence continues at coordinate 12,452,653 of JAJJZI010000001.1, forward strand.
AACTTACTTATTACCTTGCTTAACTACTGCTCGTGAACGCTGTAGCGTAATTAAGGAAACCTTAGTTACGTACTAGCAATAAGGACCTATAGCATTAATAATTAGGACACTTAGGACAACAAGCTATTAAAGCCTTAGTCTACTTAGCGTAGAACGTTAAAATTACTAGCAAGAAGCTATTAGAATGTAAACACTGCGTAACAGCTTATGCCTTACAAGTAATTTTATAGCAACTAAAGAAGAGATTACTACAACTTTTTTATAGGATCTTATAGGATCTGTTTAATTTCCTAACTAGTTAGCTGCTTAAGAAATAGGCTCTAATTATTAAGGAAGACTACTTAGGTAAGCTGTATAATTACAATATCTAGTTAAAGATACTAAATAATATTATGCCTGTGATTAAAGGCTTTACTGTAGGGATTAAGAGGAAATATTAGTAGAAGATTATAGAGATCTATTAGAATAATAATACTGCTACACTGCCTTAGAGAGGGTAATTAAGATATAAGGAATAGGCTATAGAGAAAGGGATTGTGATTAAGACGCCACTACTATATACTTATAAGCCTAATAGCTTAGCAGAGAGAGCTAGCTAAGAGCTATTATAAAGGCTATTAAGATGCGCACGAGCGCTAATCTACTAGCTAAGCTTTAGCTAGTAATTATAGATATAGCTATTTACCTATATAGCATAAGCCCTACTAGGATCTATAGCTACTAATCCCCTAACTAGGTGCTTAAAGAATAGTTTAGGAAATATTTCTAATATTATTAACTACCTAAGATTAGACACTAGACTGCTAATCTACGCCTAGACTAGAGTAGAATCTATGCCTATAGCTACTAAGCTTATCCTTTAAACCAGAAAAAGGTAGCTAGGCGTAATTATTAAGGATTTAAGGTTAATCCTTGCAGCTATATTAGTCATTTAGTTAGTTATTAAGCCTCTAACATATACTATATATAGGTACTAACACTTAATTAGGTAATTACTACCTGTAATATAACCTTTAATAAGTGTTAATTTTACAAAGGAGATTGTAAAGAAGGGCTACTAAGAAAGTAAGTAATTAAGATTGTAGAAATCTTTTATAATAGCAAGCTAGTTAATCTAGGAGAGGATTTAGACCTCTTGCCTGTTTAAGGAAGGGCAGATTAGGATACGCAGCTAACTACTAAAGACTTTAGGGGTAATCTATTTACTATCTTAAGTAGTAAGGAAGGCCTACCTACTAAAGGCGAGAGTAGATTAGAAGACGCTAAGTAAATAGAGCATAAGGCTAGTGCATTATTGAAAACTTGCTTAAATTAGTAGCAAAATACTAGTCTTACTACTCTAGAACTAACTTCTAAACTAGAGACCTTAGGGAGCAACAACGCAATTAATTACAGAGTTATTAATAGTTAAACAGCATTGCGTATACTAAAAGGAGCTAATTTGTTAATACCTAGAGGTAGGGAGCCTCTTTTAAATAAGCCTAATAACTAATTACTAGTTTAATAGTCTGTGCTTAAAGACTCTAACGCGCTAGCTCGTCGTGATAGAACGCCTGCTTAGGTGAGCAGAATAGCGGGGCGTATATTATTTTAAGATTTAAGATCTTAAGCCTTAAATAGTAGACAAGGTAAGTAATTACAAGCTTAACCTCTGCTTACAAGACGTAGTGCTAGGATTGCAGGTAGAAGTCTAAATTAGCTTATAAATTATTATCTTCTACTGCGTAAGCTAGGTGGCGGGCGTAAGCGTAAGGACGCAACCTAAGATCCTAATAATTAACTATAAGGTAGAAGCACAGGTAGTATTAATGCATTAATCGCAGATTCTAAGGATCTATTATAGAACAATTTTTGTAATACCTACCTGCTAGGTTTGTAAGCAACCTAGGAAAACTAAGCAAGCTATAAGACTCTTAATTACGTAGTTATAGCAGCTTTGCTTACTAAGTATAAACTAAGTATAGGAAATGCTTAACTGCATTGCAACAATCTACCTAAACTGCTAGGATTATAGAAGTAGTTACTCTAGTATCTTATAAGGGCCTTGTTTAAAGATGCCTGCAGGAGAGAGATTAATTAGTTAAGTAAAATAAAGACTTAGACTAAGATATTAAGGAAAGAAGTAATTAATTACCTAATACCTATAAAGTAGGTTTAGACCTACAAGTTTAATTAGGATAACTTTTTTCTTAAATATAAGGCGCAGATTATTGTAAGAGGTAATCTCTAAAAAAAAGATTTAATTGATTTAACTTACGCTGCTACCTTAGCAGCTAAGTCCTTCTAAGCAGCAATAGCAATTACTGCTAAGAATAATTTAGAGATTAAGCAATATAATGTTGTAGGAGTATTTCTTAATGTATTAATTATAGTAGACAACCTAGTAATTTATAAGATGCTAGATAGCTTTAAGAAGCTAGGGAAGTGTGTACAGCTTAACTGCGCACTGTATAGATTGTAAGACTCGCCACTATTGTAGTATAAAGAGTTCTCAGGATTACTAAGGGAGATTAAACTAATTACCTTACTAGAGGAGCCCTGCCTTTTCTTTAATTAAGAAAGAAGGATCCTAGTGTTGTTTTATGTAAATAATATCCTACTGCTCTTCGCGAAAGATTATAAGCAGAGGGCGATAGATCTTTAGTTAAAGATTATAGACAAGTATGAGATAAAGGAACAAGGATTAGTTAAATAGTTCCTTAGTATCTAGATAATTAGAGATTATAAGAAGCAAATAATTACGCTTGTATACAATATATATATTAATAAGATTACAAAGAAGTTTAAGCTAGAGAATAGTAGCTTTTTAAAGACTTTATTGCTGTTAGAGGAGCTAATTAAGAACACTAGCAAAGCAACTAAGCAAGAGATTAAGGCCTACTAAGAAAAGGTTAGATTAGTGCTATACATAGCTATTATGCTACAACTAGATATTACCTACTTAATCTTAAAGCTCTTACGCTTCCTTATAAACTCTAGCAATTAGTATATAAAAGCTATTAAATAAGTAATTATGTACCTCTATTAAACAAGATAGGATGCGATCTAATATAAGAACTATAATAGCTTAGACCTAACAATTACAGGCGATGCTTCCTTTATAAATAATTAGGAAACTTGTTAATTATCCTATAGATACATAGCTATCTTATATAGTAGTCTAATATTTTAGAAGGTAGCTTAGTAGACTACAGTAACTACGTTAACTACTAAGGCTAAGCTACTCGCCCTTAAGCACACCACTAAGGAGGCTATAGCCCTTAAGCGCTTTTTTCGCGAGCTGTCTCTTAATCTAGGAGACGTCTAGACAGTCTAGTATAACAATTAACAAATAATTAGGCTTGTAGTTAGGAAGAATAAGTAGATTAGCACTTAATTAAGATATGTAGATATATAAAACATGTAGCTATAGCAAGAATTTGCTGAAAGATTATTTTAGGTTAAATACCTAGAAACAGCAATTATGCTAGCGAATAGACTAACTAAGTCGCTTACCTAATAATAGTTTAAAAAGTTTAAGCAGTTGCTTAACCTTAGCAAGTTAAGTATTTAATTAAAGGAAATAATAATTAATAAGTAAAGGATTTGTATTAAGCAGCAACATTTATATACTAAGCTAAGTCTTCTCTTAATTGCTTATAATAAGCAGGAGAACGTAAGCTAGACTATTAAACTAAAACTAAGAATCCTATTACTAATAAGCATTAGACTTATTATACTTACTAAACACTATTATTGTATTACGCTTAGCCTGCTTAGCTTTAGCCAGCTTAAGAGTAATTTAAGCTATCTAAGCCTAAATAGTAAGAGTCTAGAGGTAAGCAGTATTGTAGCGCAATTCTAACCTATTACTTCTATATATAGAGTTGTTATATAATTACTTTCTTACTCTAGTATAATAATTGCGCTTATATAAATAAGTTGTATAGCAATTAGGACGACAAACAGAAGGATAATTGTATAGACTAGGTAGAGGCAACATTCTGCGGGCAGCCTGCTCTTAAAGTAGTAACTTTTAAGCAAGTTGCTGCTAAGGCTACTTATATTACTGCTGTTGCTGCTAAGAATAATAAGCTAACTATTATAGCTAGTATGCGGGTTGCTACATAGGAGCAGGAGCGAACGCAGGTATAGAAGCAGGAGCAGGAATAGAAGGCTAAGCGGCAAAACTGCAATACAATATTTCTTAAGCGCGACAATTATAGACGGGAGGCTTCTACAAAAAAGGCTTTTTAGTAAACGTAACGCTGCTCTTAATCTCTTTGCAGCAAGCAATAATATCTTTAAGTAGTTAAGCTTTTAAAGCTTAGTACATCTTATTATTATTCTATCCCTAAACACTAGTTAGTAAGCTAAGCAAGAAGGTTAATAGGTTAGAAACTTACCTCTTTATCTCTATACATAGCTATAAATTAATTAGTAAGATTAATATTAACTGTGTAGTAGGTATAAGACAAGCAACTACTACAGCGTAAGCTGCTCTAACTACTAGTCTAAACGCGATTAAAGCAGCGTTTAGCGTATAAACTATCTAGCATCTTCTTTATATAGCGCTTATAAGGCGGAACGCAAGGGCGTAATAAATTAGTAGTAATCTTTAAAGAGCTATTAGGCGCCTTTTTCTAGATTAAGGGGGGCGCCATGCGCTTAGTAGATAGATTAGTAGGCGTTTTTAGCTTATTACTGTTGCTATGTTACTGTTCACGCGTTGCTGCCTAAGCAGTTATCTACTATAACTTTTACTTTAGCTCTTAAAGGGCCTTGCCTTTATATTAGCTTAATTGCTTAGTTAGGCTCTTATGTAGATTAAAATTTAAATAAGAACTTAACAGCAGGCTTAATTTAGTAGGTAAGGCAATTAGCCTCTACGTAGAGCTACTAGATGTCTTGTAGTAAGCAAAAGGATTAACAGGTAGAGGCAACTAACTTTTATTGTCTTAGAGATTAGCTGCTTGCTAAATTTTATTATTAAACAGGCTTTAGCGCGCGTAATGCTTATGCTTAGCACTATTCTTGTGTTATTAGCAAAGGCTTTCTAAGCATTAATTACGTTGTTAATAACAGCTCTCTAAGCTGCGCTTATTATTGCTAGGGGCAGACTACACTAGAAAGATTAGCAGCTAATTAGTAAAAGTACAATAGGGCAACACTTACTATATTAGTAATAGTAGTTAAGACAGTCTTAAAAATCTTAGTAATTAATATTAGAGTAAGGTTAAGGACAAAAGTTTTGGAGGGGTAGTAAACGCAATTAATATTGTTGTAGAGGCTGCGCACTAACTAATTACGCAATATTTAGGGTCTATCTAATATTTAATATTAGGACTACTGAGATTAATTAAAACATCAACAAGCAGTATTACTACAACAATAAAAGATTAGGTAGGAAAAGCTATGATTATAGAGGAACCTCTTGATCAACGACCTTGATTTATTACGATTACCTAGTTGCTCACAGCTTAGATTAATAGTATCTTACTAACCTAGGGGGTGTGTTAGAGTATTAATATGCGCAACATGCGGGTCACCTTGTTAAGCAGGTGATCCTAGTAAGCTGAACACGTGACGATCGCGCTAGCGCCTATATATACAGGCTAGATCGTCTTATTCCTCTTAAGTAGTTATTGACCACTTTGTTGTGGCACTTAGTTGTTCAATACACTCATTCCACTCCTCCTGATCAAGCAATTGCTCCTTTTCAGCTCCCACAACATATTATTAACCTTGTTGTTTAGGATATTATCTAGAATCTTTAGCTTACACCCTCTTTTAACGTAGATATTAAATAGCTTCTAGAGAGACGTTATGTTTAGAATATTAGTATATAGATCTCTGTCCTAAACTTGCTTTGTAAAGTTAGCTAGTATTTATTACATAAAGTTATTACATGCTAAGTAGAATCTAGCTCTAAGCTATCTATATTACTATTAACGTATCCCCTTAATGATTTGAACGCTTTATTACTACACAATACTACTTACTAGCAAAGGACTATCTTACAGTTATTTACAACGTTAAAACCTAGTAGAACTTAACATACAATATGTATAAGCGCGCAACTACAATAAGGCAATACATTAATAAATAGTTATAATAAGAGGTTGCATTAAAGCTATAAACTAGTTAAGCTACTGTCTCTAGTAATCTTAGTACTATAGAGATAGACTTCTGCAATATTAAGAAGCTCTAACTGTCTTATGCAGAGTAGCACTACCTTAACTTTATTACTAAGCTGCTTGCGAAGTTTAAGGACGCTACTAAATTCCTAAGCTAGAATAATAAGCCCTAAATCTAGTTTATCTAGCTTATGTACAATAAACTATTTAACTTCTTAAATTAGATAACTGTTAAGCTAGACGAAGAACTTAAGAACTAAGAGTTAATAAAGTAGCTAAAAGTAGTACAGAACGCAGCCCTTTGTAGTAAAGCAAAACTTAGCAAGTACTACGCAAGAACAGATAATAAACGCAGGTTTCTATTTAACTATATAATAGTTCTTAGTCTAAATGTAAAGCTTACTATATATAAAGTACTATTTATTACATATGATTATTACAGTACGAACTAATTAAGCGTTTAAGAAGATAGCTAGGAAGTGCAAAACAAGTATTTGTATTACTAAAAGTTCCTTAACTACTTAAATTAATACAACAACAAGGATAGGGCAGGAGCTACTCTAGAATTAGCATCTCTTGCAAGACAATTGTTAACTAATAAGTAGTTTTAAAAGCCTGCTTCTGCAACTCTATTACAAGCAGCTAGTTTTACATTGCTAGACAATAGCAACAGTTAAGAAGCTGACGAGAACAGCGGCCCTGTAGTGGGCGGGCCTACCAGGCCTTGCATGCAACTACACACGCCGACCACTTAGCCAAAAGGCTGGCACAAGACAATAGAGCGTCTGATTGTCTTGCGTAGTTGATACTTATAGTCCGCCGCCGCGCGGCCTGTAATGTGAGGTGTACCACCGAGGTACAACCGAGGATCCACCCTGGGCCTCAGCCCATCACAGGCCCTACTTACATAAAAAAAGAGAAATATCTTAGTATTTCTTATGTTAAGCAAATAGCCTCTTACAACATCCTAGAGTAGTAGTAGTTAAACAAATAAACCTACTCTTACTTGTCTTAAGTTACAAAGGATATACTAGCAATCTCTATTACAGGCGTTAGTGTTAAGTAAGTTTTTAACGTTGCAAAAGATGTAATAAGTAATAAAAGACATTAACTTGCTGCTTAAATTATAAGACAAGCTATAGTTTATAAGGACTTTATTTCTTAAAGAGAGCAAGAGAAGACTCTAGATATTAGAGTTAGAGTAGACAGTATCTCCTGTAATTAGATTAAAGATCTATTTAAACTTCTAGTTCCTGTTAGGGATATGTCTATAACAGACGACAAAAAGGACGACGAGGACGATAAGAACAATAAGGAAGTAGAGGTGTTAGAAGAACTAGTTAACAAGGCATCTCTATTATAGACATAAAAGCGTTAGACAACTATAGCTCCTAAGCTTCGCGAACACCCTAGACGTAAGCGTTATTATCTAGTTCGTCTTAATCTAAATTAGTATGTAATGTAATAAAAGACTGTAATAATACAACATTTACTATACTTGTTTCTGTAAAATTGTAAAATTATCAACTATATATCTAAATCCCGTAATAATAGAGCAACTTAATGCCTAAAAAAACGAAGCTATGCGAAAAAAAATTGCAACCCTACCCCAGACCTACTATATAGCTAGTCCTACCTAACCCCAACCACTAGTCCGTGCAACCTAACCCCAACCACAACCCACGCTAGAGTAACCTCTACCTAACCCCTACCCAAGGACCGTGCATCAGCTACCTAACCCCTACCCAACCCTGGGGCCTCTCTACCCATCAACCAGCGTAAGTGCGTGTACTAGCAATCTTTAAAGGCATGTCTTATATTACATGCTTTGCATTTGCTTGCAGTGTGTTAGATATTAGTTAATTTAGTATTATTAGTAGGCTTTTAGTTTTAGCAGTGTTTACGCTTCTGCCTAGTATTATTTAATTTATCTTTGTTAAGTGTTAGTAATTTAGCTCCTGCAGCTGCTCTAAAGAACGCCTTAGTTAACTTTGCTTTAGATAAGTAAAAAAGCTGCATGTAATTTTAATATTTGCAAATTATTTCTTTGACTGTAATTAAAAAATTCTTTAGTCTATAAAATGCAAACAATATTGTCTATTATTCTAAGTGCTTAGCTGTTGCTTAAGTAAAGTCCTCTTTAATATATGTATTTAGTTAGCATTTGAGTATTCTAACTGCTTTGCTTTTAGTTGTAGCGTAATTAACTTTAGTAAGCTATGTTTCTTATACAGTAATTACTTTAGGCGGCATTATTGCAGTTTTGTATTACTCTTAGGCCTCCTTAATCTTGTCTTTAGCATTAATGCCTACAGTAGCTATAAAGTTAGTAATTTATTAACAGTATAATTGTCTTGCTTTACAGTAGTTTATATATGAGTACTTATTAACTATTTACTATATTTCTTGCGTAATTTTATTAAACGCTGCTTACTCTTTTATATACTTCTAATCTTCTGTTTAATATTCATCTAGCTCTAATTTATAAATCTTTAAATTTTTCAATGCAAGACTCTAGCGTTTATTGCTAGATTAGCAGGTTAAGTAAGTATAAAGGGCGGTATTAGTGCGCTATTGCTGTAATTAGCTTAGTGCGTTGCAGCGTGCGCATTAATTGCTTATTGCAACACTTAATAGTCGCTTAGTTACAGCATTTAAGGCACTAATAGCTTAGTAAGAAGTTTAATTGTAAGGTTTAGATCTATCTTCTCCTACACGCGTAGTAAGTCCGCGCGCGTCTTAATTTAGCAGATCTATTTAATCTAGTTTTTGTAATTAGTAAAGATTATAAGGGAATTTTGTAGAGGTAGTGTAGACATTTTATTATTAGCGTGCAGAGCTTTCTTGTGTTTGTTGATCCCTGTTTAGTTGAGGCAGTGAGACTCTTAATTGTCAGAAATAATAGGTTGTTAAAACTAATAGGATAATAATAATATAGTTAATAATAACGTGGTTCACAAGCGAATCGGACACCTAAGCGAATTAGACATGCCCTACTAGCGCGTCAATGTTGATACGTTACAACACACTTTTATTACAGTTAATAAACTATTACAATATACTAAGTTAACTATTAGAATCACCGCTATTACTTGCACTATCTATCTTAACTGCGTAGGTATAAGCGTTGTGTCTAACCTGCTTGCAACGCCCGCACCGCCTCTCTCCTTACACCCTCTTTAACGCACTCTTACTATTATTACAACTACTACCTACCTATTTAGCTAATACTTCTTACACCTTGCCTATATTAAGAGTCTCCTTTATCTGTACGTATTACTGCTTACAGCTCTTACGCTTATTTAATTTATCTAGAGCCTTTTAAAGGCAATTTATTTTCTTTATTATAAGCGTTATTGTATGTACTATTTACTAGGCCTCTTTACTTAACTATGTAACCTGCGTATTAAGTAAATTTACAGAAGACTTATAATAGTTTCTTACTTTTTATTAAATAAGAGTACTTTAAGCCTTAACTTTATGCGTGTTATGTAGTGTTTACGCCTCCTAAGTGTCTACTTATTATAGTAATTGTTTTAGCGTCTGCACTACAATATTAAGCTTTAATAGTACAGCCTATAAGTTGTGTAAGACTAGACTAGCGCCTTTAAAGCTAGCTTAAATATTCTCCTTTATAATAGACTACTTAAAAGCAGCCTTAAAAGCTAGCAAGAAGGTCTCTTTACTAATATAGTTAGTATAGTTGTGTACTAAGCTTAAAACAGCATTACTATACTTGCGCTTTAACAGCAAGAAGTAGGCAATATTGAGAGGCTATAATAAGTAAGATAAGTGCGCAGGCATATAAAGAAGAATAATATTCTTCTTCTTAGAAAAATCTTAAAATTTAACTAAGTAGTAGCTCTTATAGCTATTAATAATAAGTAGTTAATACTTAACTATAGTATACTTCTTTATATAAGTATTAAAGTGCTCTAACTAGGTAAGAGTAAGCTAGTTATTTATCTAGCTATTAGGACTAACTTTAAGTACCTAGTTAATAGGCAGGTTCTTCATTTAAACGTTAATAAGCACCTTACTTATAAAGATAAAAAAAAGTAGATAGTAACTTAACATGCTTACGCCTTAGATTAAAGTAATCTATTTATAGTTACTTAGCTAAACGCGTTTCTTTTTACTAGATCCTTCTAAGCCTTTAATAACTAACTATAATAAAATCTTGCCTAATATAAAGCTAGTCTTATTAAAGTTGTAGATATTATTATCTATAATCCCCTACTTCTTTTTTGTCGCCTGAACTAGATTAAACTAGCGCTAGATAGCTGCTAGGTCCTTATAGGCAGCTTGCTGGTAATTATAGGGATAACTCTAGCGAGTATAGAGCTTAAAAGTCCTCTTAACAAAGTTGTTAATTTAGTTCTTACTAATAAAGTTACTACTACACTTATATAATAGTTTATTAGCTATTACTTAAATATTAGCTTTTATAGGCGCAAATCTTTGCGTAGACTCTTGAAGAATACGCTTAACTATAGCTTCTTCTTTTAACTTATTTAGGCGCTTTAAGTTCGCTTTATAGTTGCGTTAGAAGGGCTTTCTAGCATGTTAGTTAGACAGAGTACTTTAAAGCACGTTAATAATAGAGATAGTATGTCTTTAGCTTTAAACATGTTGCAATTAGACATTAAAAAGAGCAAGCTAAAGATCTAATTTATAATAAGTTAATAAATAATTGTGCTATTGAGACATAACGCATGTAGTGTCGACGTCGACGCGCTAGTAGGGCGTGTCCGATTCGCTTAGGTGTCCAATTCGCTTGTGAACCACGTTAATTGTATTGTATTAATAATTAATTGTTGGTGTTCTGTTTTTTAATTGTGCAGATTCCGGGTGCCCATTTTATCCGAAGGACTCTTGGCGGCGCTAGCGCGTTTAGCGCCCTTTAGCGCAACCCCCTAATTACCCTTCCAGGACCCTTTGTTTAATCTCGCTGACCTCCTGATCAACTGCGCGAACCTCTCAAATCTGACAAACCTATTAGTTTAACAACCTATTGTTTTTGACACTAACCCTACACAACTTAATTATAAATACTAATTTTAAAAGCTTTACCTATAGTAAGTAAGATTTGAATACGTAATACATAACTAAAAAGAAAGCCTAGACTACTAAACTAAGATTTAATAAGACAATTTTAACTAAACGTATTAACATAAACACTAAAAAAGTAATATTATTGCAAAGCACTGCCCCTACATACTAAGCTTACGCTAGCAGCTTACGCTAGCACGTGCTAAGCTTACGCCAGCACATATTGCGCTTATGCTAGCACATTTCCCCCCCTTCCCCCCTTGTCGAGATGCCTAGCGCTAAAACTTCCGCGTACGAGCTAAAATCGCGACTTCAAGCTTCAATACTCGCAATTATTCTTTACTTCAACTACGTCCATACTACTTACAACAACGTAATAGACTCTATTTTTTTTCCTTCCTAAACGTATGCTTACAACAATAAGAACTTCTTGCTAATACTTTACGCGCAACGTAAGTGGAAAGCGAGCTAGCCACTTTTGCCAAGACCCTACCTCAATCTACTACCTATGTAATATCTTAATTATAACAAGGTATTAAGACTTGGAAAAAAAAGCTTAGATATAGCTTATGCTTTAAGCTATTATAGAAAACTTAAAACTTAGCTTATAATAAGCTATAGCTATCTACAACATTTTTTTTAAAGTACACTCAATATATAACACGCTACGACTCTTTTTTCAATATACTAATTTATTTTTTTAAGGTGTCAAGGGTGGTAGTTGTTGTTGTAGTCAAAATAGGGTTCTAAAAAAGTGAAAAGCAGCTACCCTCTACTAATTAATTGCAAAAGTTAAAAAAAAAAGATTGTGTGTAGTTAATGAGATTCAAACGGTGGGTGGATAAGTTCCAGGAGGAAAGCTTAGACCAATAAGCAATAATTAGGGTTAAAAAATTTGCTAAGGTACTAAAAAACGACACTAGTTAAAACGTGTCTAACAGCGATTGCTAGCCTATAGCTAGCAACAGGATTACAGTAGAATTGCAATAGGATTACAACATAATATAATAGAGGAGGGAAAGGACACGTACGTACTATAGCAGGAGCCTATAATACTTTATAAAGCTAAAGCTACTGCTTCTTACCTACTACTTCTTACCTTTTTAACAGCACTGTATATAAACAGTTTACATATAATATACTGTACTATAATATAACGTATAACCTCTGCGACAAGTATCTCCTTAACCTTAACTTTTATCTAAAGACAAGAAGCTTTCCTATTATACACCTAGCCCCTAAACTAGTCTAGCTTAAGCTAATTATGTAGACACTTAAGTTTATTAAGTATCTATAAACTAAGCCTCTTTAGGACTTTATAATTATATCCCTTATAAACAACTCTAGAATCCGCAATATCTCTATATACAAAAAGAATGTTAAGCCTCGACTTAGCTAGTTGTAGAAGGAATACAAGATCTACAGGGTGTTCGCCAATACTAGCAAAGTACTTAAAATACTCTGCTTTAGTATCTCTCTCTTCTTGTTAATCGTGTATAGGCCGAGTAAAGAAACTATTGACTGGTTAGGCTAGCTGTTGCATAACGTCGAAATGGCGATAGAGAAGAAAGAGGCGGGATTCAATATACTAATATGCCTAACTTAATAGCTTTTTGAATATTTCTAAAAAAAAGTAGTTACTATTTAATATATTTTAAAGCTACTTAAGTTGAAAGATATCTATCTACCTTAGCTTGCTAGTATTAAAAAAATAGCTAATCCTTTACTTATAATTCATAAGTAAAAGCTAGTTAGTTATATTTTACACCTCTTGTAACACTACCAGGAACCATTTTACTTAGCTGTCCAACCCGATACCCGTTGAACAAAACAACAACCGCCGTTCATGCACGCTGAATGAATGGAGATGGAGCAAACATCACTAGCCAGACATCAACGGCCAAGCAAAAAAAAATGCATAGTGGATGAGCGTAGTAATATCGCCATGCCAAGAGATTCTATACCACGGCCCATGAGCAGAAAAGCAGAAAAGAAAGTCTATGAATTGCCAAGATGGCCCAAAAAAACTGATTAAGGGAAAGGAAAAAAACCCCCCATGATAATAATAATAATAATGAAGGAGGAAGGGGGTATACCCACCACAACAACGCCAAAAGCCCCCAAAAACACAATCCAATTCAATCCAAGAGTGTGCGCGTCCCATCGCTGCCATGTCCAATAACCGGAGCATAGCCCGTCTTGCCAAACCCATCATCAGGCTGCTTATATGCCACAGACCAATATCCTCCATATTCCCCACAGCGTCTCAAACCCCTCCCCTACTCCTGCAGCTGATGCGTCGGACAAGCCCCCCGCCCTTTCTTGTCCCACCACTCTTTGATACAAGTCTATGACAAAAAGTTAGCACCTCTGATAAACTACTTCTTCAACGCTCCTAGCAAAACACACAAAAAACAGAAGAAGGGAGAATTCAAAAAACATACTTCATGAAACTTGCACCAACAAACCAATCTAGCCATTTTATCTCCAGCCTCAAAATCCTCGAGACAAATCGTACATTCGGCCTGTCTCCCCTCTTCATCATCACAATCCTTCTCAGTCGCCACATAAGGAAACATGCCACGCGCAGCATGACTCATTCGACTCTGCAGGTTACTCGCTCCTTCGCCGTTGTTATTACCCACACTGCTCATTCCGCGTGTGCGTTGGGTAGGTAGACTGGCAGATGTTTGCTGTGTGAGGTTGAGGGCTGCTATGGGACCCGGAGAGGCGGAGTGTAGGGCGATACATTCTTCGATATGTTGGGTACGATCTGAATCGTCGTTTTCGGGACCTTTGGGCGGGAGTTCTTCGCCACAGATTGGACATTCGTCTTCTTCGGGGATTTGGCGACGGGGGCGGGGTGGTTGGGCGTGTTGGGGTTGGAGGGGGGGAGGAACAGGAGTTGAGGTTGCTTGTCCGAAGGGACCTGATCCGGAGGAAGATCCGTAACCAAAGTTTGCATGATTTTGTGCATTACGGGCTCGGTTGCCGGCTATGGTTTGGGAGATGAGGGGGGCGCGGTGGTGCGGATGTTGTTGTTGGATGGCAGATGGTGGGAGAGGTGGCAGCCGCCGCTCTCCGATATTCGAACTCCCATGATAGCTTACTCTTCTACTTTGATTGCTCTCGTTCGAGGGGTCACGTGGACCATGTGGCTGTCCCTGGCCCGCAAAGCGCGAAGCATCATGTACGCTTGAAGACGATCTGTGTGCGCGAGGATGCGGCGGCGGTGGAGGTGGAATCTGCGAAGATCGGGGAGGAAATGGCCGAGATCCATGGCTGAGAGAGTCGTATCGTGGCGGTGGACTAAAGTTTGGGTCAGGTACACAAGGGTTGCAAACGCGGACTTCTTCGCCTCCGCCTAGCGCTGGGTTGCGGAACGGGCCGAAAGTCGACATGGCGCTCTCATCGTCTCCAGTCAAATCAATCAAGTTTGCCATACTTTCAGACGGTGGATGCACAATAAATTGGCGAGGGATAGTTATGCGGTGCGGTGAGCATGAAGCGCACACGACTCTTCCACATTTCCTGTTCTCGTAGTTAGTAGGATGTTCACCAGAGACTTGGTCAGCCCGCTCCGGTGCAGCCGAAGCACTTCAGACGAAAGTGACAGCGCAAGAGGTATCTGATGCGTACCTGCAATGATGCCTCCGAAGTAAAAATGTAAAGGGCTTCTTGCACACGGGACACTGCGAGACCTCGCTATCCGGCTGCCACGGCGGCAAAACAATATCACTCTGCCTCCTCATCGTCCCTGCATTCGCTTGCGGCGTGACGGGTGGTAATGGTCGAGCAGAAGCAGGCGACGAGCCCAGCACGATGGGATCTGCAATCGTGTCCCCCGCGTTTTCAGAGTGCATGCGTATACTCGATGGTCGTCTCATTGGCGATTCGGCGGTTGTGAGGCGTCGCTTGCGGTCGGAGCTGCGGGATGACGACGAGTCAGTAAGTTGCGAGGGGCGGTGTGGGAGTGTGTATCGTGAGGAGGAAGGGTTCGAGCGGGCTTCGGGGGCGGCAGCCGGGTTGAAATTGCCAGACGGTGGTTGCTGGTTGACACCGGTCTCGGTACCGTCTCTCAGGAAGTCCATCCACGTTTCGCGGTCTTGTGCCAGGAAGTGCGAGGCAACAACTCCCTGTGAATGATGTCTCGAGTTACTACCTATAGCAGCCTCGCGAGGACCGTCTACACTGCTGCTCGCTCCGTCATATTGCCCGCCGTATGCATGCGAGTTGTGGGTGAAAGGCCCGCTCGGGCGTTGGTTGGCGTTTGGAGGCATGTGGGAGAGATGTTGTGGCGGATCGACGCGACCGAAGGCGGAAAGCGATTCAACCTGTTTCAACTACGCCGAAACCACAGGCAGGTGAGCGACTGCTTATGTGACGTGAACGGGAGGGGTGGTCTTGGTGGAGAAGGTCGGCCGGCTCACGTTAACATGCCGCCACTTCCTTCTGTTTCTACGTCTCGAGCGGTCTTTAGTAATGTAACAGAGGATTGCGCTACTCGTTCAAATCAGCACGTGGGCACACACCAAGTATCTTTCACTCACCTATCAGCCGGGCAGCGCTGCGCTGCGGTGTAGAGGCACGAGGCGGGTGGGTCCTGCGCGTCGGCTCGGCGAGGGGAACTTCAACCACTCTCTGCGCCGCCCGTGAATGAATGTGCAAGGTCCAGGTTGTTGCGGAAGGGATGGAAGACCAAGTAACAGACGGCGCGACATGTAACACAGCGTCGTGAAGAAGAGGGTCGTAACTTCGAGGGCTCCGCCAATGTTTGAATGCCTCAGGTGTCACTATCGCCGTTATCTTAGCGGTTTCACGCGACCATCTGCGCCGCCACGCCTGCCTTAGTCTCGTGAAGGAACAACGATGGACCGACGCATCCTGTCAACCCTCTTCACGTGCCAAAAAGCTTCGCACAAGCTCGTCTCGGTCTTGAATTGACTAAGATTACTATTGGACGTGCTAGCAGTGCCAGCGCCCTCTGTCCCGCCTAGGTATATATATAAAAGAAAAAGCTCAAGATAGTATATGGTGCCCACGTCTACACAGTACGCCCTGAAGAGCCAATCGCTCACGTGTTCCAAGAAACGCCTTCAAAATCGCTTTTGAACAACTCTACAGTAAAGAAACTCGTAAGTGCACGTTCTGCACCAAAGCCAAATTACAAATAGGAAACATCAGTCCCAATATGGTATGCAGAGAAGGATCAAAGTTAAATGTCCTCATCTGTCGTAGCTGCGTCCACTGTGCTGTGTACTACCGCTGCGACTCCGGTCCACAATCTCTGCCGAGGCTTCGAGGTGGCTACCCGCGTCGTACACGTTACGTTCAACGCTGTCCTTTGTCACGTGATGCTGGACAACCCCAGTACTTAGCGGTCGCTCCGACGTTCCGCCCATCGCTGGTGGTGCGCTCAACTCACTCACACCGTCATTACGATATATGCTCGATGCTGCCGACTGCCCAGGCGAGCGCTCGGGTGAAGGCTCGGTAGACCCAAAAGGTAAGCGGATAGGTAATCCTCCAGGTCCGCCTGGTTGCAAGTGTTGACTTCGTCTTGGACTGGCTGATTGATACATGGGACTTTCTGACGTTGGGACGTCCGAGACAGTAGATGACCGGTCTTGAGGAAGGGACGCTTCTGTCCACTTGGAACGCTGTGAGTTTTTCCGCGGTATTGATGGTGCGCGACTGGGAGGCCCTTTGGCTGTTGTGACGCGGGAAGCACGCGACCCAATCCTACTGGGCAGCTCGATCCCACCAAAACTCTCAATAGGCCCCAGAGCCGGCGCAATAGGCGAAATACGATTTGCAGTGCCGTAATCTCGTTCCTCCTCGCTCATATCAGAGTCGCTGTCGGAAGACAAATCTCGTCTCTCGCTACTCAAGACGGCTGCTGTGGCTACGCCTGATCCTCCCGATACGTTCCGAGCTCGCGCAGGTGACTCGGGACTGTCCCGATATGGCTCCTGCACAACCTCGGGTGATTCAGCATCTTCTTCGACAGCCATTATCTGTGGTGGCATTCTCGTACTTCTAACAACTTCGAAGCCCTTGCTCTTCTCCTTCTTCCGTCCGCCCAACAAGTTCAGACTCTTGAACCAGCCAGTAGCCGACGATACAGGACTCATGGGATCTGCTGGTCCCGTCTTCAATTTTCGCGTAGGTTGGGATGACAGCGCGGGGCCGCGGAGTCCGTAGTAAAAGTCCGACTCGCGTACAGAATAGTCGGTGTTGTTGTTCCTTCTTTCAAGATTGGGGTCGGAATCATCTCGGTTCAGCCGCAGATAGGCTGGAGCGGGTGTTCCAGAGCCACGAGACGGACCTTCACCAGCCCTGATAGCTTCCATGTCCAAATTGTCTGAGTATCGAGAATCCACAATGTCTGCACTTCCAAGGAGTCCTTTGCTTGGCGTAGGAGCGGTGACCGAGTCCATAGTATGTTTACGTGGGCGCGGAGGTCGATAGTAGGGATCCGCAGCATCCATGACGCCCATCGTCGGCCGCCGAGAGCTCTGACCTGATGACCCGCCCAAGAATGTAAAAGGTACTGCACCTGGTCCTGGAGTGGGACTGACGTTTCCGTAGTCACCCTGGCTGAAGCCGTCCAATCCAACACTTGCGTGTTGGCTATCTTGATCATATGGCCCGTTGAGAAGAACAGCTGAACTGGCAGACAGACTCCGAGATCGACTATTCGTGAGCTGTATGCTCTTGTTCTCGTCGTGTGACAACATGGCGGCATTCGAGTTGACGCTACCACGAGTATGCCGGTGATTGTTACGCTTCGACAGTTCTCGCTTTCCGAAGACCTTGGTGAGACCACCTCGCGTATCCGCACCCGCACCACTAAGTCGGGCAGAAACTTCGATAATGGTCTGGAGCGCGTTGAGGAAGAAGCCAAACACCAAGACAATGGCGTGAAGTAACAGGATAATATATCCGATCCAGCCTTTGGGCGCTTCCTCAACATCAAGGGTCGGTACAAAGGCTACCGAAAGAAGAACGCAGACAAGTCGTACAGTCGAGAAGAAGGTATGATAGGCATTCATCGAAGTGTTCGACTGGAAGGGCCGGAAGGCGTGTAGAGTGAGAATTAGGATTACTTCGCATATAGCAAGAATGATGATTTGAGCAATGCCAGAAGGTTGGATAGCGCCGATAGCAATACTGCGGATGATGGTGAGCAAGACAGGAATGAAAGAAAAGGGTGCGGCATCGTCGGAGTAGGTATTGTAAAGTGGTCCATAGGTCAACACGGTCGGAAGATCGTCAAACAAGTGGGCACGAGGGCGTGTGGTGAAGATGAACCAGAAGATCCAGGTAGCTACTCCAGCAACGATGATGAGCATAACAACGGCTGTAGAGACGACGGTAGCTGGTGAGCGTGGGCTGACTACGAGCTGGAACAAAGATAGTGCTATGATGGGAAGCATGAAGTAGTTGTAGACAACGCGGATGATGTTACCAGCAGTAAAGGCCCAGTTCTTCCCAGTCAAGTCGCCATCCTGCGTGTTGGTTAACCAGCGAAAGAGCCAACGTATGAAGAAACCAAGTTGTGTGAGCACAATCACACAGGCGATGAGAACCAGCAGGAAGATGGCCATGCATGCCCATATATCACGATCTTTGGTCATACCGACATACTGCCCAAGGCGAGTCAAACCGTAGGTTCCGTTGGCAAAGTAGATGCCGTCAACAAGGCTCTGAGACCCGTTGCCTTGGCTAACAAAGCTTTGGTTGAACAAAAGGATTGACCAGCTGGCCTGGCTGATGGCGGGCTGGAAGTAACCGGGATAATTCAGACTGAGACTTCCTGCCAAGACGACGAACTGGATGTACTGCAGACAGTCTCCAAATCCCGGGGTAACCAAGCGCAGCAAGTCCTCGTCCCGACCATAGTTGCTGGTCCAACCGAAGATGTTCGAGGTTCCCCAGGGGCTGCAGGTCGCCGCGAAGACGGTCGCAATAGCCACGAGCGCAAGCACGGCAGCCGGGAGGTAGCATATCACACCTGACAGTGTTTTGCCGAGGTCTGGTGTGATGCTTGTAGAGATGCAGCCGAGAGCCTGGGCATTTTCGTCACCAGAGACGATGCGCAATGTCGAGGCCCATGTCGAGAAGGCATACGAGCTGTCAAACTTGTGTGCAACACTGACGGCGGGCATGGTCCAGAATTCGCTCAAATTGCCATGAAAGGAGGGCGCCACTGGGCAGCTTGTGTTGAGGACCGAGTCACAGAACGAGGTGGGGGGAGCAGTATATGCCGAGTAGGACAGGACCCTGTTGCTCCAGAATAGCGTAGTGTAGTGTTTGTGATTTGGAGCAATTCTCACAATCTTGCCAAACGTCATGTTAGGGTCCTTCCAGTTGTCGTCGTCCAACGGTGGGTAGTCGCCAGCCTGGGCTTGACCAGAAACATTTCCATACACGGTGACGTTCAATGTGCGTTCCGGGCTAAAGTCAGCCCAGACGTATGCAGGGGTGAAGCGGAGGTAGGGCGTCTGCTTGCCATCGGCCAGGAAGACTTGCGTCAGGCAGTCTCGGAAGTTTACGAAGACGGCGCCGGCGAGTGGCAGGAAGGAAGCGATGGCAAGGATGAGGAGAAGGGGCGGGAATGCGCGCAGGGTCGGCAATGGGCGTGATTTCCGTCTCGATCGTGGGGGCGTCTGCGTGGGTTGTATGGAGGGTATCTCGAGCTGAGTATCATCAGGTAGCCGTAGCGCGTCATCGCGCAAGGTGGTAACGACCATCATGACGTCCCCCTCGTCATGTTCATCCCCCCCCAGTCGGCCTCTCAACGCGATTGTCTTGATTGTGTTGCAAAGATGGATTGCCGCTATCGTCGTCTTGCTGTATGCGTCGGCGTCAAGGTCTCGTGTGCGGCTCGGAAGTGTTGTGGGTGAGAGGGGTAGGTCGGAGTGCTCTGGGAAGTCGTTGGGGCACAGCCAGCTGAGGAGTGTGCTACGGCGAGCGAGGGTAAGCCTGCAGCGAGTGAAACAGGCGCCAGAGGGAGCTACGGCGATGAGCTGGCAGGGGCGACCAGGCGACGGGGCCCGGATGATGAGCAGCGGCCGCGCATGAACAAGAAGAGAATAAAAGGGTGCCGTGTAGCGAATGGACGAATCGAAGGCGGCTGAGGTGGGAAAGCTGGAATGAACCCAGAGCGTTGGTAGTGAAACTCCTGAGGCGAATGTTTACGGTGGGGTGCAGCGGATCAGGAAAGCCAGCACAGCGCTAGCTTCGTATACGGATGCACACTGCACAGCACGCTCCTTCGCTTTCGACTCGAGGGCTGGCCACAGAGAAGGTGCGGGAATGACTGTTTTTCGCCGAGGCGCAACAGCTGTGGTGAGCATGCACGCGAAGCAGGGCAACGTCCATCGCGTTAACAGCAGCCATAACTATCGCCAGGCATTTGCTTGTAACGTCATCGTCATGCCACTACCAGTTTGCGATTGGCTCGCAAACACGCTTTTATCAACTTCAGAATGCGGCAGTGCCACATGCGCCGCGCCTCTAGCGGCAGTGGTGGGATTGCTCTCCCTGCGATTGCCATGTGAGGATGGACATGTCCAGCATCGTGGCGACTATCTTCAAGCTTCATTGCAAATCAACTCCTTCAGGCGGGCAGCTGCCCGTCTTTTGTTGGGAGCGTCTGCTGATTAACGTCGTGTCTTGCCTTAGGGCAGTGGCGCAGCCGGGAGAACAAATTTAGCCCAGGTGACGATTCCATTCAGGTTTCATCCCGTGCAAATCGCCTTCACGAGACAATGCTACCGCCTTACCAAGTCTTCTGCTAACTTCGGCATTATCGGCTTCTAATACTCGTCGAACGCGTCGCGTATAAGCGCTCGGCCTGATCTAGCCGCGGCCCTTCAACTTCGGGCCTACATGCGAACGCAGTTTATCCATGATCAACATGCATCTCCAACACTATCTTGTCGTTGTTGGTGCTGTTGAGACCTTGGATTACGGCTTCCTGCTGTAAACACAACATCACAATGGCATCCGAGAATAGTGGGCAAGCCCAAGCTTTTCTTACCGTCGCGACACTTTTGCTTCGCAAGAGAATGGAAAAGCTGTGATGAGTCGTCTAACGTAGGTGCATAGCGAGTGGCCGGGTATAGCAAGTACCCGGACTTTGCTAAGACCTTACTTCGTCTCCCTTGATACGTGATACCTTAACGTAACATAATATATAAAAATTTAGAAAAAAAAAGCAAACACAGAAGCGATAGGCAAAGAATCGGGATGAGGGGAGTGAGATGGAAGTGACATCCTTTGCGGGCGTGGAGGCCTAGAGCACAGTTGAGCGTAAGACGCAGCTGCAGAGGGGAGTCGTTATCGAGAAGCCACTGTTAGTCTTGTATCCCAACCCTGTCGAAGAACAAAACAACAGTGGATGCTGTTTGGTCGAGTTATTTGAAGCTGGAAGAGGCGCCAAGCTAGCTCCACGCTAACCCGAACTTGCTAGATCCACTGTCTCTCAACATCAATACGGAACGGACAAGGCACGGTTTCTTTTGCTTGCAACAAAAGATTATTTTCAGATTACATTCCACTCATGCATTCATTCATTCGACACTATTGCTCTAGGTGCTCGTCTACTGCGTGATCACACCATCCTTGGAGAGCTCCTCGTCCAACCCAACATAATACCTGATCCAGTTGAAAATGGACTTATGCCAGAGCAGACTGTTCTGCCGACTCGTAACCCAATGGCCCTCATCAGGGAAATGCAAGAAGCGCGACGGCACGCCCAGACTCTGCAAGATATTGAACGTCTGTAGGCCCTCGGCTTGCACAACACGGTAATCAAGGTCGTTGTGGATGATGAACTCGGGCGTGCTGGCATTGGCGAAATGAGCAAGGGGATCCCAGAGTTCGTAGTTGGCGCGGTCATTCCAGACGGTGCCGTTATTGTCGCGTTGAATGAACCAGAGTTCGTCGGTGGCGTAGGAACCAACTTGGTTTATCTTTCCGTCGTGGCAGACGAGGGCTTTGAATTCGCGGCCTAGATCGTGACCTTGGATCCAGTTCGTCATGTAGCACCCAAATGATGCGCCGGCGGCGATGGCGCGGTCCGTGTCGATGTAGTCGACGTTGTCGCGGAGGTGTTCGAAGACCTTGACGAGATCGGTGTAGGGGGTTCCACCCCAGTTTGCTTGGATTTTGTCGGTGAAGGCCTGGCTGTAAGATGGCGATCCAGTGAACTGAGTGGCAGTCACGACGAAACCCTGATCTGCCCAAAGTCTCAAGTTCCATCGCACGCTCCAGTTGTCTCCCTGGGTAGATTGCGGACCTCCGTGGATGATGAATGCGAGAGGGTATTTCTTGCTCGAGTCAAAATCAGTCGGGTAGAAGACGAAAGTCTGGATGTCGTCACCATCGTCGTTGATGACCCAGAAGTTGGATACGGAGTCTGATGTGAGACCCTCAAGCTCCGTATCAACTTCGTTCGCACTGAAAAGAACATTCTTGTCTTGACCAGGGTGCTGTTTGTAGAATATGCGGCTAGTCCATGAAGCTGCTGCTGATACAAAAGCACTGCCATCGGGGAGAATGGCGAAGTCGGAGAGGACTGTTTCGGGGCCAGTGAAGTTGACTGGTGTGAAGTCGGCTGGCGCGTCCTCTGGAACAAGCCATAAGCGAACAGAGGCGTGCAGCTCCGAGGTGACCCAAAGATCGACATCATCTGGACTCCACTGAAGCCCAGTTGGGCTGGAGTCCCAGTCCTCGGCGACTGAGCGAACCTTACTGTTCAGGCCGTCAATCTCAGCAACGTAGAGCTTGTACCTGTCGGATTCGTAGTCGATGCCATCCTGTTGTGTGTAGGCTAGCTTGCTGCTGTCATGCGACCAAACGGGAGCGCCGGATGCACCCTGTGCTGTTTCGGGGGCGGTGGTACCAGGACCATTGACTGGCACGGCGACTGCAGATCCATCAAACGGAACAACGTAAATGTAGCTAGCAGTGTAGTTTGCCTTGGGGAGATGTGGAGATTTGGTACGGAAGGCGACCGTACTGCCATCAGGAGACAGATCATAGTCACCTGCATCGCTCGAAGAGGCCTGAACAGGGCTTTCGGGGCGGGTAACGGTGTAGTTGATGCCGGAAAGCAGGTTCTTGAGCTCGCCGCCATAGCTGTAGCTTCCATTTCCGCCGTTCAGTACTCCGCTGAAGACAGCAACGCGTTCGGCAGTGATGTAATAATCCCAATGCCTTACAAAGTTGCTGTCGTACAACTGACCAAGACTCTTTGGTGCAGTCACAAGCTCAGGGTTGTAGGCGGTTCCATTCCTTTCGTATGCGAGGCAGTTTCCAACAAAGTTGATGCCTGAGTCGGTCTTTACAGCCTTGAGTCCGGAAAGTGGAGCATGCAGAGATGCTACAAGTGTTGGCTCGAAAGAGTCACCGCTGAGATCAGCAGTGTACAAGGTTACTCCGCCAGGGATTTCCTCGTTGGTAGTATTGAGGTAGAGGATGCTGTCTTCAGTGTCGCCGACCCACACAACCTCAGAGGCATCGCTTCCGAAGGGTGCTTTAGTGATGTTTCCAGTCTCGGTATCAATGAAGTACCAAGAAATGCTGGACTTTTCGGACGTCCAGTTGAACTTGGTCTCGGAGAACAAGGCGCGGTCCTATTCCGTTAGCGTCGAGTTTTAGATCTTCGTGCGAATACTCACTCCTTTGGGGCTAAGATGACCAGTACTTCTGCGAGGTGCAGCAAGCATGCCCCTACGAGGGTTAGCATTTGGGGGCGATTTTCTCACGTCGAACACACTCAACAGTGATGGCTCTAGCAGACGCCAACAAGAGGCCGGCAGCTATGAGCGCCGTTTTCATCGCCATCTTCCCCTGTACAGTTTAAGGT
Organism: Alternaria sp. 'sect. Undifilum'; assembly: GCA_024321975.1. NCBI lineage: Eukaryota > Fungi > Ascomycota > Dothideomycetes > Pleosporales > Pleosporaceae > Alternaria > Alternaria sp. 'sect. Undifilum'. The sequence continues at coordinate 12,476,701 of JAJJZI010000001.1, forward strand.
GATGTGAGGAGCTCGGAAGCACAGAAAGAACTTGTGGAGAGCCATGTCGGACCAACATAGTATTATATGTAATCCAGGTTCTCGGGCGGCGTCATAGTGTGCGAAGTGGAGTACGACAATCGCTGCCAAGCATGTTTATGTACGCACCTGCCTCATTAGCAGTGTGCCAAGGAAGCTTTCCACGGCTTACCCCCGACTTGTTTTGAGCCGAAATTTGCGCTAACGTGGAACTTGTGCATTCTGGACGATGATATCGCTAATAGGAGCGGGGCTACTTGCGATGCGCATGTTGTTGCTGCACGACCTGCCAAATGGAGCTTGACAAGGCGTGCGGCCTGACGAAAATCTGGGTGGCAGGAACGCGAGGGATTGCCAATGTGCAGGGTAGTGCGAACCAGGACGGAGGCGTACCCAGGGACTGTTATGATGCGCTATGTTCCCAAATATGAGGTTTCTGATAATGCCCGCTTGAGATACTATGTACGCAATAAACTAGAGGATGGCGATGTCTCCGGAGAGCTCGGGCTGTTTAGCGTGCCAAGTGTAAGCGTTTTCGTTGGACTGGCGTCCACGTTCCATTGACACTTGGTCAACGATAGCTTATTATAACCATATGTGTGCGCCGAAATTATTGGGATGGAAAGCTCCAAGAATACTTTGGGGCTTGGGGAGACGATGATCTTACAGAGTTAAAATCTCACAGAATGTTAAAATCTGTTTAGATTCTTACATTTTGCTTAGACCAAGTATGAGACTTCTTTTTATTGTCTTGCTTGCAGGGCTCTATGGTTCGGACTGCACTCTTACTGGCTGATATGATGAAGTAATCGCCTGCGCACGGGTGTTCTGGCACGGGCCAGGACGAACAAGGGCACCTTGATTGCGTCAGGAATTACTTCGGATCTTGATGCATTCTTCTCTAGCCCACTTCCAAGCTATAGTAAGTACACTCTTCCTTCAGGCCTGAATTTTGAATTGAAGCTCGAGATTCAAGTGCTTCTCCGCCTTCGACAGGTCGGGTGGCATTCGAAACTGAACAAAATTGACGTCATCAGCGGTGGAACTGTAACCAGCTGGTCGTCCTCTTGGGTTTGCTCTTCTGGTTTGCCTCTTCTGTGCCATGAACTTGATAATGTCTGAGTAAGCGCTTTACGTAGTCTCGTTCATTGCCCTCGCCTCTCAAATTCAAAGCATCGCCTCCTCCATCCTCGAGGCCGGGTGTCTCTCATCAATCCTCGGCAACTTATCACTCCAAGTCCTCCCATTCCGCATGAAGACTCTCCTCCAGTCCGTTGGATTCAACGGCGCCTGATCCCATCTCCTCCCCCTCTTCGCACTAACCTTGGCCCTCTTCTCCTCGGCGATACCACTAGCAGCTGCAACCTTCTTCCCTCTCTCCGCACCAAAATTACTAGGAATCGCTTGACTGAACTCCTTCGCACTGACCCCCAACAGCGCTTCGGTATCAGCTTTGATACGATCTGCGAGAAGGCGGAGAGAAGATTCAGCGCAGTGCGAGGCAGCACGGCGTTGCCAGTATTCAAGGAAACGGTAGCCGTGGCCTAGCATGCCGCACATGGCGCCTGCTGAATGGAGGAAGTGGCCGTTGCCGAAGGAGTCGCCTGCTACGATGCCGTTTGTGGCGACGCATGCGTCAGTGCCAATGCGCTCAACGAGACTGAAAGGCTTTGGACCATATACCATGGCTACACGGCGGAGCTCGTCGGGAGATATTTCAAGGATAAGCGAGGCTTGTGAGATGTATTAATCGTATAGTAGGAGTTGATATGCTGCGAAGTATTCGGTGGAGTCTTTGCTGGTGTTGGCGCTGACGAGACCGCCTTCGACTGGGCATAACGACACGAACTCTGGGACTTCTACGATGAGCCAAGACACTCGTGGGTCTCCTTCGTGTCCAACGGCGATCTGTCGTACCCAGGACTCGTTGCCGTGCTGATCGAACTGGGAAGCAATGCGGCGGCGCAAGCGTCCGTCTACGAGATGTTGAATTGCCCAGCGACGAAGTCTGCCTGTGCTACTTTGGCACCTTGACCGTCGCCGTGATCGACCTTTACTTCATTTTGCTGGAAGCCTAGTCGCTCTGCCTCGCGGCAGTTTATACCCGTTGCGATGCTAAAGAGTTCTGGAACACCAAGATCAATGAAGTCGCTTCCTGGTGTGCGGATTCGTTGAAGGTCGTTGTGGTACTGGATTTCGGTGACTTCTTCGATGCGGATTTGAACTCGCCCGCAGGGAAGAGGAACCAGTCCGCTTCCATCCTGCACCACCCGATGTTTCGTAAACAGACGACATCTGGGTGTCTTGCCGGTGTTTAGGTCAATCTTCTCAAGCGCCTCGAGGTAGCGATGGAGAAGGAGTTGGATGGCAAATGCTGCAGCCTGGAACGTTGAGGGGCCGTCAAGTACCTGCACCTAGAAAACAAGTATCAGAAGCTAATTTTAGGAAGGCGTTTAAGATAGTTGAGGCGAGAAAAAGGCAAAGCCAGACCTTTTTCTCGCCTCGAAAAGTTGGTGTTCGATGACTACTTTAGTTTAATATAGCTTAGTTTTAGAGATATTAGCTCTCTGTATAAAACTTGCCTATAAACTAAAGATGTTTTAAGAAATTAACATAAGCTAAGAGCCGTTATATATAGGTAAGAATAGATACTAGGAATAAAAACTACTTGAAATAAAATAGACAAGAAAGTTTAATAGATATACTATTGGCTTCGGCCTTTTGAGACAACCTTTTGATGTGACCACACATTTTGTAGACACCTTTTTGGTAAAAAAAAAGATTTATTGCTAACAACAGGTATCAGGGCTCATGCCCCCTTGTTCAGCATTGCCGGCACGTGGTGTGTCGCATGTTCGGACGGAAACGAAGAAAAGCAAGACAAAGACGCGAATCGCCTCCTAACTCAACGCGCCCTATCCCGCCTATTCTTATTACTTTACTGCCAGGCGCTCCTAGATGAAGTAAAGCAGCAATACTATTATCGCCTTGCTTACTAACCTATAGACGCGACGATATAAAGCCTACTCCTCCTTTCCTGCCTCTTTCTTCTCTATCGCCAATTTGACGTCTTGCAATAGCTGTTTAAGCCAGGTTCTAGTCTCTGTACTCAGCCCTTGCACGACAAATAGGAAGAGAGGGATGCTAAAGCAATAGATCTTAAGTACCGCGCTAGTATTAGTAAATACCCTAGAGATCGTGTATTCCTTGCACAACTAGCTAAATTAGGGCTTAACAATCTTTTTGTATATAGGGATATCGCGGATAAGGGACTCGTTTAAGATTTTTATAAACTTAGAAGTCTAGCTAGGTGGTTAAGTTTTAAGATACTTAATGAATTTAGGTGTCTGCATAAGCAGTTCGAGTTAGACTAAATTAGGTGTTAGGTAGACAGTAGCAAAGGATGCTTTTTTTAGAAGAGAGCCTAGAATAAGGAGATGCTTGCCGCGGAGGTTGCACGCTATGTTGCAGTGCAGTGTATTATATGCGAATTGTTCGTATGCGGTGCTGTTCAAAAGGTAAGAAGCAGTAGGTGAGAAGCAGTAGGTAAGAAGTAGCAGCTTTATAAAGTATTGCAGGCTCCCGCTGCGGTACGTACGTGTCCTTTCCCTCCTCTATCGCATTATGTTGTAATCCTATTGCAATCCTACTGTAATCCTACTGTAATCCTATTGTTAGCTATAGGCTGGCAATCGCCGTTGGACACGTTTTAACTAGTGTTGTTTTTTGGTACCTTAGCAAAATTTTTAACCCTAATTATCGCTCAGTGGTCTGAGCTTTCCTCCTAGAACTTATCCACCTACCGTTCGAATCTCGTTGACTACACACAATCTTTTTTTTTGACTTTTGCGATTGATTAGTAGAGGGTAGCTGCTTTTCACTTTTTTGGAACCCCATTTTGACTACAACAACAACTACCACCTTTGACACCTTTAAAAAATAAATATATAAACTGTAGTTGAGCAGATAGTTAGGAAACAAGACAATCAAGACATTAAGATAAGCCTACAATTGCTATCTTCTACAACACTGTCTTCCCCTAGTCTCTATTATTTTATTCTCTTATCCTTATCCTTCACCCTGCGCACCTCCTTCTTAATCTCCAACAGGTTATAAGCCTGGATTAGGCTGCCTCTGAGTCTACTACAAACAAGTAGAAGGCAGAGACCTCTACCTCTGAGTTGATAGTAGAACAAGCAACTATACCTAGAGATTGAATCCGCAACAGTTAGTAATTACAACGCACTTTCTACTTTATATAGCAATTAAATACTTGTTTAAGCTAAGCTAATTCTATCTTATTATTGCTCTATCCTGTAGGTAAATTTAAGAAGAAAATCTTATATTTCTTAGCCTCTACAGCGTTAAGCTAGCTTAATTAAAGTCTAGCTAAGCCCTAGTACACGAGCGCTAGTAGTAATGCCTCTCTAGAAGCGCATGCGCAAGCTAGCAGCGTTATCTATTTACAGTTACTATCTTATATAGTAGTTACTAACTAATTTAAGCGTAATAAGGCCTTAGTAAAGATTCTTTTACTGCGTTTTAAGACACTAACAAAGAAGCCTTTTTTATTTATATTATACGTTCTGCGCGTGTTCATAGCGTGTTTGCGTATCTTTAAATATAAATGTTTAAAGTAGAGCTTATACTTATATAGTAAATTAGCTTTGTGCCTATTACAATTAATTTTAGAGCTCTATTTGATAGTAAGCTTATTAGCGTAATAATAGAGAAACTAAGTAACCTAGCTTTAAGAAACCTTCTACTCTATTACTATTAACGTGAAATTTCGTACTATCTTGCGTATTAGTAGCAAGCCTCTCTTTGTACATCTTTCTATATATAACATAAGTTTAAGCTCTTGTTGTAGGTTAAGTAAGCGCTTGTTAGCGCAGTAGGTCGTATCTAGTCACTGTTTACTCTAGTGCTTCTACGCTAACATTATTAGACTAATATTAAATATTTTTGCAACTTTGTAGTACAAGAATTATTCTCTAGCTTCGCGCAATTTTAAATATTTAATTGCTTCTTAAATTAGGTCTATAGTAGTAGAGTTATAACGCGCTGAAGTTAAGACGATTTCAATGTTATGATGTTCGGGTGAGGCGAGTAGCGACCTAAGTCGACTAGCGCACGGACACAGTAACGCGCATAACAGCGTAACACGCACCCCTACCAAAACAACACTACCTTTCAACACCTAATAACTCTACTAATATAGATCTAATTCAGGAAGCAATTAATGAAATTAATTCGCGCGCACTAGGCGCATCTTCCTTATATACAAAGTTTATAGAAAAATATAGTATAGTATAATCTACACTCTCTTAAAGACACTAAGGTGTTTTAACCTTGCGCAACCTTAAGGCTTAAAATTAACAGGCTCTCTATCTATAACAAGAGCTAGAGCTCTTATAGTATATTAAATAGCTTACTAGGCAAGGCCTTACACCTATACAAGCTATAACACAAAATTTTGCCTTATAGATTATAAGGAGAGAAGTTAGAGTATACTAAGTTAATTGCTTTGTCTACTAGTACCCTAATAAGCTTATTTCAAGAGAGACAACAGGCATAAATAATAATTACTATAAGGCTAATTCTAAAAAGAAGTATAGCTTATACTTTAATTTTCTACGTAAGAAAATTAAGCAGTACTACGTTAAAGCGTGTTACATATATAATATAGATAAGAAAGGCTTCTTTCTTAGTATCTTAAGAAGATTAAAGAGGATCTTTAGTAAGCCTTTATACAAGTACGGAAAAAGGAAGAGTACTATTTAAGATAGCTTACAAGAGTAGATAACACTCCTAGCCTACATCTACGCTAATAGATCTTACCTAGCGCCTAACCTTATATATTAATTAACCTTAGGATTAATATAAGACACCTAGTTATAAGCTCTTAATTTTAAAACTTATTAAGTTTCAATTACTTTATTACCTTTTAGCTAAACAAATAATAATATTAGTCCTGCGTAGCTTAAATAGGTGTTTAATTATTATACTAAGGTAAAGGCTTAATCCTCTTATTTATTACTTATTTTAAATAGCTATAGATCTTACTTTACTATAAATTTTATTGAGTACTGTAATTAGAACAGGATTCTTCTTACAGTCTATCCTTCTTATTTAACCTATACGCTGCAGCCTCTTAATGTTGCTCTGTTTAAGCCTCTCTTATTAGCTTACTAAGCTAAGATATCTAGATTTCTAGAGAGGAACTAGGGCCTCACCTTAATAAGTAAAAGGGATTTCTTTTATCTCTTCTACTAAGCCTAGCAGGCCTCCTTTAAAGAAATAATAATTCTAAAAGCCTTTAAGGCTACAGGCCTCTTACTTTTTAATCCTAAGATTATATTAAAAGGGTTTAGTATTAAAAGCCCTTTAAGTAATAATAAGTTTTTAGGCTTAAGTACCTTAAATTAGAGGAAAGTTAAACGCCTCCTACGTAAGGTAGTTAAAGATCTAGGTAATAAACAAGCTTAAAGGCTAAGCTAAGTTTATTATTAAATTTTAACTTAAAAAACCTTCTTTAAGCATAAAGTTAAGGGCCTACGCAAGGCTCTAATTAATAAAAAGATGCGTAGGAAACAAGGCAGGCCTCTCCTACTTTAAGAGCCTAAGGAGTACTAAGGTAGAGCTATAGTCTAGTCTCTAAAGAAAGTAAAGGAGGCACGTAATTGCTAGTAGCTTTAGAAGCACAAGGAGGAGTAGGTACAACACTAAAAAGCTAAAATAAATAGGCATTGTAAGGAGACAAGGTAGGCAAAGGTAAGAAAGAAGAAAATAAGGCAATAAGTAAGGGCTACAGCTTAATTAGTAAGGGAGAAGGAGAAGGCTAAGAGGGCTGCTAAACAAGCCTCTACCGTGTCTGTGCGTACGATGAGCCAGTTCGCTAGATGAGCCACCCCACCAACACCACCACCCCATACAAAACGCGTCATAACTCCACGACTATGGACCCGATTGAGAAAGCAATTGAAGATATCGAATTGCGTGGTAAAGGCGCATCTTTTAGCTATCGCAAAGTTACAAAACAATACAATATAGACTGGACGACGCTCGCTTAAAGATACTAAGGTCAAACGCGGGCATATAGGCTTAGGCGCCTCTTCCTACACCTACAACACAAGACAGAGCTTATACAATATATTATAACGCTTACTAAGAGACGTTTACTACTTATAAGGCTTATAATACGTCGCTTTGCGTCCTTTTTAGCTAGTAAAGACGTCTTAAAAAGCTAGATTACTTACTTTATTAAGAGGAACGAGGACTGTCTTGTCACGCGTTAGACTACTAGTATAGACTATAAACGTTACAAGGCTAACTTAGAAGCAAAGTATAGGTTATACTTTAAACTATTACACAATAAGATAAAGGAGTATAAAGTAGAGCCCTCCTACATCTTTAACATAGATAAGGAGGGCTTTTAAATCAGTATGCTTAGGCGTTTAAAACAGGTCTTTAACAAGGTAATATATAATTAAAAAGAGGTTACTGCAGCCTTTTAAGATGGTAATACTTAGTAAGTAATAGTTCTAGCTTGTATTTGCTTAGACAGTACAGCGTTATTACTATCTCTTATTTTCTAGTTAACCGCGGGAGCTCTACAATCCTTATAGGCTAAGGCAATTAACTTATTAAAGTACTCTATCTTTCTCTCCTTATCTCCTTTAGGCTAGACTAATAATAATATAAGGCTTGCCTAGTTAAAGAAGGTCTTTAATAGGGAGACTAGACAGTACGCTCGCTCTAGGTACTAATTACTCCTTTTTAACAGCTATAGATTCTATCTTACTATAGACTTTATTAATTATTGCAACAACAACAAGATCTTATTAGCTATATTTCTACCTTATTTAACCTACACGCTTTAACCTCTAGATGTAGCGTTATTTAAACTTCTTTTAACTTTCTACTTAAAGGAGCTTTTAAACTACCTTTAAGACAGCTAAGGTATTCTTCTAGTAACAAAAGGAGACTTCTTTCTGCTCTTCTAGAGGTCTTAGATAGCTACTTTTAAGCCTTAAGCTATTAAGAGGGCGTTTAAAGTAATAGGGATCTACCTACTTAATCCTAAAGTTATACTTAGCTAGTTTAGTTAGGGGGACTCTAGTTTAGACAAGAGCTCTACTTCTATACTTAGTAGAGAGAATTAGGTTAAATTAGAGAGTCTTATACGTCGTGTAGTAAAAGATTAAAGCAAAAAAGATGTTAAAAGCTTAGCTAAAGTTTACACTATATCTTAGCCTAGGCAAGTATCCTTAGAGGTAAGGTAAGGGGCCTTAGGGCTGCTTTAAGCGTTAGAAAAAGACAGGAAAAGAAGTCCTATACTCTACAACTTAACAAGCCTTATAAGTATTATAAAGGTGCTGTCTTCTAGTCTTCTTGTAAGGTCTGTTAGGCTTAGGATAATAAAGCGGCTTAATAACAACAACAATAACTTAAACAAGTATAGAAAGCTAAAAGGGCTTACCTTAAGAAGTAAGCCTAACTTTACAAGCTTTAAGGTAGCTAAAGAAAAGCGTGTTAAGAAAGAGAGACTTAAGAAGGTGTAGGAGAAGGAGAGGGCTGCAAAAGAGGCTAAAAAGGAGGCTAAAAAAGCAGCTCACAACTCTTAAAAAGCTATATAATAGTCCTAAAGCGGCAAGCGCAAGGCCTTATAAACCTTAACTTAAAAGTAGAAGTGTTAGAAGCGTAGCGTTGTTAACCTATCTCGTGTACAAGGTAAGGTGGCTGCACTAGCCGTCCTAACTTAGACGACCCGCCAGGGCCGCACTACTAAGGTGCTGAGTAAATATAAGTAGCGCAAGTTTATCGCAATAATATAATTACTACAACCTTACAAAATCTCGTAATAATAGCTATTGTAGGTGGCTCTACAGCCTCATCTTTGTGATCGTCTGATGTTGGTGGGGTGGCTCATCTAGCGAACTGGCTCATCGTACGCACAGACACGGTAAGGCAGCTGCTTACAGAACTACAAAACAACTTAAACAATCTATAAAAACTTCTTAAAAAGGTAAGAGGAGCAGCCTTAAGGCTCTTAAAAAGGCTACTTAAAAAAAGAGGCTTATCACAAGCCCTACAAGTAGTAGAGAGCCTTGAGGTAGTGTTACAGCTTAACCAGCGTCTACCTTGCACACAGGGCGCGTGATTAGAACTCTAACTTAATTTCTATAGCTATATATATTATTTAAGCCCTATAGATCTTACCACTAAAAAATCTCGCGATAGTAGCTATTGTGTGAGGCTCTACAGCCTCAAGTTTAGTGGTGGTTTTGGTGTTCAAACCGCGCGTCACGCCGTCATGCGCGTTACGCCGTCCACCTCGGTACCCTAGCCACGCACTACAGTGCCCGTGCGCGAAATGATCACCAACGCGAATTGATCACCCCCACCACAACAACAACTCAACTTCAACGCGTTATAACTTAACCAATATAAATCTAATTTAAGAAGCAATTGCAGAAATTAAATTGCGCTACTTAAGAGATAAATTCTTGTACCAACAAAGTACTAAAAAGTATAGCGTTAACTGCTGTACGCTCGCCTGAAGGCATAAAGGCATACACGAGGCACATGGCTTACGCCGCCTCTTCTTCTATTTTCAACACGAAACTGAGCTTGTATAATATATACAGATGCTTACTAAACAACGTTTGCTACTTACAAGGGCAATAATACAACGCTTTACTTTAGATTTAGCTAGGAAAGCAATTTTAGAAACTTAGGTGTCCTGGTTTCTCTACTATTATCTAAACTATCTTACTTCTAGCTATAGCAAGGGGATAAGCAAATTACGTTGCAATGCTAATTTAAAAGCTAAGTATAGCTTGTATTTTAAGCTTCTAGTTAAAAAGAAAAAGAAGTACAACCTCTCGCCTACCTATATATTTAATATAGATAAAAAGGGGTTTTAACTTTGAAGAATTAGTAAAACAAAGCGTATCTTCTCTAAAGCACTTTAAGATTAGAAGAAAGTACACTAAGCACTTAAAGATAGCTTAAGTAAGTAGATTACAGTTATAGCTTATATTTGTTTAGATAGCAGCGTATTAAGTCCTTCTCTTATTTTTAAGGTAGCTAATAGAGCTATTTAAACAAGCTAAGTTAATGCTGTATAAGTAGAGGAGCACTTAGTATTTACTATGTTATTACCCTCTAGCTAGAGCAACAACAATATTAAGTTACATTAGCTTAAAGAGGTGTTTAAAAGAGAAACTAGGCAGCATGCTTTAACTAGGTATTAATTACTACTTCTTAACAGCTATAGATCTTATGTTACAGTAGACTTTATTAATTATTACTACAACTACAAGATTCTATTAGCTATATACTTACCTCGCGCTACTTATATGCTTTAACTACTTAATGTAGTAATGTTTAAACCTCTAGCGAACGCTTACTTAACTAAGTTAGCTTAATACCTTCAAGACAGCTAAGAAATACTTAATATAGCTAAAGAAGACTTCTTCCTGCTTTTCTAGTAGTCCTAGACAAAGGTTTTTAAACTTCTTCTTATTAAAAGGTTCTTTAAAGCAACTAGTATATACTTACTTAACTTAAAAGTTGTATTTAAAAAGTTTGCGAAAGAGAAATTAAATTTAAAAGATAGTTTAACCTTTTTACTCTCTAGTAAGGATTAGCTTAAGCTAAAGTTAATTGTATACTGTAAGGTAAAGGATTAGAGCAGCAAAAATGTTAAAAAGCTTTAACAAAGTTTGCACTATATTACAGCTTAAAATACACTCTTTTGCAGTAAGGTTAGAGGCCTTAGGCAGTCCCTAGCTATTAAAAAAAGCAGGAAACTAAATCTTATACTTTACAGCTTAAGGATTATCCTAAGTATTATAAAGGAGCTGTTTAGTAGTCACCTAAAAGCGTAAAACGAGCTTAAGATAATAAAGTATTACAATAATAATAAGCTAAGCTTAAAAAGCTTTAAAAAGCTAAGTAAGCTAAAATTAACAAGGCAGCTTATAATTGCAAGCTTTAACTACAAGCTGCAAAGCGTGTTAAGCAAGAGAAACGTTAGGAGAAGAAAAAGAAAAAGAATGCTACAAAACTTGCTAAGAAACAACACTAAGAGCTTATTAACAACACTAAAAAGCTTATACAACTGTCCTGAAAAGGTAAGCGCAAGGCTTTACAACTTTATAAGCTAGCTATAAAGCGTTAGAAATGTGTTAGAAGTAGTACAGCTGTAGTAGGAGGCGCAAAGGTTGCACCAGCTGCCCCACTGCGTAGTTGCCGTAATTGCCTAATAACGCCCTCTAAAAAAATATCTAAATAAGCCAAAACTTCTGTAGGCCTGTATATAGTATAGTCCTAGCTTTGCGCAATTTTATTACAATTTGTGGTGGCTCTACAACCTCATCTTTTTGACTATATTAAGTTGTTGGGGGTGATCAATTCGCGTTGGTGATCATTTCGTGCACGGGCACTGTACTCCATTACAAAAAAACCCACCCCATTATCTTCTATGACGACTCGACTCTATCGCGTCCAACAAGAACCAAACACCCGATTCCCCCCAGAAAAAAAAAGCGGTATTAAGCACAAACCCCACGAGGCAAACAAGGTGATACCCTTGATCGTTGAGTCGCTAGCCTCGCTCTATCCCAGCACCCACGCGCATACGCAGATCACAAAATGAGAAAGAAAGAAAATAAAATAAAAGTGAGGCTCAACGTTGTGTTGCGTTGCATAGCCCCATGCCCTCGCCCACCAAACGACCCGCGAATCTGGATCCAAGTAACCCCCCCCCCCCCCCCACTTCCGTCGATCAGGGTAATACCATATCACACGCTCGGGAAGAAGAAGAAGAAAAAAACCCCCCAGTCCGCCCTCACGCTTTCCAGACCCTAGAAAACAGTGGCGTTCAGCGAGCGGGCGCCCTGCAGCATGTTCCGTTGCAACTGTCGGCGCTGAGCGCTGCCCGCATCGCTGCATGATGCGTTAGTGATCCCGGTTTCACTGCCGTGCGACGTGCCCTTGCGCGTGGGCTCGCCCGATGGGGCTGGAGGCAGATATGCAGACTAGAGTGCTATTCCGGCGTCTTTGATCTAGAAGAACGTGTTCCGACGGCCTGTCACTCCAGACCATCGGGATGCGTGAGAGACCCGGCGCTGGCTAACATGTATGTGTAGGCTATGATGTTGATGCGAGACATGTGGTTGGTGGAAAGGGTTCCGGCCAACCACGTGGATGTGGATATCAGACTAGACTTGTGGCTCCACTTCCATTGTGGGCACAAGCGTGGGGATCGTCACTTTGAAGGCCTAGGCTACCTGTTATGTTGATGGGTGAAGGGCTAGATTCTCTTCCAATTGTCTTTTTTTCATTTTTTTTTTCTGGAGACTACGTATGTAGGGGTGGTGTTTGCGGAAGACGAGGCTGGAACGTCTGGGCGTGTGTGTTTTGGTAGATGCTATGGGTACCGGGTGTTTAGGTTAGATGTGATGATTAAGTTCAAGTGGCTTGTGCGTCGAAACCGTCACGACCAAAGTGTCGGGTATGTGCTACTACGTCTAAAGAAGGAGACGGAGACGAGCGAAATTGGATGTTGGAGGGGGGTTTGGTGGGGGCATGTCGTGTTGCTGACTCCCATGACGCCATGCTGTACCTAGAAACAGGGACGCGCAATCAAAGGAATTGTGGAACAGCTGTTTCTTCGTTGGATATTTTTCTGTGTTGTGAATCATGTTACCAAAGGTAGAGAGACTACAATGAGCACCTCCTGCAATATAATTTCCGCAATGTCGTCCTAATGATACGCTTATCTAACTAAAGCCTTCGCGACTCATATGCCTACTCCAATCATCCATACCCATACTCCCAGCCAGAGGCGTAAGCGTTGACGACAAACTCGCAGTGGAAGGATTTATCACGAGCGAGTATTCCATAAGCCCTTGTCCTCCATGGATCATTCCTTGAGTGGTCGATGGGAATCCTCGTGTGGCCTCAACATTACTTGGCATTAGTAAAGGTTCTGCAGACCCAGAGACGAAGTGGTTGTATGGGCTAAGTTTCGAGTCGGGGGTAGAGTATTGCGATGCGTGGAAGGGAGTGTACTCTCGTGAGCTATGAGTGCGCAATGGTGTGTTTCGCGATGTTGGCACTGTTGGCCTATCCATGTTACTAGGCGAAGAGTAGTGTGGCCTCAGGAGTGGCGGGTGTGCGTTGAGTGGAGGGATCACCGGACAAGAACTGTGTCTTTGCGGGCCGTGTAGGACGTCTTGAGAGTCAATCCATGCGGAAGGTGGGGTGTCATGCCCTTGACTTCCATCTGACCCATCGCGACCCCATTGGTGATGCAAAAACATATCGTGCTGTAATTGGGCATCTAAGTGAAGCGTCTCATCTCCTCGGGACGTTTGCCACCCATGTTGATCTGTCGTGGTTTTCAGCCGGGGTTCGTGCAACATGGAAACATTAGCAGGTGATGTTAGGGCCGTACAACCATGTGGCTGTATATGATCGTCCTCAGACAAGGTCGCGTATCGTGTAGGCGCTGATTGCAACGTGGTCGATCTGCGCAAGCCCTGCATAACGTCCGCACATCGAGAAATCTCGGCCTGTTCATCGGATGGTAGTGTTCCTGCTTTCTGATCTATTCTGCGGAAAAGCGAAGGCCCTTGCCGCTGTTCTTTGGGCTGGGTCGAGATACGGGGATCACCCCAGGCTGTTGGGACGAAAGCTTCGTTGGCAAAAGCTTGTTGACCAGGGTCTTCGAGCAGAAACATTCCAGTGTGGCCCATCACACTATCAGTCATACACGAGGCGTGTGTTGCTTCATCCTGACCCACACTTTGCACTGCTGCGTTCGCTTGTCCTCGTGGTAGGACGCCAGGCGGTTGTGCAACGACCCCACGCAATTCTTGCAGACCCGAGCTGATCTTTTCTACAGCTAATCCAGCAAGTTTGTGCACGTTGTTTTCGTGTAGGTCTTTGAAGACAACGAACACTTGTTCCGCTTTCAAGGCACCAACGGTGATCGTCCGGCATTCTATCGCGTCTAGTAGAAGAATCATGCAACTATTGAAGGCTTGTTGCGCTAGACTCCAATCGATCAAGGCTGCTGGGTCTCTGTGATAGAAGAACATGTATGCGGAGAGGAGAGCTTCCGATGAAGCCAGTACTAGCGTTCGTCCGCGAGGCACGGCTTGTGTTGGGTATGTATCCGGAGAATATTCCAAAGGGGATGAGCGTTTGAAAGCTTGGAATGATGACGTAGTATCCTCGACGATCGACATAGCGACTGAAGTAGTGTGCTTTTCGGTTCTCTGTCGGTTCAAAAGGACGATATACATATGCGCCTTGCAAAAGTACACTACAACATGTGAGCGGATGCGTACGTAGGATGATGTCTTCTTCATCAGAACAAGATGGAAGCGTCTAGATGTCCAATGCGGCTATCGTTCGGATTTGTGTCCAATGCTTCTAGAGATACAGCACTGGAGGCGAGAGTTTTCCCTTTTGAGCACAGGGACCAAAGTGATGGCATGAGGGTGTATGACGTACCAGTAGCTATGGCGCTTAAATCCGGCAGAATGGTCTCCGGGCGCATCCAGCTTTCATCAAACTGAAGCGTTTCAGGCATAGTATCCAGTAATCTTCGAAGTGCGTCCGTTAGCTCATCGATCCTGGCACTTGTCAAGCGGTCGCTGCTCATAATCTGCCTGGCCAATACCGTGAAGTGGTTCGCGAACTCGCCAAAACGCAGCAAGACTGGATCAGTCCTCAACTCGGTCGGCCAGGGGTTGTCTCCAATACTGCTTATTCCAAGAGGTCTTCCAAGCGTCATGGACATGTGCTCATCCAAATGTAACATGTGCCACCAGACCTTTTGCCGCACTGCACAGTCTTTTTCATTCATAGGGGCAGAGTTAAGATACTTCGGGTGACGATGAAGACCGATCGATTGGGCGAGACGAATGGTAGTACCGAACAACGTGTATGCATCTAACATTCTTCCATCATTGGTCAGATAACTCCCGATCATAAGCAGCGTCTGGATCGCAGAGAACGATGGTTTGTGTGTAAAGGAAGCCAGACGTAAAGCTTGCATCGCTGCAGCGACTGATCATAGTCGTTAGTTCGAACTTCCAAAGACCCAATAGACTTACTATACACGTTGCCCTTCTGAGTTTCAACTTCAATAGCTTTGGCGTCCCATCGTCCTCCACCCCTATCCCAAGCTGAATGTTGTGCGCCCAGCGCAATAAGCCCAAAAAGCAACGCCAAGGTAGCCGGAAAGAGTTGAGAGTTCTTTCTAGCGTCGGATAAAAAGCCTTCTATCTCGCTGCTCGTCATTTCCGCAGGTACTTGATAGACGCGCCCTTGAAAAGCTCTCAGGTATCTCATAAGTTCTTCTATTACTGGTAGACAGCTTAGTAGTTGCGGGAAGCATTCGTCGGGCGCAGCACTGAAGAGAGTCGGAAAAGGATATGTCGGCAAACTGCGAAACATATCTGAGCCATGAGGCACTACATAGGACAATGGCAAAGAGCTAGTGTCTGCTGAAGTGAACTTGCGATATTAGTTTGATATTTAGGCTTGGTTGAGTTTGCATACATCACTGACGACAGTAGCCAGCCCAGGCGAGCCAAAGTAGATGCTATCCTGCCACTCGCAACTCTGGAAACGTTTCTGCTTCGTCGTGCGCCTTCTGTAGGGCGGAGAGATCCCTTCTTTAGAGAGCGCATCGGGAGAAGCTTCGTGGCCCGGGTCATCGTCATCTATTGAAATCTGGTAGGCGCGCAGCCGTTCTTTGAGTCGTAGGTTCTCGGCGCGTAGTTTCCGAAGCTCGTAACTCTGCTGAATTGGGGCGTAGTTGCCGTCCTCGGCGACGAAGTGGCAGTCGCGCGGAGAGCCACGAGCACAACATGCCGAGCATGGCTTTGTGCGATCACACTGTGCTACGTCAGCTCAATGTGCATTTACCCTCAATATCACCAACATGCCGCTTCTATCCCACAGATCATTGCGTGTATTGCGAATCGAGGAAAAACACCGACCTTGACCTTGCGCTCTCTGCATTTTGTGCATGAAAGCAATTGACGAGGCTGTTGATGCTGTTGCTTCCTTCGGTTGGTGTCGGCCACACTTGCGGATTGATCTTGCGTGGTATTCATACGCTCGTATGGGACTTCCGCCATAGTAGAACGAGACTAGCCTACTGGGCTGTGCTAGATACTAGCAAGATCTAGAAAGGAACGCGCTCTAAAGATGATATGATTGTTGGTTGATTGTAGCATATAGAATGACATATATCGAGTCATCTGTTATGTAGGAACATCGCTGCATATATCACCTTGAGCCAACTGCCGTGATAAGTAAACGTGAATCTGAAGCCTCACTCGAGCAAAGGAAGCCTCCAGGCCATTGGAAGAAAAAGGAGCGCCAATGGTGGATATGCTGGGCTTTCACCGAAGTTTGGGCTGCCGGATTGGTGGTGTTGCATTGAGCTTACGCTAATACTCATGGAACGTCAAGGCGCAGTTGTACAAGAGATATCGCCAAGCGGGTTGAAGGGGCCATCGGAACATTACAGGATAATTGAAACGGTACACAGATCTGGAGCAATTGTCGACGGCCCCGAGCCTTTGGTTCTCCCCACTCACTCTTGCCCACGCGCATTTGCATGCACGACGAACCGGGTTACTTGCCGGGTCAATTCCTCATTTCCACAACTGAGCAGAGAACACGATCTTGACACTACAGATCTACATCTATGTTGGTTGTTCGTAGCAAGCGCATCCGTGGCTTGAAGTGGCTTACAGGGGCGTGTGTTGGGACGCCTCTATCGTTTCGAACCTTCATTGGACAGTTTAAGTTACTTTGAACGTTGCTGCTGCGAGCTGTCATCCTTATTTTGAAACATGATTGCCGCGAATGCGAGGCTGGTAATTTGGAATCAAATGGCCTGTTGAAAGCGATCTGCAATGACGGAGCGCACGTCCCGTGCTGTAGTACCAAAACGCCTCGTTTCGCCACTACCGGAAGCTAGGGTTATTCGCCTGTCAAACATATAGTCTGTCCAGATGACGCTTGACGATCATTGATGAGCCACAGGTCTTTCGACAGTGAATCCACATCAAGTGTATCTGGAACCATTTTCGCTCAGAGAGCTTTGTGGATTCGGTCCAACAGGCGAATCGGCTTGACGTAGATCAGTCTCGAGAAAAGGTCGACCCTATCCAGCGCCACTTCCCACTCATCGCCTTCTTCAAAGCCATTGCCGTTCATAACAGCTTTAAGACCATACTCAGGCATATCGCCTACGGCGCAGCTTTGTCCTACGCGAATGCGACGAGTCCAAAACTTGAACGAGTCGGGAAGAGTAGCTTCCTTGTATTTGAAAGCACGAAGGATCGCTTGGGTGACCCAGAATTGCGTAGAATTACGCTTAGTCAGGGAGATGATTCGTTCTCGAGGGGAAAGGGTGACGATGGATTCTTGCATTTGTCGTTGTGAAAACGGGAGAACGCCTTGTGCAGAAGTGGAAGCCTCGTTCGCATCGAACCTTCTGCCGGTTCGTGCCTCCCACCGTACAGCAGCTTCGATTTGCCAGTGGACAATCATGTCAGTAAATCGACGAAGGGGGCTTGTGACCTTAATGTAGCCAGGAACTCCTATAATCTTATGTGGCAACGGCGAAGAATGTGCAACAGCCATGCCTAGTGATCTGGCCCATCGCGCAGCGAGATCGAGCCGCACTTTCCCATGTTTTTCGTAATGAGCCTGAACGAGCTGTTGCAGCTCTTTTGGTTCCAAATCTCCGCTTGGTGGTTCAATCGTGCCTCTATACATGACGGGTATGTTCCGTTCAGTACACCAAGCCGCCGCTGTTTGACCAGCAAGCATCATCATCTCTTCAACAATGTTCTTAGGCCCAATCGTAAACTGCATAAAACCCTCTGGTATCGAGTTTGTCACCTGGATGATCGGGTCTCCTCGAATAAAACGGGCCCGATCCAAAGACGGGGCGTTCCAGCTCAGGCCACCTTGGTTGGCGCCCTCAAAGATACGGGCATTGATATTACTAGTGCCAAACCGAACGCCGCCAGCAGCCCTACGTGTCGCCCACAAGGCTTGAGCTGCAGTGTAAAGATCACGCAGTTCTTCTAGTTGACGTGGAGAAATGCTCGGTGGCGGTCGCTCCGCGCCACGTGGCACCTCACCGCCAACAACAATTCTTCGAGTATTTGTCGTGTTGTGGTCACCAAGAAGCGTAGCCACTTCGGACGGTGTGATGCTGACGATTTTTCGAATGATGCCGTGTTGTATCTTTGTTTCTAGAACGCTGCCAGTATCGTCGATACGAGAGCTGAAGGTGATGACAGGACGATTGCGGTCAAGACTGAAGTGTCCTTGGGTAGCCCACGTCGGAAGCATGGGGAAAGATCGCTCCGGCGTATAGACAGACTCGGTCATGTGCGCGGCGAGACCAGAGAGCGTATGGGTTTTATCAAAAAAGGCTGTTGGATTCGCCACATGTACATGAATCCAGAACTCCGAGTTTCCGTCCTTGACTCGTTCAATCGATATACCGTCATCGATCTCGTGAGCGCCGACATCGTCAATGCAATAGACTGTTGTTGAGCCCCAATCACGGCGTAGGTCTGCCATTACATCTCGGAAGTCGGGGTTTCTTCGTGTAAGCTCTGCTTTGGTGTTGAGTAACTCGAGGTTACGAGACAGACGGACGGTGGGAAGCATTAGCTGCTCATCATAAATCGAGCGGTTGTCGTGGGGTGAAACGACACCGATTTCTTGCAAAAACAGTAACCCAGTAGCAGATTTGATGTTGCTGAGGGTGTCGTCGTAAGTCCCAGTATCACCGAAGACGTCTGAACCATAGCACCCCGATGCCAAAATCAAGCTTGTACAAGCAGATTGAAGGCCAGCCATTCCCTTGAACTGACCAGTGAGTACCCATGCTTGCAAAAAATTGATAATCTGCTTGTCAGTGCTTGTAAAAGGCTCTCCCCAAATGATGTGCAAGTTGGAGGGTCCATTCTGCGGCGAGGAAGCTTTACTAGGCCCGAGACCTCCGTAGGTTGGCTCACGGAACTTTCGACTGTCCGCAATAAGTCTGCGAGCTTTTTCAAGGAATTTCATAATGTAGGTAGCGCCTTCGGTACGATATCGCTTGGCGGCCGAAAGGCTGTTCACAGACAAGGCAAGGTATTCGCGGTATTCTCGGATCCACTCGTGGACTGTTTCCACAACCTCAACATCAGTCTTGGGTCGGATAGCGAAAACGTTAGTTAGGCGGTGATTACGAGCATCAGAATTGAAGCGAAACTCGTTATGGTTGAGAGCCTTTCGGACCGCGAGAAGTGCTGCTGGTGATGGTACCCAGTCTGCATCATCGCGCGCGAGCAGAGTCCTAGCAATCTGTGTCAGTGTCATCATACGTGTCCTGGAATTATCTGCTAAGACGTCGTAAGCCGTATCCAGTATCGGAGCATTTTTTCGGTAAATGTTCTCGGCTTCTGCTGTCAGGTGTTCAAGAGACGCTACAACAGCAGCGGAAAGCTCTCTAGGAACGTGGACTTCACCCTTGGGATTGGCCATGCCGGGGTTTGTGGGGAGGAAAGGAACGAGTGGCTGCAGAAGTGTTGGGTCGATGCAGCCTTGTATAGCAAAGGAGACGCGACTAATGATGGAATGTGTCCATCTACCGTTGACGGAGAAGAACTGGCTTTCGTTGTTCAGTTGCTGCACGAAGACGGCAAGAACGGGTTCGCGACCCGGTTGTGAAAGTTCGACCACGTCGCCGGGCTTCAGGAACAGACCGATAGTAATGACTTCTTCGCCCTCGTCTTCCTGAGCCGCATCCCACTCGCTTTCCTTTGCGTCCACATCGGCCTTGAATGCAGACGATAACTTTGAGAGACCATTCTGCGTGTCACTGCGTCCGGGATGGTTCTCAAACGCCGCGAGCACTTCCTCTGTTGGCCCGCCAAATTGATGTTGCCACCGCTCGAGGTGTTCACGGATTGGAAGTCCTTGGGGACGAGCGAGAAGAGATGGTTCGGGGGTGGGCGTGGAAGGGGTGGCAAGGGAGGGTTGTTGTGAGCGCTGATATCTGTCAGTTTGTGACTGTGGTACTGTACCAGAGGTATCACTTACACTAGCAGCGGCATGAAGCGCCCGCCTTTGTGTTTGCGAGATTTTTATAGTAGAAATTCCACGACAACTTTGTGTTTGGCGAGAGTTAGCTCGCTGGGCCAGTAGACGCCATTGACATTGCAGGCATACATGGGCCGCAGCCCGCTGGAAACGAGGATACATTTTAAGGCGAATGGTGAATGATGTCGTCTGCTCACAAAGTGCGGCGGAGGGAAGGCGCGCTGGAATGGTGGTCCGTGCAGAAACGCTAACTCGCCGCGCGAACTCACATGTTCCTCCGCACACGTCCGACTTTCTTTCCTACACTCCAACACCCTCAAGGTATGTTGATCGTCTCCTCGCTTCCTCCCCCCGTTTCATGATGCATTCAAAATATAGCATGTATTATCCGACCGTCGCTTCGGCGGTGGACTGCGGAGCCAATTTTTTCCTGACTGGAATCTTCATGTCTCCCTCCACCATTTGACTATGTTGCTATGCACATCTAACATGTCTCAGCAGGCATCATGGCACCTGCCAACGCGCCTGCGGGCCACTTCTCGATTCTCTACTTCGCAGCAGCTTCTACCTTCACTGGCAAGACGAGCGAACATCTTCCTGCGCCAGTCCGAGCTCGCGATATCTTTGCTATGCTGGAAGAGAGATACCCGCATATTCGCAGCAGGATACTGAGCAGCTGTGCTATAACGGTGAATATGGAGTACGTTGACGTCGGCGAAGATGATGCCGAGGACGCAGACAAGCAAATTGTCGAGGGTGACGAGGTTGCCATCATCCCACCTGTAAGCTCGGGATAGCTCGAAAAGTGGCTTTGTATAGGAGATAGTTAGTCAATGATATAACGAGCCACATTTTCCATAACAACCACCACTTCACTTGCAGTGCTACAGATGCATGTACGAATGGTACCCGAATCCAATTTGCCAACAACAAGTGAGCCTCTGCCTCGTGTGTGCTGGCGCAGTTCTCTCAGCCCAATTCGGCCTAGTCCCGCGCACTGATGTTCTCTGCCACATCCACAGCGGAACTTCGGGTGATATACGACCACCGACGCCGACAATTGAGCAGAAGTCGACTCACATCCATGGCAGACCAGAGCCAAATCGACCCGAGACTCTTTGCGAGTGCATCGTCGGTGCAACCGTCGCGACCGCAGATATACACGTCTGCACAGCAGCCAAACACCGGACATCCATACTACCTTCCGTCACCTACCACTCAACACCATGCCCAATCCCTTCCCCAACCCCCGCAGCTATCACAGCTATCGCAGCCCGCCCCACTGCGAAACACACTGGATCCCGCCCTCGAGCAGACATCGCCGACAGGACCAGAGGCGTCGCACGACGACGACGACCAGGAAGACGAAGGCGACCACGATGGGTACGTTGTTCTTCGTTGTCGCGGCAGCTGGGGCGCCGTGTTGCGACGCAGACTGCACGCCTCGATGGCTGCGGCAGGAACAAGACGTGTCAACTTCAATCGAATGACCTCAGCATCAATCGCTTGAGAGATGCTGCGGGAAACGCGTGTACAGCCGCCTATGCGCAGCGACGACAACAACAAAACTTCAGCAACGGGACCTACGCTAATACTTGTTACCAGTGCCCACGGTACCCCAGGATCTGGCAAATCTCCTGCTGACCTCAAGCGCCCCAGAGCATGCGATTCATGTCGAGGGCTAAAGGTTCGCTGCGACCAAGAGCGACCAGACGTATCATGCAGACGATGCGCAAAAGCAGGCCGACGTTGCATTACAACGCCGCCAACACGAAAGCGCCAAAAGAAGGCCGACAGCAGAGTAGCCGAGCTTGAGCGCAAGATTGATGCTTTGACAGCAACTTTGCACGCGCAAAAGGCGGGGGCACCCGAGCTTCGACATCATGGAGGCATGCCACAGCCTGAAGGCAGCGCCAACTCCATGCCCATGCCAGTCGACAGTCAGTACCGTATGGGAACCGTCGATCACGATTGGTCTCAGCCGCCAGCGGGCAGATATCCAGACATACCACCCGGTTATGGCCCAGCACAGAACATGCAGAGAGGGCCCGAGCCGAAGCGCAGGAAGCTGGACAATACACACGCTGTGAGTAATCAGGCCAAGCACACGCCCGGCCAGAGCTAACATATCAGACGATCCCCGAGGACATGGATGCCATCCATCGTGACTTGGCAGAGCACCCGGAGATGAAGCGAACAAGCAAGAACAAGATTCACGCCGACCACTCGCATATCAATACCTTGATTGATCGCCTCACGACGCCTGACGTTGCAGAACGTGTCTTCCTCCGCTACGTCAACGAAATCTGCCCACGTTTCCCCGCCGTACCCTTCCCTCCCGGCACTACAGCTCGTGAAGTCCGAGAGAAGAAGCCGCTTCTCTTCCTTTCCGTCTTGGCTGGATCATCACACGGAAGTGCAGAGCAGTTGGTGTCACAAGAAACTCAACGCGAGTTGACCAAGGTCCTCAAGGATCAGCTTGCTGACATCATCTGGCGCAACGGAGAAAAGTCACTCGAGATCGTCCAAGCGCTACATATCTCTGTACTTTGGTACCGTCCACCCCTGCACTTCGAGCAGCACAACTTCTACATGATGGTCAATTGCGCCGCCGTCATGGCTCTCGACTTGGGTCTCGGAAGAAAGGCAACACCAAATGTCATGAAACTTTCGGTTGGCCCATTTAAGAGGTTCCATCCCAACTCTAGCAGCATCGAGGCCCGTCGGACGTTCCTCGTCTGCTATTATCTCTGCATGAGTATCACCATGGTGTTGCGACGACCAATCCTACTGCGCTGGACCAACTACATGGCGGAGAGTGTTCGCATGCTTGAGGCCTCGCCCGAAGCACTCCCTTCGGATAGACTACTTTGCCAGCAAGTCAAAATGGCGCACATTGGAGAAAAGATCTCTGTCGAATTTTGCATGGACGACCCCTCGGTCGAAGTTGCAATCTCCGATCCCAAAGTCATATATGCTATGAAAATATTTGAGAACGAGTTGAATGGACTCTGTGAGGAGAATGCCTCTTTGGGAGATTTTGATCGTAAGTTGGAGTAGAAAATACTCCACGCACATACTGACCATTGCAGCAACCCTCCGCTTGGCAGAACATGTTACGAATCTTTATCTCCATGAGATTGCGCTGCATCAAAATCAAGGCTCTGCTGATCTACAGCCCCCTTACATCTCGGAAGCGCTATCTCCAGCAATCCCCCCTGCATCCACGAAAGATGGCCCTGTCGGTCCGGCACACATAGGTGCTCTGGGTGACTGTCTCACTGCTACTCATGGAATTCTAGACACGATGCTGAGTATCGAACTAGACATTCTCCTGACTCTGCCTGTCATCTTCTGTAAGCCTTGGTTCCTTCATTGTAATTTCCCCCCGCTGACCAGGCCTAGGCGTCCGAGCAATCTACGCCATCGTTTGTCTAATGAAGATGTGGGTGTCAGTAACCAGTTCTGGCGAGGTGGGCAGCATCATCAAGAAGGAGGATCTTCAGATCGAGGCCTATACTGAACAACTAGTCTCTATGTTCAACGCCATTGTGTCCCGCGATGCTCAATCGCCCCATGGGAAGTTCTACTTCGTCGCCAAGCGTCTACAGGAACGATTCGCCCACATCAAAGAAGGTGCCACTAGCGACCATCAAACGGATACTGAATACGAATCCACCCGCAACGCTGGTCAACCTTCCCAAGCTTCCACTCGCCAATCGCCTGCCAATCAAACACCACTTCATCTCCTTTCTGAAGTGGCGATGGGCAGCAGCAACAACGCTGCTTCGCAACAGCAGCAGACGCAAGCGCACTCTCGTTCTCAGCAACAAGCCCAAGCCGCTCTGCAAGCACACGCGCAACATTCTCAGCAGGCCATGCCGAACTGGTATCCCAACATGAACGCACAACCTACGGCGGATATGATGGGTCTTGGCGTACATCAACCCTTCGACATCAACTTTGACTTCACCCAGTTCGATTTGGGTACAGGCTCGGATGCAGATCTGTCAGCCCTGTTTATTCCGGACTCGATGGCCATGTGGAGTTACTCTGCCGACCCCAATTTGCAGGGCTACAACGGATATTAGGTCGCTGACTCCTGACGTTGGACCGGATGATGTGGTTGCGTGTTCATATCCTAGGAAAAGTGTGCTTGGCACATCGGTTTGTACAGTAAAGATGTATCACTTGTAAACAAAGTCTCTGCGAGATAGAAGTACCTAGAAGCATGCAACACTGCATAATCAATGAATCCACGGTGTTTTTTTTTAAAAAAAAAGTATATCTTCTGTAACTCTTGACTGGCTATGGCTTTTTTCCCCATACAAGCTCGCCATGCAACCTCACTCCAACTTGAACTCATTTCTTGTTCGAAAACGCCTCCAATCTAGTATTCTGCCCCATCACCTACATCCTAGCCCGCTGGACTGCCCCCTTCTGCCCTTCTCAACAATACCCATATTCCATTTTCTACGCCCACAGAACCTGGCACTCTAGAACCTGCAAGCATGTCTGCGAGCAACAACAGCGTATCATCATGCCCGCACGCATCCCACGACCTGCAAACATCCCAGTGTATGCGGAATGCCGGTTCTGGGCCGACAATCAAACGTCAAAGTGTTCAAGAGTCCGTGAGCGATAAACTAAAGTTTCCACATCTACTCGACCCACCTCCCCGCCTCCACATCCTCAACACGCACGTCCACACCCTCCTCATGCAGCACCCCTTCAATAGCACCCTGGCCCCTCCACCCATGTCCGATCCGGCCCGTGCTACTCGACCGCCCCACGCCCTTCCCGTTCTTCACCCTGAAATACTCCTTCTGTTGGTCCGTGGGGCCCTGCTTCCTCCACTGCCGGGCCCCCTTGTCGAACCGATACCCGTTGTACCAGTCCTCGGTCAGAGCATCAGCGCCGTATTCCTCCAACGGCACTTCTTCGTACGCATACGGGACTTTTACTTTTGCGCCTTCGAGGGTGGATTGGCGGAGGGGGAAGAGCTGGGAGGAGAGGTAGGCGTGGGTGTCTTTGACGTAGAGTTGGGTTTCCGTGTCCCAGGCGTCGGGGTCGGGTTCGTGGGCCGAGGGGTGGGTGCTGGGGTAGGGGGAGTTGGTGAGGGAGCGGCCGCGGGTGGGCAGGGCGACGTGGATGGTTGTGATGTCGATGTAGAGGCCGGTGCTGACGTCGATCCAGCGGACGTCGATGTGGTTGTAGATGTCTGAGGTGGACTTGTTGGTGTAGTTTGGGTTGACTTCTATGAGGTATTTTTTGCCTTTAGTTCTGATATCTTCTTCCCAGGCGAGACGCCGCAAGCGGGTTTCCTCGTCTTCATTCTGCTGCACAGGGTCGAATGACTCCTTTCCTTGCCGGCCATGCTCCTCTGTGTTGTCTGGCGCAGTTTCAAGCCCCAGATCTCGAGCGTCGAAATCATGGACCGTCATGTTCCACCATGTCCCTAGTTCTCGGACTCCGTCTTCTTCTACAAGGAAATCCAAATCCTTGTCCCAGGGCATCAGCCCTCTGCCCCACCACCAGCCTAGCAAACACCCATGCATGATCCACGTTTGTACCCCAATTCTTTCCATCGTGTCCGTATACGCCTTCAACATAAGCCTGAGATGCCATATTCGTTCTTGGGAGGGAACCTCGGAGGATGCAAAACGCCCATCATAGTGGCTATTAAAGGTAGATTCGAAGAAGTACTTGGTCGGCGCGTGCGTGTACATGTGCTTATTGGAGAAGGAGTTGACAAGGGGCGTGAGGCCGCAGAAAGAGCGGAATGGTGTGCTGCGGCGTTGTGTGGGGAGCGCGGTGGTAAGATGCAGGATATGCGTAAGGAGGAGCGTAAGTTCTAACAGAAGTTTCATCGTGACTGGGGCCTTGTCGGTATGAAGCGCATTGTTCTACTGTTCTGTGATCGTGGTCCGAAATTTTCTAGATACCAATGACGTTGTAGTGGAAAAAAGTATGTAGACAGAATGAAGCATGGAAAAAAAGGCCGTGGGAAGACTACACGAGGTTTATTGACAAGTAGGAGCAGAGAAGAGGTCGCAGAGACCAGTTTATCGTGTGTCTACATGGTGGGCGATTGAGCGGAATCGAATGATGGGGCACTGTGCAGAGCCAAGGGCGATCAAGCACGCGCCAAGGGCTTTTTGTTGCCAGTGGCGCCTGTCTCATCCCTCTAGCCCGCACGGGGTTTCCGAGGCTAACAGGCTAGCGGACTGCCGTGGATGTGCAGTTCATTCATGCCTGTTGCATCTTCAGGGTCGTTGTTGTTGGTTATCGTGGGTATTGTTGCTTTGCGTGTCGTGTTGATGTTAGACGCTAGGACGAAAGGACGCGTGGGAGTGAAGTCTGGCAGGCTAGGCTACGCGTCCTCTAGGTCCGCACGTGCGATGCCGCATAACTACCACGCGTCTCGCTAGATATGATGTCCTCCTGTACAGGAACACGAGCACAAGCCTTGAACCTTGAAAGTGAAATAGGGATTAAGCACAAAAACTTCTTATATTGAGGGGATTCTAGATTGCCTACGAAGGAGCTCGTTTTTAGTGTGTCCCCACTTCACTTATTTAGCTGGGCGCCCACCAAAAGTAATGAAGCAACAGCACAACGCACTCAATTTTAAAGCTAAAAAAGATAAAGCTATTTATTTGTATGTATATGTATTACTAGAGCGATTTTTAGAGTTGCGCCTTACCTATAGAAGCTGTTTCTGCCTTTATTTTGCAAGATCCTGCGCACCACCTAAGGAACCCCTATTACCCACCTATTAATCGCTTTAATAAGCATAGCCTTCTACTTAGCTTCTTATTGTTGTTGACACTCTTTTAGTATACATAAAGGAGTAAACTGCTTTATTACAAAACGTTGTATTTATAGCTAAGCGTGTTTAGATGCGTTTACATCTAGGCTGTAACCTAGCTATGCTATCTTCTTGACTTTCTGCACTTGTAGGTAGTTACTAGCAATATAAAAATTATAAAGAGGAGCTCTGTCTTTAAGTAATAGGCATAGTATACTATAGCTTTAAAGTAAATTAATCTATAGAGCGACCTGATTAAGAGCACCTTGTGAAGATCGTCCGAAAATGATCTAGGTTGGTTCTCGGGGAATGAGTGAGTGCGATGGACAGTTAGTGTACTAGCACAATTGGAAGATCAACGTAATAGTACAAGGTGTGTTAGCACAATTAAAAGATTAATATAATAACATAAGAGTTTAAGAATTAAGTCTTAATTTTTAAATTAATAACTAAGTAAAACTCTAAGTTAAACACACTAAGCTATAAGGGTTTAGTGCCTACACTATATACTAATAAGTGTTACTTTGCTCAGCATGCTTAGTTGTGCTAAAAGCACTAAGCACTAAGTAGTTTTACAGTATAATTAGTGTTGCTTAGCTATGCTAAAAGCACTAAGCAATAAGTAATTACATAACCGCTGTTAGTTATTAAGCTATTATTTAAGTATGCTAACGTCTTGTAAAGACTTTTTTACTGGTCCTAGTTCTAGGTTATAACACTATTTTTTCTTTTTTAGTAAGTCATCCTTAAGTTACATAATAGTAGCAAAGTCTAGCTTATAACTAAATTGCTCTGCATTATAAGTAGCGTTAGTTGCCTAGTTCTTATTTTACTATGCCTAAGCAGAAACTTTTTATTAGTACTAATTATTGTTACTGTCTCTGCAACTGTATTAATTCTTTTAAAAAAGCTATATTTTAAAAGTATTTTACTTGTGCACATGATAAGTGCGTATGTAAAGTGTATATTTATTTAAAAAAGTTTAGTAAGTGTTTGCATTATAGCTAGCAGTACAACGTCTAAGTAATAAAGTTAAAGTTTAAGTACATAGCTGCAGGAAAAAAAAGATGTAGACGCAGATAAAAGAAAGTCATAATGCGTAAAATATTGTAATAAAAATGTATAAAAAGACGTTAGAAGAGTTGCGCGTGTAGCACACTTATAAAAAGTAGTTTTATTTGCAAATAAATTTGTTAGATTATTGCGCAGAGAATGCTATATTATTTAAGTTTTGTGAAATTAAGAAATTAGAGCGTAAGGAGGCTAAAGAAACTATAAAGTTCTCTAACGTTTCTAAGAGTTTAGCCTTAAACTTTTTACCTAGTACTTTAAGTACTTTTAAGAGCTTATTACTTAATTATTACGAATTTTCTAATCTTAGTAGTATCTTGCAAAATGCAAGCAGCAATTTATAAAGTTTGTATCTAGTTCCTATGTATTGTTGCTCTTTAGGTATCCTACCTTTTTAACTAAATATTTTTTACTATTATTGCTAGTATAGTGTGCAAGGATTTTCTTAACTTTTAATTTTTTATTTTCTTCTATTTTAAAGTAAAAGGTTTTTTGTAATAGCGTTTCTAAGTCTGCTAGTTCTAACATATTAACATAGAATCTTAGGTGGATTCTTGCATTAGGTAGAAAGTCGAGTGTATAAGTAACTAGTCCCTTCTAGTCTAGAATTAAAAACAGTCTAACTTTAACGTTGTTAAGCTCTTTACTAAGTTGTCTAGTGCAGAGATTCTTTGTAAGCAAATAAACTTTATCTCTTTTCTTTAGCTAAGGTACTGATTTTCTTTTTCTAGTTAAATTATAAACTGCTTTAGCATTAAGCTTTCTTAAGTGTCTTTTTAAGTAACTTGTTTACTATCTTTAGCTTATTAGCTATTGTAATAGCTATTTATATTTTTAAGCTTAAAAGTGTACCTATAAAAAGATTTAAGTGTCTTTTATAATTCGCAAAAAATAAAATTTATTCTATAGACTTTAAAAGCTTGTTGTTGTATGCTTTTTGTACTATAAGTAGTATTAATACCTAATTGTTCTATTGTTAATTAATATATATCTTTAGATATACTTTTATCATGCAATTTGTTTATTTAGTTTGTCTATTTATTTGTTAATAGTATGCTGTTAATAGCTTTCTTTTAGTTCTAATTGCAGCAAGTAGTGTTGTCTAAAAATTTTAAGTAAAAAGCTTGTCTTTATTACTAATAATTAACTTTAGTATACTGTAATGTTTAATAATTTAATTGTTAATTATATGTGCAAGCTGTACTGCTGTAAAATGTATTTGAAAATTAATATACTCTGTTTATTTTGTAAATTAATTAACTACTACAAGAATTGCGTTGTATAATACTTTAGTAACAGAGTTTTTTAAGACTAGTAAACCTATAACAAAGTCTATAAAGATATCTAACTATAGTACGTTAGGTAGTTCTATTGCTTATATTTCTCTATACAGTGTGTGTGTACTGTGCTTGTTCCTTTAACAGTCTGCATATTTTGTAATAAAAGTAGTAACTTTGTTCTTTAATCCTAGAAACTTATGATTTCTTTGAATAAGTTCTATTATTCTTATAATACTAAGGTAACTATGTACTAAGTCATTATAGTATTGCTTAATAATTACTTCCTGTAATTCTTTTAGTACGTCGTGCGTAATTTGCATAAGTAAATTAAACGTTTTTGCTAGTCTTAACAATCTATTGTTATTAACCTTAAGTATTGCAGATTTAGTTATTTCTTTACTTCCTGCGATGTCGTGTATGCGGCTAAGAGCGTTTGCTCTTCTGTTATTCTTTCTTAGTGTATACACAATCTTAAACTTATACTATTTTAGTTCTTTTAACTATTAAACCTAGCGTTAGTTAAGTCTTTTAGTAGTTTTAAAATTGACTAAGTTTTTGTAATCTGTAAATATTGTGAGTTCTAAGCAGCTTTTGGCGTATACTCTCTAATATCTTAGTGTTAGAGTATTGACATGCGCAACATGCGGATCACCTTGTTGATCAGGTGATCCTGGTAAGCTGAACACGTGACGATCGCGCTAGCGCCTATATATACAGGCCAGATCATCTTATTCCTCTTTAGTAGTTATTAGTCACTTTATTGTAGCACTTAGTTAATTAATACACTCATTCCATGTTACGATCCAGACCAAGGGACATTCGGGATAACCCTTCAGAGACCATGCAACACGGGCAGATGATTACAGCCAGGCAACCACGCCGCTGTCACGTGACTGCTTATTGACGAGCACGCTCGTACACGAGCGCGACCACGTGACTGCTTATTAACAAGTACGCTCTTCTACGAGCACACGCTCGTACACGAGCACTACACTTATTACAGAGGGGTGACAAAAAAAAAGATGTCAAAAAAGTTATAGTTTTCAAAGCTTTATATTACTACAACCAGAAGGGCTATTTCCAAAATAGTTAGTGATTTGGAAAGCCAAGATCTTCTTCTTTAAATTAAGCTGCTTAGTAAGCACTTTTGCGCTCAACTTCAGCAGTGAAAATAAAGATGAAAAAACTCAAGAATAAATAACAAAATAACTTTTTTTTGAAGGTGTAAAAATCGCTATAAAGTGTATATATTAAATAATACTAGTTAAACTCATCTGTGTGTAAGTTTGAAGGTAATTGTAAAAAAAACTATTAAGTAGTAATTAAGAGCTTGTTTTTAGGGTTTTTTCTAAATAAATAACAAAGAAAGCTTACTAATACTTAGTGTCCCAGCCTTTAGCTTCCTTAACGTCCAAATAATGCCTTAGTAAAGATAGAATACAATTATCAATCGCCTTTCAAGGTAATTAATCCTATTCCTCCCTTATAGCAGCCTTAAAGGCTGCTATACTTTTTTTACTCTTTCCTATACCTAAAGAAGTAATAGGCCTTTTAGCTAAAGCGTTTTTTAGCAAGGCCTACACGTTTTCTATAGGATTTAGATCAGGACTATAAGCAGGATGCTTAAAAAGTAATATCCTATTCCTAGAAAACCAAGATAAAACTTCTAGAGTTTTATAAATTTTAGCGTTATCCTGTTGAAACTTCCAGCCTATATAGAGGTTAGTAAGTCCTTTAATTATATAAAAAAAGATTGCTACTTTATAATTTGAATATAGAGTAAACACTCTCTAAGTAGGAAAAAAGAGTATATATAACTTACCTTTTTTTATCGCAGGTTTTACTATAAGAATAAGGATCTTTTTAATATAGTCTAAACTCCTAAAAAAGGAGTAGTAATTAAAGGGCTTTTAATTACTACTAATTTAGATTTACTACCTATCTAAATCGCTCCCTAAACTTGGATAGAAATATCTTGACCTATAACTTGATTAGTAAGCGTGCTAAACAAGATTACAATAATAGAAAAATAATAGATATATTAAAGTTTTTTTTGAGTTAAATAGAGTTTTTTTAAACTTACTTGTATTAGTTGTAGAAACTATTTTCCTTCTAACCCTATTATTTTGCCGTGTTTAATAGTATTCTGTCCTAGCACTGTGCCCTTGCTTAATAGCAGACTCGTCTAAAAATATAATTTTATCAAAGTCAATATTTTTGAGGTTTTTAAGTAATTGCTTAGCGTAAATATAACAATTATAAGCCTTTTTAGCGTCTAAAGGCGTCTTTTTTTAAGAAATGTTGATAGAATAGTTCTCTTTTTTTAAAAAGCGTTGTAAGCTTCTAATAGAAAGATCTAGACTATTTTCTTTTAAAAGACGTTGATTTGTCTTTTTAGGGCTTTTAGTAAGGTCTCTATTAAGCACTCTTTTTGCTTTATTTAAGATCTTTGTAGGACGACCTTTTTGAGGCCTAAAAGTAGATAAGGGAGCCTTTTTTTTGTTTTATTTGATAAAGAGTATTAGTAATACTTCTAGAGGACTTTTCTAGTAAATTACTAATCAAAGAAATAGGCTTATTTTGTAAATATAAAGTATAAACTTCTTGCTTAAATTAAGAAAGATTGCGAGACATAGAGGAGGTATTATAAAAAAAGCAAGTTAGGACAAACAAGAGGAGTTAATATACTTGAAGCTTACTAAGCTATTACGTAATTAGCGCTTATGTAAGCAACCCCTATTTTTTCACCCTTTTATTAAACTCTAAGAAATTAAGATGTAAGCCTTTAATATACGCTTACGTTATACTTATGTAAGCTTATTAAACTTATTTTTTTCTTAGCGTGTTTTTATACAATTATAAAAAAGTTATACTGAAATCTATTTTCACTTTTTTTTTTCTCATTTCAAGCAAGATTACAGGGACAACCGTGCTGACTAAGCAGCTTACTAAGCCACCCAACTTAAAAAGGAAGATATTAGCTTTCCAAATCACTAATTCTTTTGGGTATAGTACTTCTAGTTGTCGAAATATAAAGCTTTTAAAACTATAACTTTTTTGATATCTTTTTTTTTGTCACCCCTCTGTAACTGTAATAAAATCTTGCCTATTATAAAGCTAGTTTTATTAAAGTTGTAAATATTATTGTCTATAATCCCTTACTTCTCCTTTATTGCCTTGACTAGATTAAACTAGCGCTAGATAGCCGCTAGGTCCTCGCAGGCGGCTCGCTAGTATTTATAAGAATAACTCTAGCGCGTATAGAGCTTAAGAGTCTTCTTAATAAAGTTATTAATTTAGTTCTTGCTAATAAGGTTGCTACTACGCTTTTATAATAGTTTATTAGCTATTACTTAAATATTAGCTTTTATAGGCACAAATCCTTGCGTAGACTCTTTAAAGAATATGCTTAACTATAGCCTCTTCTTCTAGCTTATTTAGGCGTTTTAAGTTTGCTTTACAGTCGTGTTAGGAGGGCTTTCTAGCGCATTAGTTAGACAGAGTACTTTAAGGCACGTTATAGATAGAGATAGCACGTCTTTAGCTTTAAACACATTATAATTAGACATTAAAAAGAGCAAGCTAAAGATCTAATTTATGATAAGTTAATAGATAATTACATTATTAAGATATAACGCGTTGTAGTGTCGACGTTGACGCGCTAGTAGGGCGTGTCTAATTCGCTCAGGTGTCTGATTCGCTTGTGAACCACGTTATAGTAAATAAAATTTCTGTTTCTTTAGTAGCTGTAAGCCTGCTACTAACACTGCTTAAGTAGAAATAAAACTAGCTTGTGCGCTAAAATCTACTAATGCCTATATTTAATATTTGTTAAGCTTTACTGTAAGCTTAAGAAGGCTTAAAAAATTAATTATATTAATTTTTCTAGCAGTTTAAAGTGTTTAAGGCGTCTGTTTAAAAAAAATTATATACTAAATCTATAGAACTTTTTTGCAACAATATGTAAGTTGCATTTAATATTAAGGCACGTGTGCTAGAAAAGCTAGTAATACTCTTATGCACTAGTCCTGTTTTTATAATTCTTTTGCTGTGTTAAATACATTTACAGGGTCTCTTCTAAATTATTCTCTCTGTAGAAGTATAAGCTATATTATTTGTTTTATATATTTACTGCGCATTCATTGTTTAAATAATCATATTATAAGTATTTGTATCTAAGTATTCCTTTTACTTTTTAAAAAACTATTTTAGTCTATATTTATTAGTGTAGTAGATTATACAGCTATTAAAGATATATAGTTTATAAATACTTTGCATGTTTTAGGTTGCGTAGGTCTGTCTAATAGTATATATCTATAGCGCAGCTGCTGTCTTAAGCCTTACGCTTCTAGCGTGTTACTTAAAGCTTGTTATAAACTTCTGTCTTTTCTTTGTCTAAGAGCTAGTGTACTAGTTTATTTTAAAATGCCTTAGTATTTTTAGTCTATTTCTATACAGAATTATTATATTTAGCTTTATGAATAGTTGCTACTAAAGTAATCTCTCTTTTCTACAGTTCTTTTAGTAATTTAGTATACTAGCTATATTCTTAAAATATTCTTCTATAAAGTCTTGTAAAGATTTCTTTAAATTATTTAAGCTGCCTTAGTAGAGCGTTAATCTTCTCTGCTAAAATTTTTAAGCAACTAGTCTTTAAAAGTTGTAATACTTATATAATAATATAGTATATATCTAGTATAGTATAGGTAAAAAGCTTTTAAATAGCGAATAGAACTGTTTCTTTGTTATAAGCTACCAGTCTTTTATATGTAATTTGTGTAGCAGGTTAATAGCTTTCCTAAAACTTAGCTATCTTGCTGTGCTTAGTTTAGTCTACTAGAGTTGCTTCTATACTTTTGTCTAGCACTATTTCAAAAATGTTGTTATCTAAAGCTTCCTTTAGAGTAATTATGTCAAAATTATTTTCACTGTTAATACTTACTTAGTTTTATCTTTAAATTGTAATAGTAAGTTGTGTTATAACATTATAATATTTATTTAGATTATTGTTAAGTCCTGCACAGTAAATAACATGTAGTTATAAAGTTATTTTACTTTTGCTTTAGTAGTCTTATTTTATGTAACCTTCATTGCTATATTTATAACTAGTAACCTTTTTATTACCTTTATTATGTATAAACTTCTTCTTTTTTAGTCCTTTATTAATGTTGTTGAAGTATATTAGCTTATAGCTATTAGTTGTATAATGCTTTAAAGTTTTAGGTACATAGTCTTGCTAACATTCTTGGTTAGAGTACAAGCATTAAAATATTTAATATAGTTATATATTTATGTTTTTAAGTGCGCAATCTTCCTGTATAAATAATTATTTCTTTAATATAAGCTTATAAAGTTTGTTGTTTACTTTAATAGCTTTAGCTATAAGTTTGTTAATGGCTTCAGCCTTTTGAGACAACCTTTTGATGTGACTTTACATTTTGTAGACACCTTTTTAGTAAAAAAAAAATTTATTGCTAACAACAGGTATTAGGGCTTATGCCCCCTTATTTAGCATTGCCGGCACGCAATTAGTGTGTCGCTCTAGCATGTTTAGACAGAAACGAAGAAAAGCAAGATAAAGACGCGAATCGCCTCCTAACTTAACGCGCCTTATCCCGCCTATTTTTATTACTTTACTACTAGGCGCTCTTAAATAAAGTAAAGTAGTAATACTATTATTACCTTGCTTGCTAACTTATAGATGCGACAATAGAAAGCCTACTCCTTCTTTCTTACCTCTTTCTTCTCTATTGCTAATTTAATGTCTTATAATGTGCCGGTGCACAGGGTGATACCCTGCTGCTCACTAGGTCAGTGCTCAACCACCTGATCTGAGGGTATATAGCTCGTTTCGGGGATCGAAACGAGCGGGAGTCATCCATCAATCCTCCACCTCACAACTTAACACTTGTGCTTCTCTTTAATAGCTAACCTATAATAAGACCTTTATCTTACTACTCTTGTTCTCGCATAATCTAACTACTAGCAATCTCTTGCCCTTGTAGTAGTATGTTATTATATACTCTAACACCTGTACAAATGGCGAAGCCTATAAAGACATACTCTACTACTTAGTGCACAAAGAAACTAGTGCACAGTTATTATAAAAATAATATAACAATCTTACGCAAGCACGGAATCCTTAGAATTATTACTAGACTTACTTTTAAGAGGTTAGCACTATCCTCTATTATAGACTACGTTAAGGACGAAGTTACCTAAATTAGCACTAACAGCAACAATAAGAAAAAACAAAACCTACTAATAAAAACAAAATGCGTTATTAAATGCTAATTTAAAGTCCGTCTAGCAAAATAAAGGCAGCAAACTGTCTAGTAAAATAAAGGCAGTTATATATGTATTTTAAACGCTAATTGAAAGTCTACTTAGCAAAAGGGAGGTAGTAACCTATCTAGCAAAATAGAGACAGTAATACATGCGTAAAGAAATACTAAGCTAAAGTACTATCTAGCAAAATAGAGATAGCACTAAAAGCTTATACATAAGTACTAGCTTTAAGTATAAATCTAAGCCTACCTAGCAAAATAAGGGGTACCTAAGAGGTAAGGATTAATACGCCTACACCTAAGAAAATACACACTATAAAGACTTAAAAAAAGATATTTTTTCTTCTAGAGACTATACTTTGTCTATTTCTTTACTAACACTTGTTGACTATTTATATAAAGAACTTATATAAGTCCTACTATACTCTAGATGTTAAAAAGGGATTAGAAGATAAGTTAAGGGCAGGAAGGCGCAACACTTCCTCCCTCTCAACCTACTACTGCTAGCCCTAATCTACTATTAACTCTATTAAGCTCTATTATTAATACTATAGCTACACCTACGCACAACTTAGTGTTAACTATAATTTAACTAAGACATAGTACATTAGTTTTTACTAGGAAGGATGTTATAGAATTCCTAGAGGACTTTAACTAATAAGCTAATAATAGAGGTATCTGTAATGCTATAAGGGTCTCTATTCTACTAGACTACTTTTCTAACAAGGATTAATCTCTCTTTTATATACTAAAACGCTTACCTAGATATACTAAGAAGAATTAGTCTAAATTATAGACACACATAAAGGAATAGTAGAAGGATAAGAATATAGCTATTAAGATAGGTAAACGCTTATACCTTTAAGCCTACATCTATAAATGTATACAAAATTAGCCTAGTCTAGTAGAGTACTACACGCACTTTACCTCTATTACTAATACATGCATTAAGAACAGGCAAATCCCTTAAGAAGAGGAAAGTATTCTCTTCTTCTAAGGCCTACTACAAACTAATAAAGAGGCAGTTATATACTATATGCCTTCTACTCTAAATAGAGATAATTAGGATACGTATAAACTAGAAGGGATCTATTCTTTTCTAAAATCCTACTACAAGAAGATAACTAGCCTAAATAAAATTTATTAGCTAGAGCAAGGAGGCGCTAATGCTAAGATGCGCTAGATTATACTATCTAACTAGCAAGTAACCTTTACCCTAGAGGAAGTAAGAGAAGTAATAATTAAGATTAGCAAAGTATATAAGAAGACAAGCACACTAGTAGATATTAACTTAGAGGTTAAGGACCTTATTAAGTCTTTAGGTAACCTAAAGCTTAGACTATTAACTATTAATATACTTATAGCTTAGACTATTAACTATTAATATACTTATAGCTTAGACTATTAACTATTAATATACTTATAGCTTATCCTATAACTAAGAAACTTTTAAAGAAACTCTCTAACTATACGTACTTTGTTACATAAGTAATAAATACAGAATTTCTTAGTAAGAGGAATAATAGTTCCTTTATTACTAAGGTCTTAAAGGGGGTATCTAACAAGACAAGTACAGTATATATAAGTAATATAGAGACACACCCTCTCTACTGTATATATAATATAGTAGGATATATGCTTAAGGAGTATAAGCAATACTACGCCCTAAAGCAGATAAGATAGGTTAGTTTTAACTAGGATATTTCTAGCAAGAAAGGAACGTATTACTTTAGTCTACTATATAAGTATTTAGAGGAAATCCTAAGGCAACTACTATTAAACTAAGTCCTGCTGTAGTTAAAGGTAAAGATCTAAGAGTTCTATAACGTTACTAATAACGTGCTTAATTAGCTAGCCTCTAGTGTGCTACTAGAGAAGTTTACTAGAAAAGACTCTTAACTAAGTTTAAGGTATAAAGGGAAAAACTCTAATTTTACAAATGTAGCGACTAGTTGAATAAGCTAAGGCTACTATAATAACGTCCTTTAGCAGTTCTAGCAATTCTAGGAACAGCTATACACTTCTTCTACTAAGAAATAAGTTAAGAAGCTTAATAATATAGATGCGGCTAACATTATACTAAGAGGCAAAGAAAATACTTTATATAGTATCTTTAAGTTAAATGCTGCTACGCGCTAAAAAGGCAAAGGCCTAGCCCTCTACTAGGATATTAATTGTGTCTAAGAGGGAGAAGTAAAGAAGCAAGGAAGGCTAAGTAAGGATTTAAGTACACAAAGAAGCAATTAAATAATATAAGGTAACTCTTTTATCCCTAACTTATAGCCTATAGATATATAGTATCTGCAGGAAGAAACATAGAGTAATATACTTTTTATAAGCTAGCCTTATAATATACTATTTTTAATTATTAAACTACTTTAATTAGCTTATTAAGACGACAACATGTTAGCAGATCTAAAGCACTTATAGCAAAAAAGAAAGAAGAAGGCTATAAAGTTTATTAACGCTCTTCTTAATTTAAAACTTAAAGAGCTAGTGCAAGGACAGCTAAACTATATTATAACTGCCCTACTTAGATAGAAAGTATAAGGAGTTACAGTATTAGACCTTATAAGGCAAGCTAGCATTTAAAAATAGCTACGTAATCTTCTTAATAATAGTATTAATAGTATAAATAGTTTAAGTGCGCTTAATGTTATAATATATATAAAAAACGCTAAGCTAATAAATACTAGGTGCGCTAAATTACACCTAGAATCTGTTCTAGTCTCTAATTAGCTAAACAAGTGTATAGGCCCTACTTATAGAATTTTACTAAATATATAACCTACTAAGAGCGCGTATTGTAATATAATAAATTTGTATTAATCTAATACGCAAACTTGCTATAAGGTAAGTAGAAAGAGAGATTCCTAGATAGATAAGTTAAATAATATCCCTACAAAGGATGTCTAAGGAGTTTAGTAATAAAATAAGTAGGCTTTTACTTCAACTAACTTACTAGAATACTAAGTTACTGCAAACAGTAGCTTTCTAAAGTACTTAATTAATACTAGGGCATAAATAAATATCTTAAGACTAAGTGCTACGCAAGCATTAAAGATACTATATAAAATAATAGAGCACTAGCTAGAGTAGCCTCCTTTTAGTATTACTTTAGCTAATAGTATATATAACTTGTTTGTTAGGACTACATTTAATATGCTTATACAAATAGAGACAGTTACTATTAAAACTACATTTGAGATTATTGCTAATATTACTAGATTTATAATTCTAGAAGGACTTTAGTGTGCAAGTACTAAGATATTAATTTAGTATAATGCGTTTAAGCAAATTACGTACTAAGTCCTATCTAAAGATAGTATAAGAAACATAGTCTTTATTACGTCTAACTTATCTCTAAATTACCCTACGCAGACAATTAGAAACAAAGCCTCTAATAATAACTTAGATAAAGAAACAGCAGGTAATATATAGTTACATATAATTACTAACAAATTAAGTAACAAACTATAAGTAGTAGTAGTAAAATACATATAGGAAGCTACATAGTCTAATCTAGTAGCTAGATTTAGCAACTTTAACATACTGTATATAGAAGGTAGCAGGAAGGATTAGATAGTCTAGATAAACTAAGTATTTACGCACGCAGCTAGACAGTCTAAAGACCTTATAAGAAACTACAAACTTAGTAAAATTTTAATTATATATAAGCTTAATTGTTAGCAGATACAAGAAAGGCTACTTAAATATACTTAACAACGCAATAATTTTTATACATTATATAAGATAGTAAATAAGAAAGTTTAACCTATTAATATCCTGTAATAGGAGATGCCTATAGAATTTAGACAAGAAGACTAGAAGAAAAAGGTAAAAGAACAGTAACTCCTTAAAATAAGCATTTGCAATCTTAATAAGGGGCTGTGTAATTATTTATTTAAACTAAAATATGCTGCTTTCCTGCAAAAGACAAGGCTTACTAAAGAACAACTTAACAAGCTATATACTAGAGACTACCTATAGCTATTAGAAAAGGAGATATTTATATATATGCTTCTTAACAGAGAAAGAGCGCTCTTCTAGTAATTTAAGAAATTAGGAAGGATTTACTTTAATGTATATCTGCTATATAAGATACAAACAATACTATACAAAGCTTAGTAAGTATAAGAGTTTACTATCTTAAAAGCTTTAGAGCTATAAGTAGTAGATATAGTTAACGTCCGCCTAAATTAAGGAACATAAGAAAGGTGTAATAGTTAATAGTATAACTTATAGTACCTAGTACCTAAGAAAGACGAAGGCGTTTAATAAATTAGCAATGCGTAGCAAATAAATGTAGTTATTATATAAAATGTAAACCTACTACTAATAGTAGATAAGTTTTCTAAGAGGTTTATAGAATATAAGATTATCTTACTTATAGACTTATTCTTAGGATATAACTAAATCACACTACATCTAGAAAGCAGAGACATAACAGCGTTTTAAACACTAGTAAGGCTTATATAATTATACACGATAGTTATAGGTGCTACTAACTCTATAGCAGCATTTTAACGTGTAATAATAAAGATTCTAAGAGACTACTAGCCTAATACTATGCCTATTATTAACGACATCACATGTAGAGGGCTAAAAACTAATTATAGTAGAGAAAAATTAATACTAGGAGTTTAACGTTATGTTCTTAAGCATATCTTGCAACTAGATAGGGTGCTAGCTAATATTAAACAAGCTAGAGGCACTATATTAAGAAAGAAGTGTTATTTTTTTATAAAAAAGCTTAAGGTTGTAGGCTATAAGGTTAGCCTGTAAGGACGTTATCCTAACTAGAAGAAAGTTAAGAAGATTATAAACTAGCTACTATGTAAGAATAAAAGAGAGGTATAATCCTTTATAGGTATATGCGTCTACTACTATATATAGGTAAAAGACTTTACTAAAATTGCTAAACCTCTATTTACACTCTTACAAGACAATATCCCTTTTAAATAAAAAAATACACAAGACGCAGCAATATATAAGCTAAAATAAGCTATATGTAACACATCTACACTTGTAAACCTTAACTACACTAACACTAAGAATTACAAGATATTCCTAATAACTAATATAAGTTAAGATAGTGTAGGAGCATATGTTAAATAACTTAAGAAGGATAATAAGCAACACTTAGTGTAGTTTAACAGTATACTATAGTTAGCGCAAGAGAGGCAATAGTACTCTACTAAGTTAGAATATAAGGCTGTACTATAGACTTTTAAGAAGTTTTGTACCTACCTCTATAGTGTTTACTTTACTATAGAAACTAACACAGTAACTCTTATTGCTTAACTAAACTACTTATTTACTAACAATCTAGGATCTGTTATAAATAGGTAGATATTAACAATTCTTTTATAAGACTTTAATATTAAGTATATACTAGAATAGAAGAATGTAGTTCTAAATGCATTATTAAGGTATCTAAAACTTAATAATTAGGAACTACTTCTAAAACCTAAGGAGGATTAAGAGGAGTTTATTTATTATATAATTAGAAATGTAAATATACTAATACTAGTAGGACAAGTAAAGATACGCTATTAGGAATTCTTAACAGAGTTAGAATAATACGCTTAATTTTTAGTTAACTTTAAGACTCTTAGGGATATAGAACTATAAAAACTATAAGTATAAAAGAAGCAAGCTCTAAACTTCTTTATATAAGATAAGATACTCTTTAGGAAAATGTCTAAGAATATTATAATTTAGAGGGTTGTAGATAATACTAACCTAAGAATAGCTATAGTATAGAACGTACACACTTAGATTAAACACAGAGGAGTTAACGCGGTATACTTTATACTTACTTAGCAATACTAGTAGAAAGGAATATATAAGCATGTACAGTAAAAGCTAGTAACTTGTCTAGACTATTAACTACAATCCTCTAAGAGGAAAGTTAATATGCTTACTAACACTTATAGTTTTGCTATTTAGGGGACTATTACAATTAATATAGTATACATACCTTAGTATTTTAGGAAAAAGTTTTTAGTTATTATAAGAGACTACTTTAGTAGCTAGCCTAAAGTAAAAGCTCTATTAAATAACTAGTTAAAGATAATTGTACAGTTTGTATATAAGAACATTATATATTAATAGAGCACAACGCGTAAACTTATAGTTAATAGAGGGCCTAATTTTGCTAAGGTAGTATTACATCTATTAAATATGTACAGAATTAACTAAGTCTAGTCTTTAGGACACAACTTTTAAGCTATAAGAAAAATTAAAGAAGAGTATAAGCCTATTATAAACGCCCTTATAAAGCTACTAGGACCTTAAGTTAAAAACTTGCTAACAGTTCTCCTTACAGACAGGATCTTAATACAGGAACAAACAGGTTACTTACTATACTAGTTAGTTATAAGGCAGAACCTAGTGCTTCCTATTAAACTCGCGCTGCCTACATAGCAAACGCTTCTATTTAGGGAATTAAAAGACTGTGCATAGCTACTTACAATTTAAGCAATATAGCTAAATCTTAGAGATTAGTTTACAAAGAATACTGTTGCCTGTACTAACTAAATAAGAGCTGCTAAAAAGGAATACTAGGATAACACTAAGGAAATACAATATAAGAATATAAAGCTAAGAGACTTAGTTCTTCTTTAGAACTCTATTTAAGAAATTAATATATTGCAAGACTGCAAGCTAGATACAAGATAGTTAGGCCTATACTATATTTATAAAGCTAGACCTAATAGAGGAACCTATTATCTTAAAGACCTTAATAATACACGCTTTCCCCACACGACACCTAGATAGCAATTAAAGCTATTTAGACAAAGACTTGTACAAAATATTATTAAGGAAGATTAAGGAAATATAAAGCTATAAGATCCTAATTATTAGGAACAAACTAGCCCTATAGTAAACATTCTTATCTTGCTAGACTTGCCTAAGCTACGTAAGGAACTACAACTACCTTTACCTCCTATAATAGGTAATAAGCTTCGTCCTTAAGTTGTTATTACTAAACGTTTTATAGAAGAAGAGTGTTAAGTATACAAATAAGACTTGAAAAGCTTAGACTCTAACTTAGATACTTCTATATTAGACAACTAATAGGCTATAGGACAGCCTATAGTTTTAGGAAGGGGAGAGGACACTATACTAGTAGTACCTACTTTTACCTTTAGCTACTTGTTTACTAATTTCTTATGTAAAATTTAGGTATAAGCTACTTATCCTACAAATTCTAGGTGCTTACTGCTACATTAATACTATACTTAATTTTACGCACTCTTAAGGCAATAGCTAATTATAATAACTATTTTAATTGCGAAACTTACTTATTTTAGCGCAATTTAGACCCTGTTTACCTTTACCTACTAGCTAGTAAGATACTGCCACTACGCATAAACTAGAACTACAACCCTGCTAACTATCTAACTCTCCTACTATACAAACTTTACTACCTTTTATTAGGGTAGTTACCTTCTAAGACAGTAATAACAATAATATCTCTCTCCCCTCTTAAACTAGTAGTAGCTAAAGACAACATTTAACTTATATTAGCTAACCTACTTAAATAATGCTTTTAGCGCTGTTAGACAAGGCCTAGGGCAAGTAGCTATAGTAGTAACTGCCACAAACACTAAGACTATTAAGAGTTTTTAACAACTTTAGAGTTATTACTAAGAAGGAAGACTATATTATAGACTAAATCCCTAAAGTTGTATAGTATTAAGATAAAGTACTAAAGCTTACAAAGCTTAGCAACAACATTAGAGTTATTAATATCTAGACTCTAGTAGACAAGATCCTTTTAAACGCTCTAAGACAACAATATATTATTATACATTATTAGTTTAACAACGCCTCCTACTAATTTAACTTAATTCTTAAAGTTGTTTTAGGAGTAGGTAACCTTTATGCTTAGCTCCTTAGACTTATAGACAAATATAGTAGTGTTAAAGGTTTCTAGGAACACTATTCTATTATTAGCGCAGTATCCTTAACGCAGAATAAGAGGGCTAAAGAACTAGGTAGAGCTATAGTAATAGTAAAGAAGCTAGCTCTAAAATTCATCTAAGAATACGTTAGCATCTACATACTTTATACACTACTTAGTTACTAAGGATTAACTAACATAGCCTTTATGTTAAGGCGTATAGATCTTAAAGATACTACTTAGTTCCTTAACGCTACAGTAGCACACCGCATTAACTTTAAGAACTAAGGTTAAAAACAATATATATTAATAGCTAACTGGGTAATAGTAAAACTACTATATAAGGACATCTATGCTTTTATTAATTAA
This sequence comes from Alternaria sp. 'sect. Undifilum', assembly GCA_024321975.1. NCBI lineage: Eukaryota > Fungi > Ascomycota > Dothideomycetes > Pleosporales > Pleosporaceae > Alternaria > Alternaria sp. 'sect. Undifilum'. The sequence goes on from JAJJZI010000001.1 coordinate 12,520,600, forward strand.
AACAACCCTTACAACTAAGCACCTTACCTCGACATTAATAAGCAAGAGGCAAAGAAGCTTTATAATATTTACGCTAAGCTGTAAGTCTAGAAAGAAGATATTAAGTTTAACCTATAAAAGCTACAGCCTAATGCTAGGGCAAAAAATAAGCAAGGTAAGCCTAATCCTCTCTATACATTCTAGTAAAAGGTTTTTTAACTTATAGCTAAAGCTAAGGACCCTAAAACTAGGCTAGTCTATTTTATACAAAACGTTTTAAGCAATAAGTACAGGCCGCTTAGTATAAAGACATATCTAATATATAGTATAGTTATCTCTATAACTACGGAGCTAGGAAGGACCCTAAATAAGGCTTAAGCTATTAATTGCTATAGAAATTTTATAATATCTAAGACCTGCTCTCTAGGGACTCGTAGTCTATTAGTTATAACTAAGAATCTAAGGTAATTTACAAGAATGTTAGCTAGTTAAGGACCTAACTAATACTTAGTAATTAAGTTATATAAGTTTTAGAACAGAATAACTATAGTATAATAAAGGCGTAACGCTACTAATATCTAGGTAGAATAAGTTAGAACTAACGCTAGTAGCTAATAAGTCCTTGTACTACTACTTCTACTAAGCTCTTATGCTCTAAAAGCGACACTAGCCTACTAATAGGCAGCTACCTAATTAGATATTAACCTTAACAACGCTTCTTATGTAGATAAGGAGCTAGATACCCTTAATTAGGAACAGGAGATTCTTTAGGCAGGGTGTTATTATAAAAACTCTACCTTAGCTTTCTTTAAGCTACTTAAGTAAGCCTACGCAAAGAAGCTAATTACTAATTTAGACTATGTTAAGGTTATTAAGGAATAGTACTGTAAGGTTAACATTAAACAACAGCCTAGCTCTCATAACCTATTATATAAGCAAGTATACTTTATTTATAAGTATACTGCTGCAAGTGTTATAAGTTTGTTTAAAAGGGCTATGCTATTTAATATACTTAATAAGTGTCTGCTCTTACTATATATAGTATAGAGCTACTAGCAAGAATTCTAATCTAATTTAGTTATTTTAAAGCTTTTTACAAGCAAGTATTGCCTAGCAAAGCAGGATAAGAACCTACTAAGCTACTAATATTAACTCTCTAGACTTAATCTCTACTAACTCCCTACTTAGGACGAGGTTATTAATACTATAGAGTTTTAACTATAAGCTAAGGAGTTCTAACGCACTAAAAGCATTGTTACTAACGCCTGCACTTAGCTGTTTAAGGACAGTTAAATTAAGGATATTATTATTAAAACCTTTAAGATGTACTACTTCTATCTATAATATATAGACAGGAAACTAAACCTTAGATAGCTGCGCAACATGTACTACTTACTTATCTAACAAGCTATATATACTAATCTAGGATACTAGTTGCAATATGCTATACTCTATAAGAAATATACTTTAATTTCCTACCTTTACTACGCTAAATACGCTAAGAAGAGTAATTAAACTTACTTTAAGTACATTAACTTTAACCTTAAGCAAGTAATAAGTAAAGGCCTTAGTGCAGATATAATTTAAGGCAGTATATTATTTAATAATAAAAATAAGAACAACTGCATAGAGATGCTTTTAGGCTTTTACAACTATGTACTAGAGTACTTAAGGTAGCGTAAAGACGTAGGTATTAAATTGTTAAATAGTCTTATTAAAGGATAGGAAGACAAGATAGACTAGCTAAAAGACGTATAGAAACTAGCTCCTAATACTTATTAGGTAAAGCAAATCTGTAAGAAAGGGCAAGTTTAAATTTTATTGCCTCTACTATTTTATGGATCTACTAGCCTAACTACTTATAACTGCTGCACTATCCTCCCCTAGTTTATTATAGTCTGTAATAGAGTAATAAAGGTGCCTGCTATAAAAACCTATAAAGAAATTTATAAGGCTTATTACAACCTTACTATAGCTTCTTATACTCTCTTAGGCTATCCTAACAAGTTTAAAGGAATTTATTAGTTATTCCCTACTAATGTTTATATTAAGTATAGGTCTTAGATCTAGAAGGCCCTTATTAAATAGGCTAAGTAGGACAATCCTCTTGTCTATAAGGAGCTAAACAACATGCTATAGAATGCTAATAAGGAGTAAATTAATAACTATATTAAAAAATATTGCGACTATGTGCTACAACAAATTATTAACCTATAGCCTATAGTATAAGAGTTAGAGAAAGACGCTTTTTGTGCTAATCTAGTTTAAGAATTCCTAAACTATTTATACTTTACTAACCTTAGACAGAACCTTCCTGATATAATAAAGGACTAGAATAGGTAGGATACTAATTTCTCTTAAGCTAATTCTCTACAACTTCTTTAAGAGGAACTTAGCCTAGAGGCTAATAAGCGCTAAGTTTTCTAGAAAAGCAAAAATTCTATAATGCTCTCCTCTATACAACACCTTTCTAGCGTTTATTCTTAATTAGGTACTGTTATTTTAGATAACGTCTTAGTGCTAACAACTCTAACAAGGCAGCCTTATTATAGCTGCCTTTAATTAATATTAGAATTTTAAGTGCCTGCTACTCCTATCCCTGCTTCTACTACTGCACCTGCGCCGAGACTACGTGCTACAACTACTACTTAAGAACCTCGCTAAAGTAAACATTTAAAGAAGTAAGAGAAGATATCTAAGGTAAATATAGAGTAATTAATTTACATTTCTTTTGTTTCCTTTGTTTTATTTCCTTTGTTTTGCTGTTTTCTTTCTGCTAAGTAGGTCGCTTAATAGGGCCAAGCTCGCAGGAAGGGGAGGTATATGCTAGTGCACAGGGTGATACCTTACTGCTTACTAGGTCAGTGCTCAACCACCTAATCTAAAGGTATATAGCTCGTTTCAGAGATCAAAACGAGCGAGGGAATAAATCCTCCACCTTACAACTTAACTCCTATACTTCTCTTCTAGATACAACCCATAATAAGATCTTTATCTTACCACCCTTGTTCTCGCATGACCTGACCACTAGTGATCTCATGCCCTCGTAGTAGTATGTCTTCATACACTCCAACACCCGTACAATAATAGCTGTTTAAGCTAGGTTCTAGTCTCTATACTTAGCCCTTACATAATAAACAGGAAGAGAAGAATACTAAAGTAATAGATCTTAAGTACTGCGCTAGTATTAGTAAATACTCTAGAAATTATATATTCCTTACATAACTAGCTAAATTAGGGCTTAACAATCTTTTTATATATAGAGATATTACAGATAAAGGACTTATTTAGGATTTTTATAAACTTAGAAGTCTAGCTAAATAGTTAAGTTTTAAAATACTTAATAAACTTAAGTGTTTACATAAGCAGTTTAAGTTAGACTAAATTAGGTACTAGGTAGATAGTAGCAAAGGATACTTTTTTTTAGAAGAGAGCCTAGAATAAGGAGATGCTTGCTGCAGAGGTTACACGCTATTATAGTATATTATATACAAATTGTTTGTATACGGTGCTGTTTAAAAGGTAAGAAGTAGTAAGTAAACAGCAGCAGCTTTAGCTTTATAAAGTATTGTAGGCTCCTGCTGCGGTACGTACGTGTCCTTTCTCTCCTCTATTGCATTATGTTGTAATTCTATTATAATCCTACTATAATCCTGTTGTTAGCTATAGGCTAGCAATCGCTGTTAGACACGTTTTAACTAGTGTTGTTTTTTAGTACCTTAGCAATTTTTTTTAACCCTGATTATCGCTTGGTGGTCTAAGCTTTCCTCCTAGAACTTATCCACCTACTGTTCAAATCTCGTTAACTACACATAATCTTTTTTTTAACTTTTGCGATTAATTAGTAGAGGGTAGCTGCTTTTCACTTTTTTAGAACCCCATTTTGACTACAACAACAACCACCACCTTTGACACCTTAAAAAATAAATAAGTTTGTTAAGCGTGTTAAGGCTAGATTTACGTTTTATAAGTTCTTGTTATACAGTTAGTTTAAGACCTTGTTAGTATATCTATATTAAAGCGTTATTGTTTTATTTAATAACTGTTTTGTACTGTTAAAATTTAGGTGTATAGTTAGCAGCAAATTAGGTTTATTATAGTTTTTAATTTTTTTGCTTTGCGACCACAAATCCTTTAGAAAGTAAAAAAATCTCCTGCAATTTTATTTAAAAAGTGTCCTAGTCTTTAACTAAGGCAGTATTATTAGCGTCTACAATAAAGTTATTTATATAGTATTAAAGGATTAGGTTAGCTTACTTTTCTGCATCTTCTTAAAGATACGTAGAGGCTAAGACTACTTTGTTATTATCTTTAATTTTGGTTTTTAATGTAAAAGTATTTATTAACTTAAAAAAGCTAAGCCTTCAGCTTGCTATAATTGCTATAATAGTTGTTAGGCTTTTTAGCGCGGCTTGTAGTTCCTCTAGTGTAAGAATTAGCAAGGGTGTCTATAGTAGTATTACTTATTTTTAAAGTGTTTAAAGTGTAAATATTGTTTAAAAAATAATTTAGGTTAGTTTTTAAAAAATAAGTAAGTGTAATAAATAGTTAGTGTACTAGCATAATTAGAAGATTAATATAATAGTATAAAGTGTTTAGCACATTTAGAAGTTTAATGTAATAATATAAGGGTTTAAGGATGAAGTCTTAATTCTTAAATTAATTACTAAGTAAAACTCTAAGTTAAACACACTAAGCTATAAGAGTTTAGTGCCTACACTATATACTAATAAGTGTTGCTCTACTTAGCATGCTTAGTTGTGCTAAGAGCACTAAGCACTAAGCAATTACATGACTACTGTTGGTTGTCAGGCTATTGTCTGAGTGTGCCGACGTCTCGTGAAGACTTCTCCACGGGTCCTGGTCCTGGGTCGTAACACACCTTTATAGTAGCAACAACTATCTACACTACTACAAGCGCGGATACTACAATAATAGTTATATTTCTTAATATACTAAAGCTTTCTTGTAGTTGCCTTAAAGTTTAAATTAAGCTTTTTAAGCTTGTTAAGCGCTGCGCAAGCTTTAGTTTAAGTATAGTTTAAAAATGCCTGTATTGCTGCATTTTCTAACGCTAGAAGCTTCTCTGCTACCTTTTTTTCCTTCTACATTTTATAAAAATATATATTATAAAGTCTCTTGTAGTTGTATGAAAAAGCTTTGAAAAATTATATACAACACTTGCGTCTATTGCAGCTATAGTAGACGCTGTTGTTATAAATCTTATTATTGCAAGCCAAGGTTCTATTTATGTCTTGCTGCTCTCCTACTTAGGCTAGGGTCTTATTAGTAGAAACAGCATAGCAGAAATTAGATTTACGTTTATTACTAACCTTATACTTATTAGAGTTGTACTTAAGAGCTTATATAAGTTGCTTGCAGCATTGTGAGGATATTAAAGGTAGCTTCTACCTTAGCTTTTAACAGCTGTAGCTAGCTTAATACATAACATTTTTAAATATAAAAATGCTTAAATTAAGCGTAATAGCATAAAGCTCTTTATACTTTATTACCTGCTATAGCTTCTGCTTGCAGTAGTTGTGATCTTGTGTTGTAATGCAGATAATCTTATTCTTCTAATTATTACTTAAAACTTTAAGTCTTTTACGCCTAATATTATTCTAAAATAGAACAAAATTTTAAATAATAAAGCTTCTGCTCTTTGCACTTTCTTGTATCCTTTTTAAGAAGCTTTAATATACTTAAGCGGTCGCGGTGGAGGGCTGCAGCAATAGTGTAGTGGCTGGCATTTCTAAGCAATGCTGCACTAGCAATAAACGCACGCGTTTCTAGAGGGATTTTAGTGCAAGAAGTTTTAGGAACTTAAGTAGTACGTGTATCTTTATATTTAAAAGGCTTTCTACAGGTTAAACTTATAATTTTAGAGTGTTGTGATAGTAAAATAAGCAAGAATCTACATAGTTAGGATGGCAATCGGCATCTCGGTATTTAGGTGGGGACACACTAAAAACGAGCTCCTTCGTACTTGGTCGATCATCTCCGCTGTATCATACAATGAAGTGCAACTGCAGGAACAATGCGGCGAGCTACTAGCTGACAAGAGTGCGCTTCGGTCCGCCAAGTAGCTCGGGACCAGATGACAAGTCAATCTTGGTCTGCTTATAATAATGACGCTTATGGTGGACGCTAATGTGAGATTTCGAAAGCCGCGTGCCGGCATCAGAGCTCAAAATCAACGTTGTTGTCAATGTCGTTAACCCACATGTCCAAGGTATGATACCACGCGAGGCGAGTAGCGAGTTTGCGGGGTGATGGATTCACCTCACAGATATGAGCACAATGTGATGTGATTATCTGAATTGCATTTCATTATTCTACAACCATTCGAGCTGACCAGCATTTGGGTTGGTTTTTACCAGGAGGAAAAAAAGAACCCCAAGTACAAATTTCCCATCATCTACACATATCAACATGGTGGTGGGCTCCTCCAAACGTGCAGATCACAGCCGGAGGGGAACAAGCCAACCTCGTCCTCCAACCAAGCCAGCCAACGATTCGATAGGGCTCCATCGCTCAAATCCAAGACACGTCAACTAAAAGAACGTACGCCGCTGTGGGCGGCTAATTACACTTTCCACTGCTTTTGCTTATGGCAAGTAAGTATGCACCGAGAAAATAAGGTAATCCGGTGCTCGAGAATACAGTGCCGGAAAGAGACGAAAGGAAAATACCAGCAAAGAACTGGTTGTTCATTCATGAAAACGCCAATGTACGCCGCCCAATGTTGAAAACGCCACGACTGGTGAGTGAGCGCTGAATATGCGAAAGCCTGAAAGCGAGGGAAGGAGAATCTATCAACAAGCACATTTGCGGCGCCGGCAAACATAAGTAGCAACAAGGAAACCCAGAAAGCCAGCAATCAAAGGGGTATATTTGCGAAGCGTGGAAAATCACTCGGATCCTTGTTCGTACTTGACGGGATGGAAGAGTGTGTTGCGCATGCACAATCGGCCGGTGCCATTTTCTTCTTCTGCTGGGCCGCCCTTGTCGTTCTCGCGAGAACCGAGCCACCTTCGCCACCACTCGGATGAGAAACCGGCATTGTAGTAGAAGCTGTTGCCAAGCTGGTTGTGCTCACCCCAGCCAAAGACGCTGTCGGTGGGCTTTGGGGGCTTGTTAAAAGTGCCGTCGAGAGCCTCAAGTGGCCAGTTGTGGTCAAAGTACACGGGGTGTGCAGCATAGACGGCCTTGAGGCCATGATGGAATGCCACTGTCGGCGGCCACATTTCAGGGAACATGTGGTGCTTCATCAGGTATGTTTCGCGGTGCATGAGATCCAATAGGCGTTTCGAGAGACGCGAGACAGTAATGATGGCGCATCGTCGCGGGGGTTCCGGGAGCTCGAGGTCATAACCTGTAACGTCGTCGCGGAACACCCAGTTGGTTTTGGCCGGATCGAAGATAGGGTTGAATGTAATGATGTCGGCATCTTCACCAACACCCCATTCGTAGTTGTCCTGCGAGTACGAATGCGGAGGCTCGGTCTCGGGAGGGCTGGGGAGCATGCCGGTGTTCTCGAACTTGGGTGGGCCCCAAACAGGCTTCTCGTCGCTGTTGTAAAGCTCCTCTTCAACCATCTCGGTGAAGTTCTTCCAGGATCCGTGAAGCTCAGGAATGTAGTAGCGGGACGACCGCTCCCACAGACCCTTGCGGGGTTGCTTCTTAGCCCACTCACCAATCTTGTTGTGGAACTCGTAGTAGTGGCCACTGAGACGGAGATCCATCTCCCAGTTCCAGTAGAAATCGTATTCGGGACGAGCTTGGGCGAACCATTGCATCGCGAAGTGGGCGCTGCGGTAAACGGAGTGGACAGGGGCTTTGGCGTGGTTGTAGACGTTGTTGGGGAAGGGCTCGGGGTAGTACATGCGCATTTGCTGCTCGGACCAGAGGGTTGCCATGCCCCAGAACTCCTTGGGTAGGTTGTCTTCGATGACCTTTTGGTAGATCTCTTCCGAAGACCAGATGGGAAGGCTGTCATCCTTGACGTGGAGGAGGAAGTGAACATCGTACTCGCCTCCGGATTTGAGTGCGAGCTCGTTGATCATGGCGCGCAGAGTGAGAATCTGGTAGTCGCTGTACTTGTAACCGGTCCAGGTGCGGAGAACGTAGGCATGGCGTGGCACCTTCTTCTTGGTGGGTTCAGACTCGACCGTGTCGTTCTTCTTGAAGCGATGGGCGTTCTTCTCGCGGCATCGCTTCATGGCAGACGCCCAGTTGACCTTGCGGTAGTCAACCTTCTTCTCGTAACTCCAGAGCTTGTCGGCACCAGCCTTTTCAGACTTGCCGGCCATGTCGAGGCCGCCCTCATCACGGGAGTACGAGTAGCCGTAAGGGCCAAGGCGACCGAAGCGATCAAAACACTTCTTGTCGTCGAAGCCAAGCTCCTCGTAGGAACCGAAGAAGGGCGCAGTCATGTTCTGGGGAATGCCGGGGTAGGCGTAAATGTCCGGCAGGTCGACCTTCTCCTCGTCGTCGAGATAGCATTGTTTGACCTCGTCGTGCTCCTTCAGGTACTCGGGCGAGTCGAACTTGTAGGCGTCGAAAGGCTGCAGTTCGAGCGGCGGCTCCCTGTCCTCTTTGGACATGTGCGGCCACTTGGGCTTGATGTTGTCTTCGGGGTTGGGGCTTTGCGAGTACTTGACAAAGTCCTGTTCCGAGACCCAGTCGCCATAAGGAACAAGCGTGCGAACGCCGTTGAAGAAGCCATTTAGCCTGCGAAATTAGTGTTTGGGGCATGTGTGAGTGATGGATAACAGTGCTTACCGTGGGTAGTGTTCCCAGTGGTACTGTTTTCGCTCATCGCCTGTCCGTTGCTGGGCGTTCCACCTGTGTCTCCTGAAGATAGCCGTGCCCAGCATCGAGGCCAGCACTACTATCGTCACGGCGAGTGTGATGAGGCGCGCGAAGGACAGTCGTGGGCGCTGGAGTCGGTGGGCCCAGGCGGGCTGGCTGTACTTCCTGCCCCATGATTTGCTGCTGAAGAGCGGCAGTGGTGACGAGGCCTGGCTGTCCTGGCCAGACACCTTTTCGTAGTTGAAGCGCGTTCGGATGAACAGCTTGCGTGGGTTGAATCGCGAGGCCATTGTCGTCATCAGATGTGCGGGATGTGCTGTGCAGCGTGTGTGGGCTATCGCATCTGCGGCTGCTGCTGCAGTGGTGCGTGTACTCGGCCGCGCGAGTGATGTCGAAGGAGAAGACGGGGCGGGACACGTGAGACGACAGCGGAGAGTGAAACGAGTGACTGTCCTGGAGACGGAGGCAGAACTATGGCGATGGCTTGGAGCGTTGGGGAGGAGGACGCGGGCGGAGCAGGAGCGACCGACCCTTTTTCCCTCGTTGCTCGCCCCAGACAGCCTAGCGCGGCCTCGCACCTGCCGTCTACTGCAGCGCTAGCGCACAAGGGTCAGCCACCGACTTCTGGAGCACGGCGGCGGAAATGCATTGGGCCATTGGCTAGCCTGTGCACCGGTCCAGTCCAGGACGCTGCTCCTCACGCTCCTCACGCTCCTCACGCTCCTCACTCACGCTTTGTTTGCATCCAAGGCGGCATGGAGCGGCGGAGCCTCTGCTGCCTTGTCGTACGTGTCGGGCGCCGCCCGCCACCAAACCAGGCGGTGCCCAGCTATCAATTCCCTCTGCCGGGCCCTGCATGAGCCATGGCGAAGCGCACCACGCAACGGCCCTGCGCGCCCGCCTCGAGCGGAGCTGCTCGTTTTTTCCTTGACGTCTTGCACGTCTTGGCGTCGCTGGTGGATGGGCCGTCTAATATTGCAGATTGCGTCGCCCCTGGCCCTTCGCAGAGACGAGGTGGCGTGCTTTGTGATTGGCTTGTCCAGCGCCCCTAGGCCTGCATCCGACACCAGCGTACGCGTCCTCTGCCAAGGGCGCGGGCAGACGATGCTAGGCTAAAAATAAGACGCCAGCTGGGCATGGCGAAGTGGGCTCAGCAATGCAACGAGAGCAGCTGCATGCGCGCCTGAGGTGTTAGCTGCTGATATAATAGTATTGCATTGCCTCCTCAGAAAGCTGAAGCTGCTCACTTGCATGTCCCCGGCCACCCTGACAGGCCCTACAGTTCCAATACGCTGCTGCCGCACAACATGGGCAGAAACTCCGCAGGAGCACATGCCATCTCCCGCACACGATGACGTCCAGCCGCGTGCATCCCGTCTGAGAGTAGAGTGGTGGTCCTCACCACGCCCGGATCCCTTCGACTGTCTCGTGGTTTCCAGGAGCAACAACGTGGGCCCGCTTTTCGCGACAACAACTCCAGAGCGCGCGTACTGCCTCGACTGTTTGTCTCTTGACGCCATGCCCCTAACTGCGGCGATTGATTTGGCCAATGTTGCAGGCATCGCGATACCTCTTCAACACGCCGAGCGCACGTCCGCGATGCCAGCCACCCCGCATCCACTTCACTTCCGAGCGCCATCTCCTTGAAACAGATGACCTGCTGGTTCGGCACCTTTCCGGGGGAATCATGGAGTGGGACAGAGTCCGATATGCAAGCAATATTGCTCTTACTATGAAGTTTGACCAGCAAGATACAACTTGGAAGTTACGTGGCTCTTGCGCGTGCGCCTTTTCGCGCTGGATCGAGCTTTGATGGGAACTAGTGGGGACTGTACCAGCAGTGAGTTGCAGCGTTGTGCCAAGATAGCGCAGCACTTCTTGGCCTGCGAGAAGGTGCGCAAAGCTATCGCATGTCTGCACCATTGCCGGGTAAGAGAAAAATAGGAAGAAATGCGCTCTTCAATCCGGCCATGCATACACACTGTGGTTCGTGTTGGGACTATCATACGCGTTTCTGCAGAACGAGATTGGACACGAGCTGGTTTTCTCATCCTCCACAGTCTTGCAGGCGTTGTCCTGAAAGAACAGTGGAAGAAACTGGCTTCGAGCATTCCCCTGGATGTGTTGAGGGCGCGAAAGAAGCTTGTATGGGTATCGTCGATTTGGTCAGTGCGCCCAAATGCCGGGATCTTCCTGAGGAGCCATCATTCGCCCAGGTACTATCCTCTCTATTCACCACAAGCTTTTAATTTGTGGTTTCGAAAGCAAATAGAAAGGCGTAGCATCTGATCAATCTGTAATGCATGTTTGACCATCCCAGTGAATGTAACTCGTCTCACTGCCGAGGAACTGTCCCGTATGGAGTAGTCGTGAGTGGCTCGCTGATATTGGACGTAGCCTGCTTCTTTCTTTCTGGATTACGTATGTGTAAGAAAAACGATATATTTGTGCTATGTACGGAGACACTAGTTCGTTAGCAAAAGGTGCGGATCGCAGAGTAACAGGCGAGTGTTGTGTAGAGCTCACTGCAAGGCTGCGCCGCCCAGCAGCCAATCAAAATGAACCAAACTCCGAACGCGGGCCTTCAAATCTCCGACGTTCCTTCCACTTTCGACTCATCACAGCAACCCCACGTTCATTCTGGAGCATTATACAAACTAAATCTCTAACCCAACCGCAAATATGCCGGGAACACGGGGCCCCGTGCCCGTACCGCTCGAGACGAAGGGCCAAAACCTCACACAAGAAATACTCGACCTCCTTGATACTAAGGAGCCCCTCCAGAGCAATGAAGACTTCCCCGCGATATCGCAAGCCGAAATCAAGGCGGCACTGGACAGACTAGCGAGTCGTTCGATGGTGGAATACAAGTCATTAGACTCGGAAAAGGCCATCCTCACACCAGAGTCGGAAGGCATAGTAGCAGAGGGCAGCCACGAATTTAAGGTCTGGAAATTGGTCAAAGAGAAAGAGAGGGTACCAATTGCAGATCTACCTGTACGCACACCGTCACCGACCAGCTTTCCAACGTGCGACTAACAAAATATACAGGGCATCTTTGGAAAGGAAGCTGCGAGTGTGGGACAGGGCAATGGTTTCAAGAACAAATGGATAAAGAAGGACGGCAGCGACATCGTCCTTCTCCAGACCGAAGAACCGAAAGACCTTAACCGCGAACTCCTCCAAGGTATCCAGGACACCCAATCCCTCGATGATGCCAAACTCCTTGCGCAGCTGAAGAAGAAGAAGCTCGTCACCGTTACAAAAGTCATTACTTACACAATCACAAAGGGCCCCAAGTACGCCAAAGAGATACCAGTAGAACACACCGACTTGACTGTCGAGCTGCTCACAAATGACGCATGGAAGACTGCAAACTTCAAACCATACAACTTCGCCGCACTCGGCGCAAACCAAGACTCTGGCGCATTACATCCTCTGAACAAGGTCAGGCAAGAGTTCAGAAATATCTTCTTCTCACAAGGCTTCGTCGAGATGCCGACAGGACAGTACGTATTGTCTCGGACGTGATATGTGGATGCGCCTGACCCTATCCAGCTACGTCGATACTGGTTTTTGGAACTTCGATGCCCTCTTTGTACCACAGCAACACCCCGCCCGCGACATGCAAGACACTTTCTTCGTCTCATATCCACCAAAAGCCGACAAGCCGCGGCTAGACCCTGCAAACGAAGCCACAATGGACCGCATGGAGGCCGGATCAAAACGACTCTTCTCCACACCTGAGAGTGAGAAGAAGGAAAAGAAGCCCCGAGACTTTGAAAAGTACTGGCAAGACGTCAAGAAGGTTCACCAAGAGGGCGCTTTCGGCTCAATAGGGTGTACGCAAACGCTCAACTCTTTATTCAACATGAATCTGTACTAATCCCACACCAACAGACCGCTATCCATGGGAAGAAGACGAATCCCTCCGCCTCGTCCTGCGCACGCACACCACAGCAGTCTCAACATGGGCACTTCACCGCCTCGCCGAAGACCCCCGCCCCGCCCGCTACTTCTCCATCGACCGCGTCTTCCGCAACGAAACAGTCGACGCAACCCATCTCGCCGAGTTCCACCAAATCGAAGGCGTAGTCGCCGATTTCGGCCTCACCCTAGGCGGCTTGATGCGCTTCCTAGAAGACTTCTTCGCCAACATGGGTCTCTCAAACCTGCGCTTCAAACCCGCCTACAACCCTTACACCGAGCCCAGTATGGAAATCTTCGGCTTCCACGTCGGCCTCAACAAGTGGATTGAAATTGGAAATAGTGGTATGTTTAGGCCGGAGATGCTGGAGCCCATGGGCTTGCCCAAGGATATGAGGGTTTATGGGTTCGGACTTAGTCTGGAGAGGCCGACTATGATGAAGTATGGGGTGAGCAATATCAGGGAATTGCTGGGTCACAAGGTTGATTTGAGCTGGATTCGGGAACAGCCGGCTGTGCGTTTTGATAAGGAGTAAGCTGGTGCGAAAAGAGGAACGAGATGATGCGCGTGACTGTTACGATAAGACGTGCGGTATAGAAATGATATCCAAATCAAGACTAAAAGTCTTTTGAGAGATGAGTGTGTTCGTTTCTGCTTCGTGACGACTTCACCGTCTTTCATACCAACCTCATCTGCTACTAATTAGCCTGGCTGTATCGATGACATCTGCACAGCGTTTTGGTCTCTCTAGATGGGTCCATTTCCATCATACCGCGGCTTGCTTCATCACAACGGCTTCCGCCTGGAGTGAGCTCGCGTTTCGCGCTTCTTCTGCGCGCCAGGTATTGACCGTGCGTCATACCTCCTGCGCATTTTTCTTATCTCAATGCAGTAGCATGCGTCCAACATTGCAACCCTTCACTCTTTCTCCAAACTACTCCTGACATCCTCTTCAACCACCTTATTCCTCGCGCCTTTATAAATCCAACTCTCTTCCTGCGCCTCCCCACCCCACCTCTTCTTCGCCCACGTCAACCCATCCTGCCCCAACCCAAACCCCAGTCCAACAAGCAACCCCATGCGAATCGTCCTCGCAGCCGTCGAAACAGGAAACTGATGCCACGCACTCCAAACCCCACCGGTCACCATTCCCGCCAGCCCACTCGACAAGAAATCCCTACTCCCCTCGACCCCGCGATCAACCCTCCGCATATCCAACTCATCAACTCCTTCCATCTCCTCCATCGTGCGCCCCGCGCGCCATGTGCCCCGGAAAATGTCCAGACTCTCTTCCACGATGAAGAAGACTGAGGACCAGGCTGCAATGTATGTCCCCTTTTTGAATCCTTCGACGATGCCGTAGCGCCATTTGTAGTAGTTTTTCGACTTGTGGTACAGGTACCAGCCTGGGTTCGAGATGGGAAGGCGGTGCGCGTTTTCGGCGCGGAACCGGAGCGACGCCATGTGCCCGGCGTTTAGGGAGCCGAGGGTGAAGCCCGAGAGGAAGGAGAGGGATGTGGTTAGGAGGAGGCGTCGGTCGAAGGGCATGCCTAGGCGCGGGGCGTAGGGGAGGGGCTGTGTGGGTCGTGGGGGTGGTGTTGCGAGATTCTCTGGGGGTGGCATTGTGGATGGTAGGTGTGAGGCTGCTGCCATTGTGGAGGTTTATGCCCTTGGGCGCGTTGAACGAAACTTTTGGTGAGGTTTGCGATGGGTGCGGAGGTTGTGCGGAGATGTTTGAAGTTTGCCTTCGTTGGTGTTGGTGAGCGTGGGAGAGACCAACACCCTAAATGGTATGTGTCGTTTGAATAAGAGAGTCACGAGGGGACGGAGCGTTTGGTTTGTGTAGACGTTGTAGGGTGATGGTGAAGTAAAGGTTGCGAGCTCAAATCGCCAAGACTTCTGTACAAGGGTCCAGGTCGCGCTTTCCTCCCCCGCGTACCCCTCCATTACTCTAGCAACCACGCGTCAAGATTTCTCAAACACTTTCGGTCTTATCCGCAAACATTGGACAGTTTTAATTGAACGCGTACAACTTATATTCAGCTACTACTCGTCGCCGTGGTCCATCGCCACCTTGGCAAGTCACAACCTCCGCCAAATAGTACTGTCGCAACACGTCGCGATGGCGACACCTTCACCACTCACATGGACACTTCGTCTGAAGTCTAAAAAGTCTACCGTCATCTTGCACGTCGACCCATTACACACATTTGACACGATCAAAACCTACCTATACGACGCACTACAAGAAACCGATTTCAAGAACCCCGAGACCGGCGAATCAATACCGTTGCCATCGTCTGCGTCCGAAATCCAGCTTGGTAGACCGGTAAGTATTAACGACGCGCATGAAGGCTTCCAATTAGGAGAGTGGGAGTACACAATTACCGAGGAGGAAGACGAGGGAGGCAAGGGAAAAGGCAAAGCGAAAGCAGGTGGGAGTGCCAATGGTGGAGCAAAAGCAGGCACGGCCAATTTGAAGCAGTGTCCCAAGGGCGCGGGTCTAAAAGATGGCGCTGTGTTGGCCTTCCGATGGGCTGGCGACGGCAGCTGGGACGGCGAAGACGAGTTCGATATCGGCAAAGGAAGACTTGGAAAAGCAGGAGATATGTGGGGTGTCACGCTTGCAAGCTTTGAAGATGCGTATGGCGTTGAGAACGAAACAGATGTTGGTGGCAGATCAGAGTTTGAGGGCTGAATGGATATGGGCAGTCATTCGGACTCCGTTACGTGAAGAGAGTGGAAATGATACAATGTGGATACTGTCGTCTTTCGAGATTTTGCATCACGAGTGCTTGCTCTACACTGTAAGCTCCTTTTTTATACGTCCAATCACGGCATCGCTGACTGCTGCTTAGCGACCTCACGGACTCCTGTAGCCTATCGTGGCCGCCTCCAGCCTTGCCGCTTCTTCTCAAGTCTGCTCAGTCTTGCCCCGCTTTGTAATACGTACCTTGCGACGACGGACCTTCTCTTCTTAACAACACCCTCTATTCTCCGATTGCCTCACTGCGACAAATTTCGTCCATGTGCCTTAATCAGCATGGACACTACGGTACACCACACACCAGTATCAAACGATAGCACTGTCTTCAAACACGATCGGCTCAATCACTCCAAGCCGTCGATCCGACTTGTACACCTCATTCCCGTCCTATCGCCTGATAATCAAATCCAATGTTTCATCACGCACGCCACTGTCGATGCCGAGTTTACTTGCCTTTCCTACCGGTGGGGCGATCCTAGTCCATCTCGCGATGTCCTGGTAAACGGCAAGGTCTTCACAATTCGTCAGAATCTCTTCGATTTCCTAGCTACCGCGCGAGAAAAGGCTTTATCGGGTGTCCCGAATACCCTCGGGCCATACTGGATAGATGCATTGTGTATCGATCAATCGAACGTCCTCGAGCGTAACCATCAAGTCCGGCAGATGGGAGCAATTTATACCAAGGCTGTACAAGTCTACGTATGGCTTGGAGTTGCGACGTCGGCCCTCCTCACTATCATCTCGGATACTCAGAAGGTCAAGAAGACATTCCATAAATGGGATAATATTCAAAATAATAGACGTATGCTTCTTCAAAGCATTTCAAAAAAAAAAAAAAAAAATTGAGTGTTGGACTCGCGCATGGGTTATACAGGAGGTAGCGCTTGCTCAATCGGTACTCGTATGGCTAGGCGAGATAAGCTTGACGTTAGAGAACTTGCTGGGTGGGGGCTTTTCGCCGCGGCATCAGCGGGGAAGCCGCTAATGACGTCGCGCGCTAGCGTGTCAACATTCACCTGAGCACTGTCACGAACTTGAACACGCGCTTGCTCATACAATCTCATTCATTGCAAAACGATTGTCCAAATATACCCTGTCTCCAGTGCAATGGAAACGCCGCCCAAGAACCGTCAAACCCCTCGCCAAATGCCGCCATATGTCATCTATCGACCGTCCGCATTCTCGTAGCAAGGGAACCAGCACTCGAAGCTCTGCGTATTCGGAGCACTCCCATCGACGACCTTGCAGAAGTGCAGCGGTTGCCGATTCGGGTCCGTCTCGGGGTCGGTCCATGGACCACGACCATTGCCCTGCATATCCGAGTCCCAATCGAAGAAGTTGACGTTGACGTTGTTTTGGCCCGGTGCGTACTCAAACTCCAGCTTGCTACCAAAGCTGCCGGTGCGCTTTACCTGCAGGTCGTTGGGAAGGCCCTGGAGCTTGCATGTGTCGCCGTCGTTGGCCAGGTTGCACCCAGCTGGCGTCGTATCCTGGTTTTGCCAGTCGCTGAGCGTGACGTCCTTGATCGTCGCGTCGCCGTCGCGCGTGAAGGCGACACCGCATTGGTAGAGTTCTGCGTAGACCGTGTTGGACAGCTTGTACTTGTTGTCATCGCCCGCGCGGTTGTAGTAGCTGCTGATTTTGCCGGTAGCGAAGGTCTTCTCCGAGAGCTCAAATTGCATGCCGTCGGAACCGCAGACACCCCCTGGATTAGGGTTTGGCTGACAGAACTTGAGTTTAGACTGATCAGCACCAGTGATATCGAATTCCACGTCGAAGTAGTCGTCGCGGACCATGCCCTGATTCTTTACAATAGCACCCAGCTTGCCACCGATGGACGTGTTCTCGCCACTTGGCATGCAGCGTAGACTGTTCGGTGCCAGTCGGTTCGGATCGCCAAATGGGTATTGCTGGGACAGTGCAGGTGGCCACTCATCACATTGGTATTCAAGCGGACCTGCTGTCTTGTCGCTGAACTTCTGACTGAACGGGAATTCACCACAGGGGCTATGGCCTCCAGCAGAGCAGCCGGAGGCCTGTCGGTTCTTGACATTCTCGCCATTGTTGCCTCCGGGCCCGATGTACACGACCCTGTTTGGATTTTGGATTGGTGGATTGGTATTCGGAGCCTACCGCAGACATGAGTCAGTTCTAGTTGAGAGTGATTGAGCTGGCAAACACTGACCACGCAATTGATGTAGTAACAAGCATTGTTGCAAGCACCTTCTCCACCAACACAGGTTATTGTCTGGGTACCGAAATCCTTCCCAGCGCGCCTCCCTACGCGCTCTTCGTCCTCGACAAGAGCATCACCAACGAGGTCAGTACCACTAGATCTATTAAACACGTGCCCGATACTAACAACCACAGTATCTCAACTCCGTCCTTGAGCGCGCCTACCATGGCGACAGCGACTCGGGCTGGAACTTCTGGGTCGCAACCGATTCCTACGACGACTTGCCCGCATGCCCCGAAGTTCACAAGCCCCCTCCCACCAGCGGCACTGAGCCACCCGTCCCATCCTCCTTCGTCTCGCCCTGGCTCGGCAAGACGCCCGAAGACTGCGCAAAGTGGCTGCAGGCGATGCCGCGCACCGAGTCTACGGATGAGAAGAAATATGTCGTCGACACGCCTGTGAACCCACAGTACTTTGTATTTCTGAACGAGTTCTCCAAGGACGAGGATTCGGTGTTTGTGGCGCGCGTTGTCAAGGAAGATGGGGAAGAGATGAGAGTTGAGTATTTTCCGCAGTCTACGGACGAGGTACAGATGATGATGTGGACGAATTGGCAGTTCGACGAGAGAGCAGGCATGTACCAGCGGCTGTGTCTTAGCAAGAAGAAGCCGGATCGAAGCCAGTACAAGGGGCCGAAGGACTAGAGGTGTAGAGTAATAGGCTCTCGCTCGCATAAAAAGACGTTTGCTTCTCTGCACGCGCTTCTCTTGCTTCATGTTCTCTAGGGGTTAGGTTACAATACTATATTTACGTTACTTTTATTATGTTGGAATTTTGCACTCTTCGCGAACGTTATAAAATCTTCTCTTAATATATTTTATGGGCGGAAAGAGGCCTGCTAACGAGTATGCATTTGCTCCTATGTACAGAAGAAACAGGATAAAGAAAAGAAGAGTGGTGTCCTCGTACAGTATTTATCCTCCGTACGCTAATACAAAGATAGACAAATTGAAAGTTCTTTAGCGTAGCCTCTTGCACTACTTAGGCGTAGCCCCTTACACGCGTAACTTTTGTAAAAGTTAATAGGCACTCTAAGAAGAACTGTACACTCTTCTCTAATAACTTACGACATAGGTAGTAATCTAGATATAATATTAAAGTATCTTAGCTTCTTAACTACTATTATAGCTCTTCTAATATAAAATAACTATAATATAATTACTAAGAGTAAGGTGTACGCCTAGATAGCTCTAGTAACTAGAAAGACGCGTTAAGACCTAAAGTAGTAGAGCAAGTATATCTTTATAACCTTTAGCAAGGTTGCGAACGTAACAATCTAACTCTCTTTAACTCTTGTAATAATAATCGCAGTGTATAATTCCAAACTTATTCTCGCCGCGAGATTACGCGACTGACGCTGTGGGCCAAACATTTCGCAGGATTTCTGATGGGACTGGCTCTTGCATTCTTGTATGACAGACTAGTTGGCTTTCCTCGGCGGCCTTGTCCTCCTTGCGAGAGCTCGCGCTGTTGAAGTTATCTCATGAAGATTGTTAGGAATCGGGGCCGTGGATCGCGGAAAGTTGAAGGTAGCTTATCGCCGCCTCGCGGCATCACCAAGCGGAAACATGTACAGTACTGTCCGTTATTACATTAGCAGTCGCGGTTGGGTGTTAAAGTAGTTGGTTGAGATGATCGAGCTGGCGGCGGGCGCACGGACACGGCGCGGCAGAGAACCTCTGGTGCTTGTCCAGGTGCCTCACCTCGCGATACCACATTGCTCATAAAGCGACAGGTCGGCGGCGTGGCCTTTCGGACTATCACCAGACATATACAGCTGGTTACTGAGGTCGTCTTGGGGTCGACGCGGCGCACTCCAGTCGGGTAGAATCTTGAGACCATCGACACCGGTTGGGAAGTTTAGTCAAGGACAAGGTCCTGCAGCCGGATGCGACAAAGCCTGGCTCAGAGCTTTCGACCATGCGTGAGCAGGACAAACAATACCAGACAATGTGGTCTCGCACGCCTGTCGCCTTTAGGTTGCGACGATCACTAGCAGCTCTTCGCCGTTCCTTGCGCCGAAATGCGTTTTCGGAAGACCTCAAGCATCTATACTTGGTATGCAGGCAATGTAAGAGCTCGAGAGGAAATGTGTTTCATTACACCGCACATCCCGAGACCTCAACTACGATTGGTTCCTACCACCCATTAACTCGGCAGTTCCTGCGCCTCGCTTCTAGGCCCTTGATTATGTCCATGTTTGACACTCGCCGGTAACTCACTCATGCTCGTAGCATGCATCTCAGACCGGTTCGTCCCTACACCATACGCAGGCGTCGGATCGTATGCGGCACCTCCGGCAGGCTTTGCGTAGTTGTCTATGGCGGAAGCTTTACTAGCTTTTCTTCTCCGCCACCAGAATATCGCATAGCCAATAGCTGCGAGAGCAACGATGCTACCGATGACGGGTCCCGCAATCCATGCTTTGCTTGATGAAGAGCCGGATGAGCCATTGTTGCTCTCGGAAGAGGCTATGGCGGCGTATGTAACGTTCGCTGAGTCTATGACGTCGTTTGTCGTCTTTTGTAGGTGGCAGTTCTGGTAACCGTTGGCGAGGTCTGAGGTATATAGTGCTGCTGTACAGCCATCATCATTAGCTACGCATGCGTCCATACAATATGTGATGTTCTGCGCTTGCAAGCTGGCAATGTTCAGGCCTTGGTTCAGTCGTCCGCAGTGGATGTCAAACCAGGTACCATTCCCTTCGCCTCCGGAATGATAGACCTTGTCTTCGGGACATGCGCCATCTGGGGAAGGAGCTTCAATGATCTCGGCCGAGTGCATAATGCCTTGCTCGGGACTGGGCAGGGCCAACTTTGGGTTTTGATTGCCGTACCTAGGCCAGCAGTTCGCGAAGCCGACTTCGAGACCTGGGTTCCATGACACTATGCGACAGCGGGGATGCATGGTAACGCAGAATCTCAAGCATTCTTCGAGTGATTCGGCGTGGTAAAAGTAACGGTTCGGATCAAGGCAGTCATACTCTTCGAAACATTGTACGGCACCTTGATACACCTGTCCGCAGCTTGTGGTATAGGCGATACCATCGACACCAGCAAGTTTTTGGTATTTCTCGCCCGAACATGCAGTATCCAAGGGTTTCATCTGATTCCGATCGACGAGGGCAGAGACGACCTCAGACTCCGGTATCAGGTCTGCGGTGGAGACGTTACTGGTTCTCAACCAGCAATGGCCTTTGTCTGAGGTCCAGGCAATCCCAAAGCAACCTTCGCCGTCACCCGAAAAACGTGAGCAAAGCTCTAGGCAGTCTGCGTAGGTGGGTGTGTAAGGGGGGTTTCCTTGCGCGTCTTTGTAAGCGTCTAGCGTTCGTCAGCTGAAGGTTCCATCGCAGGGTGAGCATCGCACGAGGCGCACCGTTATGTGGGTTATTCTGCCCGCAGTGCATCGTGAAGTTAAGTCCATTCTTCGTCGTATAGGTCCCTTGGTCGTCACATTTTCCGATTGTATCTTGTCGTACTGCGAGGTTCTGAATGGTTGCTGGTGCAGATGTCGGTGTCGCGCCACCAACGCATACGAATGCTAGCAAGGTCTGCCATGCCAGGGCCAGCATTTTGTAGGAGCTTGGTTCCGTGTAGTGTTCTCCCAATGATGATATGGGAATGGGAGAGCGAAGACGCGCGAAGGCAAACCTGGGATCGGCCTAATTAGTACCTTTTGCTGGCATCGCACCAACAGAAGGAAGCACACGTCTAGACTGAACAGCGTGATGGCACAACAGCAGCCAGAGGCGTTGGGCGTCCAAAAGGCGAGACAGTATATCGCGGCCCCCAAATTAGAAGCATCCCGATCCTCAGGGATCCGCGCTCAAGCTGTCTCAAAAGTCCACTGTAGAGTATGCACGAGATACCCTCCATGGCATGAAGCGTAGATTGTGAGTGGACAATATGAGTGCGTAGGTCAGAAGTGGTCGGCGACTCGGCGTCCAGCAACAGATTGAACAGGGTTTGTGTAACCTTGTGTGGCTGCTTCGTGAGACCAGCAACGCCTTGCACCGGTAGACTGCGCCTCTCTCGACCCCTGAACTCGGGATCGGCAACCGCCCGATCGTAGATTCAACGAAGCTGCTCTGTTCTAACATTTTTCATACTTTGAATATGTCTTTATAATGTATCCAAGGAGATGGTGCAGCTGAACGTAGGCCTCCAAATGGATCTTGCAGTATGACACCCACCTTGAGAATTCGAGGGATTCACTAGGAATAACCAACGCAACCGGTCTCGCCAATCGGTCCAATGTGCATCGCCGGGGTTGCGACTGCACAGCTGAGTACAGCAAAACGAATGAAGGATTATGAGAGGAAGTGTCTGCGGAAGCTTGATTCTATCTCGCGGCGCAGTGTATCTCTGTAACTGGCGACGCACCTTGGTCGCCGAATCTAGAGCAAGTCGGCGAAATGCTACGCGAGGCGGGGCGCACACGCGGAATGAAAGCTGCGGGTCCCTGGCCCTGAGAAAGGCGGAAACTCGCGCAGCCCACATTACGGGGTCTTCCAGCTTCCAGGCGATGGATCGTATCAAAGACTTATCCAGATCGTGCGGGATCTAGGATCCCAAGTCGGGATATATTCTCTCATTGGGGATTAGTAGAACTTGGAGTAGATAAACAGAAACTATCTGATTTAATACACACAGCATTCTTCTCATTATATCCGATATGCACGATGAATATATTGTTCTCGCGGATACACGCCGTATAACCTGTCCTGTCGCACACCACCGTACATTCAAGAGATACTTGGCAAAACACCACCGAACACCTTGCCATGCTATTACAAAGTGAGCAAAGGAGATGCAAGCAGCTAGCTAGGTTCCAACAAGGACATCATAATGAAACCAAAGAGATGCAAGACCGTCGTCCAATTGATCCACAGGCCTTCCTCTCAAAACCTCCTCCCCCTACTCTCTTCCCCAGGACTCCCACTCCCACTCCCATTCATCGACCCATACCCATTCACGCCCTGACTCCCACTAGCATCCGGCATAAGCGTCTCCCTTGCCCCCTCAGCCTCCTGTTCAATATTCTCCCTTTGAATCTTATGACTCTTCCGCCACACGAAAGCCACAAGCGCCAGCCCTACTAGCAACGCCAAGCTAAGCAAGATGACGTTGACAGGAACAGAGTCGTTCTTGAAGATCTTGTGCGTAGCGGCGTCGAGAGCAGATTGCGAGAAGTTGAGGATACCGGCGAGACAGATGATGAGGCCGTAGACTTTGCCGAAAGTGGCGAAGCCGAAGACTTTAGCGGAATAGTCACTGAGAGGGATGTTAGTAAGGGGTGCGGATGTTCTGGAGGGGATGACTTACGATACTGCGGTGTAGTATAGAGGTCGGTAAAGCACGAAGAGGATGATGTTGGCGTATGCAGCCCATGTCTCCGGGATCACACCTAGCACACCAATAGTGGTAGCGACAGTGACGAGTAGTGATAGCGTAAAAGTAGTGCTCGTGTTATCGAGAAGCAGCCCAATGAACGGCACTGACAAGACTCCTCCGACGGGAAGCGCGACATCGAAGAAGTTGTTGATCTCAACCGCCTTGTTGTAGTCATGGAAGAGGTATGTGTACTGCGTCCGGATTGTGGCGACAAAGTAGTTGATGCGCGTCATCTGTAGCACAGTGAACAGCGTGATGAGGATAAACCAAGGTGTACGAATTTGCTGGCTGGCAGTACGACCATGTAGCGCTCCCCACACGCCCGAAATATTCTTCTTCTTATCCTCCTCTTGCGCCTGTTTCTGGCCATCTTTCGCACCAAGCAAAGAGGTGATTTCGCTGACGATGCTGTCGCGATGTGCTCGTCGCGCATCCTGTATACTCCGGACGGTCGCTGGGTCTTCAATCTCATCATCCGAATCATGAATGACTTGCTCTTCCTCTGCAGTATTTACCAGTTCACCAACCGTCTTGTACGATACTGACGGCATAAAGAGAATCTGTACTGCGAGGATAAAGGCCGGAACGATAAGGTAGATGAGGAAGAACTTCTTAATCGACAAGTTACCATCGGTACCTTGGTAGATGAGCCGGTACACCAGAAAGACGGCGCTCGAGGTATCGAAAGCTCCAGTCAAAAGCGCCAGAATAAGTCCAGAGTATTGCGGAAACGTGTTGCTGAGCTGGAACGACGAAATGAAGATGAATGGCCCACCCAAGGCCAGGAACAGATAGCCAGGAATAAACGCATCAACAGGCAATTCCTTGGCGAACGCGAAAAGCAAGGCGCCAATGGTTATGGATATCGCACCAGTTATTCCGCATACGCGTGGTCCGAAGCGGTCGAGGATTGTACCGACGGGAAGCGCGACGACGTTTGTGGATACCGCGGCGATCGTGAACATGAGGTTGAGCCGGAGCTCCTGTTCGTAGCAGATGTGTACATCCTGATCCAGCTCTTCCTTTGTACAGTAGTCTCTGTATACACCCTCCTCGAGTAGCACGGGTTTTATCGCGGCATAACCGAAGACGACACCGGCGGCAAAGAGGCAGTAGACAACGGCGAAGAAGACCTGGACTACGCGGCGTTAGCTTGTGTACGCCCAAACCATATCCCATAATACATACGCAGTCTTTTCCACCTCGGCACTTCGAACGCGCCTATCGTCAACTCTTCGCCAGTCTGCTCCGTCCATGTGCCTACTGGGTTGAAGCTCATCTTCCGGTGCTTGGAGTCCGGGCTCGCCTCTCTACTCCACGGCTGATGCTCCTCCATCGACGTCACTCGTTGAGAAAGCGACATGTTGGGCGAATATTTCCTCCTCCTCCTCTATAGGTGGTACCGAGTAGTCGCCCTCGAATGATAGCACAAGTCGCAGTCCTGAAGCTCTCCGGCTGGCGTTGAAAGATTGTCCGGGTATGACGTCGTCCCAGCTCTGCTCAGTCAGGAACCTCGGCGCAGCAATTGGCCAAGCAAACTACCTCGACAAAGAACCACAGAACCAAAGTCCGCGATTGAATATCTCGTGGCACGTAGAAAGATGGGCATCAGGGTCCTATATACACAATCACAGCGTCGAATGGCGCAAAGCGGGGACTCACTGACCTGCAGCCGTGTGCATGATGGCGCTGACACTCCGACGCGCTGGTTCGCGCGTGACCACAAACGCTGGGCTTTTTGGATTTCCATTACGCAGTTATACCACGTGTGAGGGATTTGCAGAGAGGCTATGCGCTCATACAAGGCGATCTGTGTTCACTCTCACCGTGGTCCTTCACATTCGCCTTCGTTGTCCAGGCGCGATGCTCTGAAGCTCCGTGGTGAAGCTTGCTGGTTGCTACAGCCAATAGACGCGTGAGCCAGCCGCGGACAGGGGGGCTTTGGTAACCGTGCGGATGGGACAGCATTGAGCATCAAATTTTCTCCTTTTCCACCTCCACATGTTCGCTGAACGCCGATCCACGAGAGACGCTTCCTGCGGGCGACTGCAGAGTTTTCTATTGCCTTGCAAGGGGCATGTCTGTCGGAGAAGTCTAGATTCCTATGGGATACGCTTAGCATTCATCCCCGAGGTTCCTTGAAGCTTCCAGGATCATGCTTTCAAGACATTTTCAGGCTGACAATCTGGGGTTCTGAGACTGGTGTGTCCAAGAGTATGATTTTCGGCCCCGCCGGGTACTTTGGATCCATTTTGAGCGGTTTTCTGCGTTCGATAGGGTTCAGGCAAAGTGGTTCGAAACTTGTGGGTGAGGGGCGGAAGTTGCTGCAGACTTGGTACTTTCCGATGCACATGTTGGGGAGTTTTTGTCTTTGCCGAGTTCTCTTGAAGACGAAGTTTGGTTTACTGGTCGAGTTTGTGGGCTGTGAGGTACCGTCGTTGTGGAAGGGCGCGGTCTAGAGTAGGATATCTTCGTAGATTTTAGGCGTATCATGATCGTCAGCATTCGACCCTCATTACAATACTTCCTCTATAGTAGTAATAGCTTTGTAGCTTTTGCTATTTGCAAATTAATATACAACGTAGCATGATGCATACTAACTAATATCTAGGGTCTACATAATCGTACAAACATTGTACTAAGTTTTGGACGACCGTCACTGAGCAGCACCGAAGCCTCACTTTCCACTCTTGACGCGGAAATCTATCTGAATCGCGCACGAGGATCGATTAACCAATGCCCGCGAGATACTGCCAGCTCTACAGCAAAGCATTGACGCATGTCGTCTCGCTGTCCTCTCATCAGCGTACGCGTCTCTTCAGCAACGCCATCACCAAAGCACAGAACCATTCCTTCAAACATGGTTTCAACCATCCTCGCATCTGATTGAGCCTCAACACTTCCAAACTATAGCTCCCGCGCGCGAGGTAGGGCGGGAGGTCTATGTGGGTCCCGCGGAAGTAGAGCGACAGCCGCAACAGAACCTCTCACCCAGTCGATCTAGACATCAAACTGTAGCCCCACATCTGTCAGGTACCACTTCCATCCTGCATGCCTGAGTGGCTTCCCCGGACTTGACGTTTTGAACTTGTCATGCAATAGCCGCTGGTAAGTATCCGTGCGGCAGCTCGGTTAGGTTAGGAGATTTCGTGACTTCTGGCGCTTCGAGCTTCTTATTGGCCCATTCAGCGACTACTCGAGATACCATGAAACCACTGTTGTCCAGATACACGACGGGCAAGAATAGCAGCAGTTTTAGCTATGCCCGATTCGATGTGTTATTGAGATAGCAATCAACTCGTGGTGGTATAAGATGAGCTGGACGCAGCATCGTAATAACTCATCAAACACATCATCAACCAGCTCATCACAACTCACTTCCTTTTCGTCCTTCTTTTCCTCTGTTTCCTTATTTCCTTGTTTCCTATCTGGGTCTCATTCATTCTTCAATTTCTTCTACTACCACACTCTCTTCTGCTGTGCAAACCGCTATCCATTCCTTGCTGCATACATCGCTTCGTCCGTCTACTTGGACAACCCGATCCTTTAGCCTCATCCACTCTACGACAACCAACCTCAATCAACCAATATGCCTGTCCCAAGCTACAACGCCATGCCTTTGAGCAAGATGTTCCTCGGCGCCCGGGTCCTCCAGGCTATCTGCATGATCTTGGTCATTGGCATCTGCTCCAACTTCATCCAAATGATCGTCACAACCGGTGTTGAGCCACCCAAAGAATTTGTCGGCACACTGAGCGTGGTACGTACAATCTTCCCTCGTCACCGAATGCTGCTAACATCCTTAGGCATGCATTGCAACTCTCTACGTCATGGTCAGCGTAGGCTACTACTGGTCGCAAGCCAACCTTGGCCTCCTAGTAATGGCAGGCGTCGACTCCCTCCTCCTAATCGCCTTCATCGTCTGCGCAGTTACTCTCGGAAAGCCCATGTCTTTCCTCAACTGCTATGTTATCGGCAAGTCATCCGCGGAAGTCGATGCTCAGTACGCCAACGCCTTTGTGACTGCGACGGTTGAGAACCTCAACAAGTCCGCTTCCAGCTTGCGCCACTGGGCTGGTGTCACACGCAGCAACTGCTTCCAGGCCAAGACTGTCTGGGGTATGTCTATTGCTCTCTGGTAAGTCGTCATGCTATCTTTTTGGTTGGGTAGTTGCTAACATGGCGCAGTGTGCTCTTTACCGTTTCTTGCGCTCTTCTTCCTACCCTTTGGTACAAGAACAATATGAAGAAGCCTGCCAAGACTGTCGAGGAGGCTTAAGTACAAGGACTCATAACATCGATATGTCGAGCGAACGTGAGAATTCAGCAACAAAAAAGGAATGGCCTGTCAAGAGCGATCTCTGCCGGTTCTTCCTTCCCACCACTATCACACACACTCACGTCCTTTTTCTTATCTGTCAAAACTACAAAAATAGTCTGCATTGCGAGGGAGTTTGGAGTTGTCTATTATGTTTTTCTTTTCTTCTTCTTCGTCAGACATTGAATGTCGATAATCCTAATGGATAGTTTTGGGCCTAGTTGCCTATATCAAAACGATTTTTTGAGTATGTATTGGATGATGTGTATGCCTTGATATTTTGTCAAGTCAGATTTCTTGCTGCTGTTGCCCACCCGCTTGGTTGGTCATTGCTATCGTCGTGTAACTTGCGTTTCTTTGTTCGGGTCTACCATGAGTTTGTTCTTCACTCTATCACACAGCTTAGGCACGGGCCCAAAGGCTGGGCCCGGCAACCTGTCCTAAGTACACCTGCCTTGCCCTAAACACCAATGCGCATTACAATCTTATTGCAATTCTACTGTAATTCTATTGCCAGCTATAGGCTGGCAATCGCCGTTAGACACGTTTTAACTAGTGTTGTTTTTTAGTACCTTAGCAAAAATTTTTAACCCTAATTATCACTCGTCAGAAGGCCGCAGCAACTCCGGCTACTCTGAAACCAGACCTCTATGCAAGGCCAGCGCCAGTCTTGACGCCCAGTGTGTATGAGGAGCATATAGACGAAGATGTAGAGGATGCCGAGAGCGCCGAGGTTAAGTCGACACTTGAGTCCACAATCTCGAAGCTGTCGCGCAGCCCACCCCTCCGAATGATCGATCTTCAAAGATGCCTGCGGTACTGAAGGCGGCGGCATCGGGCGAACATGTAACTCATCCTAATTAGCGATTGCGGTCGGCAGTACAAGTCGATGAAGGTCATCCCAGTTACAACGTGTAACAAGGATCCATCTTTAGAGATCAAGAGTAGGGGTTGTCCTTTGCTGTAGGGCGTGGTATTGAAATAGGGCGTTGTGTTGATGTAGTCTCCCCGCTCAATGCGGCAAGTCCACGCGACATAGCTCCAATATAACCAAACGCATACTCGCGGCTCTCATAAGACATGTGACTGATAGCCATACCCGAGGGCCTGCTGAGGTCTTCTTTTGATTTCACATTCAAAGCTTTTTTCGTCTTCATAGTTGCCACCATAAGATGGGTCTCTCGGAGTATAGACAACACAAGGCCGACTGGTGAGACTCCAAGCTTCCAACCCCACACAATTTGGCCGACATCATGGACTAACGCTCCACCACCAGCAAGCGCAAGCAGTCGGAACGCGCCTCCAAGATCGCGACACTCCCCACACCATACCTCTATCCCCTATCCTCGCAAGAACGCTCCATCCTCGGCAAACCCATCCAGGAGCTCGTCCAAGATGTCCACAAGCAAATCACCAGCCCCGTCGATATCCTGCGCACATACGGCAAAGTTGCAATAAAAGCACAAGAGAAGACGAATTGCGTGACGGAGATACTCTTCCCGGAAGCCGAAGAATGGGCGGAAAAAGAAATCAACCTGAAGGGGCCGCTTGCTGGTATCCCTGTTTCGCTAAAGGACTCGATACAAGTCAAAGGCTTTGACATCTCTGTCGGTTATTCAAGGAACACAGGAAAACCTTCCACAGAAGATGGAGTCATGGTGAAAATACTAAAGGATGCTGGTGCTGTGCCCTTCGTCAAGACCAACCTCCCTACCACCCTTCTTTCCTTCGAATCCACCAACGACGTCTGGGGCCAGTGCAAAAACCCACACAACGACAAATACTCGCCAGGTGGCTCAACCGGTGGAGAGGCGGCGTTGTTAGCCTTTGGTGGTAGTCGCATTGGCATTGGATCAGATGTCGCTGGCTCGGTCCGCGCTCCCGCCCACTTCTCCGGCTGCTACTCGATACGATGCTCGACGGGACGATGGCCAAAGGTGGGCATGAACACCAGCATGGCGGGCCAGGAAGCCATCCCGTCTGTTTTCAGCCCCATGGCACGGACGTTGAACGACTTGACGTACTTTACGCGGAGTTTCATCCAGATGAAGCCCTGGAAATATGACTACACCGTCCATCCGCTGGAATGGAGGGAGGATATCGAAACAGAGTTTAGGGAGAAGAAAAAGCTCCGCATAGGTGTCATGCGAACCGATCATGTCGCAGACCCTTCACCAGCATGTGCGCGCGCTCTAGACCAAACAGCCAAAGCGCTCGCGGCCGAGGGCCATGAAGTTTTCGATGTCGAGCCCCCATCACCGTACGAGGCTCTAAAACTAGCATCACAGCTTCTCCTAAGTGATGGCGGCAACACATTCATGGGTCATTTCCGAACTGGAGAATGGAACGACCTCGGTGCAGCACAACTAGTGTATTACATGCGCCTCCCTCGCTTCATCAAGTACATACACTACCTGTACGTAAAGCACGTCAAGGGCGATGATATTTGGGCTGGCTTACTACGCGACTGGCATCCAAAGTCTGCATATGAGTACTGGCAGCTCGCCGGCAAGCGCGAGGCGTACAAGGCCAACTTCTACAAATGGTGGTCTGAGGAAGCGAACATGGATGTCATGCTCACCCCACCCAATGCGACGCCTGCCGTGCCTCATGGTGGTATGCACGATGCGGTTAGTAGCTGTGGTTATACTTTCATGTTCAACCTGGTAAGTCTCCTTCTTTCTCGACACCATCGCTTCCTTTGCTGATAAAATCTAGCTCGACTACTCTTCTGGAATCATCCCCGTGACTCATGTTGATCCTGCCAAAGACGCTTTACCATCGAACTTCAACTTCAAGAAATTGAATGGTGTCGCACAGGGCGCGTACAAGCACTACGACGCGGACAAGATGACTGGTCTGCCCGTAGCTGTACAAGTTGTGGGTAGGAGGTTGGAAGAGGAAAAGGTACTCGCCATCATGGAAAGAGTGGAAGACGCACTAGATAAGCATGGTGGACGATACCAGTTACTAGAAATAGACTAAGCAAGGTACTTGACTAGACCTCCATCGTTTTTCATTTAAGATGATCACAGCAGAGCATTTTCTCAGAACCAACCAAATGCAAAAAGTCGTTCACATTGCGTGATTGATCATATCCGGGGGATTCGGAACTTTATCGGTCTTTCCTTTTCGATTTCGATTTCCTCGCGGCCAATCTCGGCTGTTCCTAGATGTCGAATTCACAAACTAGCATCATCGAGTCGGCATCTCTCTGGTCTACTCTACCCAAATCTAACCTACCCCACACTTTGACATTATTAATCCATGTGTCCATGCTATTCCAGGGTCCGGACCGAGGACGGTGGAAGCGGGAAGTTCAGAATCACGTCTGGTGATATAAAGACGCTTAGAAGCCGCCTCGTTTTCATCTGATATCCCTAACCTAACTAACGTTGCGTCGTCTTTTTCGTACAAACACAGAACTTGCAGTCGTATCTTACTCGAATAATTTTCACCTGAAACAAAAAGAGGGATTAAACAAAAAAAAAGAGCTATCAAAATGAAGGAAGCACAAGTAGCAGCAGACCTTTCCGTCACCATCAAAGATGTCCCCATTCCCAAACCACAAGCAAACCAAGTAGTCATCAAGGTCGTCGTTTCAGGTAGCAACCCCAAAGACTGGTACGCCATCTTCCTCCCCTCCCTTCACCCAACGTACCATCACGTGACCGCGACATTCACCCGAGCGCACAAACTCCCACTTACCAAACCCACTCTGGGAAAGAAAAAAAGAACCCCCAAAAACTAACACGATCCCCACAGGAAAATGCCCGCCATGGGTATGAAGGCCGGCTCCAACACGGGCGACGACATAGCGGGCTACATCCACAGCGTCGGCCCCAACGTCTACGAGTTCCAACCAGGCGACCGCGTCGCCTCGTTCCACGAGATGATGATGACACCAGGCGGGTCCTTTGCGGAATACGCCCTAGCCTGGTCCCACACCACGTTCCACATCCCCGCGAGCACCTCCTTCGAACAAGCCGCCACGCTCCCCCTGACCGCCATGACAGCGGCAATCGGCCTGCCCCAACGCATGGGGTTGCCGGACCCCTGGACGCCTGCTACAGAGGAAACCCCGCTCGTGGTATACCTATGGCGGTGCGTCGGCGGTAGGCGGCGTATGCGAGTAAACTTGCCCAACGCGCGAATATCCATCCCATCATCGCGGTAGCGGGGCGAGGCGAAAAGTTCGTGCGGGGCCTTGTCGACCCGGCAAAGGGGGATGCGATTGTGGATTATAGAAGGGGGGATGAGGCGGTTGTTCAGGGGGATTAAAGACGCGCTTAAAGGGCGGAAATTGCATTACGCCTACGACGCTGTTTCGGAACAAAACTCTCATGTTAATATCGTGAGGGTGTTGGAACCGAGTGGGTATCTTACGTTGGTTCTGCCGTGGAAGACGTTTGAGGGGATTCCGGAGAGTGTGCGGCAGAGTAAGACGATGGTGGGGACGGCGCATGGGGAGGATGCGGATTATGCGTTTATCATGTTTAGGTATATGGCGAGGGGGTTGGCGGAGGGGTGGTTTACGCCGCATCCGCATGAGGTTGTTCCGGGAGGACTAGAGGGGGTAGAGACGGGCTTGAAGAATTCAAGGGATGGAAAGGCAAGTGGGGTCAAGTATGTGTTTAAGATTGGGGAGGAGAAGTCATAGAGAGATAGGCAATATGGTGGCGGGATAATCGAGCGTGAAGCTGTCTTCGTTTTCACCATGTTATCGCTGGGTAAACAAGACGATGATTTTGAACGTTGAAATGATGCTATTGACAAAAAAGGCACAATTCTCGCGAACAAGGATACAAGTTGTGTATCAAATGCAAAAGCACAACTCAGGAGACGCCCAGCAACTGCCATAGGCAGGGAGAGAGATTACCCAAACACCGACCCAAGCCATTGTTAATGCTTCTAGACAGTGGCTTTCCATGGTTTCGAGAACGACACAAAATGCGCAAAAGAACCACTTGACGCCAGAAGATCGCTAGGTGAGAACAAGGGAAAGCCGTGAAAAGCCCCAGCCATGTCTCCTCCAACCTCCTAATAAACCCAGATTAGCAAAAAAAAAAGTTTATTCATCCACGCCAACCGCCCTTAGAATTAGGCATCAAACTACCTCTAGATGAAGAGCCACTCAAAATCCGTACAGGCGCTCGTGCATTCAAGCTAGGTGGAGCTTCTCTTGGTCGATCATCACCAACGCTCGCTACCGTAGTACGTCTTACAACGCCCTTCGTGATGGGCGTAGCCCGTGGGCCAAGTACGCTATTCTTCCAGTCAGCATCGTGGTTAGACTTGACCATGCGACGTGCCGCACCCGCTGAGAGAAGAGAATTTTCGTTGGGCGGACTACCGACAGTCGCTGCTGTTGGGCTGCGTCGCCGATGTGCTCGGTTCACAGGTACAGAGCCTGCGTTGGTGGAAGAACGTCGCTTGATTGCGTGTCCGATCTGCCGTGCGTCTGATTTCGTCCATTTCTCTCCTTCTGAACTGGAGTCTCCGCCATATCCTTCTGGCGCAGGACCTGATGAGGCATTCTCCACGATGCTCAACGACGAAGTGCGGGCATTGTTCCCAATCTCGCGGAGCGGCGACGCGTTGTCGGAATCGGAGGCATATGGGCTGTTGGTTCGAGATGTAGGAGATCCATCCGAACGTTTAGAGAGCGCGCCGACTGCAAAACGCGATGAGCCTTTCAAGCCCACAGAGGCCTGAGGTGGTGTGGGGATAGGCGAAGAGCCACCGCTTCCACTGTATGTTGGTATAGGAATGGCCGTCGAGTATTTTGGACTTTCGTTGGAAGATTTTCTTGGCGTCC
The DNA here is from genome assembly GCA_024321975.1 of Alternaria sp. 'sect. Undifilum'. Taxonomy (NCBI): domain Eukaryota; kingdom Fungi; phylum Ascomycota; class Dothideomycetes; order Pleosporales; family Pleosporaceae; genus Alternaria; species Alternaria sp. 'sect. Undifilum'. The sequence continues at coordinate 12,553,853 of JAJJZI010000001.1, forward strand.
CTGCTAGGTGTTCTGGTGTTTTCTGAAACTCCGCAAGGGTACCGTTCTCGGTGTCATCCCTCCAGCGCACTCCGCGTTTGGTCTTTGACGGGGTCTTCTTCTTCTTCATTGGAGAAAACTGAACGCCCTTCTTCACTCCTCCCATCAACTTTCGGCGTGGCGATGACTTCATGGGGGACGAAGTAAGGTGCGACGCATCCGCTAGATTTGGCAACGACAGTCTCGGCATCGCTAGTGGTCGCACGGGAGATGATTGAGATGGTTCCATGATGTTTACTGGCTTCCTCCTCTTGGGTGTTCCTCTGTGGCTGGGTTCGAAAAACTCAGTGACTGGCAGGCCGCCGTCTGGTCGAATAGCCTGTGAAGTCGCATTTGTACAAGAATTCATAATCTTCGTAAGCAGCTTTCTCGCAGCGTCGACCGCTTGGGCCTCATCCATCTGAGTGATTTGGCTTAGGATTGTGACCGTCTCGATGTGGGCCTGGATCAGCACCTGCACAATGGCAGCATCACCGCCTCTTTCTTGTTCCAGCAGAGCGTTTAGTAGTTCGCGATCGGCGTTCGATTTGAGCAATTCGTATTCTCTTGCAAGGTTGGCGGCATCATGTCCATCGTCATTACCATCCACCTCCGCCAGACCCTTTAGTCCTACGTGCAGCGCCGTGTCCATTTTGCTCGTCCAGACAGTACGCTCCAATCGCCTATGGCAATGCTGTCGGGTTTGCTCGAGTTCTGCGGATATTCCGACAGCAGTGTCTCTCATTGCCGTAATTTGCGAAGGCATCTCCTCGTTTTCCCGAACGTCTTTGACGTTGTCGAATGCTGCGATCCACGACGAAATGAGCGAGATGCGCTTCTCTGCCGTCTTCAGAGTCTTTGACATGTTCAGTCGCTCCCGGCGTTCAGGTTCAGAGTCCGCAAAAGCCTGGCGTAAGCGTATGACCGCGTCACGTATTATGCCATCCTTCTTTTCACTCTGCTTCTGGAACTTGACGAATGCGCTTCCTTCGAAATCCTTCTGCTTCTTCATCAACTCCTCAATCAAGTGTCTCTGCTCATCGATCTTGACAAGGTAGTCCTTCACGTGTCGGTTGACATTGTATACGTTCTTGGTGACTTTGGTCTGGATATTCTTCGCGCGATTGGCGTACCGAAGGGTGTTCTGCGTCTCATCGAAATGAGCGCTTGACGGACTAACACAGACTATCATGACAGTTTTACAGTTTCCACCGAGAGAGAACTTGAGCAATCGTGTGAGTTTCGAGTTGCGGTATGGGATGTGGTTTCGTTTCCGGGGATCACACAAGGCGTTGATGCAGCTACCAAGAGCAAGAAGTGATTTGTTGATGTTGGCACCTTCGGTCAGACGCTCTCCGCGGTTCTTCGTAGCGCTCGCTCGCTCACTACCTGCCAAATCGATGATGCTAAGGGTAGCCATGGTGTGGGGTTCGTTGACAGAAGCGTTGCGGTCCTTGGAGGAGACGTTGATTTGAAGTACGGCGTGCGATCGGGAAGAGGTAGCGTTCGCTTCGGTGGGAGACATGGTTCGGTACTCGTTGCCGCGGACGATGATATCCATGACTTCTTGGACCTGTGGCTGTTAGACGCTTGTCAAGCAGAAATTACCGTCTACTCACGCTCTGTGGCCGATGGCTGGAAAGACCAGCGACGGATACAGCCTGGTTCGCATCCTCACGCAGCATTAAGGCTTGTTTGCTTCCGCCCTCTACCAGCAAGTCGCGAATCGTCTCATTGTAGATTTCCAAGTAAGAGAGCGTGATCTCAGTGACCTTTTCATCTTGTATGTCCTGAATCTTCTCAAACAGCTCTTGCATAGTCAGGAAGATGATGCCGGGTTGCTGTGATGTCCCACTGGTGGTGTGTCAGTCCTCCTCGTAGCAACTGGCGGTGTACTTGAACATACGTAATGGTATGCGTCTTTCCGCAACCTGTGGCGCCATATGCAAACACGGTCGCATTGTATCCATCCAGCACACTATCCAGCAGGGGCTTTGTAGTGGCTTCGTACACATCACCTTGGGAGGTCGTGTCGTCGAAGACGCGGTCGAATGCGAATGTCTGGTCCTTTGATCGCTTGCCCTGGGGTCCTATCGTCGACCGCCCAAACCGTTGAACTGCATTGTCTTCGGGAGGGTCGAATATCCTGGCATGATATTAGCTCCCGTGACTTGAAATGACACGAAGCCTCTCATACAAGCACTTCTCGTCCATGACCTTGATGACAGGCCGGATGCCCTTGTGCAGCTTCGGCGCTGGCAAGCCCGCCAGCGATCCATCTCCGAGGAACAGCGTTTGGTCATCGTTCCTCGTGAGCTGGGCTGCTTCTCGGATGGTAAAAGGGCGGACTCGTACGGTGACGGAGATGGAAGACGCGCCCGCCGCGGCCATGGTTGCGCCCAAGAAGTCTAAAAATCAAGGCAACCGTACTGCACAGCCTCCTTTCTATGCGTATGGAAAAAAAGCCGCGAGCGAGGGGTTTCGGTGTTGCGGGCTGGAGTGCTCAATGACCATGTTCCTTTCGGAACTTCTGTTATGGGACGCACGGCCGCTGGTGGTAAACAGACAGGGGTCCAAATGCGGCAACCACGACCCTGGCGCCGAGAGCATCCTCTTATCCCCACAATTTCCGACGTGGCTGCAACACCGTCCACCACATCCCCTCTGGCCTGCCAACGGGCGAACCCAACTCCGTGCTACCTTGCAAGTGAAGCTTGCCGACTCGATGATCCTAGACTGCTACCACCACCACCTTTGTTGTTTTTCCAGCCTTGTGCGCTTGTACCTCTTGTCGCGAGTTGGGTAAAGGGGCAAAGTGGAGCATCACAGCAAGTGGAGAGTAAGAAGTGAGATGCGCATCTCATCATAAGATTTGAATGTCATGCAAACTCCAAATATCCGTCCGAAACATCGTCATCACTCCCTCGCTTCCTAGCACCTCCTCCACTGGAAATCATCGCCTGTAACATTCAACACCCACGGCCCTTTCACACTAATCCAGCTGATCCAATGTCTGGGCCTATATCAACCGCAATCAGTCATCTACTGCTTTGGCGGTGTGCACTTCTGCCACTGGACGTACACGACTTGGGTAAATTTGAGATCGGTAGAGTCGGTGGTGAGGAGACCAGTGGCGCTGCTGTTGGTGCTGGTCAGGCGCACCTGCGAGTTGATGTTGAGCATGCCGTTGGTACCGCAGGGTGCCCAGACGACCGAGGTGCTGTCTGCCTCGTCATGCTTGAGATAGTCGCCGTTGGTGGGACCATCGAATTTGTACTCCGTGCTAGTCTAGAAAACTTTTTAGACATTTTGTCTGGACCGCTTGAGCTAAGATGCTTCTTACCTGTTCAGTCTGACCAGAGAAGTAGTAAGTAGACTTGAGAGTACCAGAGACACCCTTCTGGATTGAAGAATAGCCACGGTAGTCGGCAGACAGAATAGAGTACTGGAAACCTCCTGGGTATTGGATGTCGACGTTCAACTGGCAGTTCTTGCGCTGCTCCGTAACAGCAATACCGGGGCCGATGGATGCAATATACGCGTCGAAAATGAGTGTCATGACGGTCCTGTCTTCGTTGATCTGGGAGCTCATGGTGCCTTGAGGGCAGCCGGTTCCTCCATAGCTGACACCGCGAATCTTGACCTATGTTGCGTGAGTTGATCATCTTGCAAACACCAGTTGAAAGTCCTCATACCTGACCAGGTGGGGGGGCATCACCAAACTCAATGGTAGGAAGCGCAAGAGTCACGGCCGCAAAAGGGAGGAGAGCAAGGAGCCACTTCATGTTGATAATTTGGAACGTGATCTTCGGAGAATGCTGGATGCAGAGCTGATGGTGTGGTAGATGAAGCCGAGAGTAGAAACTGGATGATGATCATGAAAGGGCATATGGACCAGGTTATATACCAGTCCTCCGGCACCACTTCTTTACCTTTGGATGTTTTAACTACTATCGCGGCAACACCATCTTAGGCGGTAGCAGCTACAATCCGAGCACAACAACAGCTGCCAAGTGCCAGTAGCAATATCGAGTACGATTAGACCGGTGGGCCCCTCGTGCTCATAGGTCCAGCATCGCAAAAGCTGCTCAGGTGAGTTCGTGTAGCTGTAGTGCCGTTCCGTGCCTAGACATTCTGAGCTAGCCTCCAGGCTAAGTGTCAGTCTCTGGGGTATGTGATAGTCTCGTTTCGTCGTGCATTTCGCTTCGAGCTGCCGTTCCAACCAGAACCACGATAATGAAGCATGCTCATCTGAGCTTTCCGGGCGCAAAATACTCAATCCTGGATCGTTACAGCTGTTTGGATATCCTAAGTATGCCATGTGTGCAACCTACCCGAGAACTGACTGCCGACGGCATAGCTGTCAACACAGACGCACAGTCGTCGTTGGGCTGATAGTCTCTTGATAGCGAATACGAACAGTAGACTTGCAATCTTCGGAGGATCCCTTAGCCGAGATGAGCTGAGCATATTTGTCTGGGGTAGCGTACTCAGAATAGAAACGCCAGGCCTGGATGCTGGGTATAAGCCGCCCACGAAGCACGAAGCTGACCGAACAGCAAGGCAAGCTCCACACTGATATTGAATTTCATCTATCGTTCCCGTATGTGATGCAGCAACAGAACGTGTGCGGAAGCGAAGACTGAAATAGTTCCCTTGCCTGGGACGAGCGGCCTGGTACTGCAAGCATGTCGTGGATGTTCATTTCGTAGATCTGAAGAAGCGAGGAGTTCTTGGCGTGTAGATTAACCTTATATTAAAGCTTGTCGTTCCATCGGCGCTCGAGGCCCTGACATAATCAATATTAGCGAATACGATTTGCTGCCCTTGCAGAAATGAGGTCTAGAAAGACATCTAAAAATAATTGCGGAAAGGTTAGTTGCGATACTTGCAGCAGGCGGCTGCTAGATGCACGTGGTGATTTCGGAAACACGCCACGACCGAGGATACATCGTACGAGTCCCAAACCCAACTACTGCCGGTTCAGCAGCGCAGGATGCACCCGGTGTAAGATTACCAGGCGAAATAGATTGAGAATTGATTGCACGCATCGTACCAGAGCGACTCGACCAAGGCGGTCAGCCGAACCCGAGTTGGGATGAAAGCTTTCGAACTGTCAGTCGTGCGCGATTAGAGGAAGCCAAGTGTAATTGTTTCAATGAACGATGCTCGTAAAAGCTGTACGTCCAGTTCCGAGCTGGCGGGACCGTCCAGTTTCCACACTAGAAGAGGGAGAACGAACTGCATTGATTGATGACACTGATTTGGCTGTAGCATATGTCGCGCCATAGCCTCACCAGCTATACATCCCGATACACGCATAGAATGGTCTACTAGGCAGCTTTTTCTTTGGCAGTAAGATCACTGCTCTATAACGTCCATGGGGGCGTGGTCAGAACGCAGGTAACACTACAGTCGTAAACCAGGCAGAGAAGGAGAGAGATAGCTCCTCAGCAATGTTCCTTGGAGATACGACTACATCGGCAGCGAAGCGCTGGGAGTCGGCTATAAAGCTGTTCGCTACGACGTATGTCCGGGTAAAGACAGGTAGCGAGGCGAGCAAGACAAACAGTGCGCGAATTCCGCCAGGGACAATAGACAACAGACAATAGACGCGCCGAAAAAAGGCGTGCACTCCTGAGTTTAAAGTTTACGTAGTAAGTGAGGTACGAACCAAACGACCCCGCCACCCATGTGGCTCGCGCGTGGACCCCCCTCACCGATTTGTCACCCAAAGTGATGGCATCATCGCCGCGGTACATTTCCACTATCCCAATCTGAGGCGGCAAACTACCTCAATCGCAACACACAACAACCCACCTAAATAGACAAAGTAGCTCTCCTCCTTCCTTCCTTCCTTCCCTCCCACACCACCTTTTTCACCACCCCGCCAACCTGAAGCTCCTCCCGCTCCTCCTCCTGGTCGGCCTATCCTACCTTTCCATGTCCTTTCTGGCCAAATTCCTCCGCCCCTTCACCACCATGTCCAACGCGCCCGCACAACCCATGAATGTACCTTCGGGTGCGCAAACCGCCACCGTCGCAGCAGGCTGTTTCTGGGGCGTCGAACACATGTATCGGAGGGAGTTCAAGGGAAAAGGCCTATACGATGCAAGAGTAGGGTATATAGGTGGTGATACCGAGAATCCAGGGTATAGGGCTGTGTGTAGTGGACGGACTGGTCGTACGTGCCCCCCCCCCCCCTCTCCCCTGTTATGAGGGTACCAAGTATCCAGACACAAAGCTAATTGTAACCGTGTAAAAATAACAGACGCAGAAGCCTTACAAGTTGTCTACGACCCCTCAAAAGTCTCCTACCGCTCCCTCCTCGAGTTCTTCTACAAAATGCACGATCCCACTACCGCGAACCGCCAGGGCCCAGATGTGGGGAGTCAATACCGGTCTGCGATTTTCTACCACGATGACGAGCAGGAGAAGGTTGCGCGGGATGTTACGGACAAGGTGAATAAGCAGTGGTGGAAGGGGGGTGTTGCGACGGAGATATTGCCGGCGGGGAAATGGTGGGATGCGGAGCAGTACCATCAATTGTATTTGGATAATAACCCAGGGGGCTACGAGTGCCCGAGTCACTTTTTGAGGAGTTTCCCGCCGCTTTCCGATTAAGTGTGAGGAGAAGTTATTTTGCAATGTAGAATTACTGGTCCTCACGGCGAAAAAGAAAAAAAACGCGTTCCTTGTTCTTGTCGGGAAAGCGATGTATTTGTACCATACAGTGAGTGGCCTGCACATTTCAAAAACAGTAAATCTCTGTTCATACATTCGAGCATGTTTCCATCCATCTACGACGGCGGCATAACGTCAAACGTCTGCGCAACCTCCTTCTCCCACCCCAACCGATCCTTCCCGAAGATCTCCGCACCAGGCTTAAACTTCCTAATACCCTCCTCCAACAAGCCTGTCCTCAGAACAATTTTATCAGGGCCCAGGGCCTCCTGCTGATGATACACATGCGAAGTGCAGTTCTTGCAGTAAAACTAATTCCAAAACACCCACGTTAGTCGAATTCTTATCGTAGCATTTACACAGATAGTGTAACTAGAGTGGGGGTTGGGGAGACTGACGCAATGAACGCCCTTCCCAGAATCACCCTTGTACGTGTATTTCCCTAGGTCATCGCCCTTGGTTACCTTGAGCGCCTTGGCGGGGATGATTTGGTTGAGCGTGAAAGTTGAGCCGGAGAGTTCCTTGCAGGTGTTGCAATGGCTAGTTGTTTCGTCAACTCTACTCCTCTATTGTCCTCTTTTTTTTTCCCCTTCGGAAGAAAAGAGAAAGATGGGGAGGGGGGGGGGGTGGGGGTGGGGAGATGCTGCTCACCATAGGATATGAGCCTGCTGATCCTCCTGCAAGGTGGCAGTCCACTCCGTTTGCTTGCAATGGCAGTGGCCCTTAAAGTCGGTCATTGTGGATAGCTGCGATTGGTTCGATTTAAAGGAATTTCCGTTTCGAGGTTAAGTTGGATCGAGAGGAATGTGTGATGTCGGGTGGACATCAAGGTGTCTCAGAGGACCGCAAGTAACGAGTATTTATATAAAGCCTTTCCCTCGGTCCTTTGGGGCTTTCCATTGCTTCCAACTTGTTGCCTTTTTAGTCCCCACCTTCATTGGTTTTCCAATTTTAGCCCGGACCCGGCTCTCATAGGGTTGGGGAACACGCCAGCGTATCAGCGGTTGCTGCTGTGCATCTCGACGCGTGTATTTGTCAAGGGGAAATGCGGGTGCTGGGAATGACGTTCTAGGCTCCTTGAGGATTACCAAGCTACCCACCCAAGCCGCGAACACGTTGACGTATCTACGGCCAGCTTCTTTGCTTTCTAGGTTCAATAAAGAGAGCGGAAACTAGGACTTTTGAGCTACCGCAACCGAACTATCGTACCGCTCCTTCTTATTCATAAAACGAAGGTTCGTGATTTGGAAATAGTAAGAGCTTGGGGCCTGTAAGAGGGGTAATCGTAAAGGCGCGTCCAAAGAGGGGATCAATAATGAGATCAGCAACGACGTAAGCGGGGCAGTTTATAGCCGCAAGCTCGATACTGCATTATTGCGGATCCGGTCCCGGTCCGGTCTCGAGACGAGCTGGAATACGACGTGACGTGACGTGGCGGGAGTATGGGTGGATTCCAAATTTCAGTGGTGATGATATGGAAACGTGCATGTGTTTTGGATAATATGGAAAGAGCCGTTGGTTTGAAGGATTGGCGCGAGCAGGCACTGATAGGGCGCTCAAGCGACAATTGCAATCCATCTCAACAAACATTTGTTTATTCTTTTTCCGCATAGGAGATGGGACCCTGATCGGACTATATTCCCAGCATACGGCATCCCAAGCTAGAAAAACAGTCAAGCAAGTCGAGGCCATGCTCACTGACACTTTCATCGAACCAGGTCTTATACGGGTTCACAACTTCGCCATGGCCTTCCCGCCCAGCACATCCTCCCTCCTCCTAACTTCCATATCCCTCGGCCCATCCCCCGTAAACCTCGCCGTAATAACCCACTCCTTGATCCCCCTCCTCTTCAGCCCCAGTTTCTCCACCTCCTTCCCTGACCAATCCAAAGCCAGCACAGCAGTATTTTTATCCACGCCACCAACGCCATCCTGATCACTCTGTCCATACTCGCCTTTCCCCAAGATGACAGGAGAAATGCAAGCCCTCATAAAAGACACCTGGGGCTCGCCCTCGTACCACCGCGAGTTCCGCAGAGAAACAAGACATGTCTCGCGCTCTCGTTCAAGTTCGGATAGACTTGGTGTGGGACTTGAAGGCGACGTGATATTCAAAGCCAAGTACGGGGCCAGCAAAAAAATAAGGAAGAACTGTGGCGGGTAAAGTATAATCCTATTGTCTTGCGCTAGATCAATCCATTTCTTCGGTGGCAGGAAAAGCGCGGCGGTGTGCTCGATACCTCCATCGTGTGTAGGTTTAGGTATGACGATTTCATCTTCGTCTTCTTCCAGTTGTCCTGGAAGAGGAGGCGTGTCCTTTGGCGTAGCTTCTTTCGCTGGCGTCTCGGAGCCAAGGGGGAGAAAGTAAAGGTACATTTGCGTAGTGAACCGTTTCGGCACGTTGCTGGGCGTTATCCAGCGAGTAAACGGAATCAACGCCTTGGTGTCGGGCACAGCGCCCCATTTCCCTAGCAAATCTTTAAACCTGATTTTCCCACTGTGGACAGCCCGTCGACCTCGTTCTCGTTCTTCGTTGCTTATGTCGGTGAAGAATTTGCCAGTTTCTTTACTTGTGGCGAGGAGGATGCCGCATTCTTCAAAGGTTTCGCGGATGGCGGCCATGCGGTATGCGGGGCCATCGTCATGGCGAGCTGAGTGGTTGACGTGGGGGATCAAGCCGTCGTGGATTTCGGAGAGGGCGCCGCCGGGGAAGACGTGGGCGGAGGGGAAACTAGAGGCTTTTGATACGCGGTGGAGGAGCAGGATTTGGTTGGTTGGGGATATTAGGAGGACGCTAGAGTTTTTCAGTATCTCTGCGTGTCAAAAATTGGCCCTAGATGTCGATGTTGATAGAGGCTTCAGGTTAGTCGCATACCTCGCGCTGGGTCGTGGACCCACTGGTCTCTTCGATGACTTCTTGGACCGCCGATGTCGAGCTTGTGTAGACATGTTGCGCTTCTGAAAGTCTGTCCAGGTCTGTCTGGTAGCCCTCGAGTAGGCGGCTGTTCTTGGTGAGGCCGGGATTGAGAAGAACAAAGAGCGTGTAGTGATCGGCCGTGCAGAGTGACAGGAGCGCAATACATTTGATCTGCCTTCAGCAAGGAGAAGCGCAATTGAGTTTGGATTTGGCATATCCGGTCACAGAAGGAGCCGACAATGGTGGTCGGCGCGTCATGACGGCTGGTGTGTGGTTGGTGAGGGACGGATTGACGCGCGGGGAGGTACCGAGGCTAGAAGCAGCTCGTCTAGTGACATCGTGTCCAAAGAGTCACAGCCTCAGAACTCCGGCGGCAGCATGCATCACTCGGCAGAAGATAACCTTTATACTTCAATAAGAATGAACAGAGTTTCGTGGTATCATTTGCTTTTGACCTATCCATTGCTCCGTAATGAGAACATCAATCGTCTTTGCGTGTCATGTCTAATCATGAAGGAAACAAGCATCCGACCAACTACCCACTAACGCCCTCCCAATGCATTTCGTATATCATCTCTGCTCATCTAGGAGTAAAGCTTCTTGTCGAAGCTGTGCAGACCGTGCACGTTACCTTCGGCCTGTGCGCTAGCAGTGCGCAACTCGAACCTGACGGTGCCGTTGGCAACGCCCTCGTGGAGCTCTGTAAGGCTCTTGATACCAATGTCCTGCAGCGAGTGCTGAACACCAGCCATGAGGTAGGGCACGAACTTGGTGATGGAGCCACGATCCTGGACGGATCCAGACACACCTTGGGCAACCAAGACGCGGTCGCCTTCGGAGAAGTATCGCGCGGTACCAGCGTTGCTGGCCTTTGAGTCTGCAGAGCCAGCACCGGCCTTTGAGTCTGCAGAGCCAGCACCGGCCTTCTTGTCCTCCATGGCGGCGATACTGCCCATACCACGGTAGGCCTTGACGAGCTGGCCATCGCGGCTGACAAAGTACTCTCCAGGAGACTCAGTAGTGCCGGCGAGGAGACCGCCCATCATGACGGCTGACGCACCCATGGCGAGACCCTTGACGATGTGACCTACGTTTTGAATACCACCATCCGCAATGCAGGGCACGCCAAATCGCGAGGCGAACGAGGTGACGTTGTACACCGAGGTAGCCTGTGGCCTTCCGACAGCCATGACTTCTTGTGTGATGCAAGCACTTCCGCTACCCATGCCGATGCGGAGACCATCGACACCAGCGGCGATGAGCCCGGCAGCTTGCTCGCGGGTGACGACGTTGCCGCCAATCACGTCAAGCTGGGAGTACTTCTGCTTGATGTACTTGATCATCTCAATCTGGTACATGCTGTTTCCCTGACTGCTGTCGAGGATGACAATGTCGAGACCGGCATCTACAAGCTTCTGCAGACGAATCTTGTCCTCAGGTCGGGTACCAATGGCAGCCGCGGCGATGAGCTGCTTCGAGTGTGGTAGCTTGGACGCAAGCGGGAAGTTGAGGTTCTTCATCAAATCGGAGCGAGACAGGAGCGCAATCAGGTTGTAGCTCTCATCAACGATGGGAAGCTTGCCCTTCTTAGACTTGTTCAGGATGTCGTTGGCCTCCTTGAGCTCAACACCGTGGCGGGCGGTTACGAGGTCGGTGGACATGACTGCGGTGACTGGGTCGTCCAGCTTGTCGTGGAACTGAATGTCACGGGGTGTGATTATGCCAACGAGCTTGGAGCGAAGGGTGCCGTTTTCTATAGCACATTGTCAGCGAATGTACCCGGACAGTATTGACATAGCGTATGGGTTGTGAGGTAGTTCAGATACGTTTTTTCCCCAGTACGGCGGAACCGTTGCGGATGAACGAAAGTTAAATTGAAGGGTTGATCATCATAATGCGAATGGGGATAGAAGAGCAAAGCCTAACTTACCAGTGACTGGGAAACCACCGAAGCCCCACCTCTCCTTCAGTGCCTTGGCCTCTCCAACAGTGGTGCTGGGCGAGATGACGACTGGGTCCAGGATGAAACCGTTCTCAAAGCGCTTGACCTTGCGAACCATCTCGGCCTGGTCGTCCTGAGAGCAGTTGTGGTGGATCACACCGAGACCTCCAAGGAGCGCAATGTGAATCGCCATGTTGTGCTCGGTGACGGTGTCCATGGGCGACGAGACAAAGGGCGTCTTGAGGGAGATGCGCTTCGTGATTGGGGTGTCGAGGGCGACTTCGGCTGCAGGAAAGCCAATGTAGCCAGGAAGCATGAGGAAGTCATTGTATGTGAGACCGCCGTTCTTCTGGGAGTCGATGAGCGTCTTGATGTCGATGCCGTCGCGCTCAGGGTACTCGTTCTTGAGAACCTCAAGGGCCTTGGTGTAGTCCAAGGCGTCGGCAGCCGTGTTGGTCATGGCGTCACCGTTGGAGATGGGCATGCTGGGCTTTGAAGAAGAAGGGATAAAAAAAAGTAACTTGTCGAGGAAATATGAAGAGGAAGAGGGGTATCGCTGAACAAAACAGGCCGTTGTTCTCAGCAAAGCACTCTGGCCGGGGGAAAGTCGAGGGCTTTCCCAAGAAGAAAAAAGGAGGAAGAGAATGGCGGCGCGGAAAGAATTTCAGTGGGCTCCTTCGCCAAGCCCTGTGCTTCAGGTGACCCCGCCTTTTAGCGTGACGAAGACGCGTCCGAGACTGTACGCCTGGAATGCTTGACATGGACGGATTGTACATGGAGACGGCAGGTCTTGGGTATTTTGCAATGCATGCCCGCCTACCTACGCTAGCAGTATCATCTGGTGGCTCTCATTTGGGCCAGCAAACCCCTGCGTACCTGTGCTTCTTCTGGTATACCCATCGACGTGTCGGGGGGGACTGGAAACTGGGAGCCCTCTCTCTCTCTCTCTCTCTCTCTCTTTCTTTCTTTCTCTCTCTCTCTTGTAACTCTCGAGTATTGCCGTGTCTCGCCGTGCGACGTGTGCTAGGCCTGTCGCCATTGTGGTGCCGGACTCGCTGTCGCCCTGCACTCCAGGCGTGGTCGATGGAACGGGCGATCAACAAGACGCAAAAACAAGACAGATGCAGCACGCCCTAGCATGTTGATTTGAGTTTGCCGGTCCGTGTGACGGGAGTCGGGAAGGGTGGTTTTCGCGGCATGGGAGATGGACATGCTGGCGCGGTTGGCTCGACAACACGCCGCCGCCGTCTCAGTAAACATGGGCCGACGCCTGGACTGCTCAAGTCGGCTTCCAGTTTCAACGCCCGCCGCCCTCCATCTGCTAAACCCTATTTCCCTGTGCCATCTCCCATTTCGCTATTTGCCCGTGCTGAGGAAAAGTGCGCGCTTGGCCGCAGCGCTTTGGAGAATCGCTTGGTCTTGTTCGCGACACTTGTTTTGGCGGCAGGCGCATCCATATCTCTTGTAATTATCGCCGGCCTCCATGCCCGTCTCTTGAGCCTCCACCACGACGCCCACGACGCCCACGACCGGCTTTCCTTGTTCGCGTCGACGCATGCCGTGTAGGACTGGGTCGCAGCAACGCCCTCGACTGTCGCGCTCGCCATGACTTACCTGACTGCCCCACGCACGAGACCTGGACACTCGGCAACATCGCCCTCCCCGCTCCGCCAGACATCGACAGCGTCCAACGGCTCCTCAAACCACTCCCACCAGTACCCCCCGAGCCGGTCAAGCACGCAGTCGAGCAATGCATCCACCGGCTTCGGCTCCATGTCGCACCGTCGCGGGCTGAGTGAGGCCACGGCCCTCTCGCGCCCGCCAACAGAAGACTACTTCGGGTCGGGCGAGACTGATCCTAGTGACACGTACTCGAGCATGCGAAAAGCGCTGCGACCACCCCAGCAGCCACCCTCGAACCCGCCATCGCCCGAAAAGCAGAGCCCCTCATCACTCGACAAGTTGTTCAGGCCGACGACGCCCGTCTATCCGCCGTCGCCGGAGAAGCTGCTGCGTCCAGCGACTTTTTCCAATCCGCCGTCGCCGGAGAAGCTACTGCGCCCAGCGAGTGCTAGCCCGACACGAAGCTCTAGCCACCTGCCATCACATAGCGTTGAGAACCTCTACTCCCCATTCGACGGCTCTGTCTCGCCGACAGCCAAACCGCGCCCGCTCTCGCTCGCAGTATCACGAAACGACTCCGTACGCGCCCCCACCCGCCATCACTCGTCCCGACCGCTGTCAACTCACCTGGAAAAACCGGAACTTAAGAGCTTCCAGAAGTCATCCACGGGACACCTGCGTACCTTGTCCAAGTTTGCCGAAGCGGGGAGCAATGAGGACTTTGCCATCAAATCCCCAGAACAACAGGTGGTTGGTCTCAATGGACGGAGGAGGTTGCAGCGGACAGACTCAGCACGGCAAAAGGCAGCATCCTCGTGGGGAAGTCGGAATTGGATGGACCAACAACGGCAGTTTTTGCAGGCCTATGAATATCTTTGTCACATTGGAGAAGCCAAGGAGTGGATGGAAGACATTATCGAGACCGATCTTCCACCCGTCGTCGAACTGGAGGAGGCACTGCGGAATGGCGTCACCTTGGCCGAAATCGTACAAGCCATCAAAGGACAACCGCTGCGCATATTCCGCGATCCCAAGCTACAATACCGCCACTCCAACAACTACGCCCACTTCTTCAAATTTCTGTCCGAAGTCGAACTCCCCGATCTTTTCCGCTTCGAACTCATCGATCTATACGAGAAGAAGAACGTACCAAAGGTCATCTACTGCATCCACGCGCTATCATGGCTCTTGTTCCGGAAAGGCATTGTCGACTTTCGCATCGGCAACTTGGTCGGTAAACTCCAATTCGAGGACCACGAACTCGAGGCTACACAAAAGGGTCTGGACAAGTCTGGTGTTAGTATGCCCAACTTCTCAGGTATGCAGGCAAATTTCCAAGTTGAGCCCGAACCAGAGCCAGAGCCAGAGCCAGAGCCAGAGCCAGTCGAATCCGAGGAAGACCGCATCGATCGAGAACTGGTTGAGAACGAGGATACCATACTGGATCTGCAGGCACAGATGCGTGGCGCTCTCGTCAGGATACGTCTAGGGGTGCTGATGCAGGAGCTTTGGGATCATGAACACCTCATCGTAGATCTGCAGGCGCGCATTCGTGGCGACTGGGCTCGACAGATCGCCACCTACCGCATGGACATGCGACGTTTCGCCATCACTCTGCAGGGTGCAGCGAGAGGCTTTCTGCTTCGGTCGAGGCTACAGGGTGAGGAGCAGTATTGGCAAGCCAACGAGTCCCAGGTGTTGAAGGTACAGAACCTGTTCCGGGGACGCAAGGCCAGGGCACAAGTTCAGTACACCAAGTCCAAGATTGAGCGACACGAACACGGCATACGACAGTTCCAAGCTGCGATCCGAGGAGCTCTCGAACGACTACGCGTTTCCGACCGATACGAACAAACCCGCGATACCGAACCCTCTGTCATGCATGTGCAGGCTATGATTCGTGGCGCCCTTGTACGTGCGCAAGTCGACCGAGAATGGACGGAGCTACAAGAGAACGAACCTCAGGTTGCGCAGCTTCAAGCTGTTGCACGAGCAATGCTTGTCCGCCAATCGCTGCGTGCCGACCAAGAGGGTCTCCGTCAACACGAATCTATGATTACCCTGCTGCAATCTACCGCACGAGGGCTTCTTGCTAGGAACAAAGACGCCGCAGTGCAGAAGAAATTGGTAAGCACAAATGTTAATTGGTCTGGTCTTCAGTCCCAAGTTCGCGCCAATGTCTTGAGAAACTCTGTCAGGCAGATCCAGGAGGCGCTTCAAGCCGAAGTACCCCAGGTCACCGATTTACAAGCTGTTGCAAGAGGTGGAAGGATGCGTGCAGAGATTACCGATATTCTTATGCACCAGTACGAGGAAGAAGACAACGTTCTCTCACTTCAGTCACATATTCGCGGCTTCCTTTCGCGGCAGAAGCACTTTTCTGATCTCAAGGCACTCCAGGCGCAGGAACCGACCATCCTGGACCTCCAATCAGCCTGCCGAGGTTTCATGCAACGTCAACGGACGTACGAGACCCTTTGCGAAGTCAACGCCCAAGAGCCCGAGACGATCGATCTTCAAGCTGTGGCGCGTGGTATGCTGCTCAGGATGCAGATTGGTGTGCAGCTCGGTCAAGTGGAAGAACACGAAGACGCCATTGTCGAGCTACAGACCTTGGCGCGTGGTTTGATGATACGCCAGAAGTTTGCAGAGAAACAGCAGTTTTACAAGGAGAATATGGAAAAGGTTATCAAGGTGCAGAGCTTCATTCGTGGTCGTCAACAAGGCGAAGCATACAAGAGTTTGACTAGCGGCACCAACCCTCCAGTATCGACCGTCAAGAACTTTGTGCATCTTCTCAACGACAATGACATTGACTTTGATGAAGAGATTGGTAATTTCACTCCTTCGCCCCGTAGCCACAATGTACTAATCAGATATTAGAGTTTGAACGTCTGCGCAAGACCGTGGTGCAGCATGTGCGCCAGAACGAGCTCGCCGAGCAATACGTCGACCAGCTCGACATCAAGATTGCGCTGCTCGTAAAGAACAAGATTACTCTCGACGAGGTCGTCAAGCATCAGAAGCACTTTGGAGGCAATGTAGGAACCCTACTCAGCAGCAAGGACATCTCGTCAAAGGACCCCTTCGATCTTAAAGCACTCAACAAGAACTCGCGCCGGAAGCTGGAGCAGTACCAGGAACTCTTCTTTGTTCTGCAGACACAGCCTCAGTACATGGCAAGGCTATTTAGGCGCATTCGTGAACAGAGCCTTGCCGAGGGTGATATTAAGCGCATCGAGCAGTTGACCATGAGTATGTTTGGACTAGCCCAGAAGCGCAGGGAAGAGTACTGGCTGTTGAAGCTACTCACAAGGTCGCTGAAGGAGGAGATCGAGGGCTGTGCGACGCTCCATGAGTACCTTCGTGGTAACTTCTTCTGGTCGAAATTGTTCGCCAACTACGTCAAATCACCGCGAGACCGCAAGTTTCTCAAGGATGTTCTTGGGTCAGTCATCCGCGAGAATATCATCGAGAACGAGCATCTGGACCTGGAGAGCGACCCAATGCAGATTTATCGTTCCGCCATCAACAATGAAGAGCTCCGTACTGGCCAGAGGAGTCATCGTGACCCGAACGTCTCGCGAGACGTAGCCCTCAAAGACCCTGAAACACGCGGTACTTTCATCCACAATCTACAAGACCTTCGCGATGTTGCGGATCAGTACTTTACCATGTTCGAGGAGGTGCTGCACCGGATGCCGTACGGTGTGCGATACATTGCCCAGCAAATGTTCGAAGAACTACGCTTGAAGTTTCCCTACGAAGCACAAGAACAGCTTCTGCAAATTACTGGCCACTGGGTATGGAAGGCTTACATCCAACCTGCTCTGTTACAACCTCAGCACTGGGGTGTGGTAGACCGCGGTCTTTCCCCAATCATGAACAGAAACCTTGGGGCTGTTGCCAAGGTTCTCGGTCAGATCGCCGTTGGTAAGCTGTTTGGTGGTGAAGATCTTTACCTACAACCTCTCAACAGCTACATCACTGAGGCTATCGATCGCCTGCAAGATATCTGGTCGAATATGATCAACGTCCGTGCCGCCGAAGCTCAGTTTGAGATTGACGAGTTCAACGATCTATTTGCAAGGACAAAACCAACACTGTACATCAAGCTCGCAGATGTGTTTGCCATTCACAACCTTGTCATCGACGATCTACCAAGTTTATGTCCCTCGCAGGACGATCCACTCCGCGAGATTGTCCGTGAACTCGGTAGCGCCAAGAACAACGAGAGCGAGCTTTTGCACGTCAGCTCCAGCGAAATTACCTTGACGCTGAACCCCAAGTACCATGAACAAGAGGGTAAGTTTGCTTCACTTCTTTGTGAAAGGCGATTGCTAACATTCCTAGACCCCGACTCTGCAATCAAATCGCTCTTCATGGAGACCAAGCGCTACGTGCTGTACATCATCCGCATTCAGACCGGCGCCAACCTCACCGAAATCATGACCAAGCCCATCACCCCTGATGACGAGGCTCGCTGGGACGCCCTGGTCAACGAAGAAATCATCGCGCAACGAAAAGATCGTTCGCGGAAACAGAGCAACGTAGTCCGATCTTCTGCTGCTTCAACTTACACGCAGGACATGGGCTCCAACTCTGTGCTTGATCTCGACTACCCCACTCTTAAGCAATACTGCCTGGAGAACATGGTGCAACTCCAACGCGCAGGTCGCATCTCCCACACCAACAACTACCAGGACCTCCTCAACGCCATCGCCGTCGACATCCGCACCAAACATCGAAGACGTATTCAGCGTGCCAAGGAACTGGAAGGTGTGCGCACCACACTAGCCGCGCTCGACGAAAAAGCGCATTTCCTAGAGTCGCAACTCAGGTCCTACAACGATTACATCGAACAAGCCATGGTAACACTCCAATCCAAGAAGGGCAAGAAGAAGTTCCTCCTCCCCTTCACCCGCCAATACAACCACCAGCGCGAACTCAAAAACAGCGGTCGCGAGTACCGCTTCGGTTCCTTCAAATACTCGGCGCGTAACCTCGCCGAAAAGGGCATCCTCATCTCGTGGTCTGGATACCACGAGCGACAATGGGATCGCCTCGACATCACCATCTCCAGCAACCAAACGGGCATCTTTGAGATTCAAGGGTCTCAGGGCTCCATGATGATCCCTGGTGCTTTTGCAGAAGTGCCTCTTGATGGGTTACTACAAGCACAATTCGATAACCACCAGTTTCTCAATCTTTTTGGCGAGGGTGCACGCGGTGCGTCTGCGGGTGAGGGCGTTGCCAGAGTCAATGTTAATCTGTTTTTGCATCTGATCTTCAAGAAGTTTTATCGGGATGAGTAAGATTGCTTTTGCGTGTTGATATTCAAATTAAAAATGGCATGGCATGGCATGGAAAAGGAAGGGTGTGGGTGTTTGATGAGGCGGGACTGTATACCTTTTTTTTCCTTTTCCTTTTCTCTTTCTGTTTATGCATTTCATGGTCCTGGGGGGCTGGTGTTTTTTTTTGCTTGCGGGGGTTTTACGACCTTGATGATATCGTCGCTTGACGCTTCTCTTTTTTTCTCTCCCCCCCCCCTTTCTACTTGTTCTTTTGGAGCGGGGGGGGGGGAGAACATGATACATAAATACCTGTCTTAGCATCAATGCATTTTACATAATTTGTACATAGTCGGTTGGTATCTGCGCGTTGACTTGTGATGGTGACTGGATTCTCAATGGCTCTGTGTAATGCTACCATCCAATACATCTGTGTAACAATCCTCGACCACGGACTCCACAACAGAAAAGAGACGCAATGATGCAAGAACGGGAAAGCGTTCTGTTTTCTACATACAGTAAAAGACACTTGTCATAGATACTCGGCCTCCCTAGGAGTCAGTATACCCACCGTCATCATCATGCCAAATTCGCGATTTGACCCAACGACATCCTCCTTCTCTCAGGTAAAGAGGGGAAGACAGACTTTCACACAAACGTCTTTGGAATAAATTCTCCGTATTCTTAATGTCACGCGCATCGTCCAGGTAATTCTTCTCCTTGTTTTTCCTTTCACTGTTACTGTTGCCTGCTCAAAATAAAATAAATAAAGGGTCTAAAAACGCAACGTTGCGGGTTTTGACCTGGCGTGTAAATGGATCTACAGGAACGAGACGTTTGGATAGAAGGAAAATGTTGGAACAAGGGTGTATAGTAGGCATGAAATGGGGTGTTGGAGAGAAGGAGATGTATGCCAAGGAGGCTGATGGGGGGAGAATGGCGGGTATTGTGCATGGGGTGATGGAATGTGGACGGGCTTTAGGTACATGAGATAATTGGACTTGTGCTTGGCTGGTTGTGGTGAGTGTAGTAAGAATATCTTTCTACGTGGTTCAGAAGCGTCTTATTCCTGGAGGCAGGAACAGAGAACCGTGATCGGGTTGTAGAAACGGCTGCTGGGAGGCAGGGCTGGGGGGGGGGGTCTGGACCTGCGTACAACAGAGCTGACTTTCATAATTAATGCAAACACTGTGCTAATCTTACCATGAAGACATGGCTATGCGCCGGAGACCCTGTATGTGCAAAAAAAAAATCATGATGGGTATATTTCGCCAACGTCGTGATTCAATAGAGCCGAAAACCAGTAAATCGGCACAATTTTCTCCAGCCTAAATTATCATTTCGCCCTGCTCGCCATCCACACCCGCGGTATCCTCCCCATCGTCTTCATCGAGATCTTCCAGCGGATAGGTCAAAATAGCCGCGACGTTACCCAAGCCTTCGAGTCGCTTCCCACTCTCGTGTAATGAGCTGAGGACCCGTACTTCACCACCCTCTACATCCCGCACTTGATCGACCAACTTCACCCACCGTCTTCGCTCTTTAATGTCCTGCGCGCGGAACAATGCATTGTTGATCATTAGCACGCCGCCTCCTCGGCCGACTGCGCCCTTGGCGACTGCGCGCTCCACCTCGCGCGGGCCGTACCACGCTCGGCCGTCGTCTTGCCGCATGAGCGTGTTGAATTTGTCCATCAATGCCGTTTCGCGCGCGAACTTGGTATCGGACAATTTGTTTGTTATCGCTGGCGACGAGAGCACCTCATTGAGTGAGTGTGTGTGCGCCGATGACGAGTGTGCGATGATGATCGTGGGTATGAGGGCCAAGAGTGGCTTATTGGTGGTTCGTATCGCTTCTGCCTTGATGTACTGTAGAAACGCCGACGCTACGAATCCTGGGCTGGCGAGTAGAAGTGGGAGCGTTTTGCCTTGGGGGGTGCTCGAAGTATTCGGTAGGTCAATTTGCCGTAGAAGCGTCGAGAGCGTTGTGGAGAAGAATCTGTCCATGCCTTTGCTGTGCCCATCGACGCCACCTCTCCTCTTTCTGGGTACGGATACCTCGATTTTTTGCCGTAATATCGTCTGATGTTCAGTAATCATGCATATATTCGCGGTGCCCTCTCCCAACACGACAGCCCATAGTTCCGCTCGCTTCGACGCGTCACATGCCTCCTTCAGCTGTTCTAGAGCGACGCTATCCCAGCCGTCTGCTTTTTCAATAGTAAACTTACGATTCAGCTCCAAATCGAGAGTATGGTGTTGCCCTAACTTGACGTGCTCGTTTTCTTTTGCTACGCGACCGGATACATGTAGTTGTTCCGAGCCAATATCGAAATCGGTCGACGTTACTGTGATAGTGAGGTCTAAAGCGATTCGCTGAGAGGATGTGGAGCCGGCATCCGACGTTTTTGAGACTCGGCGCACAGCCTTTGCGCGTATTCGATCGTGTTCTTGTATTAGGTTGTAGGAGTGCCACTGGGATAAATATCAGTATTGTGATACCTGGAGGGATTCGCATGCAAATATATTGTCGACTGTGTACGTACCATGTCCTCCGGTTCCTCGGGCAGCAGGGTGACGAAACCCGCGCCGGTTTTCTGTTCGATTTGGCTTTTGAGTAACTTCATGATAGTTTAGTTTAAAGGTACCCGTAGGTGCGCTGTTGGTAGTTGTGGTGGTGAAGGGATCGCCGATAGTTGCGTGAAGTTACCTGGGCTGCGTGAACTTTTGGTAGGTAGTGACGCAACCGCGAGATGGAGGGGCACTACCGGTAGTGCGGGTCCACGTATCGACGCACATCTCACCCTAAAGGTATACACTATCTTCTGCGTTGCGAAAGTATAACGTGAAATTCCCTAAGTACCTTTAGATATAAAGACAGTAAAGTCACATGGTGTCTTTGTATTACGACTCTGCCTAGCAGTAGGCATCACTATACTGAATAACTTAAAGGTTGATATTTGAAGAAAGCAACATTGCATAGCTCATGCAATCGCTAAATATTAAGATAAATATGTACAAGAACGATATCTCAACAAAGAATACATGCTCTACCTGGCCTTGATAATCTCAGCAGCCTTCTCACCAATACCGTACATGGTAGCCTGAAGATGGCAAGACGGGATGATCGGAATGATAGAAGCGTCAACAATAGACAAATGCTGAGTACCATACACCATCAACTTATCGTTGACACAGCCACCATCCCTCTCAGCCATCATGGGGCAAGAGCCAGATGGATGAGCAAGGGTAGGCGACAACATGGACTGCGCAAGCAGAGAGCTGTAAATCTCCTCGTCGGAAGTGTACTGAGCACCGGGGACAGTCTCGGAAATCTTCTTGCTGGCGAGCTCGGGGCGGGCCCAGACAGTGCGGAAGAATCGCAGACCAACGGCCATGATCTTGCGGTCGATAGGGTTGACAAAGGCGTTGTGGATGACGTTAGGAGGACCCTTGGGGTTCTTGGCGTTGATGTAGACGGTACCACGGGACAGGGGCTTCTCGACACCGACGAGGCCGTAGCTGCCGTCAGCGGGAACGGGGAACTCGGCGACGGCGGCGTCTTTGCGGCCGAAGATGTCGGCAATGACGGCGCGCTGCTTGGCGAAACCGCTGGCGAGCTTCTTGTTGTTCTTGTAGATGCTGGGAAGGTAGTCGGTCGCGGTCTGGCTGTTCAGGCTGCTGATGAGGGTCTCGGTATCGTTGGTCATATCGGGCAGGGAGATGAAGGCCAGAGCGTTACCACGGGCGTAGGTGTAAGGGCCGGTCTTGTGCTCAACATACTGTTCCCACGCAGAGGCGTTAAAGGTAGCGTTGGTCGTGAGCGAGTTCTGGTTGGGGAAGTAGTTGGAAGTAGTGTTGAAGACGACGGTGGCGTAGGGGTGGTCTTGGAAGTTGGAGCCTACGGCATCGAGCTCAACCTGCACCTTGATGCCAGCAGCCTTCAGGACGGACTTGGGGCCAATGCCACTAAGCTGGAGGAGCTTAGGAGTCTGAATGGCACCTGCAGCTAAAACGACCTCCTTCTTAGCGTAGAAGGTGGAAGTTTTTCCAGTCTTGTCAGTCACCTCGACGCCAGTAGCCATAATGGGCTTCTTCTTGTTATTAAATATGATCTTGTCGGCGGTGGTACCGGTGAGGATGTGGAGGTTGGCACGAGTCTGGATGGGGTCGTAGTACGCATAGCGAGCGTGTGCACGACGTCCGGTGGTCGCGTCCATGGTGTTGGCGTACCAGGAGGGACCATACGCTTCACCAGCGTTGCCATCCTCTGGGATGTAAATACCGGTGGCATTCCATGCCGTCCAGTAGTCCTTGATGTCCTCGTACTGGTTGGAGGTGATGGAGACGGTCAACGGTCCGTTACCATAGGTTGACTCATCCCAGGTAATGTTGAAATCTTTGACAACATCGGGGGTAGGAGGCTGGAAAGTGGTACCCTTGATAAAAGCCTCCTCCATTCCCTTCCATCCCCATCCTTTGTTGCCAAGAGCCTCCCACGCATCGTAGTCGGCAGCTGAACCACGGTCGTAGACCATGCCGTTGATGACTGATCCACCACCAAGGACCTTAGCAACGACGACTTGGTAAGACGTGTTACCGATGCCTGGCTCAGGCAGCGAATTGATGTTTTCCCAGATTAAACCCGCTGCGGAGGTCAAGTCATTGGCCTTGTACGGGATCTTGGTATTGTCGTTGTCGACATTGTCACCTGCTTCGACGACAAGGACCGTCTCTGTGCAAATTGTTAGTAACGCTTAAGCAATACGGGTGCCACAATACATACTGCTCTTGTCTTCGGTAATGCGGTTGGCTACAATCAACCCAGTAACACCGCCTCCTACAATAATGTAGTCATACTGAGGCTTGGCTGCAGCACCAAGAACAGGGGACAGGATCACAGCAAAGAGCTGGACAGCAACGGCTAAACGGGAGAATACAGGCATCTCGAAATCCAAGAATATTGAATTTAAACGAGTGTAAATTTTGGGTGCGCGCTGCAATGAACTTCCAAAGGATGCAGCCACTAGATGCTTTATACGGACCGAGCAAAATACTCACTCGCTGCTCGCATTGGTCGAGAACATACTCGCCACGTGGGAAAGCCAGTATTGCGGTGTTATCTTACCGATTTCGTCCTCAAAACTGGTTGACCCACTAATACCACGAGGGCAGACTATAGTCTGGTAAATTGTTTGTAGGCATTATGGCGCGGTGTTGGCGGTTGCCGTGTTCAAATGCGTTCTAGAATGCGAACGATAATCCTTTTAGGTAGGGGTTCGGGATTCTGAGCTTCCAAACAGGGCGCATAGAGATCATGCACTTGCTTCTCCCTGACTCCTGGTGAACATCAGGGACTTGTGGGCGCCGTGTCGGTCCGGGGCCGGGGCATCAATTTTCTTCCACCAGAGAAGATAAACTTACGGCATTGAAAATTGGTGCGAGGTACGTTCGGTGGGCTGATGTTGTTGTGGGTCAGTGCAAATCTCTGCAGCTCGTACTATGTACACCTAGAGCATGCAAACAGACCGAGTGAACGATTCATGGTCTTTTTGAGGCCGGAGTCAGGCCCCGCTCTTGGACGGGAGACAAGACACGGACAGATGTCCTCGGCTCCAGCCCAGCATGTGATTGAGTTTGAGCTACAGGTGTAGCAACGGCAGCGGCATACACAGTACTCCACATCTAAAATTTCATGGTCGTCTTCCAATCATAAGGAAGACCTAGTAGGGATCTCAGCCGATGCGACATGGGAGAGAAGGTGGCCAGACTAGCCCACTTTCGCTCAACGGCCCGCCAGTAAGGATTGCAGCCAATAGAAGGGATAAAATGAGGGTTATAATACGCTTCTAGACATGAAGTACAATCAAAGTCTGGAGTAGGCTCAGGGTCCCGTGAGCGCATTTTTAGTAAGGACATATTGCAAAGGGCTGCAGGAAGGATGCGGCTCCACTGGAACTCGGCAGGTAGGGCCGTCAGCAGACCCAAGTCTTTGATTGGCCATCTGAGCCCACCTCGGGTAACCAGGTACCGTGATTTCGGAGAGTGGGCGCCGTTTCGGGGTCAATGTCCTCCTCGCTTGTAGCACAACATTTCGCTAAGCTTTTGGTTGGTATATCATTGCCGTCCTTTGTTCCGGATATTTACTATGTAGGCTCCATGATTCCCAGTAAGGCACAGTGCGAGCACCTGCGGCGCACAATCGCGATGGTTGGCATCCAGTCGTATCAAGACTATCGAGGAGACGAACTTCTATAGACGCATTAGGGCCTCTCTCTGCACATCTGGAGTTGCTTCAGGGTGCTGGATCAGAGGCTTCTAGTGGCGATTGCGGCCGCTCGGAGTAGAATAGACCCGACCCCCTTGAGCTTGCAATCCTGCAGTCTTCCCTGTAGTTTGAGTTTTAGGCTCGGTTCGTTCGTGACTTGGGTGTACATGCGGGCGAACGAGAAGAGCCCAACGAGGTACCTAGGAATATCTCGTCTTCAGGCTCAGCCGCACCTTGACGTCGTCGTGTGAGCTCCAGTAAATAGACAATAGCAAAGCAATGCTGCGGCGTACTCAACGGCATCTCCTTCGTCACCAGAGCGCTGGAAAGGAATGAGGATTTCGTGGGGGATGGTGGCGCAAATGGTGGCTTCGGGTCTTTCTATCGGTGAACAGCGGACGGAGAATTCCAGGGCAGGCTTCTAGCTGGCACGCTAACATCACTAGCGCCATTAGCTCCGTCCGGTCTGACATTCGCTCCACCTCTTCCACCATGCCCCATCTCATGGTGCGATAGACGAAGGATTGCGCAACATGGTCCATGCGGCAATACCGAGAATGGTGGGACGATGCGAGATCGCACGTTTACTCTCAGGCCCAATGACCGGGTAAGTGTGCCCACTGAGTGTCCCACCAGCGTTGCAACTACCGTGTGCGAGCCGTAGACCTGCAACCAGATCTACAACATGCGTAGTCGTTTTCGAATGTTCTCCTGCTCATACATAGCCACCGTTCCTTCTCTACCTGTTCCGCTGTGTAGCGTACACTTGATTCATGGAGTCCCGCCTGCCCAGCTTCGTGCCATAATTGGGTCAATCTGCAGCATGTGGGGCCTCAATTAATGCGGCCTCACTGCCAATCCAGCTCGGAGTGCGTAACCCTAAGAGGCACACCCAGAGATCCCCCGTACTGGGACGCTTCGAAAGACGGTCTCGAGCGAGTGCACCTTCTATGATCGATCTGGCGGCCCTCTCCCGTCATCCGCAACCGTGCTGTCTAGCTTTCGCCAGTTCTGACCCAGTATGGCCGACACGAGAGATGAGTGGCGCTGAGGAATATACTTGACAACTCCCGGCGCTCACCCGTCCGTCAAGTGGACGCTTGTCTTTTCTTCTTGCTCACCGATTGTGACTTTAAGGTTCCATGCCATAGTGTACTCCAAACAATCCAGCCGCAGTGCATCATGGACGACACAGGCACACAAGAATGGCCGAACAAACGGATGAAGATCCTTGTCCCGATATGGACCTTAATGCTGATCAGCACCGCATTCTTGATATGGAGAGTCGCGTACGGACTGCGATCGCGCAAGTTCATCGTTTGTGATTACCTGTTGATCATAGCCACTGTGAGTTGCGGCACCTCAGCCCTACAACCCACACCGATGGTATGCGATTCGACACTGACGCGCCTATCTCAGTCTCTTAATATTACAGCGACATCGCTCAACCAGGTGGTTGTGAACAATGGTCTTGGACGCCACATTATGGACCCGTCGGTTCTCCCTAACATCAGAACCTACAGCTACTATCTATGGATCACACAAATTATTAGTAAGTTTGCAGCACCATGCTCTCATCCCTTGATTGCTGACAATGGACGTACAGACATCATTGCCGTTGCTTTCTTGAAGTGGTCCATTTGCGCCTGGCTGCTCGTTCTAAACTTTTCCACACTGTACCGCGTCATCATTTGGCTTTCCATCTTGATGGTTACCGCCTTCAACTTCCTTGCACCGGTTTTGACGCTGTTCGGATGTATACCCCTGGAGCGAAACTGGAACTATGGATACGCTGGAGAAAGCCATTGCTGGGCAATAGGCACACTCGGACTCTCCTACACCCAAGGTGTCAGCAACATCATAACCGACGTAGTGTACATGGCTGCACCTCTGATTTATCTTTCGCGCATCCAGTTGAATAAGCGAACGCAATGGGGTATTCGCATCGTATTCTTGCTCAGTATCCCGTAAGTGAAATAGTTCACAGCGCCTGCCAATGAACCACTACTAACGTCCTGTAGTGCAACGATATGTTCAATCTTCAAAACCATTGAACTCAAGACAATCACCAAAACGCAAGATCCAACATGGGACGGCGTTTCCCTCACCATCTGGTCCAGTTCCGAACTCTCCATCGGTATCCTCATTGCGTCGCTCCCACCACTCCGCAAAGCATTCGACCACATGTTCAAGATGATCCTTCCCTCGACCATCACAGGCTCAGGTAAAACACCACAATACGGCTATGCTCGCTCAACCGCCCCGGGAGGAAACAGTATTCACATGAATAACTTCCAGGGCAGCAAAGCCTACCACTCCAGACTACCCGGCGAGAGCATTCTAGACAGCGACGACGACAGCGATCGCGCCATCTTGCCAGACGACGAGCACAAGGGCCCTGGTATCATGAAGAGTACCAACGTCCAAGTCATTGTCTCGGAAGATATCGAGGAGGCAGGGAGTAGTTCGAATTCAAAAAGCGGCGAGAGCCCCAAGACATATAAACCGGAAATCGAGTGGGCGAGTCCGCACCTGGAGAGTGGCGAAGCACCACATCGCCAGGCTCGGTAATGAGAATATATTTTAACGACGGTCTAAAAGTGAGATTTCGTTTGTGTATATAGTTTAGGTTTCTGTTGGATACCTATGCTGTTATGTATATGATGCAATAACATCATGCATTGAGCTGTTAGCTCAATGACACTAAGTTCTTCGAAGCGATGCTTCTGCAAAGAACTACCGAAAAACAAGCTTGCCGTGGTAATTACATATCTTTTTAGATCCCTATTCTCGCATTCATGACGTGGGTGGAACCAAATGCTTCACGCATTGCCAACCATGTAAATCTACTTTGCAGTAGAAATACACCCCAAACAGACACGCACGAAGCACTCCCTCTTCACCTCTCTTTGACGCGTAGAACGATGACAGAATTAACGACTTTAGTCCAGGGATGGACTTCAGCGAGGATCTCGAAACCGATTGATTGGAGGTCTTCAGATAGCTCCAGTATCTACGTTATCGTTAGTCGTCCTGCCTCTGATGACTATCACGCTGAGCCACGGTTGTGAACTTACTGGATACAACACACTCCGCATGCCCTGCGCACTTCTCGCCACTACCAATGTCCCCGGCGCCAACTTCCTCGCCATACTGCTTAGTATGCTGAGTTTCGTGTAAGTATCCGTGCCGACAAGTGCAGCAAGGAAGACAACCTGGGATGATTGCCATTCAGAATTTGATAATGCCGATTCTTGCGTAACGTCTTCACAGGCGAAACTCATGTGTTTTTCGTAGCCTATTCGTTTACATAACGATTCGCTAACTTGCAGCGCGGAGGCGTCGCGATCCAAATTGTACACTTGCGCCATGGGATAGCGATCCAAGAAGCAGAGGGAGGTGAGTGGTAATGGACCGGATCCGATGAAAGTGATTTTGGACGGGGGCGTGGGGAGGAAAGCTTCCATAGTCGAACATTCCAGGCGGGAGAGGTCGACGTAATTTTGGTGATAGGGGAAAGTTTGGAGAACGGTTGCAGGTGTTTGGCTTTTTGCTGATGATGGTTAGAATTCTAGTAAGAGATGTATGTTGTGGAGTCGAGTTGTGCTTACTGCTGAGATCGTTGAGCATGCGCTTCGCCCAGAACATTTCCAGCTCTCCTTCGGCTTCTGAACATAGCGGTCGCAGATTGGAGCACAGGCTCTCTATGCCGGATATGCGGAAGAAACATGCTGTAAATTCCGCACCATAAGGTACAACGCAGAGGTTTACGAGCCGTGTAAGAAGAGAGTTGACCTGCTCTGAAGGCGCTAACGACGACAGTTCGCTGAGTACCGTGTATATGTTTCTGATCTCAGAAACTAACTGGTGCGCCTCAGCACTTGTTGCATTCGGTGTGACGGGAGGAGTGACGGAAAGAGACTTGACAGGGGTAGTCGGCTTGGACAGTTCCGCTGTGGGTTTATGCTGGATGGCCGCCATATTAGAATACTTGTGATACTGTAGCTTTTATTTATTTTGTTGGAAAGTAGCACGTTATTTGAGTGTGATCAAGATGCAAACTATCAGTTTGGCAAAGTTTTATACGCTACTGTCAATGTCAGCTGCGGCGTGGGGAAAAAGCAACACGGACGTGCGTGTAGGTGTAGACTAGGAAATTTCTTTTCGAGTTTGCCATGTGTCAAACGTATAAGGCGGTAATATCATTTGTCTGGTTGGATGAGCACCATGATGGTCGTGTGGGATCATAAGTTGTGCTAGGGATGACCCGACATTCAAGCGGGATCTAAGCTCAATGTAGTACAAATGTGTGGGTTTAAATGCCTGTTGGGCATAAAGCGTTGAAGACAGACCTGTAAAACTTACTCCTGAAGCAAGGACGCGTTACGACCCGCATCTTCAGACCTTAACGGAAACATGCAGATCAAAAAAACTTTCTCTTGCCGATGGCCTATCGCTTGAGTTATAAAAGAAGCAGAAGATTGCTTGACGGGCGCCCGAGCCGCTCAGTCGCGCGTGCAATGTCAATGGCTTGCCGAGCTGATGTCAGGCGTGGAGTCGTTGACCGGTTGGAGGAGGTCTCGCCGCTCAAACTCTCTACCAAGAACGATTTTCATGGCCGAGCCGTCAATAGACTCGCTTGCCGCCCACCCACGTCTCTTTCACTGTCGCCTTTCGTAATGACTCCAGGTCCATGGATTCCAGTTGCTCGTCAAGAACAATCCAATCCGCATACGCCCCTGCTTCGATAACACCAGCTTTACCTTCGAGAAATGCACCATACGCAGCATTGACCGTAAAACCCTCCAGAGCTTGCTCGAAAGTGAGGGTCTCTTCAGGGTACCAGCCAATCTTGCCACCATTTGGATCCAAGCCTGTATGTGGACTTCGTCGCGTGATCGCCGCGTACATTCCTTCGAAGACGCTCACAGGCTCGACGGGGAAATCACTTCCGAGGACTGGACGAAGTGGCAGTAGTGACCGCATTCTGTACGCTTCATCTTTTGTTCGTCGCTGGCCGAGCCTACTTTCCGCATATCCCATGTCCGAGGTCGCGTGCGTGGGCTGTATTGACGCAATAATTCCAAGCTCTAGCATCCGACGCTGGTCATCTGGATGGATGATTTGGGCGTGTTCGATGCGGAAACGATGTTTAGCTTGGCAGTCGCGGGGGTTAGTGTGGGGGCACAAACTTTTCAGGGCTGCTTCAAACGCGTCAACCGCAAGCCTATTAGCAAGATCTCCAATAGCATGGATGTTGACTTGGTAGCCTGCCTTTACGGTCCAATCATGCGTTACACGTGACAGCGTAGTAGCGTTGACTAGTAATGAGCCGGAGGACTCCGGTAAGTCGCTGTACGGCTCGATCATAGCTGAGCCCCAAGAACCCAAAGCTCCATCTGTGCATTGTGAGTATGTTGATAAAAATCGGATCGTCAGTACACACCTCCGAAAAGCTTGACGCTCTTCACATGAAGTTTTCCATTGGGAGTGGAAATCTTCTTGACTGCCTCAGGGCAAAATGTGTTCCGGACATCGCACTCAACCATGGCGTTAACTCTGATAGTCCAGTCCGGATCGTTTGCAAGCTCTTCATAGAGCTCCAATTCTCCCGGCACCACGCCGGCGTCATGAATCCCAACGATACCGTACTTGTTCAAGTCAGACATCGCAGTCTTAATGAACTCGGTCTTGCGTGCTTTGCTGGGCTTTGGATAATATTGCAGGACGATATCCATGGCGTTGTCGCAGAATACACCCTTTGCTGGAATATCGCCTCCTGGAGGTATGGTAAATGATGGAAGAAGATCGAGTACCTTCTCGGATACCCCTAAGACAGGTGTGTTGAGTCAGAGATATTCATGCGTGTTTTCTCTTACAATTACTTACATATGCAATGAACATCAACCTACATTGAAGTCAGTAAACATCTCGCTTGCACGTTGTAGAGGAAACTGACACGATCGAGCATGACAAAGAGATCTTTGAAACCGTCGTCTATTTCTAGATCTGCCTACTTGAGTTTTTAGCAATAATTCAATTGTTACGGTTAGTTCACAACCATCAGATGTAACGTACTGCGGTTGGCCACCTCCCCTCGAAATGGACTTGATCCCAACCCATGCCTCTCAGCCACTGTTCACTCGATCCCTTTTCCGGTCGCACCAACTTATACTCAACCAGTCTCTTTTTTACCTCGTCCATTGAGTCGGCACCAAAAAGACTCACAGAATCTAGAGACTCTCCAAACTGTACCAAGTGACCGTGTCCATCCCACAGGCCGGGATACACGTACCCAGTACGTGCTTGTTTGACCGCATCATAGCTTGACACATCTACGAAGACGCTCGAAAACTTGCCGTCATTGACGGTGAAGCATTCTGCTCGCGGAACTTTTGACGATAATGTCCTGATGTCCTTGTAGCAGAACGTCGGTACGAACAAATTTGGAAGTAGCGTGGAGGGTACGTATTCGCTGATAAAGGCCGGGAGGCCGAGCTGATAGATTAGAGCAGCCAGAATTACAGGCAAGGATACCGAAAGGAAAGTGGAAAGGGTAGGCATGATGTCCTTCCAAATGCTGTTGACGATGGTGGATGTTCATGTCACCAACGTCGTGGTCACCAGTAGGGAAATCTTGGCTATCGATAAGAGAGGACCGATGTCGCGACTGAAAGGAAATCGGAATCACCACCGGCCTCTTATCGCATCTTGGAACATTTGACTTATCGCGTCGCGTCTCAATTGAAAGTCGCAGGTACTCAAGGACCTTCACGACATGGCAGTATTCTGGTCAATTCTCGAAGTCTGCGCCGCGGTGTGCTCACGTGATTTCGATGGCGCCGCCCTTACTGGCTCCTCAACCGCAAAGCAGTAGCCAATCAATAGGATCCCGCCCACAATAGGCACATATCTTTTGTATGGTAATTCTCACGAGTTTGCTCGTGCTCGATTGATAGATCTGAACTGTGTCGCGTCACGAATATGGCGCCCAATCGGAAAAGGGCGGTGAGAGAAGCTACCTAAGCAGGCGTCCTGCATTTCTTCTTCACAACTCAACACGCATTAGGCCAATGGCCCCTCTTCCGCTTCGCGGATCTGGACGCAGCTCCACCCTAGCTCCACCTTGGCACAAATGAAGATTGGATGGGAAAGCCAAATGCTGAACGAAAGGCTAGGCTTCCAGCGAGACTAGAGTGGGGGCTGAATGCTAATAATCCTACACGACATATGCCGAAACCTTTGCAACTTTCTATTTCGATAGTAGACTTTGCATGTCGGGTCACACGACTTTACGCATAACAGATGGCAACGACTGAGCTTGACGACCTTCGGACGCAGCTAGAGTCGCTTCAGCGCTCTCATGATGCGCTACTGAAGAGCTTGTCTGCAACGAACGACACCTTTAAACCATCCGATGCCTCACAACTTCGCCGCACATCTACACGACATGGCGGCGACGCTATCTTTGCCGATACTTCGACACTATCTGATGACAGCAGCGACGATGAAGACGACTTTTTCGTCCAAGACGAGTTACCCTCCCACTCATTCGACCATGAACATCTACGCGAGCATTTGAAGACACATAACTGGACTGAACATGGCAGAGAGATCCTGGCACCAATCATTTCCGATCCCGCGAAACTTACCAAACAACCTCACCTCTTTCACATGGGACCTGGGCCAGCAGACGATCGGAGCCATTATTCACACTTTCAAGTTTACAACGTCGGGCCTAATGGCTTGCCTGAGCTGATTGAAGTGACTGGTCCTGAAAATAACATGAGTCGAGCAACTGAGATTTGGCATGCACTGCGGGATATCGGCAAGCAACCGGACGAAAAGGTGGTCGGCCGCATCACCATAGCGCGAGAACCTTCACCAATCTTATTTGGCGCTCTGCATCTGACACTGCATGATGCTTTCGACATGGACGAGCTGTTTCAAAATTTGGTCGAGACGGAAGCCTCATCCGCGCACATGTTCCGGGCCTTCAATCAGAATCCCAAACAACAAAGATCCTTCTTTTTCAATTTTGAATACTATACCATTGTTGGAGAAGATTGTGTGCCGATGCAATGGCAGCGTACGGATAAAATAACGGACCACTCCGATCATCACATACCACTTTCGCGATGCAGTGCCGTTGTGGCCCTGGTTCTATATGACGACAAACCACGCCGCATTCGTAACAGAGGAAGACGTGCGAAAACACAGTTTGGATGGGTGCACGATGTTTGGTCGCCATGGCAGGTTTTACAGCTTGAGAGTTTTGCGGACTGGAAGTCGACACCGGCAAATGGGACCCCATACACCTTCGAGACTGGCCACAAGTTCCTCAATGGTGCAGAAGCGTTCCTCTATGCTCTGCTGACAGAATATCGCGATGCCAGGAAGAGATTTGACGAAATCTACAAACGCATCACCGACCTGGTTACTCCACCCTTGGGCTTCCTCTTTAGCGAGGAGTTACGGCGGGCCCGGTTATTCGAAGACAAGGATTTTACTTGGATCCGCAGATACTTTTACGCCCATCAAACGTTAGGTAATGTCAACAACAGTATCAAATCCATGATCGACGCTTTCGAAGATACTTTCACCGATGACATCTGGGAAGGTCAAAACAAGACGCTATGGCCACTTTTCGAGGAGTCGCCGCGCAACGACCACTGGAAGCGCCGTTTGCGGTCGCTGAGACTACAATTCGAACGAGAAATGAAGGAGCTCAGGACCATTATTGCGGAAAACAACGAAAGACGCCATGAGATTGAGACATTGCAGGAGCAGTTGTTCTCTGGTACTAGCATCCAGGAGTCACGGAAATCTGTTGAGCTCGCAGATGTCACCGTACATCAAGGGTACAACATCAAAGTCTTGACCATAGTCAACCTTTTTTTCATGGTATGTTAGCATTACTGAACTCCAATGTCGCATACACAAAGAGCTAAGTGATGAATAGCCTCTCACATTCGTAACCTCTGTCTTCGGTATGACAAACATGCCCGGCGAAGGATCGCCGCTCTGGCCATTTGCAATCGTTCTGGTGGCAATTTGTATACCCTTCTTCAGCATCATCGGCTTTCTCTCTACCAATTACGGCTACAGCATCTGGGTCAAGAAAACAAAAGAACTCTGGCGGTGGTTGCGACCGAGGCCACAGTCAAAGAGTCCGAACGACACGGACTTGGAGCCGTCAACGTATGTCAATAGGACTTTATCGACAGAAGAGGGGATGCGGTCGAGATTGAGGGAGGGGGACGGCATCAGTGTGGGGGTGAGTGTATCGAGAAGAAAATCAAGCCAGAGACCAGCGCCTAGTCATCCGCACATCCAACGCATGGTGGAAAGGATGGGGGATGGAAGGGAAAGCGGGCTGACGCGGATGGGAACAGTTGCGCATGGCGCTAAGTCCGACACGGAAAAAGAGAAGAACCTGAGCACAGGAAGAGATGCTGTTATCGATATCAGAGAATCTTAATGCCGTTCGTTGCGAAACTTGAAGCACGCATTATATGTCGAAAGCGCTCAATCCGTCCAAATCACTCCCTCCACTCCATTCCTCAGGCATACTCCAGTCATGGCCATCTCCCAGTGGCATGAAATCCAAATTAACCCCTTCAATTCCACCGCCTCCGCTACCTCCGCTACTACGATCGTCGAATGTGCTCATCTCCGGGAAATGCGCACTACGAAGTGGCAACATAGGATCCTGCGAATCGATATCCGCGCCCATCCAAGCCCCCGACTTTCTATTCGCATTACGGGAAGGCGACAGTGTAGTAGAAGAAGTAGAAAAGCTGTGAGCAAGCTCAGGAGGTTCAGACAGGCTAGGCCAACCCGTACTACCGAATTCCGAATGCGGCGTCACTAAGATATATCCATCGTGATTCTGACATGACGGGTCGTCGAAGCGAGGCGGCGGAGGGGCTTTGATGCCGAGTCCGCTGTGTCGGCCGAGATCAGATGACGGCACACTCATAGTAGTGCTCATACTCATTGTTCTTATTTTTCTGTTTCCACCTGTCCCTGCTCGCGGTCTTCCGCTACTGGTCTGCCGTTTCTTGGCCCATAGTTGGCTCTCGGGAATGTCAGCGTCCATGTCTATTGTTCTGCCTCTCCGCGCGGGTACGGTCGAGGGCGTGGGCTTGTATAGGTTGAAGGAGGTGGATTTGGCGGGTTCGGGGCCGCCACGTAAGTCGATCATTACGGCACGGAGGACGGTGGACATGCGTTCTGCGGGTTGGTAGGTGGATGCCATGTCTGAGAGGGCTGTGGAGAGACACTCGAGGTATTGCATGTTGTTGGCTCGGGAGATGGGGTCTTTTATAAAGGCCAGGGCTGCTACGAGGGCGGTTGCTGCTGTGCCCTGGGGAAGATTTGTTAGTAAGTATTAAAAATAAAAAGTGTTGGCTGGAACCTACAGCATGTTGGATGCCGGTCACGAATATCTGCTTTGTGTCGAACCGCTGCCGATGTTGCCAGTATATCCTGGCTACGCGAATAGCGTGTTTGGTGCATACTGTCCTGCTCAACGCGGAGAAATGGTCGTCAGGTCCATTCTCGTTCCCTGCTTGGTCTTCATACAGCGCGAATGGCCGATGGAGCAAGATCAAACTAGCATGGTATTGCTGATGCAATAGGAAAAATGAAAACGGAGCGGTCGCGATATTATCTGGTGTCCAGCGCAATTGCTCCGGTAACCTGGCGTACCAACTGCTAAATTCGCGGTCTAGCGCTGCCATGCGCATGTACTGATTTCGATCCACAGTGGTTTGTGAGTCAGACATAGCGTTCTGGAAGCGATGCAGATCCATATTCTCAGTTATCTTGCCCGCGAGCTCCATGAGGTCGAGAAGTACTTCGTAGATCATAGTCTCCATACTCTTTCCTAGTCCAGCAGGACGACATGTACCAAGCCGCTCAAACTGCTTTGTCAGGTGGTATATTTCGAGATCGGAAGGTTTCATTGACGTCGGACGACCCAAGAAAAGTGCCCAGTACTTATCGTAGATGACGCATGCCCAGAGAGTCATTTGGCGAATCTCGACCTCGCGTTCTGGGAGGCCTGATAGTCTTGTATCGAGGTGGAGACTATGACTATGTAAAGTTAATATACCGTTCACTGTCTTTTAATAGGGACATACCCAATGTCGAAAGCAAGTCGCACAGCCATCCCGCCGTACATCCAACCCAGATTATCCCTACCAACGCCGCACTCGAGATCACCCAACAGAAGTAATGCGACTACGCTCGGTATTCCACCTGGCCGCTCCAACTCGTGCTCAAGCATGTACTTTGCTTCGCGATGCAGCGTGCTCTCCATTCCCGGTAGGCCGATCCTCCTAATATCAAATCTTTCCTTATTCGCAAAGCGGTAACCCATAGCCAAGACACACACGTGCAAGAAACCAGAATAGAACTGTGTGCGACCCATCTCACGATCCTCATTAAAGGCATCCTGGTGCAGAACATGAATGACAGCATTGTAACATTGCCAGAAAAGATCCATAAGATAGCTGTATGTCTCCAGAGGAAGTGAACGGATGATCTTGTCAGCGCGTCGAGCCTGCTCGTTCATTTCTTGGGCTGGGCTGAAAGAGTTGATCGGCTCGGAGTGTACATGGCAGTTGGTTGTTGGACCGAAGTAACGAAGGCGGCCGTTCAGTTGATCGAAGCTGAGATGACCACGCGTAGAGAGGAGACGGTTCACCATACCATCTTTCTTCGGAGGTGGTAGCATAGATGGTGAGCCAGCGCTTTCTGTGTCGCCGTTCGAGAAACGAGGACTGTTGGTCTTCATTTCTTGAGGTTCGAATTCGGGGTAGTCGTATTGGGGACTGGAATGACTGGCTGAACTGGAGCTATTTTCGTTGCTGGCTACTTGGTGATCATTATATGTTCGCACAGGAGACGTGCAGTCTTCGTCGAGCTGAGGATTGTGACGGGTCTTGGGAGGGTGGTTTGCGGGGGGTATCTCTTCGCCTCGTTCTATTAACATCGCCTCTAATAGTGCTACGCGGTCGGTGAGGGAACACATGTACGCCCTCGAGATAGGTCTACAGAGGTATCAGCTGGGAGCAAGCTAGGAGAACCATGTTACAAACCGTCGTCGTTCGTCGTCGTTCTTGATGATGCATTTCACATCTGACCGTTTACACTGTGTACACTCCTTATCACCGGGAGGTACTACACACTGCGAAGCCGTCAGAACTAATCGTGAAAGCAACTAGACCAAGCCTACGCGGATTCGGCGATCTCGACACGAAGCGCAAGCGACAGACGCTCTGTGTCGAGGTTTTGGAGACTTTCCTTTCAAGGAACCCTTCTCCGATGCATTCTGCTCCTGTTTGCTACCAGGCTTGGGAACTGGCTCCTGTGAACACGGACGCTGTTCGCTCATGTTATTTTCTGATACCGTTCTACTCTTGCTAGCAATCGATGTTGTCGCTCTTGGTATGAACTAAAATTACAGTCTCGCAGAAAACAGTCAGTAAGAGTAAACACTGGTGTATCGTACGACGTTGTGAGCGTTGTGTGAAGATATTGCGCAAATCCGATAGCGAAGACGACTCTCAAGTCTTAACTTCGGCTGCTGCAAGCATGGAGTGACCCAGGCCTAGTCTAGTCTTCAACGTCGACCACTAAATGTTGGAGAGGATCAGGCGTTCGGCTCGTAGAGGTGGGGCCCCGCAGTTTACTCTACTGGGCGGCTTTCACGCTTTGCGCCCAGGCTGGCAGCTCGAAAATTTCGATGTAAAGCAGGCAAAACGGACTGACATGTACCTAGCGATGGCGTCGGCTCGACATGCTCGTAACGACCTGAGTACCTGATCCGACGAAGCATAATCTTCAAACAGTATATACTTGCTCAATCGAGAACACATGCTCCAAGGCAGACTTTCTGCAGGGTTCTTTTTTCTTCTCCACATATTCATTAAACGTAGCATTACATCGCGGATCGCACGATTGGCACGAAGAGTCGCTATGTCGCTTCGAGAGCATTCCCACATGGGCTTATGGCGTCAGTAGTTCGCATCTATGCTGGGTCTGGGGCAGCTCTGCATTCACTCAAGGCCCAGTTGCAAGCCATAGCGCACTGTAACGTTGTACCTATACAATGGTAGTCGGAAGATGGCGAGTCGTAAATGATGCGGAGTAAGCGTTTCAATGAGTGGGGTCGAAGCTTGCGATTGGCATGGCGGGGTTGTGAAGCTAGTGACCATCGCGATGTTTGCTTCTTGGCGTTCTTGTTGGGACTAGGAAGCGAGCATCCTAGATATGCACCCATGGCTGTTATCAAGCTAACAGTAAGTCGCTATAGCTCAGCACGCACGACAGGCTCCCAGCGAACTCAGATAGGCACCGTGCGTAGTTCGGGGTCCTGAATAACCTACAAGCTACAACGTCAACAATCTTGACTCCCGCCAAGACACATGGACGAAGCAGTGCAACAAGAATCAAAAGGCAACCGGTTTCGTAGAGTTAAAGTATGAACCCGAACGGAAAACGCCCAGCACGCTCGGACACACATGGAAAGAAATAACCCGAAATTCGGGCCCAGAACTAGCTCCACTGACCGACGGTACGCCTGATTCACCAAGACATGTCTTCTCAGCCCCACTCACCCACCCACTCAATTTGTTTCCAAGTACTTTATTCAATATTCCACTCATGGTCGTCGTTCCGGATATAGGGGCTCAGACCACGCAAGTCTCTTACAGCCGTGGCCTTCACATCGCCATTGCCTAAGAAAGCAAATCGGTTCTTGTACCTGTACACGTAGTCGTAGTCTTCCCAAAGCGGTGTCTTGATGGATTCGAGGAAATGAATCGTCTCCATTACATGAGTCAGTCGTGGGCAGCTCGATGCGGGGTTGATAAAGGATACGCCACAAGGGCCGGGGATGCGCGGCGCTAGCAATAATTGATAGGTGGATATATGGAGCAAATGATTCTGTTCTTGATTTGCCCGTTCTTGAACCAGCTCCAGCACTCCTCCTGCCACACTGTCGTCTTGTGGAATTCATCGAAATACGTATAAATCTCATCTAGAGCATCCTGCTTCACACTCATTGCCTTGACACCCTCGGTTCGTATCTTCTTCATGCACTTAATGCTGTATTCCACTGTTGTCTCAATCGAAGGTATGAGTGTACCATTACTCCATGTCGCACCTGGCCCAACTATGGTATAAAAGTTTGGGAACCGGGGAGCGGATACACCCATGTAGAGGTTGGGACCGTTGGTCCAGTCTTCCTTGATGGATACGTTGAAGCCGTTGCGGACCGTGAAGGCGGATCGGAAGGCGACTTGGAAGCCGGTGGCGCAGATGATAACATCGAGTTTGTGGATCTTGCCGTCGTCAGTTTCGATACCTTCTGGAACCACTGGGTCGATCCCGTCAAAGATCGGGGTAACGTTATCTTGCACTAGGGCTTCAAGAAAACCGTCGCCGGGTGAGATGAGCCGACAGCCGACGGACCATTTGGGAATGATGAACTCTTTGAGCTTTTCGTGACCGGGACCTATGCGATAGTGCATCTCTTCTGTAATGCCGCCCTTGAACTCGTTCTGAAGTTCAGAGTTTTGCTGGTACATTCCGAACAAGGTATTGATCTCTGCTTCGATCTTTTTCCGGAACTCCAAGTGATACTCTGGGTGTTCCTTGAACTTCTTGGTATCGGCTTCGGTAAAAGTGTACTGTCGTTGTCCAGGATCTACGTCTTGCCCTTTTTGCCAATTGCTGTTAAGGGCGCCGACGCCAAAAGGAGGCGATATCCATGTCGGACTCTACATGTAGACTTCTAATCCCTTCACGACCTTTTGAAGTAAGGGCACGATTTGGACACTGGTCGAACCGAGGCCGATGACGGCCGCTTTGATGTTTGTGAAGTCAACGCTGTGGTCCCAGCATGCGGACTGCAGGACGGGACCCTTGAAGTCATGGAGGCCTTCAATATCAGGCCACCCCCAGTTGTTGAGAATGCCTATAAACAAAAAAACCATGAATGAAGTATTTCGATGGCAACTCACCCGATCCATTAACCAGGACGTGTGCCCAGTCCTTTCTCATCGAGCCAGACTTTGAGTTCCTGATGGTAAGGCTGTAGAAACCATCATCATCGTTCCACTTCGCTTCCTCGACCCTGCTGTTCAACTGCATTCGTCCTTCAGTGCCACATATACATGTGGCCATCAAGCGTGATACCAACAGCAGCCGCGTGAGCGATAGGATCGGATTCGAGGAGCACAGCTTCGAGTTCTGCAGGTGCGACCTGCAAGCCGTTGGCTTTGATGAGCTCTTGGGTAGTATTAGCACTCTATTTTTCACGATGAACGCAAGCAGGCAAAAGTGGCTTACCTTCTGTCGATCGACTATCCAAAACCATCCATTCTTCACTATAGCAAAGTCACTAGATTTGAGGCATCCATCTGGTGATGTAAACTTCTTTGTCGTGCTTGAGTTGCGCCAGTAGCCGAGATATATATGGGGACCACGGACATGGAGCTCGCCCGGTTGCCCTTCACAGACTTCGTTACCATCCTCGTCAAGGAGCATACATTCGCAGTTTGACTCAATTGACCCACGTTTCCGGAGCTGCAGTGTACCAGAAGCGAAAGCAAACTCAGCAAAGATCAACCTTACTCATTCACAGTACCTCCCGGCACTTAAATCTTTCCGCAGGTGACCTCCGTCATCCCCCAGCCCTCAACGATTTCGCATTATAGCTTCTTACTTATCTCATTCTGGAGCTCCTTTGATAACGGTGCAACACTGCACAAGATATCGGTCACGCTACTAAGGTCATACTTGGCCCTCTCCGGTCTCTTGTTGAGCAGGACCATAATTGGTAGCGCCACTTGCAGGTGTGTAACTTTGTGCGTCTGGATCACCCGCAGAAACTCCTCAAACTCGAATCTCTTCATGATGAAGCAAGGTATCTGAAGATTCAGTGTCATGACTATATTATAAAGCTGCCCGTAAGCATGGTACAGAGGTAGAGAACTAATTCAAGTCTCCTGCGCCGAGTATCTGAATTCCATGGCTTGTTGAGATACCGCATGAAGATCATCTGTTTCAGGTTTGCGATCAGATTCTAATGGCTGACTTCGACACCTTGGGTAGCCCAGTAGTACCGGAGGAGCAATTGACTATAACTGTAGTAATGGCTTCTTCGCGTGAATATAACTTCGGAAAGGTATATGTTTTGCTTTCAGCTGGGGATGGTAACATGTCTCTCCAGTCTTTGCAGCCTTCGATAGGCGTACAGGGCTCATCTAAGAAAAGAAAAACAACTCCGTCTGGAAGGCCTGCGCCCTTGGCTGCTGCTACGGCTGCTTTGGTTAACGTTGAATGTGCTAGGAGAAAACTGGCTTCTGCATTTGCAACTTGGTGTATCATCTCTGGATGTTATAAGCGTAGCGTCTGCTGCGCTTGCATCATAATCTCACCAGAGACCGTGTATGCTGGGTTTGC
Source organism: Alternaria sp. 'sect. Undifilum' (assembly GCA_024321975.1). Lineage (NCBI taxonomy): Eukaryota > Fungi > Ascomycota > Dothideomycetes > Pleosporales > Pleosporaceae > Alternaria > Alternaria sp. 'sect. Undifilum'. The sequence continues at coordinate 12,595,074 of JAJJZI010000001.1, forward strand.
GTCGTTAAAGATTCGCTTCGATCCCATAATTCCAAGGTAAGCTACAGGAACGAAGATGTGGTTCGGTGTAAAGATCATCACCACCTCCCCTGCTTTGCGGCTGATGCGATCTAACCTAACGCCAATCGTTTCGACCATTGTAGCAACAATTGTGGTGTAAGGTGCTGGGCCGTGTCCTCAAAGTCAATCCAGATTGGTGTATCTGAAGGCACTGCTCCTTGACGGAACAGATAATCGAGCAGATTGCACTTTGAAATGTCAATAACTGGGAAGGAGGACGAGAAGGGCATTGTTGCGGTTTGGGAAAGAATTCTGGGGCTCAGTCAAGGTAGAAAAAAGATACAAGACAATCACGACGGCCTCGAAGCCAGACAAGGACAGATGCGAATATATTCACCATGAAAAAGTCGCTTATCATAAGGTCAATCATGGGAGAGGACGCTGGTCCCTGGAGGTAGCCTATACGATCAGAAACAACACCAACGCGTTCTAAATCATCCCATTAGGCTCAAGAGGTCTCGGCCTTCACACTGCGACGGACTTTCTTCTCGCTGGCGTAAATAAAATCTTCATCTCTGCGCGCAAGCGGTCGAGAAGCTCAATCAGCTGCCTGTAGCTGGCACAGCGGTTGGCGTTGCCGCCAATGTCGCCAACACAGGAGAAATTGAGAGGTTGTTAAAAAGGATACAGGAGACCAACGAGAAGTTGGACATCCTAGTCTGCAACGCTGGAGCGAGTTGGGGAGGCCCGTTCGATCCGACACCAGATTGGTCGAGCAGAGTGCTAGACCGTAACGTTCGGAGTATCTTCAATATGGCGCGACTGTAAGTTCCTCCTTCAAGAAAATTATACGAGTGGCTCCCAACGTCAATAGCTTTGTACCTCTTCTCGGATGCGTCGGTACCTGTCAATCACCCTCTCGCATAATCATCGTCTCCTCCATCCCTGGCACTATAGTCTCCTACGTTGGTGAGCATGTTACAATTATGTACAGTATCTCCAAAGCCGCTGCACAACACCGTTTCGCCTGGCCTCTTTCCTTCAGAACTCGCAAACGGATTGATCAACAACAAGAACTGGAAGAGAGCAACCCGCGGAGGCGATTGGGCGAGCCAGAAGACATTGTAGGCCTCATGGTATTCCTGTGTAGTCCGACCAGGACATACATTACGGTTGGTGTGTTCACCCAGGATATCAACAAGGCGTTGCGGGTTGCAAGTGACTTTGAATCGGGTATGGTGGGCGTCAACTGCGTGAGCTTGATGTTTACCATGACTCCGTTTGGAGGAAGCAAGGAGAGTGGGTTGGGTAGGGAGTGTGGTGTTTGTGCACTGAGGGCGTTTACGGAACCGAAGACTATTATGATTAATATGAACTACTGAGTGCTAGTAGTTGAGGCTTATGGAGGTAGATCGTTGACTGAAGACTGCACCGGCGAGGGTGAATGGCGAAGCTCCATGTACTCGGTCCATTGCCTATTCTATGCGCTTACATGTTCTGTTACTGTCTTCTTCCTTATTCTTCCCCGCTTATTTCAATCCTCTCTACCATCAATCGTAGCTCGTCTAATGTGGGCCGATCATCTGTCCTTTTTTGCATACAAGCATCGATGATCGCTTGTAGTGGTTGAGGTACAGGCCATTCAACCTGACTAGTGATTGGGGCGTTGGCATAAACCATGCATTTGATGCAATCGCCAATGTCGTATATATCTGAACGTGTAGACCATCCAGAATCCAGACCACCATGAGGAGCAACTTCCGGCGCAGATCGCTGTCACCAACGGCTCTCAAGGTCGCAGACAACGAGGGATTTGCTATCCTCGGTGAAAAGGCAATTCTCAATGCGCAAATCGCGATGAACAATGCCGAGAGCATGAAGACAACTCAATGCGTCGATGATGTGGAGTATCCAGCACTTGTAGACATCGATGGATGACACATGTGGCAGAACAGGAGCTCGCGGCAGTAGCTTTTTGAAGACTAGCTCTCCGTTACGAGACCTTCCACAAAGCTGGACTATGTGATCAGAGAGTGGCTCCCCTGGGCATGAGCCACCCTGACACTTGAGCAGGTTTACAACCTCGCTTCGATATTTACCCTTCTTGACAAAGTGTTCTGCCGAATCCACGTCCACAAGAGGTAATTGAGCAAAGAGATACAACACAAAAAAATCAGATTGGAACCTTTTCAACATTACCTTACAGGAGAAGATAATCCGAGCGAAGCTAGAGGATCAATTACTAGCTCTACCACGCGCCTCAAACCACCTCTCAAGACAACTTCTCCTAGGCCTCAATAAACCTTTGGAAGAGAGACTAGATAAAATAGCAGAGGACCTTACTACAGCAATTTAACAGGCACTTAGGAGATCTACTCTTCTTGTAAACCAGAAACTAAAACCGAAGCCTTGGTGGACAAGTGATTTAGATCTCCTTAAGGCTAGCCTAAACAGAGCCTTTCAAGATTTTAAGAGAGTAGCAAGAAGTGAAGACGACATGCTATACTTATAGAAAAAAGAGTACCTGCTTGCTAAGAACAAATACCTTAGAGCTATTAAGACAGCTAAGCTTAGCTATTAGGAACAGTTCCTCTAAAACGAATTGCCTAAAGAGATATTTAAAGCAATGGCCTATATAAAAAATAATTTTTTAACAAGAATGTTTAGTATTAAAGGCAAAGAATTGTTCAAAAAGAAGTGCTAAACCTTTAAAGAGGAGCTATTCCCTCTACCTCTTTCTACACTAACTTTATTACTTAACTACTATAAAGAAAACTACAAATAGGAGTAGCTAAGGTTATCTAAAAATAAGCTTTACACTGCCTGCTAGAAAATAAAAGCTACCTGTAAAGGGCTGAAGCCTTGATGTTCTCTAGTACTCGGCCTGTGGCCTTCATTGGCTTTTCTTACCTCAGCATTAGCACCTCAGCACTAGCTGCTGACTATCGGCCGCACTAGTTACGCTAACTGTCAGCTAACCTAGCGACCTCTAATAACCTTAGTTAGTCCTAACCTTGGTTAGTCCTAACTATCCGGATTAGATATAAAAACCTACGTAGTCTCTCTATAGTTCTGTATCTAATTCATTCACCTTCTACTGTTACCTTGCATCTTTAGTCAAACTAACGCACCCTTACAATTAAATTAGATCCTTCTTTAGCTACTTGCGTAGCTACGTCGTACTTAGTAGCCTGCTAGAGCTATATCTACACGCGAGAATCTAATTAATTAGACTGCTAGTTAATTAGTTAACTGTTTAAATCCACTAAAGGATTAACAGAAGAAGTACTAGATTAAAAGTGCTAAGAGATACTTAGTTGTATAAGTCTCTAAGGCGTTTAAATTCGTTAGATAAGCCTACTAAGCGTAGTAGCCCTAGAAAACACACAAAGGATAAGCCTACTAAGCGTAGTAGCACTAATAACGATTTCTGTTAACAATATAGAGTACTAGCGAGTACCTACAAATACAATAGCAGAACCCTTAGTAGCTCTCTTAGCTATAAGGATAGTAGAACTACACTAAGATAGTGTTAGTAGACCTAAAGTAGAAACTACTTTAGAAGGTCTTTGTAGAGTAGGTGGCCTAGATAAGATAGCTGCTTCTACAAGGATACAGGAAGCCTTCTAAGCTTAGGAGGCTATAGGCACGCTACAACAAAGGGAACCTAAGGTAGAACAACCTCCACCTTAGTTACCTACCCTATTAGCTGCCCTAGGAAATCAACAAACGCCTAGGCGTTTTAAATAACTAGATCCTAATACCTTTAATAGAAACAAAAAGATGTACTAAATCTTTTAACAACAGCTTACCGCTAAGGTAGAGAACAATAAGAAAGATTTTAATATAGATAAAAGGACTTGTAACTACGCCTTTAGTTAATTAAAAGGCTTAGCTGCAACCCTTACCCTGCCTTTCTTTAACTAAATAGGGATTTCTAATTTATAGAACTTTAATAAGCTATTAAACTTCTTTAATTAAATATTTAGAGATCCCTATAGTGTAGAGAGAGCTAAGAACAAGCTCTAGTCTATAAGCTAAGGCAAGAAAAGCATACGCAAATACATTATAGAACTCTAGAAATAACTACTATTATCTAATAGTAGTTTAGACAAGGATACAAAGATAATACTTTTCTAAAAAAGTCTTATTTAGAAACTTTAAGACAAACTTGTAGGTATTACCTATAAAGATTTAGATAGCCTACAAAACAAAGCAATAGAAATTGCTAATTACCTCTACAGAATAGAAGAGTACTCTAAAGGTAGAGACAATAAGCCTAAGGAGCATAAATCTAGGAGAACTTCTCCTCCTCCTTCTCCTTCAAAAGGAGACTAGATAGAAGGGATAGAATACACAGGAAGAACTGCTAAACCTTAATAGTTTAGTAACTAGGAGTTAGAACAGTTGTATAGAGAAAGACGCTGTTTTAACTATAAACAAAAAGGCTATCTATCTACATATTATATAGAGAATAAGAGATCTTCTAAAAAGGAAAAAAAGACTTTAGTTAAGTCTTCTAACTCTAAGAAAGATAATAAGCTTAGTAAGAGAAGCTTAAATAAGGACTTAGATTTAGAAAAAGAGTAGCTCCTGTTTAAAGTTACTAGCAGGAGCCTCTAATAAGTTAGGATAACTTAGTTAAGAAGTAGGCAAACTTTAAAAAGAATATAAGCAGCAATAAAATTACTTTAGAGGCACTAGTAAATCGTTACATTTTCGCCTCTACTTTAATTAATACAGGAAACCTTGCATACTCGCTTATTAGCCCTTAACTTATTAAGAACGCTAACTTATAGTGCATTTCTATTTCTCCTAGAAGATTAGAAGGAGTTACAGATAAACTTAGAACTATTAACAAAGTTGCTAGGTTAGACATTAATATTAAAGGCTATAAGGATACTATTTAGGGTTATGTGGCCCTTACACACCCTAGTTATAATTTAATACTTAGACAGCCCTAGATAAATAGAAGAGAGGTTACTATTGCTCTTTCTAGAAAAACAATTTACATCTATTCTTCTAGCTAAAGGATTAAGTTACTTAGCACTAAGGATCGCCCTATTAAGAGAGACTAGAGATTAAAATAAATAAGCGCAACAGCTTATTACTCCTATATTAAGCAGGCGAAAAAGGATAAGTCTATTTAGACTTTTGCTGCTTCTCTTAAAGATATTAAAAAAGCCCTAGCTTCTAAGAAGAAAGTAGAGGTCCTACCCTTACTCCCTAAGGCTTATTAACACCTAGCTTAGATTTTTAATCTAAAAACTGCTTCTGTACTACCTCCTTTACGCAGATCTAAAGTAGATTACTAAATTAAACTAGAGAAGGACAATAAAGGTAAAGAAAAAGAGGCTCCCTAGGGACCTCTATACAGTATAAGCCGCCTAGAACTCCTAGTATTACAAAAGGAGCTTATTTCTCTACTTAATAAAGGATAGATTAGAGCTAGTAGCTCTTCTGCCTCCTCCCCTGTCCTTTTTGCCAAGAAACCTAGAGGAGGATTACGTTTCTACATTAATAACTAAGCCCTAAACGCTATTATAAAGAAAAATCATTATCTTTTACCTTGAATTTAGGAAACCCTTAATAATATTGCAAAAGCTAAATAGTTTACAAAGATTAACATTTCTGCAGCTTTCTACAAGATTAGGATTAATGTAGGAGATAAGTAGAAAATAGCTTTTCGTACTAGATTTAAGTTATATAAGTAGCTAGTTACTCTATTTAGTATAGCAAACGCTCCTAGTACCTTTCAACGCTATATTAATTAGACCCTCTGCAAGTATATTAACAATTTTTGCTTAGCCTACCTAAACAACATATTAATTTACACTAATAGCACGCTTAAAGAACACTAACACAATACAAATAAGGTTTTAGAAGCTATAGGCAAGGCTAGATTACCTTTAGACATCTAGAAATGCAAATTTAACGTATAGAGTACAAAATACCTTAGATTTATTATTAAGGCTAGATTACCTTTAGACATCTAGAAATGCAAATTTAACGTATAGAGTACAAAATACCTTAGATTTATTATTAAGGCTAGAAAAGGACTTTAAATAGACCCTAAGAAAGTAAAGACAATTAGAGATTAGCAGGTACCTACAAATATTAAAGGAGTACGCAGTTTTCTTAGTTTTGCAAACTTCTATTAACAATTTATTAAGAACCACTTAGAGATAGTAGCTCCTCTTTTAAGGCTTACTAGTAACATCTCCTTTTAATAGGGAAAAACTAAGTAAAAGGCTTTTAATAAGCTTAAGGAGTTATTTATTACTAAGCTAGTACTAGCTTAATAGGATCCTGACAGAGAAACAATCCTAGAAACAGACTCTTCTAGATATATAGTAGCAGGAGTCCTCTTACAATACAACAATAAAGGAAACTTACGCTTAGTAGCTTATTATTTAAAAAAGATAACTAGCACGCAAAGCAATTACGAGATACACAATAAAGAATTACTAGCAGTTATCTCCTACTTATCTAAGTAGGATGCTATGCTACAATCTTTAAAGAAGTTTATAGTTATTATAGACTATAAAAACTTTAAATATTTTAGCAGGCCTAGACAGCTTAGCAAGAGACAAATAAGATAGGCTTAATTTCTAGGAAAGTTTCCTAATATAGAAATATCCTACAGGCCTAGAGTTAATAACTCTAGGGCTAATGCCTTATTTAGGAGACAACAAGATATGCTAGCAAATAACTAGGATACTAGGATTTCTAGGAGGTTTCTACAAGTATTTAAACCTACAACTACAGCTACTAACAAAGAACTAAAAGAAGAAGAAGTGCTTAGAACCTTTAGCTGCAACAGCTATCTAGCAGCAATACTAGAATTCCTCTAGGAGTAATTAGATCTAGAAGATCTATAGAATAAAGCTAAAAAAGAGGACAAAACCTACTAAATAGCCTAGAAAGCTATAAGGGATAGTAAACGACGATTTCCTATAGCTTTAGATCTCAAAATTTCTATTTCTAAATGCTAACTAGACAATTCTAGAAACCTCCTATACTAAGATTGGAAATAGGTACCTAATAATAAATCTCTAAGAACTAGAATTATCCACAAAATCCACAGTTCTAGAGCTTTAGGCTATCTAGGAAGGAATATTACTTATTAAGCTATTGCAAGAGAATACTTTTAGCCCTCTATTAGCAAAAGTATTAGAAGGTACATAAGGAACTGCTTAGTGTGTAGAAGAACAAAACCCTAGAGAGACGGCCTACAAGGCTTACTAAAACCCTTGCCTATACTAGAGCAAATATAGAAAGAAATTTCTATAGATTTTATTATAGGGTTACTAGAAAGCAAAGGCTGTACAAACCTTATAATAGTTATAAATAGGCTTAGTAAGGATGTTGTCCTAATAGGCCTTAAAGATATTACTACAGAAAGTGTTACTAAAACTTTTATTAACTCTATTGTAGCTTACTATTAGTTACTAAACTATATTACTTTAGACAGAGGTATACAGTTTATTAACTATTTTTAGATTAAGCTTTGCGAGTTATTAGAAATTAAGCAACGCTTATCTTCTAGATACTATCCTAAAACTAACAGTTCTACAGAGAGAATAAACTCTATAGTATAGGCTTATTTATAAGCCTTCTGTAATTAGGATTAAACAAATTAGAAAAGCAACCTAGGGATAGCTAAGATTACAGTTATAGCAAGGCAAGCTTAGTCTACTAAAATATCTTCTTTCTTCCTACAACACGGCTATAAGGTAGATCCCCTACAAATTGCACCTAAGCATAGTCCTTAACAACAACTTTTAAGGAGAATACAGGAGGATTATTAAAAGGCAAAAAAAATTGTTAATAAGCTACAACAAAGTATTAAGCTTGCATAAGCTACAATAGGAGAAAGCTAACAAAAACAAGAAAGGCAGGCAAATAAGAGAAGGCACTAATTACCTTAGCTTAAAATAAGCGATAAGGTATAGTTAAAACTAGGCGACTACTACAAAACAAAAAGGCCTAGTAGAAAACTTAACTAGAAGAATCCTAAGTACACGGTACTTAAGGTTATTAGACTAAACGCAGTTAAATTAAATACTCCTAGCTAGATTTACCTAGCATTTAATGTTAATAACCTTAGACTAGCGTCCTTAGACCCTCTACTAAGCCAGCCAATAGACGACAATAAACCTCTACTAATTAAGACAGAGGATAGAGAAGAATACCTAGTAGAGACCCTATTATAGGAAAGAGGAAAAGGAAAAAAAAGCAGTACTTAGTTAAATAGTTAGGATATCTAGATCTAACCTAGGAACTAGCTGTTAATCTAAAAGATACGGAAGCCCTAGAAGAGTAGAACACTAGGTAACAAGATTACTACTCCTACTATTTTTTAAGAGGGGAGTATTGTAAAGGGCTAAAGCCTTAATGTTCTCTAGTACTTAGCCTGTGGCCTTTGTTGGCTTTTCTTACCTCAGCATTAGCACCTCAGCACTAGCTGCTGACTATCGGCCGCACTAGTTACGCTAACTGTCAGCTAACCCGGCGACCTCTAATAACCTTAGTTAGTCCTAACTATCCGGATTAGATATAAAAACCCACGTAGTCTCTCTATAGTTCTGTATCTAATTCATTTACCTTCTACTGTTACCTTGCATCTTTGGTCAAACCAACGCACCCTTACACTACCTTACTAGGCCTAGATAGAATTAGCTAAGAAGTTATCTTAAAAGCATACAATTACTAACTAGGCATCTTTTTTAAGGTCTACTTAGCTTTATTTAACCTAGGATACTAACTAAGGTGCTAGTAAAAAGCAAAAGGTGTTATTCTTAAAATGCTAAATAAACTAGACTACTTCATTTTAAAAGCATACAGAGTTATCTCCCTTTTATGCTGTCTAAGGAAGGCACTTAAGAGGCTCTACTTAAAGAGGCTAGGTATTTTAGCAGAAACAACTAACCTGCTCTACTCTACGCAAATAGGACGTAGACTAAAGAAATTAGCTATTAACGCTGGAATTCTTTTCTACAACAATATTTAACAACAAAGAAAGAAGAACAGAGTTACATTAACAGCCTTCTTAGACATTAAAGGCGCTTTTAACTATTTATTTAAGAATAAGCTTCTTAAAAATATAAGCAACTAATAGCTACTTATCTGCCTCTTATTATAGACAAACTCCTTCCTTATAGGGAGGCTTTTAGAGTTATTTTTTAATAAGTAAATAGAAGAAATATAGAAAGTTAATACTAGTACACTTTAAAAGAGCCTAGCCTTTCTTATCCTATTTCTAATTTACACGAAACCGCTATTCTAGTTAATTATATTAAACAACAATATATACTCCTTATCCTATATAGACAACGTTTAAATCTTAATATCAACAGCATTTATTAAGAAAAATATTAAACTACTTAAAAGGGAGTAAGCAAACTTGTTTAACTAAGTATAGGAGTTAACTATTAAGTTTAATAGCTTAAAAACAGAATTAGCAAATAAGACAAGATCTAGAAAAGATATAAATAGATTTCTTACGCTACCTACCTAGGAGACCTTCTAGCTAAAAGAACTAGTTAGATAGCTAGGCATCTTCTTTAACAATATTCTTAAATTTAGAGACTACTACTATATAAGGATACAACAAGTAAACTAAGCTTTTTTCCGCCTAAGCAGGCTAGCTAATATTAATAAAGGCCTCTTACTAAAGGCAATAAGGCTATTATACCTAGCGTGCATTACTAGCGTAGCTAATTATAGATGCCAGCTATTTTAGAAAGGCTAACAACACGTTCTTAATAGCAGGCAAAAACTCTAAAACTAGGCCTATAGAAAGAATTTAAGAACTTTTAAATCTTCTTCTGTAATGCTTAGTAAGATAAAAGCTGCTTTATCTCTACCTAAAGTTAGGCTAGACAACACTATAAGAAGATACGCCTTTAAATTTACTTTACTAGATCTAAATTACCCTCTTAAAGCTGCTATTAACAACAACAGAGAAGAGCAACTTAATTAAATTTAAGAATTTATTATCTTAGCCCTCTTAGACAATATAGAGAAAATACAACACTTCGCTTTTACGCTATAAAACGCTAGAACTCCCTACAAGGTCTATATATTAAACAAGCTAAAAAATATTAAAGCTGAAAACTATAAAAAACTACTAGTAAACAATAACCTCTTATTAATATACTTAACGTGGTTCACAAGCGAGTCGGTCACCTAAGCGAGTTAGTCACGCCCCACTAGTGCAGCGACTTCGTAACATTATCACAGCTCTTAATTGTAATAAATTAAAAATTGTAATAAGCTAATTTACTCCTTAGATCTATTACTATTACTAGCACTATTAATTTTAACTGCACAGGTATGGGCGTTGTGTCTAGTCTGCTTGCAACGCCCGCACCGCCTCTCTCCTTGCACCCTCTTTAACACACTCTTACTATTACTACAACTGCTACCCGCCTGTTTAGCTAATACTTCTTATACCTTACCTACAGTAAGAGTCTCTTCTGTCTATACATATTACTGCTTGCAGCTCTTATACTTATTTAATTTATCTAGAGCCTCTTAAAGAGTAGTAATTTTTTCTATTAGAAGCACTATTTTATATGCTATTTGCTAAACGCCTTGACTTAACTGCGCAATCTAATTAGTAAGTAAATTAGTAGAAGACCTACAGCGTTTTCTTACGCTCTAATAAATAAGAGAAATTTAAGCCTTAACTTTGCGCGCGTTGCGTGGTGTTTACAACTCCTAGGTAGCTACTTATTATAGTAATTGTACTAGCGTCCGCAATACTATATTAAGCTTTAATAGCACAGCCTGTAGGTTAAATAGAACTAGACTAGTGTCTCTAAAGCTAGCTAGGATATTCTCTTTTATAATAGACTACTTAAAAGTAGTCTTAAAGGCTAGTAGAAAGGCTTTTTTGCTAATGTAGTAGGTACAGTTACATGCTAAGCCTAAAACAATATTACTATACCTGCGCTTTAACAGCGCAAAGCAGCCTACATTAAGAGGCTATAGTAAGTAAGATAAGTGCGTAGGCATATAAAAAAGAATAATATTCTTCTCCTTATAAAGATTCTAAAAATTAACTAAGTAGTAGCTCTTATAGCTGTTAATAATAAGTAGTTAATACCTACCTACAGTGCAGCTCTTTGTATAGGTATTAAAGTGCTCTAACTATATAAGAGCAAGCTAATTATTTGTTTAGCTATTAAGACTAACTTTAAGAACTTAGTTAGTAGGTAGATCCTTAAACTAGATATTAATTAGCACCTTCCCTGCAAAGACAACAAAGGGGGGTAGCTAGCGTCTTAATGCGCCTACGCCTTAGATTATAGTAACCTACTTATAATTACCTAGCTAAACCTACTTAATTTTGCTAAAGCCTTTTAATAATATAACAACTAACTATAATAAAATCTTGCCTACTATAAAGCCTGTCTTATTAAAGTTATAGATATTATTATTTATAATACCCTACTTCTCTTTTGTCCCCTTAACTAGATTAAACTAGCACTAGATAATCACTAGGTCCTTGCAGGTAGCTCGCTAGTAATTATAAAGACAGCTCTAGCGCGTGCGGAGCTCTAGAGTTTACTTAATAAAGTTGTTAACCTAGTTCTTGTTAACAAAGTTGTTCTCCTGCTCCTACAATAGTTTATTAGCTATTACTTAAATATTAGCCTTTGTAGGCGCAAATCCTCTTAAAGACTTGTTAAAAACATGCTTAACTATAGCCTCCTCTTCTAGTTTTTAAAGGCGCTTTAAGTTCGCTTTAATATCGCGTTAGGAGCGCTTTCTAGCACATCAGTTAGATATAGTACTTTAAGGCACGTTATAGATAGAGGTAGCACGTCTTTAGCTTTAAACACGTTGTAATTAGATATTAAAAAGGGTAAGCTAAAGATCTAATTTAGGATAGAAAGTTTAAGTAGTGCGTTGTTAAGACATAACGCGTTGTAGTGTCGACGTCGGCGCGCTAGTGGGGCGTAACCAACTCGCTTGGGTGACCGACTCGCTTGTGAACCACGTTAGATGCTTTAGCTATAAAGGACAGCAAAGGAATTAGCGAAGGCGTTGTCTTCTACAAAGAAGCTACTCTTATTAAAGAACTACAAGCAAATATAGGAAATAACTAGCTAGTTTACAACAGTAAACTAGAAGGTATTACTTTAGAGCTAGAGAAAGCAGTTAGCCTATTAAACAACTACTAATACGTTAATATTTACGCAAATAATTAGGCTGCATTATTTTAATTAAGGAACACCTTAAACAACCCCAGCTAAGAGTAGCAAATTAGATGCATTAAGGCAGCAACTTAACTAAAAGAAAAAGGTATTACTCCTACGCTGTCAGGATCTGGCGACGTTCCAGGCCAGGTCGGATCAGTTCGGAATGGCTGAGGTCAGACTTGACCATGTTAGGTCTGAATAGGTTATATAACCCTAGATTACTCTAGTATAAGTAGAGATACAATATTGTAGTTAAGACGGTATTAATTTGTCTCTCCTCTACAGGCAATATACTATTATCCTCCTATCTTTAGCATTCTGTATCTATACTTAGTATTAAGCCTTACATTTAAATTAATCTTTTTTAGATACGCTTGTGCTATACAATAAGTGCTTAATCTACCTGTGCAGATAGCCGCGCCTATACCCTCGTTAACAACAGGGAAGGATTATCTAACCTAAGAACCTAAGGGACAAGATTGTTAGAACTAGCACCTATCCTTAAAGAGGAACAAGAACAGGCACTTATTAACTAGAAGATAAACAAAGATAAAAAAAGTAACAAATTTTAATTCCTAATTGCGCTACAACACCTATACACCCCTAGTAAAGGCTAGGATAGTCTAGAAGAGGCTACCCTAGACTAAGAGCTAGCACGATTGCGCGCATAGAAAAAGGAATAACTAAAATAACATAAGTTAGCTAAGCTTAAGAAAATATATAATAAAGTAACCTTAAGAGACCTAAGCGCACTTAATAAAGATCTAAAAACTACAGCCTTAAGTAAACAAACTAACTTAATATTATTATTTAGGCTTTTATATCTAGAGCTACTATATGTGTTCTTAAAGACTAACTGTGCATAATATAACAAATAGGAAAGAAATTATAAGTTATACTTCCTCTACGTACTATAAAGTTTTACCTTTGAAACTTGGAAATTTAACTTTAGGACAATATATATCTTAAAGTTATTAAAAATGCTATAGCACGCGCATTAAACTGTAGAAAAACAGAAGTTACCCTCTTAGACACTAAATTAGGCAGACCTAGAGGAAGTAATGTTAAACTCTCTAAGATTACCTTAAGATCACAAGCAATAGGCTTATAACTACTTAAAATAAGCTTATTAACTCCTAAATTAGAATCTTACAGACTTATTAGACTATATAAAACTATTTTAGGAAGAATTAAGCTTAGATTATACGCCTAATATCTAAGTCCTAGAATATACTACAGCATTGCGTAAGAATATTAAGAAAAGTCTCCTCTTGCTCCTAGTAAACTAATAGGCAATACTGCCGCAAGTAGAGGAATACATAAACCTTATTTACTAGCAAAAAATTTAAAAAGTAAAGCCTAAACTATAATACTTTAAAAAGAAGAGAGTAAGAGCACTATAAAACTAGAAAAAGTTAAAAAATAAAAAAAAGACTCTAAAAAACACAAATCGTGTAAGAATAGGCTATAATAGTCTAAAGTAAGGTAAACTAGGCAAGAAAAGTGCTAAAGGACGTACTCTACAGTGTTATAAGTGTAGAGAACTTAGACATTACAAGTTTAACTACTATAAGCTAGGTAAGCTAGAAAGGACAGTAAACAGCGCTACTGCACTTAAGTTAAAAAAAGACTAAGGGTAGAAGAACTTAAGTTCTACTTTGCCGCGTATATTACTCTCTATTAGGAGAACAAGGACTTAGGCACGCTATATAAGGTAATCTTACCTAAGCTAGTACGCCTTTTAACTATAAAGTGTATAGTTAAGGCATTAAAGCTTATAAAAGCTATAGTAGACAGAGGCTTATAACTAAACTTTATATCTACTATATTAGTAAAGAAGTAAAACTTGCCTATTAATTCTTTACCTAGCCTATTAGTAGAAGGGGTAAATAGAGGCAAGCTTACTATCTATAGTATAACTAAGGCAGATGTAACTATTACAAATTTATAAAGACGCGTTAGGACACAGTATATCCTATTTATAGTATTAAACTTAAAGAGGTACCTAATTTACTTTAGGTTACTATAGATTAACTTTTGTAACTTAAAAATAAGCTATGCAACAAGACGTATGCTTTTTTAAGGTAAGAAGTTCTAAAATTTAGGTAGCTTTTAGAAAGTAGGCGTAGAAGACGCTAAAACTTTTAAAAGGAGTATACGCGACCTAACAGCAGACGTATATACGTGTATTATAGGTTTTATAAGCTAGAATAGCTAAGAATTAGCTAAAATAGGCTAACTTCCTTTATAATACACTTAATACGTAGATATGTGTTTAGAGAAGGACTTTGTAGTCCTAGTAGAGTATAAACTACAGGATCTAGCAATTAACTTACTACTTAGTATAAATTTACTATATATGCTATTATACAACCTGTTAAAGACAGAGTTAGAGCTGTTAAGGAAGTATTTTATAAAGTATATAGCAAGAGGATAGATAAGAAAATCTAAGTCCCTAGCAGGCGTACTAATACTCTTTATAAAGAAAAAAGACAGTATAATAAGGCTATATATAGATTATTGTAGTTTAAATAAGATTATAGTAAAAAACAAGCACTCTCTCCCGCTTATTATAGAGTTGTTAGATAGACTAGCGTAAGCTAAGTACTATACTAAGCTTAATGTAAGAGAAGCGTACTATAGAGTATGTATTTAGGAAGGAGATAAATAGAAAATAGCTTTCTACACAAGATATAGCTACTTTAACTATACTATTATACCTTTTAGTCTAATAAACGCTCCTGCGCAGTTTTAAGCCTATATAAACTAAACACTAGTTAGCTTAGTTAATGTATCTTGTATTGTCTATTTAGACAATATCCTAATATTCTCTAAAATAAGAGAAGAATATAAAATTTATATTAAGGAGGTACTTTAAAGATTACGCGCAGCTAAGCTATACATAAAGCTTAGTAAGTGCAAATAGCATACTTAGCGTATAGAATACCTTAGATACATAGTTACACTAAATAGTGTTAAAATTAATAAGAATAGGATTAAGATAATCTAAAAGTAGCCTATCCTACGCATAGTGCAGAATATTAAAATATTTATTAGCTTTATAAACTACTATAAGAGATTTATTGCTAAATTCTTTAAAGTAGCTCTACCCTTAACTATATTAACTTAGAAAAGCCTAGGCTTAGCTAAAAAAGGCTACGCTATAAGAAGGGAAGAAAGTCAAACTCTAGATATTAGGGAAGAGGTAAAAAGGGCATTCTAACAACTTAAAGACTCTTTTCTAAATATACCTATACTAGCGCATTTTAAGAGGAATAAAAAGACAAAGGTAGAAGTAGATGCCTCTAGTAGTGTAATATTAGGTATCCTAAGCTAATATGTCCTAGAATTGCCTACTATAGAGCAATAGAGGCTAGTTAACTTTTATTTACGCAAGCTAATTACAGCTAAATATAACTATAATGTTTATAAGAACTTCTTATAATAGTTAAGAGTTTAGAATACTAGCACTACTACCTTAAAGGTATTTATTTTAAGATCTTAATAGACTATTAGAACCTTAAATAGTTTATAGAAACTAAAATTCTTAACTACTACTAAGTATAGTTATATCTAGTGCTAACGCGCTATAATTTTGTCCTAAACTACTGCCTTAGAAGCACTAACCTAGTAGACAGCCTATCCTGCTGTCTTAACTACATAGCTAAGTTACAAAAAACTAGCATAAAAGTATAATAAAGCTTTTATATAGCTAATAAGAAATATCTTAAGTAATAAGAGTACATAAAGCTTACTTATTACAGCAACTCTTACTTAGTTAAGTAAATAAATAAAGTAGTAATCTACTCTAAGAAAAGTACTAAAAGAGTTTAAGTAAGTAGAAAGGACTACGCTTAAAGATCTAAAACTTCTAGAAGACTACAATATTACTAATAAGGATATAGAAGCTACATTAAACAAATTAAACGTAAATATAGACTAGAATAACTTATCTTAGCCTAAAATAGGCTTATTGCGTCTAAAAGAGCTTACTAACACTTAGAGTAAGGTATAAGCACTAAGAGAATACTATAATAACTTACTTATAAGTTACTTTAGCACTAAAAAGATACTAAAAAAACTGTAATAGCAATATATCTAAAAGGGCATAAAGAAAAATGTAATAAAGTATTATTATAACTGCCTTACTTATAGAAAATTAACTCTAGCTTATTATAGGCCCTATAGCCCCCTTAAACTTCTACCTCTGCTAGATAGGCTGTAGAAGGACGTAACAATAGATTTTAATATAAAATTACCTCCTAGCAGGATATAAAGTTAAGTATACAACTTAATACTTGTTATAGTATACTAGTTAACTAAAATAGCCTATTATATCTTAGTAAGGGCTAATTAGAACAGCACTAACCTAGCTTAGGCTTAGATACGTAAAGTAATTAGACTATATAATATACTAAGACAGTTAATCTTAGATAGAGGCCTGCTAATAAATGCAAAGCATTAAAATACCTTCTAATATTATATAAACTTTAGAAGGGTCCTTATGTCTACTTTCTATCTATAAATAGATAAACAGATAAAAAGGTAGAACTAAATACTTAAACAATACTTTTAGTACTACTATACTTTAGAATAAGATAATTAGGCCTTATAGATCTCTATTAGCAAATTTATGTACAATAACAGTATACATGTAACTACTAGAACTACTCCTTTCTAAGTATACTATAAGATAGACCTAATTAGCGCAGAATAGCCTAGTATAGCCTTAGGTAACAAAGAAAGCCTTATAGGACTATAAACCGCCTCTAGAGTGCTAAGCCTACAAAGCAAATATAAATAGAAAATTATTATAGCTAATACTTACTAGAAGGTATATATAGACAAAAAAAGGTTAGCTATTATACTTAAAGTAGAAGACTAGGTCTTAGTATTAAATTATTATATATAATTAACTAGGCTAAAGAACAAAATAGACTAGAAGTTTATAGAACTTAAACGTATTATAGCCTAGATTAGCTTATTCGCGTTTAAAGTGGACATGCTAGAGCTAAAGAATATCTACTTAGTCTTCTACACCTCACTGTTAGAGCTATATAACTTAATAGGAAAAATACTACACTTAGAAAGGTAGAACGTAAACACCTTAAGAGAATTAGGTAATAATGTGTATAAAGTAGATTATATACTAAAAATAAAGAAGAATAAGGCTAATTAGTAGGAATACTTAGTCTCTTAAAAAGGTTATCTTAAAAAGAAAAACTCTTAGGAACCTAGTTCTAACCTAAGCACAGAAGCGCTTAAGAAATTTTAAAATAATAACTATATACTTTCTTATTGCTAAACTAAGAAGGTAAAACTAAAAAGAGGTTAAAGACAACTTTTTTAGAAAAAGAGGGATAACTCTAAGTAAATTAAGGGAGAATAACTAAAGTATACCTTTACTTGTTTTTTCCTTTTATAAAAGGTTTTTTAGTTAGGTGTTTAATAGTACTTTAGCTTAAGTCTATAAGGACTACCCTTACGTACCTAACTTCTATATATATTAGCTTGTAATAGCCTAGTATAGCCTACTGCAGCATACTAAGGCTAACAGGATAATAACACTAAGAAATAACTAAGGCTAAATAGCCTAATTTATAATAAAAAGTTACACTAGCAAAAAATTACTAAGTCTAAAAAGAACTATATTATTATTTAACTTATGTAGATTAGGGTATTGTGCTGGTGCTCAGGGTGATACCCTGCTGCTCACCAGGTTAGTGCTCAACCACCTGATCTAAAGGTATATAGCTCGTTTTGGGGATCGAAACGAGCGAGGGCTATCCTCCTCCACTCCACATCTTAACTCTTATATCTCTCTTTTATAGACAACCTATAGTAGGATAATTATCTTACCACCCTCATTCTCGCATAATCTAACTACTAGTAATTTCTTGCCCTTGTAGTAGTATGTCTTTATACACTCTTACATCCGTACAAATAGCGAAGCCTATAAAGACATACTCTACTACTTAGTGTACAAAGGAACTAGTGCACAATTATTACAAGAACAATATAACAATCTTACGTAAGCATAGAATTCTTAGGATTATTACTAGACTTACTTTTAGGGGGTTAATACTATCTCCTAATACAGACTACGTTAAGGGCGAAGTTACCTAAGTTAGCACTAACAGCAACAATAAGAAAGAACAAAATCTACTAATAAAAATAGAATAGGTTATAAAATGCTAATTTAAAGTCTATCTTGTAAAATAAAGGCAGCAAACTGTCTAGCAAAATAGAGGCAGTCTTACATGTGTTCTAAACGCTAATTTAAAGTCTACCTAGCAAAATAGAGGTAGCAACCTATCTAGCAAAATAGAGGCAGTAATATATATATATAAAAATGCTAAGCTAAGATACTGTCTAGCAAAATAGAGATAGCACTAAAAGCTTATATATGAGTACTAGCTTTAAGTATAAATTTAAGCCTACCTAGCAAAATAAGGGGTACCTAAAAGGCGAGGATTAATATACTTATACCTAAGAAAACACACACTACAAAGACTTAAAGAGAATTTTTTTTTAGAGACTATACCTTATTTATTTCTTTACTAACACTTGTTAACTATCTATATAAAAAACTTATATAAGTTATACTATACCCTAGATGTTAAAAAGGGATTAGAAGACAGGTTAAGGGCAGGAAGGCGTAATACTTCCTCCCTCTAGACCTACTACTACTAGCCCTAATCTACTATTAACCTTATTAAGCTCTGTTATTAACACTATAGCTATACCTACGCATAACTTAGTGTTAACTATAATTTAACTAAGACATAGTATATTAGTTTTTACTAGGAAGAATATTACAGAATTCCTAGAGGACTTTAACTAACAAGCTAATAATAAAGGCATCTATAATACTATAAGGGTCTTTATTCTACTAGACTACTTTTCTAATAAGAATTAATCTCTCTCTTATATACTAAAACGCTTACTTAGATATACTAAGAAGAATTAGTCTAAATTATAGGCACATATAAAGGAACAGTAAAAAGATAAAAATATAGCTATTAAGATAGGCAAATACTTATACCTTTAAACCTACATCTATAAATGTGTATAAAACTAGCCTAGTTTAGTAAAGTACTATACGTACTTTACTTTTGTTGCTAATGTATACATTAAGAATAGGCAAATCCCTTAAGAAGAGGACGGTATTCTCTTCTTCTAAGGCCTACTACAAACTAACAAAGAGGTAGTTATATACTATATACTTTCTACCCTAAATAGAGATAATTAGGATACGTATAAACTAGAAGAGATCTATTCTTTTTTAAAATCCTACTACAAGAAGATAACTAGCCTAGATAAGATTTATTAGCTAGAGCAAGGAGGCGCTAATGCTAAGATATACTAGATTATGCTGTCTAACTAGCGAGCAACCTTTACCTTAGAGAAAGTAAAGGAAGTAAGGATTAAGATTAGCAAAGCATATAAGAAGACAAGCACGCTAGTAGATGTTAACCTAGAAGTTAAGAACCTTATTAAGTTTCTAGGCAACCTAAAACTTAGACTATTAACTATTAATATGCTTATAGCTTATCTTATAACTAAGAGACTTCTAAAGAAACTCTCTAACTATACGTACTTTGTTGCACAAGCAATAAATACAGAATTCCCTAGTAAGAGAAATAATAGTTTCTTTATTACTAAGGTCTTAAAGGGGGTATCTAATAAGATAAGTACAGTATATGTAAGTAATATAAAGACACATCCTCTCTGCTGTATATATAATATAGTAGGACACATGCTTAAGGAGTGTAAATAATACTACGCCCTAAAGTAGATAGGATAAGTTAGTTTTAACTAGGATATTTCTAGCAAGAGGGGAACGTACTACTTTAGTCTACTATATAAGCGTTTAGAGGAAATTCTAAGGCAACTATTATTAAACTAAGTCTTGCTGTAGTTAAAGGCAAAGATCTAAGAGTTCTATAACGTTACTAATAACGTGCTTAATTAGCTAGCCTCTAGTGTGCTACTAGAGAAGTTTACTAGAAGAGACTTTTAACTAGGTTTAAAGTATAAAGAGAAAAACTCTAATTCTGCAAATGTAGCAACTAGTTTAACAAGCTAAGGCTACTACAATAACATCCTTTAGTAGTTCTAGCAATTCTAGGAATAGCTATACACTCTTTCTACTAAGGAATCTATTAAGAAGCTTAATAATATAGATACGGCTAACATTATACTAAGAGGCAAAAAAAAACGCTTTATATAGCATCTCTAAGTTAAATGCTACTACGCGCTTAAGAGGCAAAGGCTCTACCCTCTACTAGAATATTAATTATGTCTAAGAGGGAGGAGTAAAGAAGTAAGGAAGGCTAAGTAAGGATTAAAGTATACAAGAGAGCAATTAAATAATATAGAGTAACTCTTTTATCCCTAACTTGTAGCCTATAGATTTACAGTATCTACAGGAAGAAACATAAAGTAATATACTTTTTACAAGCTAGCCTTATAATACGCTATTTTTAATTATTAAACAACCTTAATTAGCTTATTAAGACGACAATATGTTAGTAGATCTAAAGTACTTACAGCAAGGAAAGAAGAAGAAAGCTATAAAGTTTATTAATGCTCTTCCTAATCTAGAACTTAAGGAGATAGTGCAAGGATAGCTAAACTGTATTATAACTGCCCTACTTAGACAGGAAGTACAAGGAGTTACAGTATTAGACCTTATAAGATAAGCTAGCATTTAAAAATAGCTGCGCAATCTTCTTAATAATAGTGTTAATACTACAAATAGTTTAAGTGCGCTTAATGTTATAACATGTGTAAAAAACGCTAAGCTAATAGATGCTAGGTACGCTAAATTACACCTAAGATCTATTCTAGTCTCTAATTAGCTAAGTAAGCGCACGGGCCCTACCTATAAAATTTTACTAAATATACTACTCACTAAGAGCGCGCGTTATAATTTAATAAATTGGCTTCGGCCTTTTGAGACAACCTTTTGATGTGACCACACATTTTGTAGACACCATTTTGGTAAAAAAGATTTATTGCTAACAACAGGTATCCGGGCCTATGCCCCCTTGTTCGGCATTGCCGGCACGCAATTGGTGTGTCGCATGTTCAGACGGAAACGAAGATACGCGATATCCCTCTAACTAACCCTCTTGACTGATAACCATTTACTAATAACTATTTACCGCTGACTGCAACTTCTGTCGTCTCTGTCGCCATCCCGGCGGTGTTGCAGTCGCGGCGTTTCTAGCATGCGCCTATACTCGGATGTGAACATACGACAACAGCGTCACTATCTAAGCACGGCTCTCCTATCCCTAGAAGCGACTCACAAAATCCTCCTGCTTGTTGGTTTGTTCTAGCTGCTTAATAGCTGTTTTAACACGCTCTTGCTCCTTGTAGAGCTACTATAAGGTCTCTCTACTAAGGTTATATTCGCGCAGGAGGAGATTTGTAAGATAACACACTATTACTGCACCTAGACTATTAACATGCGCAACGTATTTAATAGACTTGCTACTAAACAAGCCTTTCACAACCTCTATTGTAACCTTAACATCTATAATACTAGACGCATTAATAAGGTGTTAATAAATGACAGAATTCGACCTCTGCGTCCACCTGATTACTATAGGAGCTACCGCCGACAGCTCCTCTTCGACTGACTAGGGAGGCCGCTTAACGAAGGTAAACGCGGGCTTTATAATCTACCACTATAGCTTCTTATATAGTGACTTAGTAAGGTCTAACTTCACTTAATGTAAGCTATTAGTCTTTGTGTTAAACGGGGAGAAGAACAGTTTAAGCATTGTATCGTTTGTATGCAGTACTGTGTAGTGTAGGAAATCCTAAAGGTGAGAAGTAGCAGGCAGGGAGCTTTTATAAAGTATTGCAGGCTCCTGTTGCGGTAACGTACGTGTCCTTACCCTCCTCTACCTCTACCTCCTCCACCTCTATCGCAATCTTGTTGCCAGCTATAGGCTAGCAATTGCTGTTAAACACGTTTTAATTAGTGTCGTTTTTTAGTACCTTTAGCAAATTTTTTAACCCTAATTTCGCTTAGTGGTCTAAGCTTTTCTGCTCTAAGCGCTTAGCGCGTGGACCTTATCCACTCACCGTTCGAATTTCGTCGACTACACACAATCTTTTTTTGACTTTTGCGACTAATTAGTAGAGGGCAGCTGCTTTTCACTTTTTTGGAAAACCCATTTTGACTACAACAACAACCACCACCTTTGATACCCTAAAAATAAATAATATAATAAATTTGTATTAATCTAATGCGTAAACTTGCTACAAGGTGAGCAGAAGAAGAGATTCCTAAGTAAATAAGTTAGATAATATCTTTATAAAGGATGTCTAAGGAGTTTAGCAAAGAAATAGGCAGGCTTTTACTTAAACTAACTTACTAGAATGCTAGGTTACTACAAATAGTAGCTTTCTAAAGTACTTAATTAACACTAGGGCATAAATAAATATCTTAAGACTAAGTGCTGCGTAAGCATTAAAGATACTGTATAAAATAATAGAGCACTAGCTAGGGCAGCCTCCTCCTAGTGTTACTTTAGCTAATAGCACATATAACCTGTTTATTAGGACTGCATTTAATATACCTATACAAATAGGGACAGTTACTATTAGGACTACGTTTAGGATTATTGCTAATATTACTAGATCTGTAATTTTAGGAGGACCTTAGTGTACAAGCGCTAAGATATTAATTTAGTATAATGCGTTTAGGCAAATTACGTACTAAGTTCTATTTAAAGATAGTATAAGAAACGTAGTCTTTATTGCGTCTAACCTATCTCTAAATTACTTAGCGCAGACAATTAGAAACAAAGCCTCTAACAACAACTTAGACAGAGAAACAGTAAGTAATATGTAGTTACATGTAATTACTAATAAATTAAGTAATAAACTATAAGTAGCAGTGGTAAAATACATACAGGAGGCTGCATAGTCTAATCTAGTAGCTAGATTTAGCAACTTTAACATGCTGTATATAGAAGGTAGCAGGAAGGGTTAAATAGTCTAGATAAACTATATATTTACGCACGCGGTTAGATAGTCTAAGGACCCTATAAGAAACTATAAACTTAGTAAATTTTTAATCATGTGTAAGCTTAATTATTAGTAGATGTAAGAAAGGCTACTTAAATATACCTAACAACATAATAATCTTTACACATTATATAAGATAGTAGATAAGAAGGTTTAACCTATTAATATCCCGCGACAGGAGATGCTTATAGAATTTAAATAAAAAGACTAGAAGGAAAGAGCAAAAGAACAGTAACTCCTTAGAATAAGCATTTGCAATCCTAGTAAGGGGCCGTGCAATTATCTATTTAAACTAAGATATACTGCTTTCCTGTAAGGAACAAGGCTTACTAAAGAATAACTTAATAAGCTACATACTAAAGACTACCTACAGCTATTAGAAAAGGAGATATTTATATATATACTTCTTAACAGAGAAGAAGTGCTCTCCTAGCAATTTAAGGAATTAGGAAGGATTTATTCTAATATATATCTGCTATACAAGATACAAACAATACTACACAAAGTTTAGTAAGTATAAGAGTTTACTATTTTAAAAGTTTTAGAGCTGCAAGTAGTAGATATAGTTAACGTCTACCTAAATTAAGGAACATAAGAAAGGTGTAATAGTTAATATTGCAACTTATAGCACCTAGTGCCTAAGAAGGACAAAGGCGTTTAATAGATTAGTAATGTATAGCAAATAAATGTAGTTACTATACAAGATGTAAACCTACTACTAACAGTAAACAAGTTTTCTAAGAGGTTTACAAGATGCAAGATTATTTTGCTTATAGACTTATTTTTAGGATATAACTAAATTATACTATATCTAGAAAGCAGAGACATAATAGCATTTTAAACACTAGTTAGGCTTATATAATTATACACGATAGTTATAAGTGCTACTAACTTAGTAGCAGCATTTTAGCGTGTAGTAATAAAGATTCTAAGAGACTACTAGCCTAATACTATGCCTTTTATTAACAATATTACATATAGAGGGCTAAAAACTAATTATAGTAGAGAAGAATTAATGCTAAAAGTTTAATATTATGTTTTTAAGCATATCTTATAACTAGATAGGGTGCTAGCTAATATTAAATAAGCTAAAGGCACTGTGTTAGGAAAGAAGTGTTATTTTCTTATAGAAAGGCTTAAGGTTATAGGCTATAAGATTAGCCTATAAGGATGTTATCCTAACTAGAAGAAAGTTAAGAAGATTATAAACTAGCTACTATGCAAGAATAAAAGGGAGGTATAATCCTTTATAAGTATATGCGTCTACTACTATATATAGGTAAAGGACTTTACTAAGATTACTAAACCTCTATTTACACTCTTACAAGACAATATCCCTTTTAAATAGGGAGATGCATAAGACGCAGCAATGTATAATCTAAAATAGGCTATATACAACGTACCTGCACTTGCAAACCCTAACTACACTAACACTAAGGATTATAAGATATTCTTTATAACTAATGTAAGTTAAAATAGGGTAGGAGTATATATTAAACAACTTAAGGAGGATAATAAGCGACACCTAGTGCAGTTTAAAAGCACACTAAAGTTAGCGCAAGAGAGGCAATAGCACTTTACTAAGCTAAAATACAAGGCTGTGCTGTAGGCTTTTAAGAAGTTTTGTACCTACCTCTATAGTGTTTACTTTACTATAGAAACTAATGCGGCAACTCTTATTGCTTAACTAAACTGCTTATTTACTAACAATCTAGGATCTATTATAAATAGGTAGATATTAACAATTTTTTTGTAGGACTTTAACATTAAGTATATACTAAGATAGAAGAATATAGTTGCAGATGCACTATTAAGGTATCTAAAACCTAATAACTAGGAACTACCTCTAGAACCTAAGGAGGATTTAGAGAAGTTTATTAATTATATAATTAGAAATGTAAATGCATTAATACTAATAGGACAGGCAAGGATACTCTATTAGGAATTCTTAACAAAGTTAGAATAATACGCCTAATTTTTAGTTAACTTTAAGGCTCCTAAGGATATAGAGCTACAAGAACTATAAGCATAGAAGAAGCAAGCTCTAAACTTCTTTATATAAGACAGGATACTCTTTAAGAAAATATCTAGGAACGTTGTAATCTAGAGGGTTGTAGATAATACTAACCTAAGAATAGCTGCAGTATAGAACGTATACACTTAGATTAGACATAGAGGAGTTAACGCAGTATACTCTATACTCGCTTAGCAATACTAGTAGAAAGAAATGTATAAGCACGTACAGCAAAAGCTAGTAACCTGTCTAGACTATTAACTACAATCCTCTAAGAGGAAAGTTAATATGCTTACTAACACCTACAGTTTCGCTATTTAGGAGACAGTTACAATTAATGTAGTATACATGCCTTATTGTTTTAGGAAGAAGTTTTTAGTTATTACGAGAGACTACCTTAGTAGCTAGCCTAAAGTAAAAGCCCTGTTAAACAACTAGTTAAAGATAATTACAGAGTTTATATATAAGGACATTATATATTAATAGAGCATAGCGCGCAAACTTATAGTTAATAGAGGGCCTAATTTTGCTAAGGTGGTATTATATCTATTAAATATGTACAGGATTAACTAAGTCTAGTCTTTAAGACACAACCTTTAAGCTATAAGAAAGATTAAAGGAGGGCATAAGCCTATTGTAAACGCCCTTGCAAAGCTGCTAGGACCTTAGGTTAAGAACTTGCTAATAGTTCTCTTTATAGACAGGATCTTAATATAGGAATAGACAGGTTACTTGCTGTACTAGTTAGTTACAGGGTAGAACCTAGTGCTTCCTATTAAACTCGCGCTGCTTATATAGCAAACGCTTCTATTTAAAAAAGTAAAGGACTGTGCACAGCTGCTTGCAATTTAAGCAATACAGCTAGATCTTAGAGATTAGTTTACAAAAAATACTGTTGCTTATACTAACTAGATAAGAGCTGCTAAAAAGGAATACTAGGATAACACTAAAGAAATACAATATAAGGATATAAAGCTAGAAGACTTAGTTCTTCTCTAGAACTCTGTTTAAGAAATTAATATGTCTTAAGACCGCAAGCTAGATATAAGATAGTTAAGCCTATACTACATTTATAAAGCTAGACCTAATAGAGGAACCTATTATCTTAAAGACCTTAATAGTACACGCTTCCCCTACACAACACCTAGATAGCGATTAAAGCTGTTTAGACAAAGACTTGTATAGGATATTATTAAGGAAGATTAAAGAAACATAAAGCTATAAGATCCTAATTATTAAGAACGAACTAGCCCTATAGTAGACATTACTATCTCGCTAGACTTGCCTAAGCTACGTAAGGAACTACAACTACCTTTACCTCCTACAATAAGTAATAAGCTTTGTTCTTAAGTTGTTATTACTAAACGTCTTATAGAAGAAGAGTGTTAAGTATATAGATAAGACTTTAAAAGCTTAGACTCTAACTTAGATACTTCTATATTAGACAACTAATAGGCTATAGGACGGCCTATAGTTTTAGGAAGGGGAGGGGATACTATGCTAGTAATACCTGCTTTTACCTTTAGCTACTTATTTACTAATTTCCTATATAAAATTTAGTTACAAGCTACTTATCTTACTAATTCTAGGTGCTTACTACTACACTAATACTATACTTAATTTCACGCACTCTTAAGGTAACAGCTAATTACAACAACTATTTTAATTGCGAAACCTGCTTATTTTAGCGCGATTTGGACCCTGTTTACCTCTACCTGCTAGCTAGCAGGATACCGCCACTATGCATAAACTAGAACTACAACTCTGCTAACTATCTAACTCTCCTACTATACAAACTTTACTACCTTTTATTAGAATAGTTACCTTCTAAGATAATAATAATAATAATAATACTTCTTCTTATAAACTAGCAGCAGCTAAAGACAACATTTAACTTACATTAGCTAACCTACTTAAACAATACTTTTAGCGCTGTTAGACAAGGCCTAGGGCAAGCAGCTACAGCTGCAACTACTGCAAACACTAAGGCTATTAAAAGTTTTTAACAACCTTAGAGTTATTACTAAGAAAGAAGACTATGTTGCAGACTAAATCCCTAAGGTTATATAGTATTAAGACAGGGTACTCGAGCTTGCAAAGCTTAGCAACAACATTAAAGTTATTAACATTTAGACTCTAGTAGACAAGATCTTTTTAAATGCTCTAAGATAACAACGTATTATTATAGATTATTAGTTTAATAATGCCTTTTACTAATTTAACTTAATCCTTAAAGTTATTCTAGGAGTAGGTAACCTTTATACTTAGCTCCCTAGACTTATAGATAAATATAGTGGTGTTAAAGGTTTCTAGAAACACTATCTTATTATTAGCGCTGCCTCCTTAACGCGAGACAAGAGGGCTAAAGAACTAGGTAAAGCTATTGCAACTATAAAGAAGCTAGCTCTAAGATTTATCTAAGAATATGTTAGTATCTACATGCCTTGTACGCTACTTAGTTACTAAGGATTAACTAACATAGCCTTTGTGTTAAGGCGTATAGATCTTAAAGATACTACTTAGTTCTTTAATACTGCAGCAGCTTACCGCATTAACTCTAAGAACTAAGGTAAGGAACAATATGTATTAAGAGCTAACTAGGCAACAGTAAAACTGCTATATAAGGATATCTGTACTTTTATTAATTAGAATAACTCTTTCAACTAAGCACCTTACTTAGACATTAATAAGCAAGAGGTAAAAGAGCTTTATAATATCTACGCTAAGCTGTAAGTCTAGAAAGAAGATATTAAGTTTAACCTACAGAAGCTACGGCCTAATGCTAGAGTAAAGGATAAGCAAGGTAAGCCTAATCTTCTTTATTTATTCTAGTAAAAGGTTTTTTAACTTATAGCTAAAGCTAAGGACCCTAAAACTAGCCTAGTCTACTCCGCACAAAACGTTTTAAATAATAAGTATAAGCTGCTTAGTATAAAGACGCATCTAATATATAGTGTAGTTATCTCTATAACTGCAGAGCTAGGAAGGACCCTAAATAAGGCTTAAGCTATTAATTACTATAGAGATCTTATAACATCTAAGACTTGCTCTCTAAGGACTTATAGTCTGTTAGTTATAACTAAGAATCTAAAGTAATCTATAGGAATATTAGCTAGTTAAGGACTTAACTAATACTTAGCAATTAAGTTGCATAAGTTTTAGAATAAAATAACTATAGTACAATAGAGGCAAGACGCTGCTAATATCTAGGTAGAATAAGTTAGGACTAAGGCTAGTAGCTAATAAGTCCCTGCACTACTGCCTCTACTAAGCTCTTATGCTCTAAAGGCGAAACTAGCCTACTAATAGGCGGCTACCTAATTAAATACTAACTTTAACAACGCTTCCTATGTAGATAAGGAGCTAGATACCCTTAATTAGGAATAGGAGATTCTTTAGGCAGGATGTTATTATAAGAATTCTACTTTAGCTTTTCTTAAGTTGCTCAAGCGAGCTTACGCAAAGAAGCTAATTACTAATCTAAACTATGTTAAGGTTATTAAGGAATAGTACTGTAAGGTTAACATTAGACAACAGCCTAGCTCTAATAACTTATTATATAAGTAAGTATGCTTTATCTATAAGTGCACTACTGCGAGTGTTATAAGTTTGTTTAAGAGGGCTATGCTATTTAATATGCTTAACAAATATCTACTCTTACTATACATAAGACAAAGCTGCTAGCAAGAATTCTAATTAGACTTTATTATTTTAAAACTTTTTACTAGTAAGTATTGTCTAGCTAAGCAGGATAAGGACCTGCTAAGCTACTGCTATTAGCCTTCTAAACTTAATCTCTATCCCCTCCCTACTTAGGATAAAGTTATTAATACTATAGAGTTTTAACTACAAGCTAAGGAGTTCTAACGCACTAGAAGTATTATTACTAACGCCTACACCTAGCTGTTTAAGAATAGTTAGGTTAAAGATATTATTATTAAAACCTTTAAGATGTACTGCTTCTATCTACAACGTATAGACAGGAAGCTAAACTTTAGATAGCTGCGTAATATGTACTACTTACTTATCTAATAAGCTATACGCACTAATCTAGGATACTAGTTACAATATACTATGCTCTATAAAAAACATACTTTAATTTCCTACCCCTACTACGCTAAATACGCTAAGAAGGGTAATTAAACTTACTTTAAGCACATTAACCTTAACCTTAAGTAAGCAATAACTAAAGGCCTTAGTACAGATATAATTTAAAGCAGCATATTATTTAATAATAAGGATAAGAATAACAGCACAGAGATGCTCCTAGGCTTTTATAACTATATACTAGAGTACTTAAGGTAGCGCAAAGACGCAGGTGTTAAATTGTTAAATAGTCTTATTAAAGGATAGGAAGATAAGATAGACTAGCTAGAGAATATATAAAAACTAGCTCTTAACGCTTGCTAGATAAAGCAAATCTATAAGAAAGAATAAGTTTAAATTTTATTGCCTCTACTACCTTATAGATCTACTAGCCTAACTACTTACAACTGCTACACTATCCTCCTTTAGTTTATTATAGTCTGTAATAGAGTAATAGAGGTACCTACTATAGGAACTTATAAGGAAATTTATAAGGCTTATTACAACCTTACTACTACTTCTTATACTTCTTTAGGCTACCCTAATAAGTTTAGAGGAATTAATTAGCTATTTCTTGCTAATATTTATATTAAGTATAAGTCTTAGATCTAGAAGGCTCTTGTTAAATAGGCTAAGTAGGACAATCCTCTTATTTATAAAGAGCTAAACAACATGCTATAGAACGCTAACAAGGAATAGATTAACAACTATATTAAGGAACACCGTAACTATATGCTGTAACAAATTATTAACCTATAGCCTATAGTACAAGAGTTAGAGAAGGACACTTTTTATGCTAATCTAGTTTAAGGCTTCCTAGACTGTTTATACTTTACTAACCTTAAACAGAACCCTTCTTATACAACAAAAAACTAGGATAAGTAAAATGCTAATTTTTTTAAGCTAATTCTCTACAACGTCTTTAGAAGGAACTTAGCCTAGAGGCTAATAAGCGCTAAGTCTTCTAGAAGAGCAAAGATTCTATAATGCTCTTCTCTACGCAACGCCTGCCTAGCGTTTATTCTTAATTAAGTACTGTTATCTTAGATAACGTCTTAGTGCTAACTACTCTAACTAGGCAGCCTTGTTATAGTCGCCTTTAATTAATATCAGAATCTTAAGCGCCCGCTACTCCTGTCCCTGCTCCTACTACTGCACCTGCGCCTAGGCCACGTGCTTCAACTACTACTTAAGAACCTCGCCGAAGTAAGCAATTAAAAAAGTAAGGGAAGGTGTCTAGAATAGATATAGAGTAATTAAGTTATATTTCCTTTGTTTTATTTCCTTTGTTTTGCTGTTTTTCCTTCTGCTGAGTAAGTCGCTTAATAGGGCCAAGCTCGCAGGAAGGGGAGGTATGTGCCGGTGCTTAGGGTGATACCCTACTGCTCACCAGGTTAGTGCTCAACCACCTGATCTAAAGGTATATAGCTCGTTTTAGGGATCAAAACGAGTGAGGGCTATCCTCCTCTACTCCACATCTCAACTCTTGTATCTCTCTTTTATAGACAACCTATAGTAGGATAATTATCTTACCACCCTCGTTCTCGCATGATCTGACCACTAGTGATCTCTTGCCCTCGTAGTAGTATGTCTTCATACACTCTTACACCCGTACAGTATCTACTAGAACGCCTTAGACTAGGCTATTATAGCCTAGTCTAACCTATAATGCCTTATTAGGAGTAAGCACTTCTTATATGCATCCTATAAGTATATATTAAAGGTCTTAGGCACCTATTATAGCCTAAAATAGCCTATTATAGCCTATATTAACTTATTTAAAGTCTATCTATCTTGTCCTTAGCCTCCTAGATCTAGGTCTTAACCCTCTTAATAGACCTAGTTAAGCTACCCTTAGTATTGCCCTTAGCGCTTGCATGTTAGGACTCTAGGGCTAACAACTCTATATTTATGCAATATACCTCTTACTTAAGTAAGGAATAGCTGCTTTTAGTAATCTTACGCTATACTAGGTTAGAACAGCCTATTATAGCTAATAATAGAGTATACATACCTTCTTAAAGGTACTAAAGATTAGCTCCTCTATCTCTTGCTGCTCTAAGAACTTATTAGCCTTAGCCTTAGCCTTAATAGTATAGTTGTTACAGGAATAGAGGTTAGGACGTAGATTACTCTTAGGATCCTAATTAAAGTAAATAGCACTGTTATAAAAGAAAAGCTTTTCTACCTAAGGCTTGTACTAGCTAAAGGAGGTTAGCAAAGGCAATAATAGGGTATAATAGGCTACTATAGCCTATAAAAGCTTACTTACTTTATAATTTTCTTATTTAAGTCCTAAGCCCGCGTAATTAGCTTAGCCTTAACTAGCTTAAGGTTAGTTGCAGTAAGAGAGACTTTCTAGCAAAAGTAGTAGGGCTCTTACGCCTCTCCCTCCTATAGTTAGGCGTCTAGGTTATAGTAAGGATTCTTAACGTTCTCTTTATGCTTACTAGTATTAATCTGCCTAACTAGAATACTAATCTTACAAGAGAGCTGTATCTTAGTAGCAAGAGGCTACATTATATTAATACAGGCTAAAATACTTTATAATAACTAACAGTAGCCTATTAACGTACTATATAACACTCTTAACTTAAGTACTAGCAATAAAAATACTTTATATACTAGATCTTCTTACTAGAGTAATTTTTATACGTCTAAGTCTTAAAAAGCTCTATAGTATTGTTGTTAACTACAAAGAACACATAACTAACCTTATTAAATATATAAATATCTCTACTAGTAAGGAAGTTAACGCAGCAACTATAATAATACGTAAAGGTATAACTCTTACTAATATAGAAGTTGCTAACTATAGTAGCGTCTATCTTAAAGCAGTAACTATTATATAAGTAAGTATAGGCTATTCTAGCCTATAGTACCCTATAGTAGGCTGTAGTAGGGCTAAAATAAGCAGAAACGGCAGAATTTATTAAAGAAGAGCTAATTTAATAAGCTACAAGGAGCTGCTAAGCTATAGTTAGCCTTGCTAACTTTATCCTAGCCTATTATAGTCTATAATAGCATATAACAGCCTTTTACTAGGACTAACCAGATTTTTAAAATTTAGGGTAACTTACTAGTTATTGTTAAGTAGAGTGTAGAAGGAAAGGTAGGAAAACCTAGGAGAAGCTTATATAACCCTACTGGCTTCGGCCTTTTGAGACAACCTTTTGATGTGACCACACATTTTGTAGACACCATTTTGGTAAAAAAGATTTATTGCTAACAACAGGTATCCGGGCTCATGCCCCCTTGTTCGGCATTGCCGGCACGCAATTGGTGTGTCGCATGTTCGGACGGAAACGAAGATGCGCGATATCCCTCCAACTAACCCTCTTGACCGATGACCATTTACCGATGACCATTTACCGCTGACCGCAACTTCTGTCGTCTCTGTCGCCATCCCGGCGGTGTTGCAGTCGCGGCGTTTCTGGCATGCGCCTATACTCGGATGTGAACATACGACAACAGCGTCACCATCCAAGCACGGCTCTCCCATCCCCAGAGGCGACTCACAAAATCCTCCTGCTCGTCGGTTTGTCCCAGCTGCTCAATAGCTGTTTTGACACGCTCTTGCTCCTCGTAGAGCCACTGCAAGGTCTCTCTACTAAGGTTGCATTCGCGCAGGAGGAGATTTGTAAGATGACACACCGTCACCGCACCTGGACCATTGACATGCGCAACGTATTTGATGGACTCGCCGCCAAACAAGCCTTTCACAACCTCCATTGTGACCTTGACATCCATGATACCAGACGCATCGATGAGGTGTTGATGAATGACAGAATTCGACCTCTGCGTCCACCTGATTACCATAGGAGCTACCGCCGACAGCTCCTCTTCGACCGACCGGGAGGCCGCTCAACGAAGGTGAACGCGGGCTTCGTGATCCACCACCATAGCTTCTCGTATGGTGACCTGGTGAGGTCTAACTTCACTCGATGTGAGCCATCGGTCTTCGTGTCGAACGGGGAGAAGAACAGTCCGAGCATTGTATCGTTCGTATGCGGTACCGTGTGGTGTGGGAAATCCTGAAGGTGAGAAGCAGCAGGCAGGAGCTTTTATGAAGTATTGCAGGCTCCCGCTGCGGTAACGTACGTGTCCTTACCCTCCTCCACCTCCACCTCCTCCACCTCCACCTCCTCCACCTCCATCGCAATCTTGTTGCCAGCCATAGGCTGGCAATCGCCGTTGAACACGTTTCAATTGGTGTCGTTTTTTGGTACCTTCAGCAAATTTTTTGACCCTGATTTCGCTCGGTGGTCTGAGCTTTTCTGCTCCGAGCGCTTAGCGCGTGGACCTCATCCACTCACCGTTCGAATTTCGTCGACTACACACAATCTTTTTTTGACTTTTGCGACTGATTAGTAGAGGGCAGCTGCTTTTCACTTTTTTGGAAAACCCATTTTGACTACAACAACAACCACCACCTTTGATACCCTAAAAATAAATATAACCCTACTAAGACGCTAGAGAGCCTTCTAGAAGCTTCTAGCGCACAGACACTTAAGGTGAAGGTAAAATATAATATAAGGTCCTTAGAAATTGTATAATTACACTCTAAAAGGAATTTCCCTCCTACTTAATAATAAAGCATTAACTATAGTATTTTAGCTTAGACTAGGCTATTCTACCCTAGTCTTACTAACCTAGGAGGATTAGTCCTAAGAAGGGGGATAATGTTAGGATCTAGCGACGTTCTAGGCTAGGTTAGATTAGTTTAGAATAGCTGAGGTTAGACTTAACTATGTTAGGTCTAAATAGGTTATATGACCCTAGATTACTCTAGTATAAGTAGAGATACGATATCGTAGTCAAGACGGTATCAATTCGTCTCTCCTCTACAGGCAATATACTATTATCCTCCCATCTCTAGCATCCCGTATCTATACTTGGTATTGAGCCTTATATACGCTACAATAGGTCTTAGGACACTAAGATATATAAGGAAATAATTAAGCAGACTCTTTAGCAAAAAAGGCTACAAAAATAAACCTTTTAATAAATAAAACAAGCTTAGTAGTTGATAGTTCTTAAATTAAATAATAACTAAATGTCAAATAGTTAAGCCTTCTAGAAAAATACAGAAAGAAAGCTACTAGCAAGAACCTAAGCACCTACTTAGCAACCTTTAAATAGAGAATAAGAAAACAGATACTTATTCTTTCTACTAAGCATAATATATCTAGCTCTTTTTTTTAATTCAAACTAAGTTATAGCTACCTGAAGAGCTATCTATTTAAAAGAGGGAAAGTAGAATCTAAAACTTGTCTATACAATTTTAGAGCTACACAAGACACAGCTTATATAATCTTTAGATGCTAACTATACAAGAATAGTAGAGCTATACTTTAGAACTCCTATGCAGAGCCAATCTCTCTACAGTATCTTTTTTAAACAGAAGCAGGTATTAAGGCTACTATAGCTTTTATTTAAAAAACTAGGGTTAGTACACAGGCCTGGTACAAAGGAAACTCCGATAACTAAATGCAAACGCCTTTCTAGGCGACCAAGCTCTACTCACCTCTCCCCTCCCTCCTCCTCCTCCTCCTTCCCCCTCTCCCCCTACACAATAGGCTAAGAGCCTCACCTTCATTTAGATAAACCACTCCTTGTAAATAACCTAAGAAGACAACACTACATAGATACCTGCAGGCCTCGGCCTGCACGTCTTATATAGCCCTTTAGGCTGAGAAAGGGCGTTAAACTACAATAAAAAAAAAGAGGTAATTGAGCAACAAGATCATGGATGTCCTCGAAATCATCTTCAATTGGCTCGGGAAGGTCTAGACAACGATCTAGAGCACGGATAGTGTCGCCTTCGATTTCGAAATGCCCCTCAACCTGTGGTAGCATACTACGGAGGCGGAGGATGTTACCGGACAACGTGCCAGGAATGTCGTAAAGTCGCACGCATTTACCCAGCTCAGTGCCGTCATCGTACCATATAGTCATGGAGACCTTTTCTTCGCGTGCAACCTGCATGTCGATAATAGGCTCTCCGGCGGGTGGAAAGAGATTAGAGCTTTGTCGCAATTGTTGATACTGCGTTCGGAGTCGCGTAACCTCCTCAGCAAACTTGTTGGCGTCGACCGGCATGGTCGTTGAGCCTATTCGGAATCGGCCTCTGTTGTAGATTTGAAGTTCAGAAAGCAGTCGTCGAAAGATGCTTCTCTGGACAGCTTTGAATAAAGCTCGAGTAGGGCGACTGAAATGGACGAGACGAGAAGTGGAAGGAAAGTCGGTGAGAGGTTGCTTGGCAGCGAGTTCGCCAATAGCTTTTCACCGGCGTGTGCTTACTACACAGCATGAGATTGTGATTCGACTGATTGGGTTGGTTCTCGTTGGACAGCCCTGAGATTCCAGTGCGTCAAGGGTCACGTGCTCTCAGCTGACAAGCCTGTTTGGGCTTCGCCTTGTTTTCCAAATAGAGAAAGTACATAGAGTAGCATCTCACCTAAAACCACCACCTCACTCTATGAGCTATCTTATCTGTACCCTTATTCAGATTACAAGCTCAGCTCAAGCTCAGTAGCTTTCGCTCGTTCAGCTAAAGTTTCAGAGGTCACGAACCGTAGCATTGAAATGATGTTCAACATCAACCGTACCACGGTCGTAATGGGCAGGCGTCAGTCTGGAACGAGCCAAGGGGGCGCTAACCAAATAGCGTTACCCGCACGGTCATGTTATCGACATGCCAAGCTTCCCCTGGACAATGATTCCTCCTCCGTCTTCCATCAACGCGTTCGTATAGTGACCCTTTATATCACATTTTGACCATCGTATATCTGAGTCCAAGACGGTTGAGAAAGTGCAATAACCGGTCATTCTAATAGCTCCTATTCTAATGAATCTGCAGATATCTGGACGTTCCTGAAGTCGCAAGCTGTTCACATGTCGGATGAGATCAAGTATCCGATCGGGTTCGGACGGGAAGATGTCGTTGCTTGGGGAACTACTGGCCTAGTCGTCGTCGATAAACCGTCCAAGTCAATTATCAAAACCCCTCTTCACGAGGATTGTTCCGAGCTCATCTTGAGAGAGCAGCAGATCTATGAACGATTAACTCAACGCGGAGGTCATCAAGGAATACTCCGTTATCATGGAACCGTTGGATCTGGTATTCGGCTGGAATACGCTCCGAAAGGCAATCTACGATGGTTCAACAGCCAAAACAAAGTCGATAACAGGTTACGATTGCAATGGGCTATGCAAATTGCGCAGGCACTCAGTTTCGTCCATCTAGCTGGAGTTATCCACGGGGATTTGACTTGCCAGGATGTGTTTCTGGATGAAAAGTTGAGCGCTAAGCTAGCTGACTTCGCCGGATCTTCCCTAGACGGTTACCCACTTCTCATCGCGGTGACAGCAAGTCACGAGTATCCAGGACCTGCCTTATCTGTTCAAGGGGATCTCTTTGCGTTTGGGTCTGTTCTATATGAGATTATGACCGGAAATGCTCCTTACGCAGACTTAGCCGAAGGCGAGATTCTTGCCTGATACTCTAAAGGCAATTTTCCTGAAACGGATTCTCTGCATGCCATTGGAGATATCATCGGAAAGTGCTGGCAAGGCCAATATGATGGATTCGAATCGGTTGTTGGGGACCTAAGTGATATTTTTCAATTTCCAAACACAACCTGAAGAGAACTGACATGAACCAACACAAAATTAAACCATTACTCTTGGGCCCACACTTGATGCTAAGACATCTATATCATTGTTCTCAGTGTTGCCACGGTCTTTGTTCTGTTCCGTCCAATTCCATTAGGACGGAGTCGTTTTTCGTTACGACAGTAGACGTACGGATTGTCCAGTCAAG
This sequence comes from Alternaria sp. 'sect. Undifilum', assembly GCA_024321975.1. Lineage (NCBI taxonomy): Eukaryota > Fungi > Ascomycota > Dothideomycetes > Pleosporales > Pleosporaceae > Alternaria > Alternaria sp. 'sect. Undifilum'. Next base: position 12,632,260 of record JAJJZI010000001.1, read on the forward strand.
AGAGACATGTTGGGACTTCTCAGGCATTCTGGACGTTCCTGTCATGACCACTTCGCCGTTTTCCTTCTTTTCTGGCTGCGCTTCCATGCAGGTGTAGCTAGTCTTTTAAGCCTCCTCATATTTGTCACATTGCTGTCTTGAAATAACATGTTTTGTATCTGCCTCGCAGCCTCTGAACAGAGTCTTTGAATCGTAATAGTAACACATTTTTGAAAGAGAAATTGACTTTAAACTGATGAGAGATATGTCTCTACTAGCTAGCCTAGAGGGTTTTTTTGTAATCATAAGAATAGACGCACTAGGGGTAAAGCGCTAGTTTGTATATGCAAATACAAGAGTAGTAGTATTAAATACCTATATTAAAAAGACTTGATCTTATGGTAACAGATAGTAAGTCCCCTGGCTAATAAACAATCTAGAGAGCTAGTGCCTATGTAATATAGCTAGTAGAGTAATCGCGATCGGCAGGCGTTCGTCGTTCATGTGTATGACGTCAGACTCAAGCGAGTTCTGTGTTGACTGTCCCGTTCAGGCTTCGCGGCTATAGGATGACGCCAGAAGTGGCTGGGGAAAGGTAGGGACAGGGTCGGAACGGTTGGTTTGAGCAAAACGCGCTGGACCTCATCGCTGCAGTTGGCGTTGAGGGCGGGCTTCTGGTGAGCTTCTCTACCACCTGATTACCCTGCTAACTCGCGGTAATCCTCCTCATGTGTAAGTTGGTGCTAGTTTCGAAGTGCGTGTGGACGGAGAAAGGGCGGAAGAGGATCGTGAACGTCGCGTAGTCTGGGGGCGAGGAGCGCTTCAAAGTCAGGCAGGAGAAGATGTCGGTGGGCTTCAGCACCGTGTTGCGATACTATAGGATCTTCTATTGGGGCTGCAGGAGCGTGGGCGCCTGTCTCGCAGTCTTGAGCTTTTTGACATATGTTCTGAGCATCGTTGTCGTGTGTGTGGCAGTTAGCGACCGGTGGATGCGGGGGCAGTCAGCATCAATCTGGCTTGTGAGGCGCTGAGGAGGGTTTACCTCGGCAAAGCTTCGGCTGATTGCCAACCCTCTGCACACCCTCTTCACTGGGCAAAATCGCAGCTGAAGCCGAGTAAGAATCAATCAATGGATCGGTTCTGGTTCCCACTACCTTCTTTCCGAGCCTCCACTCACCATACGAAATGTAAGCATTCGAGACCGAAGACAGCCACCATTTCCACACCGTGTTTCTATCTACGGGCTCGCTCCAACAGCCTTGTCGCCCGCGCATCTCTGCTCGCGAACGCTAGCTCTCTTTTGTTAGGCATTTCGCCTTTCTCATGGAATTGGGGCGCTAACGATGGGTAGTGTCTCCCAAAGACTTCATCCCTCGCCATGTCAGATTGTGAGGTGGTCAAATATCACCACTACTGCCCAGAGGGAGTCCAGCGTGTACTTGCATCCGGAACTAGTGCCTTTATAGGGGAGGTCGACGAAACGACCATCCTAAAGTATTCTCTTGAGCCTGGTGGTGCCATGAGTCGTCTTGAGCATGAACACAAGATTCTCAGCTTAGTTGGCCAACACCCTCGAATTATTGCCCAGAAAGGATTCACAGATGCCGGATTATACCTCGAGCGTGCAGCAAACGAGACCGTTTACAAGTACCTGACTGAATCGGACCACGAACCCCCTACTCTCCTGCAGCGGGTGGCCTGGTGCCGTGAGGTGACCGAGGCTGTCGATTATATTCATTCGAAAGAGGTTATCCACTGCGACATTCAACCAACAAATGTACTGGTCGACGAGAATCTTCATCTCAAGCTTGCCGATTTTCATGGAAATTATGTCTTGGGGACTGGCGAGGTCGTGCCTGGTTGGAGTGGCGAACCATGCAGATATTTCTGCCCTCGTGAGGATGAGTTCGAGGCAAACTCAAACACAGATCTCTTTGCGCTTGGGTCTACTATCTACTTCATTATGACCAGTCAAGAGGTCTTTCCAGATATTGTTAGTGGAGAAGTTAGATGGCAGGAGAGAATTATGTCTCGTTTTAAAAGCGGCAATTTCCCCAACGATCCCCACGTCTGTGAGGTTATCACGCGGAAGTGTTGGAGTCTACAATACCCTTCTGCAGGCGAAGTACTCAATGATATTAGAGCGGTCGAAAAGAATTGATGGGCGGTCAGCGATGCTAACTCCCGAATACGAATAATTGCCTTATTGCGGAGCTCTCATGAGGGACGATTTAGCACATCCCCCACGTCAATAGGCATGCTATGTCTTGGCGCACTCTGGGTTGACTTCGGACCAAAAATTAGCGGGGCGGGCACGGGCCCTCTTGCTTCCAATACATAAACACAGAGCTCCTTCGTACTCAACTGTCTACAACATTAACACCCATCGCTATCAAAGCACGATCGATCTTTTTTTAATTACTTATGCGACTGATTAGTAGAGGGTAGCTGCTTTTCACCATTTTTGGAAACAACTTTCGACTACAACCACCACCACCTTTGAAAACTTAAGGAAAAAATCAAAGCACGATATCGAAGCACGATATCAAAGCACGCTACTAGTCTCAGCAAACCTCTATGAAGCGCCCGCTCTCTAGTCATGACTCAGAGCCTGCATTCTTTGCAGCCGTGCCGCTTGCCAAACGTTGCAGAAGCCATTCTGAAAGCAAGCCCGTTTCGAAGCCGCTATTACTAACTCGCGAGGCCCCCTCGCCACATCGAGAGCCAACGTTTAGCGACGCTGTATCCATCGAGCACTGGATCGATTCTTGTGCCCACGGCGAGATGATGAATCCCGACCAGCCCCACCCACGACTAGTGGCTCAGACGCTGCGACGAGCAAAGGCGCGCGCACGAACACCAAGTCCTGTCAAGAAGCCGCCACAATGTGCCACTGCAGAATACCGAAATGGGACCATGAAGCTGGCCCAAGTCTTTGTTGAACGCGACCCCGAACTGCCTGGTCATGTTGCCGCACACGTGGCACGGATATTTGGGACGGATACAGCGAGGGACGTAGACAGACAAGAGAGCGATGAGGACAGGGCATGGCAAGCACTGGAAGCCACTCTCGCCGAATCTTACAGGAAGAAAAGTCGGTTGTTGGCTCGAGCATGTGCTGGTGAAGGCGAATGGCGAGGCGCCATATATTCGGCCCTCATGGATCCGCTCATCACACACTGGTCACCAGCACTCGTACTGAGCGCATCTGACGAGCGTAGGTTGATTGCTGCCTCTTTGAACCGTTTTGTTTAACATCGTACAGCATGGAACAAATATCTCAAGCCCAACGTCCTCCAATGGAGCTCCCTGACAATACCACGCCTTCCTACTTTCCCCACTCCTTCTTATACACTATCGCAAAACGAACCATCCTCTAGTAGCGCTGCCTCCGTAGCGGTTAGCGACTCGTCTTCGGGCGACAAATTGCAACTCTCGACGCCTAAACCCGACGTCACCGTCGGTCTCGCATCAGACACCATCATGGACGCCCTGAAACTCCCACAGGATGTCCTCCTTCTTCTCCAGACCGATCCAGGCAACCCACAACCGTTTATCAGCGATCCGCACCAGGTCCAGCTCGGCCTGCGATTCCCCTTCCTAATTGTAGAAGCCAAAGGCCTTAACACGGGTGTTAATCTTATGCATGCGCAGAACCAGGCCGCTGTGGCCGCTGCATCAGCGTTAAACATACTCAACGATCTTATTGTTCGTACTCCTCTTACCCCTGAATCCCATCTTCAAGACAACGTCGATCCCAACATATCCACTCCCACGATTGTGTTTTCTATCGCGACGGAAGGCCCTACCCACGAATTGTGGGTGCATTATCAGGTCAATCATGAGTACCACATGTTCTGTCTCCAGTCCTGGCGCACTACGCTTCCAGGCCATGCGGAGATGCTCGTTTCGTCTTTAGGACAAATTATGCGTTGGGCGACGGGCAGCTTCAAAGAAGATGTTGTGGAAAGGGTACGCGTGCTGTGGGCAAGCATGTGCCCGGCTGAGGAGGAGTGGGTGGCAGGGTAGAAGGAGCGGTCTCGACATGATTGCAGTATTTTTTTCCCCTCAAGGCGTCAAAGGTGGTGGTGGCTGTAGTCAAAAGTTGTTTCCAAAAATGGTGAAAAGCAGCTACCCTCTACTAATTAGTCACAAATGTAAAAAAAAATTGCCGAGCGAAAATTAGGGTCGAAATTTTTTTGCTGAAGGTACCAAAAACGACACCAATTAAAACGTGTTCAACGGCGATTGCCAGCCTATGGCTAGCAACAAGACTGCGATGGAGGTGGAGAATGAGGGTAAGGACACGTACGTTACCACAGCGGGAGCCTGCAATAATGATTGCAGTATATGAGGACTGAGTGCTTTGCCACATGGTATTGTTTATCATTTCGTTGTCTTGCACATTCGACTATAGGTCAATGATAATCAGTTTTCTCCTGCGATCTGTCAAATCTCGAGGTGCTGTATCCAGCACACACTCAAGTTACTGGAAAGGGTAGACGTAGCTACTACGTGACTAACACGTAGCAGTTATGCGACATCCAGTTTTCTAGCTATGTAGTAGGCCACCGCCATGCGCGACATGCGCTTAATTATGAGAGGTCACCGCGCGCTCTTATAGGGTCCTGCCCTGATTCGTCATTCCGTCCCTACCTACCCTTTCAACATAGTTATTCTTGTTCTTTGGTATCACGCCTATCATGCCACCTAAAAAGAAAGCCAAGGTTGACTTTTCGTATCTGCGCTCTCTCGTTCAGCAGGAGAAAGAGCCAGCCCCACTCAAAACTTAAAACATGAAGGCAATGTTAATTCCTTCAAGCTTCAAAGAGTACACTCAGACTTTGTCTCAGGAGACAGAGTAAGTTGAGAGCCTACACACATCAAGATATACTGCTGATGTAACAATTCAGAGTTTGTCCTTGAAGAGCACGCGATAGATCACAAGACAGCGAGCCATCTGGCGGGCACAGTTGCCAATAATAAAGCTCATCAAGTGGTACTAACCCAATATGATAACTCACTAACCATTTTATGAATACCAAGCCAGCCTAAGCTAGCGAATTGCTGTGTTAGGTTAGACTCGGCTTGATGAGCTTCGCCCACCCGCCCACCGAGTCGGACAGTTCTGGCTGCCAGGGGACGAGTCAGACCGGCAGATTGCTACCGTTTTCTCGTCCCCGCTTCTCCAATATCCGGGTCTGGAGAATAGGTGAGGTCGCCCACCCCCGGCCCCCACCGGCAGGCTTTGCTGGTCGTTGATTCGTGCAAATAAAATCCCCCACATTCCGCTACCCCAGGGCTCCGTCTCCGCCGTTGGAACTTCACGTGCGGAGAATCATTCTTTGCCTTTCCTTTTCCAGGGAACCGTCACCCATGCCAGACTACCCAGTCAGACGGATCGTGACTCGTGACAAGAGACTCGCTGTAAGGGCAGAGAGATGAGCCGTTCGCCTGCACTTGGCACAACATCTGCCCAGGCGCGAGATCTAGATCCGTATCATGGGCTCGTGGGCCCTGCGTAGTCGCATTCCCGTCTGCTATATAAGACGAGGTGATTCCCCGACGATCATCGAGGTGTGTCTCTGCAACAGGTGACCTTCTACCCATCATGTCCTTCACCAAAGCCAGCCTCACGGCTCTCGCCTTGGGGCTCTCTTCTATTCTCACCCTGGCGCTCGCCGCTCCTTCGTCATCTTACAACCCGGCCAAACCTGCCAAGGACCACTACTCCAGGGACTACTGGCCTGCGCCTCGCAAGATCACGGGCGAGCAGCTCAACGGTACACTTGGTGGTGTCCACATCCACGACCCGAGTATTGCGCTCGGACCGGATGGCCACTACTACTCTTTCTCTTCTCACGGCTTGGCCACAACGTCCCGTGCTTCGAAAAAGAACAGCCTGGAAGGGTACTGGGAGGTCGTCGGCCAAGTCTTGGAGCCGCCTGGCAGCATTGATGACCCCGCCCAGGCAAACCGTCTTTGGTGAGAAGCAGCAAACTAACAAACACCTCTCCAAACTACATTCTAACACAATAATGCAGGGCCCCTGACGTCCACAAGGTCGGTGACACCTACTACTGCTACTACACCGTCTCCGACTTCGGTGTCTCAAAGTCCTTTATCGGGCTGGCCACCTCAAAAAGCCTGCAAAACGGGTCCTGGACCGACCACGGCATGGTCGTCTCCTCCAACAGCACCGACGCTCCCTTTCCGCTGAGCAAGACTAATACCATCGACGCGGCTTTTATCCAAGACGCTGAGACGGGCAAAAACTACCTTGCCTACGGCTCCTGGTGGGCCAACATCTGGCAGTTCGAGTTGACCAAGGACCTCAAGTCCGTCAAGATCTCCACTGCCCGCCAGTTGAGCTACACCTATGACCCCGTGCTGCCGACCAAGGAGGAGGCGTACGCCAACATGTCCCTTACCTGGGGCGGTGCATCCGCCGAGGAGGCCCCATACATCAACTACAACAAGAAGCAAGGCTTCTACTACCTCTGGTACTCGGCGGGACTGTGCTGCGGCTACAATCCCGCTGCCCTGCCCTCGCCTGGCGATGAGTACACCATCTTCGTCGGTCGCTCCAAGTCGCCCCGCGGACCTTTTGTAGACCGCGATGGGAAAGATCTCGCCGAGGGTGGCGGGAGCATGGTCTACGGCAGCCACGGCAACATATACGGACCCGGTGGACAGGCGGTGATTTCCGACTACCGCGGAAGCGACGTGCTGTACTACCACTACGTCAACACGACATTCGACCCGCTGTACCGGGACAACTTTAAGTTGTTGGGATGGAATCCGATCGAGTATGTTAATGGATGGCCGGTGTTGGTGGATTAGTTGGAGGAAGGGGATGAAGCTATTGTTGTAAAAAGTATATCATCTTCGACTAGATAGTCGGTCTAACTAGACAATTAATCGCTAAAGGATTTTGCTAGAGGAATGATAAAATCTATGATTTAGTAAAGACTAGTGAAGTTGAGCGGGACTCTGTACGAATCATATCAAAGTGCTGTGCTTTATCAATCCTGTCGCAGCATTGGCTGACAAAACTGGGCGCTTAGGCTGACAAAAATGGACAGCACAGCGCTAAGGAACACCATTCTACAGTTACTACGAAGAACCTCTAAATGTTAAGACAAATTCCTCCCTATAGATTCCTGTTGCCCAACTCTCCACTCATGCTTCTCAATCGCCTAGCTTATCACACATCCCCAATTTCACGTACTAGCATCAGAATGGCATCCACCATCGTAGGCAAATCTGGTCGTGTATACACTCAGCGGGAGGTGCTCCAAGAGCGCAAAGATCCTAGAACGAACATCTTTAAAGCCGAGTACGTCATACCAATCTCACGTTTAGATTTTCACTCAGCAAAAGTCAGTTTAGATCTCATAACCAGTTCTTCGTCTTCAAGCACGTGTCCAAACTATTCTATAATCTCTCCTTACGCCTTGCAGCCGATTTTCCCGAGACTCATCGCCTTCGCATGCATGTTGATTCCAACAAGGAAGAAAGCGTCCTTATCTATCCGTACTACCAAGATACCCTGCTTGGACTGCTTTAGGAGGATTCACAAATCTCTAATGCAGCACAGAAGAAAATCTTGCGGCAGACAGGAGAAGCTATACAAGAACTACATAGCAAGGACTAGATTCATATCAGTACAATCAGCAGTCGAAATTTAATTTTCTATTACGAAATTCCAACTAATAATCGATCTTAGCAGATATCAAGCCCAATAACATACTAGTAAACTAGACCTGCGACGAAGAATGTACCAAAACAATCACTAACGTCGTTTTAGGTGACTTCAACATCGCTTTTAAGCTAGAAACGGGAGCGCTGCTTCACACGACTCACACAGTAGGGAACGCCATGTGGCGCAGCCCAGAAGGACAGACCGGGAGAGGCTTGTCTAAGGCATCAGATGTGTACTCCTTCGGACTGGTTGTAAGCAACTCCATGCCATTTCCATGGGTATCATCGAAGAAATCCACGCTAAGCGTCCGCACAGTGCATATATGCCCTTGGGGCTGGGGAAGTTCTACTCATCAACGATTACCAGGACCTCGTCAAGCTTGGCATAAGCCCAGAGCAGGAAATATTAACGCGACACTTTTCTTACTTTGAGACAGCGAACGAGGGCCTTCTTAACCAGATCGCTAGCGAGAAATGGACAAAGGCTCTCAAATTAACATGTCAAATGGCTAAGTTGGCGGTGCGAGACCAGCCGGAAATGAGCTTCGAAGTGTGGGGGCAGGAACTGGGTTCTGAGGCACAGAAGATGATATCTGGAATGACGAAACCTGACCCAACGGCTAGGTCAACGATAAACCAGGTTATGGCGCATGCGTGGTGGCAGGAGGCTGTTTGACGGACAGCTGAGGTGGCGAGGGGGCTTTTTGCGTGGATCATTTGAGAGCGGATATGATCGTCAAGTTAGTCATACACATGTCCTACGTTTAGGTATCTATGCAGACCATTCTTCCATCTACGGTATGATTCTCGCCTTCCTCATCCTATCAAACATACCTCCCCATGACTCCTTCGTCCCTCTCTCCTCCGTGAACCCCGTTCCATAAATCTTACTCATATCAAAATGTCTATCAAAGTCAAACTTGGTCATGAGCATCTGCTCAGCGATTTGAAGACCACGACCACCATCCACATGTCCACTTTGCAGCCTATATTTCTTCTCCATCTGCAACCACGTCTCCATGTTGTCGCTGATATACTTGCGTATATCTATGGGGTTAGCGGCTGGCCCACTGGCTTTGAGACCAAAGTAGGAACATAGTATAGGCCATTTCCGCTCCCAATTTGAGGGTGTTTTGGAGTCGGCGATGTTGTAGGCATCTCCTTTTTTGGTGTTTGGAGAAAGTGTGAGTTGGATAGTCTGGCGCGCAATCATGTCACTGCTGCTATCGTTGCTCAACGCTTTCCAGACTCCTTTTGTGCCGGGAAACGGGCATTCCGCTCCCTTGCCATGGACTTCCTTCCACAGGCTCAGATAGAGACCTATCGTTGTACCCAGTGAGTAGGCGTTCTGGTTCGGAACGTAGCCAACTATTACATCTGGACGAGTCTGCACCCAGCTCCATTTCTTGTCCTTAGCGTGTTCGGCGATCCAATCGTTCTGTGCGTGGTAGAAGAGCATCTCGGCGTACGGGCTGGGTATACGGGGGTAGGACTCTTTGAAAGGAGGCGGGGGAAGTTTGGGCCCGGTGGTGCCTGGGGGAGCGACTTCGTCGAACCAAGGGAGCGCGGCAAGGAGATGGCAGCCATCTAGTTCGTGTCAGCTCTGTATTATCCAAGACTTTGACAAGAGCAGGGTGGATTTTACAAATCTTCGAGCCGACTTGCAACACGACGTATTCCAAGGCCGGACACAGTTTATCCACAGCTTTCACGGCCTTGGAAATCATCCCCACTGCCTCTTCCAGCTCCTTTTTGACATCGAGGCCCGCTTTATACGCAAGAAAGTATAAATGCGTCACCTCCACGATATCCGGTATCCTCTCCACCAACACCTTCTCGAGACTCTCTTGGCTATGAGCGAGTAGGTCGACGCCAGAGACCATGTTTAGCCGCGAGTCCTCTGGCCATAGCGTTTGGTTGGGGGCGAGTGGACGGTTGGTAAGGGCATGGACGCGCTTCCATGTGTTCTTTTCGGGGTAATCGGAAAGGATCTCGTTGACAAAGGACCAGCCTGTGTGGTGATCGTTAGTGCATGGCCCAATCTACAATTTGTTTTTCTTGTGCTTTACTGACCTGTCACGCCAGAAGCGCCAAACACAACAGCTGACTTTGACATTCTTTTAGTGTGACACCGACTGTGAGGCGTTCAGGAGGGACAAAGCGACAAGGAATCAGTGCGGCGTTCCTCAGACAAAGATACCCCATTTTGACTGCTTGCATAATAGACCGCCGTGGAAGGTGGGGTTGCCGTTGCGATAGTGGAGACATGGAGTCTAGATGGGTTCTTTTCACAGGACATCCTCCAGTCTGTTTGTTGTGTGCTGAACGCCCATATTGCTGATACTCGTACGTCCAAGTGCGTCCTACGCAGAAGACTTGTCGTCGAACATTTGGTCCCCTAGAGATCACCCGCGCTCTTCTTAAGACCCCGCGTCGCACTGCGAAGAACTCCGCAGCACGTCTGGCCGTTGGAACGGGCCGTCAGCTATGCATTAGTTGTAGGGTTGCCGCTGAAAACGCCCGAAAAATTAGCCGTCCTTTCAAATCATCCTAACCTCTTTTAAATGCGTCGAAGTTTCAAGGGTTGCGAAGTCCGAGATTGAATGAATGATCTAGTATGTGTGGTGTGCACGCGGTGCGTCAATATTCAAGATCTTGGGGGTGAGAGGATTGGAGGAAAGAAAAGGGCATTAGTGGTGAGGTGAGACGATTGCGTAGGGACCATGACGTCGGCGACGCGTTGGGATAGCCTCCACAATACTCAGTGGAGCTCATTCTCGAGAAATATCTCCACCTTCTCCATCATCTTAATAGGTGTCGGATCCTCGCCAAGAAGATGCAAAGTAATCCTACGATACTGAAACTCAGACTGCCGAGTGCTATAACCTTCAGTGCGTGCGCGTAGCTGCAGTGATGCGCCAGAGAAGCAGCACCAAGAGCCTCAGCGATCGAACCTGGCACTTCCGCAGTTACGGCAGCGCCAAGAGGAAAAGCTGCAAGCAAAGCTTGCGCAATTTCCAACAATGTGCCTGCCCTCATAGCTGCAGCGAAACTGCAGTGGCAGCACGCGTGGTCTGGGTGTTGGTGAGAATCTTAGTATGACCTGGCGTGAGCGAGCGACCCTCTTGCGTAACGAGCCATACCCGCTAGGCCACCCGAGGAACCGAGATCTTGTTGCGGCACACTAAGCTGTGTAAAGGCGATGGATTGATACTCGCCTATCCGAGTAAGGATGTGTTGGTGCAGCAAATGCGATCATCTAGTGTTGTCATGACAGCTTCAATTTGCTCAACATCAGTGTTTTTCATTCGACGAATGGCGAATGTTGCCCTAGATGCGATGCTGTGTAGCTAAGTAGAAAGATCGTTGCAAAGAACCCGCTTACGGCTCGTATATATCCGGTTAAAAACTCGTGCGTTGCGGGGGAGTTTTGCGGCAGAAGAAGGAGAGTTTTACACAGGCTATGGGAGTTGCTAGTAGACGATGATGGGATGGAAATTGAGTGAAGAGATGGACGGACGCTGGTAGTTCTCTTGTATGTCCCACTCGCACTGTGGGTTTGAGAAATCATACTGCTCAAGTTAGTCTCGCATGTGGAAAGGAATGGATATGAAATACGTTAATGGTCTTGTAGGCAATGTTAACGCGCAGTCACAAACTGCGTAACAAAAATGAAGATCTTGACTTTGTCGATGTGCGCTATCTAATATTCTCTGGTCTCTCATGGGCATAGTCAATAGGATTGACCGCGCACAATTGACGACGTTGTTGATAGTTTGCACGTTTTTGCATTGTAGCAAGCAACATCCCAGTGGCGGAATATGTCATCGCGCTTTGTTGAACCAGGAGTTCAAGCGCATAATTTATTTGGATATACACGCTTAGAACGGAAGTTCCCCCTACACTTGGACGACGTGACTAAAAGACAACGACCTGCCTCTTCTCAGTTTTCCCGCCCTCCATGTCAGCAACCATCTGCGGTAAGTCGTCTATCTTAGGAAATTCGACTTCTGGTCGTATACTGCGGAACATGTCAGAGATACTGTCTAGGTAGCCAAAGAAGCAACATACTTGTACTTGCCGGTAAAATCCGCCGCTTTATTCATCCGCTGCGGAACACCTGTGCTATCAGCCTTGATGCGATAACGACCCGTCGTCAATCGAACGTGTTGATGAAGTCAAGTCCTTTGGGCGCGATTCAGATAACCATGAGTAGTCCGCCAAGTCTTAAGACATCTGGTGCACCTGCGTGTGCTGCGTTAGATGCACTGCACACCGCCGCAGCATGGCATCCTTTGCCACCAGTGAGCGTCTTGATCTCTTCGAGATAATCCTTGTCTTCATGGGGTTGAACACAGCTTCCGCGCCGACCTTCCTCGTCCCATCAAGTTGTTTGTTGTTGATATCAAGGCCAATTGTCTTGATACCCATCTGCGATCTTGTCAGCTCTCGAATCGCGGCACAGATTCTTGCCTGGACTCACGGCTATTGCATATTGTATAGCATACTGCCCCAAGCCACCATATCCAATGGCGGCCAACCAATCTCCGGCTTTTAACTCACAGCTATCAACCGAATGAAACGCGGTGATGCCCGCACAGAACAGCGGCGCAGTCTTACTCATATCAAGGTTTTCAGGTAACTGGACCACATTCTGCCACCCGATTACCGCATACTCCGCGAAACATCCGTCTACTACGAAACCTTGCAGTTTCTGGTGACCTGTGTCACACCGCATGTTATGGATCATGCACCCCTCCCATTCAAAACAAGCATCAATGGTGTAATTGAAGCTAATAGCGTCATCAACTTGAAAGCCTTTGTCACTGGCTTCTTTACCGATCCACTCGATGAGCCGACGCCTGCATGACCAAGGGTAACGGAGTAGTCCGGCTTCATATCCATGAGGAGATCGGAGTGACACAGGAATGCAGATCGCATTATGACTAGGAATTGGTTTGGTGCTTCAGTAAGTTTTGGCACATCATTTACGACAACTCTTTGCTACTTGCTAAAGCTCGCATGAGTAACCTCGTGACCAAATAATGGTTCTGCGCACTTACGGATCCTACTGGCCAGCTTTCATGATTACAAACCCTTCTCAATACCTCTATCGTAGCTTTTGGTACGACCTGAGGACTACGATCGTTTCAATCAAGAGTATATATCTACTCTGCATTCCTGGTTCACTTGATGCCACAAAGTGAGAGGCGTCACAGAATAAGAAAGACTGCGGGGCTTGTGCAGCGAATTCAATCCGATGCTTTCGAGGCCTGGCTACTGACCTGGCCTGGCTAAGCCATGCAAACGGAAAAAGCAGACCGGCATAGTGCGCTGGCTGAGAATGATTAGCTTGACGTAAAACTCGGAAGGTGTGCATAGTGCGGGGAGAAGCAAGCGGGGTTGAGCTCTCTAGGTTCCTTCTGTCCTGTGATCTGGTCACCATGTTAGAACTACTGGATGATGCATTGCGTTGCATAACAAGATCGGAGAGTAGCGTGGATGTCGTGGGACGTACTGTGGTGCCCCCTGGAAGTTTTCAACAGCCCCACTCAAGGGGTAAATGTATCAGATCTTAGGTAGGAAGCTAATGTGCGATTAGTAAGAAGTTCTTATAATAAATTACACTTAGAGTTCTAGACAGAGATTAGATTTAATATAGATTAGTTAATAGCTTGTACTGTGGCAAGAGTAATGCGTATAAATCACGCACTAGAACGCTCCGCGGGGTGGCGTGGTGGGTGGGAGCGATTGAAAACTTCCAGGGGGTACCACAGTATGCAACTGGCTGGAGTAATCGGTAGCACCCTGATCTAGGAATACCCGATGCCAAGCCAACCTCGGAAGTGACGAAAAGCAAATTGAGCTCGGGGTATTTATTTTTTAAGGTGTCAAAGGTGGTGGTTGTTGTTGTAGTCAAAATGGGGTTCCAAAAAAGTGAAAAGCAGCTACCCTCTACTAATCAATCGCAAAAGTCAAAAAAAAAGATTGTGTGTAGTTAACGAGATTCGAACGGTGGGTGGATGAGGAAAGCTCAGACCACCGAGCGATAATCAGGGTCGAAAAAATTTGCTAAGGTACTAAAAAACGACACTAGTTAAAACGTGTCCAACGGCGATTGCCAGCCTATGGCTGGCAATAGGATTACAGTAGGATTGCAATAGGATTGCAACATGATGCAATAGAGGAGGGAAAGAACACGCAGCAGGAGCCTGCAATACTTTATAAAGCTGCTGCTTCTTACCTACTGCTTTTTACTTTTTAAACAGCACCGCATACGAACAATTTGTATACAATACATTATAATAGCGTGTAACCTCTGCGGCAAGCATCTTCTTATTCTAGGCTCTCTTTTAAAAAAAGCATTCTTTGCTACTATCTACTTAGCACCTAATTTAGTCTAACTTAAACTGCTTATGTAGACACTTAAATTTATTAAGTATCTTAAAACTTAACTACTTAGCTAGACTTCTAAGTTTATAAATATCTTAAATAAGTCTTTAATATATAATATTTTTATATATAAAAAGATAATTAAGCCCTAATTTAGCTAGTTGTGCAAGGAATACACAATTTCTAAAGTATTTACTAATACTAGCGCAGTACTTAAGATTTATTACTTTAGTATTCTCTTCTTCTTATTTATTGTATAAGGGCTAAGTACAGAGACTAGAACTTAGCTTAAACAGCTATTGCAAGACGTTAAATTAGCAATAAAGAAGAAAAAGGTAAGAAAAGAAGAGTAAGCTTTTTATTATCGCGTTTATAAGTTAGTAAGCAAGGTAATAATAGTATTACTGCTTTACTTTATTTAAGAGCGCCTAGCAGTAAAGTAACAAGAATAAGCAAAATAAGGCGTGTTAAGTTAAGAAGTAATTCGCGTCTTTGTTTTGCTTTTCTTTATTTCTATCTAAACATGCGACATACTAATTGCATGCTAGCAATGCTAAACAAGAGGGCGTAAGCCTAGATACTTGTTATTAGTAATAAATCTTTTTTTTACTAAAAAGGTGTCTACAAAATGTGTGGTTACATTAAAAGGTTGTCTTAAAAGGCCGAAGCCAGAGCTCGGGGTATGTTCGAAAAGTGGACTGTGGCGGTTCTAGGTCGCGCAGGATGGCTGGATACGAGAGCTTGCATCGTGGGGTCATTACGGAAAGGCCAAAAGATGATCAGCTGAGAGATGCAAAGCGCCTTTTTGAGCACGTTATTTTCGAAACGTTGCTGAGGTTCAGGCACGAGTAGCAAGCAGTTCTACAGCAGGAATATACCAAAAGAAGAAATAGCTGAAAAATACGTATGTGATCGAAAGAGATCGTCCCACTAGATGACATTGGCAAAACGGAAATGTTGTATTGTAGATATCGAAGATCTTGATAATATCCCTAACACATCAGTGGCGTGACGTCACACCAAGCATCAAGCGCTTGGCACAAACCACCAAAACCTTTGATTAGGCCTAGGCCTTTCAATGTCGCTCTGGTCCGCCGCGTACACTCTCATCAGATTCCTCGTCGAAACCTTGCTCACTGCATACATCTGCATGGCGAAATTCTCGACACTATCCGGGAAGATCCAAAAGTGGCTCAATTCTTTGTAGCCATCCACGTCCTTCGCACGCTCGCCAATCAAACAAATGTAGTCTTCGCTGTTGTTCATTTTCCCAAAGGATACAACCTCAGTGCCGATCAACTCGCCGAAGTCTAAGGCTGAGAAGCTGAATAGTTGGGCTGAGCCCGAGTCCTTGTAGGTTAGGCAGATGTCGGTCCAGTAATCGGGGGTGTTAGGGATGGGTTTGGATTGGGCGTAGTAGGTCACGGTTTTGATTGCTTTCTGTGGGTGGGGAATGAGTCAGTTTAGAACGCCAAGAAGAGACAAGGTAAGACGGGAGGTGGAGGAACCTACGAGGACCTCAAGTCGGAAAGCGTCAGGTTTCTGGTGATCGGGTGTTTCCTTGGCAGCCTCGGGGTGTTCGGCGATGCGATTCACCTTCTAGTAGTCAGTTGACCAGTAACAATTCACAAGGCTGAAGAAATCGGGGAGGCATACCCTGGCTCGTATGTTTTCGAAAGTGTCGATGGCCTTGTTTGACAGCTCGACTTGCTGTTCGGAACCGTTCTTGAACTTGCTACCCGGCACTGTGGAGGCCTTGTTAGCCAACGCTGCCTACGTCGGCGAATAAACCTACCAGTCTTGACCATCTTTTCGATAGCCGTGTACAGTGTAAAGTCGTTGAAGAGCGTCCATGACTTTTTGAAGCTGTTAATATGCGTATCATCGAATCTGTAGGACGCGACTCACCCTCATGCTCGCCACTGAGTAATCAAAAGGAGTAAAATGGCTCCCAAAATTGGCGAGGTTCCTGTACCTCCCCAGAACCGCACTGTACCAAGCCTTGTCAGCTTGAATCGCTCATTCACTTCTCCATCATAAGAGGCCGCTTACAAGAGCACGTAATCATGCTTTCCCTTATCAGCGTCCGCATAGAACTTGTCTGCCTTGGCCTTCACAGCTAGAAGGTCAGAGGTCTCCTCAGCCTTGACAGCGACACTTCCTCCACTAGCGCTGCTCTTGTCGGTGCCCGTGGACTCGACGATGGTGATCTTGACCGAAGCGTTTCTTTTGATTGAACTGACGGCTTGTTCGACCTCTTGCGTAACTGTGCCATGAACGCCGTACATAGACATGGCCAGTTCGGCACTGGCAGTCAATATGTTAGCCTAATGATAATGGTACCGAGCGAAGGGAAGACATGTGGTAAGAAAGGAAGAGTGTCAAGTGCAGGACAAGACTTACGATTGCTTGAGCTCGCTGGTCTCAGACGAGTTGCGCGCTGTGATGGAGACGCGAGCGAAGAATTGACCGCCACGTACGAAGTCAGCAATAAAACGATCGCCATATGTCTCGTTTGGGTTCTTCGTCTCAATCTTGTTGAAAGAATGCTTATCACCCACGCCTACTTGATGCTGAACCAGTACCTTGACCTGATATGTCAACGTACTGCTCTCAAACTATACACCAGTCAGTCTCTGATTATTGGAGCAATGAGCCCTCATACATACTTCACTACGATCTAGAATGCTGACGTTGACATTGCTGCTCTGGCCCCACCCAGAGACGGCCGCGCCAGCACTGATCTTCATGCTCTTTGCAATCTTTCTGACACAAGCAAGTAAGCAAGTTGCGGTAGCTGGAGGATTCGGCATACTTACCCGTATTCTTCAACAAACTCAGAATAATATTCTCGACTGAATGGAGGGTCTGGGTTGTCGGCACGATCGATAGTGACTGCATTCTTGACACAAAGCGATTGCAGATAGGTGTTGTAACTTGAATACTCTTTAGTTCTACATCCCTTCGATCTGAAACACTGGACTCACCCTTGGCCATGTTGCATGCCTGAGATGTACGGAACGACTTCGCCCATGGTGAGGAGATGCTGATGGTGAGGAGATGCTGTTGCAATAAGCGGATGGTGTTTTGCTAGATGGATTGATGTTTATCGCAGGAGAAGTAGTGCTGGAATAGCCCGGCTATAAATGCTTCACTTGAAGTGGTCAATATTCAGCTTCATGCAACGTTGAGATCCATGTCACCAAGCGCATAGTTCTCAGCTATATGACGAGTGGCCTTGCATCTCAGTCCAAGCTTGACTACCCCTGCATACAGCGAATGCAAGGTGTTGGGAAATTTGCCCGCGTCAAAATCATCAAGCCGAGTTGTTTGACAGCATTCCAAAGGTGTGTTGCCCTTCCTTAGCATCAACACCCACTTCGCCGCGATAGACAAAGATCGACCTGACTAAGTGGGTCAAAATACCGTGTCCACCAGCGGGGCCGCCCGAGGAAGGCCCGAATCGCTGGCCTCCCGAGGAAGGCCCGAACCGCTGGCCGCATTGTGTATCGTTCACTTTACACTAGTTCCAATGAAGTGGCGCATGTGATGAAAATTTGTTTTGATGAAGTGGGGCACTTGCTGTGAACAACTTGACGTCCTCCAGTCTGCGTCAGTAATAGCTAGCTACGCGGATCGAGCCGTTTCGTGGCGTTCACATTACCTACCGAATTGAGGTAGCGGCGTGTGATGACTTGCATGAAAGCCTCCACCACACGTTTCATTTTGTCACAAACTCACATTTCTGCTCAGTAAATCTAGACAACTAGAGTGTCTGTCGCTTCGATGTACAGGGATAATGAGAGAATGATTGATTCAAGTGCTTGATAAGCGGCTTCCTCTTACGTGTGCGGAAACGATTGGTTCTGTCGCATTGCAGTAGAACGATACACAATTATGTTGCCAAGAAATTGGTTCTTTATACTACTGATCCATGTTCAGCTGGGAAAGAGCTAGATTTTAGCTGTCTTCGAAATCTGTAGTGCGGTGTTAGTCGAGCGACGTGTTTGATGCACGTAGATTCGAGTGGTAAAGTCCTTCAGTAATGCGTGTGCGCGTCGAGCTTAGTGGGGGAAATAGTTTGGCCGCTCATAACGAAGTGGCTGCTGATCCATCAGACTTCGCCTTTAGGGACGAAGATGAGGGGTGATGAGCCTGCATTGCAGCGGAGAGGAGGGGCGGGGGCGGAGGCGACGTCGTGATGTGCGTTTGAATAATCTGATGCCGCAGGAGAGAGCATAGGAATGAATGGGTGATGATTATTAATTCTAAGAAGCACTACAAAAGTGCTGCTATATATACACTGTTTAGCAAGTAGTGCTTACTATCTTATGTTAGCTAGCTTTACAGGTTACGTGCTCTTATGTCAGCTTAGCTAAGATAAGTTATTTGTTAGTAGTAGCGTAGCATGTAGGGCAGTACTCTGCAACACACCCCCCACGTAATCCTTGCTAGAGAGATTACGTGTATTTAAGCGCTGCTAACTTAGTATGTACAATTTTTTTTTAATTACATGCTTTGCAGAGTATATATTACACTAAGTCTTACTTTTATATATAAAGCACTTTACTAAAATAAAAGCTTATTCAGTATCTTACTTAGGGGTTACTTTTTTACTACCTATTTAATTTATTTCTTATAAGTACTTCTTCAACTTTTAGCGCTTGCGCTATACTAACTAAAGCAGTACTACTTACAGCGCTCTACTAATTATACTTATTAATAACGCTCCTTTAGTCTACTAATTTTAGTACTTTATTATAAGTATTTTTCCTCTAAAAAAGCTTACCTTTAAATTGTTTTAAGTAAATAAGCATATAATCTGCTTAAAAGTTAAAAATACTAGTACTCTAAAATCTCTACTTTAAAGTTTTTTTTATACACGTTTGCTAATGCTCTACTATATTTACTAATAATAACAACACTGCTCTCAATTCTTGTAAAAGAAGCAAAGGCAAAGAAAAGTAAGTGTAAGGGTGCGTTAGATTAACTAAAGATGCAGGGAAAATAGTAATGAATTAAGTAAAGAACTACAAAGGCTATCTAGCAAGCTTATCTACTCCTCTATAAGGTCTGTGCTTAGTACTAAGAAAGAGGCAAAAGTAGCTACGTAGTAGCTACTAACGTAGCTTAAGAAAATAGCGCAGAGCTAAGAGAAAAGTTTAGTAGGCTAGAAAAGTAGAAGAGCTAATACGCTAGGCTTACAGATACTAGGTGTGCACAGACACCTAAGATCTGCAGGATAGCAAAATAAGGCTTTTTATTAAGTACTAAAGACGTTAGGGCTTTAGCCCTTTATAGTACCCTTCTCTTTAATAGAGGTCCTAGAGTTCCTCTAGTCTTGTAGTACTTCTATATCTTCTAAGTTTAAAACTAGTTCTTAAGTTAGTTCTAAGATCTTACTTATTTAACTAGGTATTCTTTTCTTCTTCCCATACTTCTTTCGTGTAATAAGCACTCTACTAGGTACTCCTCTTTACTATTTACTTTAATTAATAAAGGTTTACTGTTGTCTTGTAGTTAGCTTAGTAAGAGATCCAAAGAAGCTAGCTAGAGGTTGTTAATATTAAATACTAGATATATTCTTCTAGAAGTATTTAGCTTTACAGCATTTAGTCTAATAATCTTAAGTACTGTATACTTTAAATTCTTCTAATTAAGTTTTTAGCTAGGTCTCTTTATCTTATAATAATCTCCTAGCTTTAACTAAACTTTATTACTTATTTAAAGCTAAGGTAATTATTTTCTTCTCTTATTTACTTAGTATTCTTGTTCTTGTTAAGATTCTGCTATTATAGCTTAAGCTAACTTAATACTTTACTAGAGTTTATTAGCTATATTTTCTACTTTCTAGTAGTCTTCTTATATTCTTCTTTCTTAAACTTAATTCTAAAGTCTATATTTTACTGCTATTAAAAGAGGGTCTACCTTGTATCTATGTTGCAAAAAGAAAGGCGACATTCTAGTAGATTATATTTATCTTACTATAATTATAATCTTAGCTATCTCTAAGTTACTTTTCTTGTCTATTTAATTTTAATTATAGAAAGCTTATAAGTAGGCCTATACTGTAGAGTTTATTTGTTCTGTAGAGCTATTAGTTTTAAGGTAATATCTAGAAGATAAATATTATTTAATCTTTAGTAGCTTACAAAGCCTAGTCTAAAAGTAGCTTATAAACTATACACCTTAATTAGAAATAATATAGTCTAGTAACTAGTAGTAAGCTACTACAGAGTTAATAAACGCTTTAGCGACACTTTCTATAGTAATATTTTTAAAGCTTATTAGAACTACATTTTTGCTTAGCTTATTAGTAACTACTATTAGGTTTATGCAACTTTTGCTTTCTAGTAATCCTATAACAAAGTTAATTAATATTTCCTTTTAAATATGCTCTAGAATTAGCAAAGGCTTTAACAATCTTTATAGGCTATCTTTTTATAGTTTTATTCTTCTACATACTAAGCAGTTTCTAATATATTGCCTTACTATTTAGCTAATAGAGGGCTAAAAGTACTCTCTTACAACTACTTTGTAGGTAAAGTTTCTTCCTAGATATCTTAGAGCTCTAGAATAGTAGATTTTATAGATAATTCTAGTGTGTAAAAGTTTGTTGTTTAGTACTTATTTTTAACTACAGTATAGCAAGTTTCTAGAGTTATCTAATTAGTATTTAGAAATAGAAAGCTTAAAGTCTAGCTTTATTAGAATTAGCGTTCTTTCTTGCTAACTGCTTTCTAGGCTAGCTAGTACGTGTTATCCTCTTCTTTAGCTTTATTCTAAAGCTCCTCTAGATCTATTTATTTCTAAAGTACTATTACAGGATAGCTATTACAGATAAAGGTTCTAAAAGTCTCCTCTTCTTCTTGTTCCTCTGTTTCTAGGGTTATTATAGTAGATAGTTTAAAGACTTGTAAGAACCTTCTAGAAATTTAAGAATCTAAACTATTTATAGGCATATCTTATTGTCTCTAGGGTAAAGTATTAGCTCTAAAGTTATTAACTCTAGCCTGTAGGTAATTTCAATGTTAAGAAATTTACTAAGAAATTAGGCCTATCTTACCTATCTTTTACTAAGCTACCTAGGCTTTCTAAAATACTTTAGGTTTTTATAGTCTGTTATAACTAGGAACTTCCTTAAAGAACGTAGCATAGCATCTTACTTAGATAAGTAGTAAATAACTATAAGTAATTCCTTGTCGTGTATCTTGTAGTTGCTCTAAGCGCTAGTTATCTTTTTTAAGTAGTATACTACTAGTTATAATCTTCCTTAATTATTGTATTGCAAAAATACTCCTACTTAATATAGCTAAAAGAATTAGTCTCTAAAATTGTTTTCTTGTTAGGAACTTATTAAGCTAGTATTAGTTTAGTAATAAATAGCTTCTTTAGCTTATTAAAAGCTTCTTGTTTTGTTTTTCTTTATTAAAAAGAGACGTTTCTAGTAAGCCTTATAAGCAGGGTAACTATATTAGAGTAGTTCTTAATAAAGCGTTAATAAAAGTTTATAAATCTAAGAAAACTACGTACTCCTTTAATATTTGTTAGTACGTCTTATTCTTAAATAGCTTTTACTTTCTTAAGGTCTATCTAAAGTCTTTTTCTAGCCTTAATAATAAATTCTAGGTACTTAGTACTCTGCACGTTAAATTCGCATTTCTTAATATCTAGAAGTAACTTAGCCTTACTTATTACTTCTAGAACCTTGTTTATATTACGTTAGTGTTCTTTAAGCGTGCTATTCGTGTAAATTAATATATTATCTAAGTAAGATAAGTAGAAATTGCTAATGTACTTGCGTAGTGTCTAGTTAATATATTATTCAAAGGTGCTAAGAGCGTTTGCTATGCTAAAAGAAGTAACTAGCTATTTATATAATTTAAATCTTGTTCTAAAAGTAGTCTTCTATTTATCTTTTATACTAATCCTAATTTTGTAGAAGGCTATAAAGACGTTAATCTTAGTAAACTATTTTACTTTAGCAATATTGTTAAGCGTCTCTTAGATTAATAGTAAAGGATAATAGCCTTTTTTATAATAGTGTTAAGAGCTTAGTAATTAACGCAGAACTATAATCTTCTTCTAGGTTTCTTAGTAAATAGAACTAGGAAAGAAGCTGTAGAACTGCTAGCTCTAATCTATATTTTATCTAATAGAGATATTAGCTCTTTGCGTAGAACTAAAAGCTCTAGTCTACTTATATTATATAAAGGACCCTAAGGAGGTTCTTTTTCCTTTTTATTTTTATCTTTTTATAACTTAATTTAGTAATTAGCTTTAAGTCTACGTAAGAGAAGTAGTATAGAAGTAGTTTATAACTTAAAAATTTAAGCTATATATTAGTATGCCTTAAGAAGTAATAATAAAATATTTACTTTCTTGTTAAAAGCTAAAGCCTTCTTAGTATTCTTAAGAAAAGCTATAAAAGTTTATATTAACTTATCTTTTTTTACTTATTTAATATAAGAGTAATAAGCTACTGTATTTATTTACTTTAACTTTTTGCTCTCTAAAACAGAGTAGACTTTAGTACTTAGTAGTTTAATCTATTGTCTAGAAGAGTAAAAATAGACTAACTTTTAAGAAGGAGTAATAGTAACTTCTCTTTTATTTATTTAAAGCTGTCTAAGTATTAAATTATATCTAGAGTGTGTAAGATTAACATAGCCCTAGATAGTATCCTTATATTCTTTAAAGTTAATCTCTAACTTAGCAACTTTATTAATAGTTCTAAGTTTTTCTATAACTCCTTCTAATTAGTGCAGAGAAATAGAGATACACTGTAAACTAGCGTTCCTAATAAGTTAAAGGCTAATAAGAGAGTATATAAGGTTTCCTATATTAATAAGAGTTAAAGCAAAGGTGTAATAATTTACTAAAATTTTAACAGTAATTCTATTACTACTTATATTCTTTTTAAAACTAGGCTATTTTTTATTAAGTCTTCTTAGCTTACTTGTAGCTCTTGCTAGTAACTTTAAGCAAGAGCTATTCTTTTTCTAAATTAAAATTCTAATCTTCTAGAGTATCTTTGCTACTTAAGCTTTCTTTACTAGGCTTTCTTACTTTTGCCTTTAAAGACTTTAATACATTAGTCTTCTTTTTCTTCTCGTTCTTTCTTAGTATCTTTTCTTCTATATAATCTATAGCTAAGTATCCTTTATGCTTATAAGTAAAACAACGTCTTTCTCTTATTAGCCTATTTAATTCTAGATTACTAAACTTGTGTAGCTTAGCTAATCTTTTAGTAAACTCCATTCCTTCTATCTAGTCTCCTGTAGGAGGAGGAGGAGGAGAGGCGCGTCTTAGCCTATATTTCTTAGGCCTTTCCTAGTCTCTGTTCTTAGAGTATTATTACTTAGGCTTGTCTTAGCCTTTAGAGTATTACTCTATCCTATATAAGTAGTCTACAATTTTAATATACTTATTCTGCAAATTATCTAAGTTTAAGAAGGTAATACTTATTTATTTTTTAAGGTGTCAAGGGTGGTGGTTGTTGTTGTAGTCAAAATAGGGTTCTAAAAAAGTGAAAAGCAGCTACCCTCTACTAATTAATTGCAAAAGTCAAAAAAAAAGTTTGTGTGTAGTTAACAAGATTTGAACAGTAGGTAGATAAGTTCTAGAAGGAAAGCTTAGACCACTAAGCGATAATTAGGGTTAAAAAATTTGCTAAAGTACTAAAAAACGACACTAGTTAAAACGTGTCCAACAGCGATTGCCAGCCTATAGCTAACAACAAGATTATAGTAGGATTACAATAAGATTACAATATAATGCAATAGAGGAGAGAAAAGACACATACGTACTGCAGCAGGAGCCTATAATACTTTATAAAGCTAAAGCTACTACTTCTTACTTACTACTTCTTACCTTTTAAATAGCACTGTATATAAACAATTCGCATATAATACGCTGTACTACAATATAGCGTACAACCTTTATAACAAGTATCTTATTAACCTTAACTCTTATCTAAAGATAAGAAGCTTTCTTATTATACACCTAGCCCCTAAACTAGTCTAGCTTAAGCTAATTATGTAGACACCTAAGTTTATTAAGTATTTACAAACTTAGCCTCTTTAGAACTTAATAATTATATCTTTTATAAACAACTTTAGAATCCACAATATCTCTATATATAAAAAGAATATTAAGCCTTAACTTAGCTAGTTGTAGAAGGAATACAAGATCTACAGGGTATTTACTAATACTAGTAAAGTACTTAAAATACTCTACTTTAGTATCTCTCTCTTTTTGTTAATTATGCATAAGCTAAGTAAAGAAATTATTAACTAGTTAGGCTAGCTATTATATAATGTTAAAATAGCAATAAAGAAGAAAAAGGTAGAAAAAGAGGAGTAGGTGTTCTATTATTGTATGTATAAGTTAGAAAGCAAGACAATAATTGTGCTACTTCTTTAATTTGTCTAAGAGTACCTAGAAGTAAAGCCTTAATATTAGTAGGTAGCATAAGCAGGATAAGGCGCGTTAAGTTAGAAGGCGATTCGCGTCTTTGTCTTGCTTTTCTTTGTTTCTGTCTAAACATGCTAGAGCGACACACTAATTGCGTGCTAGCAATGCTAAACAAGGGGACATAAGCCCTAATACATATTGTTAGCAATAAATCTTTTTTTTACTAAAAAGGTGTCTACAAAATGTATGGTCACATTAAAAGATTGTCTTAAAAGGCTGAAGCTAAGGTAATACTTATAAGCTTATCTTAAAGCTTATAAGGAAAGCTCTTTTAAAAGAGTATTATCTTTATATTCTTATCTATGTTGCTGTTTAACAGTAGCAACTATTTTTAAAATTTTATAATATAATTATAGATACTCTTTTTACTTTAAGACATAAACTAAAGTTTATTTCTAGCTCTCTTAAAACCATATAGATCTCTAATTATCTAATTAAAGAAGTTTAATAAGTGTTTAAAGTTCTAGGTGTCTAACAATTCTATTCAGTTAAGGTAGAGCAGTATTAAAGTTACTACTAAGCTTTTAAGCCTACTAAAAGCGTAATTATACGTTCTTCTTTCTATATTAAAGTCTTCTTAGTTATTCTCTACTTTAGCAGTAAGCTACTTCTTAAAGATTTAGTACGTCTTTCTAGTTTTATTAAAAGCGTCTAGATTAGGTTGTTTAAAATGCTTTAGTTATGCTAGCTACTAAACTAGTTTTAATACAGCGAGTAAAGTTAGTAGCTGAGTAGGTAGCTAGTCGTGTTTTAGTTCTTCTTTTGAGGCTAAATTAATAGCCTCTTAGATAAGAAAGGCTTCTTATATTATTATTAAAGTTGCTATCTTATCTAGTTTATTTGCTCTACAGAGGCCTTCTAGAATGTTCTCTATTTTAGCTCTACTAGCACTATCTTAGTATAGTCTTGCTATCTAGACAGCAAAACTTCTAGATGTAATTTCTGCCTTTACTATTATTATATAAAAGTAATAAATAAATAGCACTTGTATTGTTTAATAGTAGGGATTAGTTTCTAAGGCTACTAGCAATATAGTAGGCTTATCTAACAGTTCGTATTACAAAACGTTTAAGGTAGAGTCTTATATTGCTAGGTATCTCTTAGCACTCTTTATACTTCTTCTACTATTAATTCTTAGTAAATTTAAAACAGCTTTAACTAAGATTGGTAATCTAATTAATTAGAGTCTTGTCTAGATGTAGCTCTAGGTAGCTTCTGTGCGTAGATATAGCTCTAGCTAGCTTCTTATCTAGATATAGCTCTAAGTAGCTTCTAATTTAAAGTAGTAGTGTTAGCGCTATAGACAAATTTAATATAAATATAAAAGTGTGTTAGATTAACTAAAGATGTAGAGAAAACAGTAATAAATTAAATAAAGAACTATAAAGTCTATCTAGTAAGCTTATCTACTCTTCTGTAAGGTCTGTGCTTAGTACTAAAAAAGAGGCAAATGTAGCTATGTAGCAGCTACTAACGTAGCTCAGGAAAATAGCGCAGAGCTAAGAGAAAAGTTTAGTAGGCTAGAAAAGCAGAAGGGCTAATACGCTAGGCTTATGGATGCCGGGTGCGCACGGACACCCAGGATCTGCGGAATAGCAAAACGAGGCTTTTTGTCGAGTACTAAAGACGTCAGGGCTTCAGCCCTTTACAGTAAGGTAAAGCTTTTTAATACTAAAAAATTGCGCACCTTTAAGAAAGATCTACAACTTAATACTATTAAAATTAAAGCTGCTAAGCATGCTACTGCAAAGCAGGCTGCTTTAAAAAAAAGCTACTAAGCAAGCTGCTACTAAAAAAGCTAAAGCTAATTAAGTAGCTGCTAAGCAGGTAGCTGCTAACAAAGTAGTTGCCAAGTAAGCAGCTGCTAAGAAGGTAGCTGCTAAGCAGGCTGCTATTAATAAAGCTAAAAATAAGCGTGTTGCAAAAGCTTAAAAGAATATTAAAGTAATATAAGAAAAGTATAAGTATAAGTAGCCTACTAAAGCTTATAAGTAAGAGGCTTGAAGTTATGCTGTAAATAAAGCTGCTAAGTAAGCTTGCTTAGATTAAGAGAAGAAGAAGCGCGTAAGAGCAAAGCGTTTTGCTAATAATTGGCTTTTTTTACTAAGGTAAAAGCTAGTATTAAAAAAATTACTAATTAGCGCGCTGCTAACAGAACGCAGAATGATAAAAGTAATACTCTAAACTCTAGTGTTGCTTCTTCTGTTACTTTTTAGCAAGCGTCGCCGTCTGCAAAAGCTCTTGCAAGTTAGCCTATTATTAGGCCTAGTAGTTTCAGTTCTAGAAGCGCTCCTGTCCTGTCTTCAAACTTTTTGGTATTTAAAAAAGCTTTTTTATTTATTAAAGCTCTCTTATTTAATAAAGCTCCTTTATTTAACAAAGCTCTTTTCTCTAATAAAGCTTTTTTTACATTTTTAAGCAACGCTACTAAGATAACCTATGCTCTCTCTAATAATCTATTTGCTTTAAATAAGCTTAGTCTTACCTTTTTTAAAGAATTTACCTTTAGTATGTCTTAAAGCTGTAATTGCAGTACTCCTTACGTAAATTGCTGTATAAGTATTGTTTCTAGCAAAGCTATGTTCTCTTACTGCTCTAATAGCCTCTGCGTTAAGACTAGCAAAAAGGCTAATGATTTCTTCTTATATACTGCCTTGATTTATTATTGCTTTGCTCTGCGAGAGCTTTTTTTAACTAAATATTTAATGTATTGCTAACTCTATTTACTTTCTTAAGTATAATAAGCTTTTAGAAGATAGTATCGGTATACTTGCTGCTATTTATGCTCTTTCTTATAACAAGCTTAGCAAATCTAAGCATACTTTGTATACTATAAATCTCTGCTAGGCATTCTGCTTAAAAGCTAACTTGCTTACTAACTTTAATAAGCTTGAATAGCCTATTAGTTCTAAAGCTAAACGCCTAGCTAAGAGTACTAAAAATAATTCTAAAATTATTTCTTTAAGCTCTAATAACTTTGCTAATTCTTTATAAAAAAAGCATAGGCTTTTTTCTGCTTCTTTTGCTACTATAAAAACCACAAGTTGAACAGACTGATCTTAATACTTTTAAGACTTTTTTCTTTTGATGTTCTAAGCCCCTTACTCTTAATAAAAGCAATACTAGCTCTAAGGCTGTTTTCAAGCAAGGCTTAATTGCTTCTTATTATTTTAAGCTTTCTGTTCTTTAAAATACTCTTAAGACCAAGCTTAGTTGTATTGCGGATTTAATCTCCAGGTATAGTTGCTTGTTCTACTATCAACTCAGAGATAGAGGTCTCTGCCTTCTACTTGTTTGTAGTAGACTCAGAGGCAGCTTAATCCAGGCTTATAACCTGTTGGAGATTAAGGAGGAGGTGCGCAGGGTGAAGGATAAGAGAATAAAATAATAGAGACTAGGGGAAGACAGTATTGTAGAAGATAACAATTGTATTGTTGTTCTGTTGTCTTAATTTGTCTTATTCTCTTAACTATCTGCTAAACTACAGTCTATATATACTTGTAACTTGCATTCTAGAAAGATCTGTATTACGCAATAGCTTGCGTAGTAGATTGAGTAATCTATAGTAGATTGCGTAATCTATAGTAGATTGCGTAATCCTGAACGTCATTGATCACAACAATCAATTGATAACAATGATAAGTAATACTAGTAGCGTAATAGCTCCTAGTAATCAATTGATTGTAGGTTGATTGTAGATTCCAGGTGGGATTTGAGCTCCTGGATTCTGTGGAGAAACAGCTGAGTAGCTTAATCTCCAACAAGTTGTCTTGTATATAACCCCAACAAGTTTTTTTTTTAGTTTTATTGCTAGCAACATTATTTATATGCTTAAATATAAAACTTTTAATAAAAAAGCTTAGAAAGCTCTGCTTTTTTATTCAGAAAGTTTCAAATCTGCTTTTTAGTAATTGCTCTTTAAGTTATTAATACTTAAGAGTTTAATTTGTTTCTTAATATGCTTTCTAAGTACTAGTCTTCAGACTTGCATAATTACAATACTCTTATAAAGTTTAAACATGCTGTAGAAAATAATAACTTTATGCTTTAGTGCTTAAAATCCCTTCTTTACCTGCTTTGTAATGCAACTAATACTTTAACTTTTTTTAAGTTAAGCAGTTCTTTGAACTTCTTAAAAAGCTAAGCAACTAAGTGCTTAGTAAGACTATTTACTAGTATAAGCTCTGTTTTAAAGTACTCTACTTAAAAAGAGTCTTTTATACGCTTTTGTTAAAGCTACATGTTATATATATTAATATAGCGCAGGCGTGTAGTAATACGCTTATTTGTGCTAACAACTAGCTTTATAGTTTATTAGTCATTACAAATAATGATTTAGGGTGCTCTTAATATTAAAGTAGGCTTTTAGAAAAGTCTTTTTAATAATTTTACCTTTTTACTAATATGCTTCAAAGCAAGGAGCTCTGCTTCAGTAGTTAAAATTATAACTATTACTTAAGAAGCTACTTTTTAAACAATTACTTTTCTAAAAAGTATTATTATATAGCCTTACAAGGAGCGTCCTATCTTGAAATCATTAGCAAATAAAGCATCTTTGTAAATTATTAGCTCTACTTCTTTTTAAGTATTATAGGTTATTACTTAGTATTTTGTGCAATAAAAGTATATTATTACTCTGTTAACTACTTTAAAATGTGCCTTGCTTAGATTTGTAAGGAAGTAAGATAGTTAAGATACAGCATATACTATATTCGGCCTAAGCATTATTAAAGTATAATGTACTAAGCCTACTCTTTCTTAGAAACATTAAAATTCCTGCTTAATTATGTTGCAAGTACTCTTTTTAATCTTTTCTAAAGAGAGTGATATACTTAAATAGAACAATAAATAGCTAAATTAAACTTTTTAGCAATTTTGTTAATATACTTGTTGTGTATAAGTGTTATGTCCTAGATACTTTATTGCACAGAACTCTTACTTCTAAAAACTACTACACTGCTTCCTTTTTCTCTACGTTATATACTTCATTAATAGCGCTTTTAACATGTTGTACTTTTTCTAGTCTTGCTCTGCAGTACATTGAGAGTATATTATTAATTCAAAAAAGCAGCAAAATCTTCTTTTGCTAATTAAAAAAAGTAAAGCTCTTTGTTTAATATAATAAAGCTTACTTTCTTAACAGTCCATAACAGTTTCTTATACTAAAGCAATTGCAATCCTATTGCAATCCTACTGTAATTCTATTGCCAGCCATAGGCTGGCAATCACCGTTGGACAGGTTTCAACTGGTGTCGTTTTTTGGTACCTTAGCAAATTTTTTCGACCCTGATTATCGCTCGGTGGTCTGAGCTTTACTCCCAGAACTTATCCACCTACTGTTCAGATCTCGTTGACTATACACAACAATTTTTTTTTGACTTTTGTGATTGATTAGTAGAGGGTAGCTGCTTTTCACTTTTTTAGAACCCCATTTTGACTACAACAACAACCACCACCTTTGATACCTTAAAAAATAAATACTAAAGCAATAGTAAGTTTTTTAAACCATAATATACTTCTTTTAGCCCTATACATTGGCCTACTTGTATTCAACCTTTAGTTAGTGCTCTCTATAAGTATAAAGAAATGCTCTAACAATATTATACAGAGGGGTGACAAAAAAAGATGTCAAAAAAGTTATAGTTTTCAAAGCTTTATATTTCTACAACCAGAAGGACTATACCCAAAATGGTTAGTGATTTGGAAAGCCAAGATCTTCTCCTTCATATTAGGCTACTTAGTAAGCTGCTTAGTAAGCACTTTCGCGCTCAACTCCAGCAGTGAAAATAAAGATAAAAAAACTCAAGAATAAATAACAAAAAAACTTTTTTTTGAAGGTGTAAAAATCGCTATAAAGTATATATATAAAGTAATACTAGTTAAACTTATCTGTGTGTAAGTTTAAAGGTAATTGTAAAAAAAACTATTAAGTAGTAATTAAGAGCTTGTTTTTAGGGTTTTTTCTAGATAAATAACGAAGAAAGCTTACTAATACTTAGTGCACCAGCTTTTAGCTTCCTTAACGTCCAAATAACGCCTTAGTAAAGATAGAATACAATTATCAATCGCCTTTTGAGGTAATTGATCCTATTCCTCCCTTATAGCAGCCTTTGAGGCTACTATACTTTTTTTACTCTTCCCTATACCTAAAGAAGTAATAGGCCTTTTAGCTAAAGCGTTTTTTTAGCAAGGCCTACACGTTTTCTATACGATTTAGATTAGGACTATAAGCAGGATGCTTAAAGAGCGATATCCTATTCCTAGAAAACTAAGATAAAACTTCTAGAGTTTTATGAATCTTAGCGTTATCCTGCTGAAACTTCCAGATTATATAGAGGTTAGTAAATCCTTTAATTATATAAATCAAGATTGCTACTTTATAATTTAAATATAGAGTAAACAGTCTCCAAGTAGAAGAAATAAGTATATTTAACTTACTTTTCTTTATCGCAGGTTTTACTATAAGAATAAGGACCTTTTTAAGATAGTCTAAATTCCTAAAAGGAGTAGTAATTAAAAGCCTTTTAATTACTACTAGTTTAGATCTACTAACTATCTAAATCGCTCTCCAAACTTAGATTGAAATATCTTAACTTATAACTTAATTAGTAAGCGTGCTAAAAATAGATTAGAATAATAGAAAAATAATAGATATATTAAAGTATTTTTTAGTTAAATAGAGTTTTTTTGAACTTACTTGTGTTAGTTGTAGAAACTATTTTCCTCCTAACCCTATTATTTTGCTGTGTTTAATAGTATTCTGTCCTAGCACTGTGTCCTCGCTTAATAGCAGACTTGTCTGAAAATATAAATTTATCAAAGTTGATATTTTTAAGGTTTTAAGTAATTGCTTAGCGTAAATATGACGATGATAAGCCTTTTTAGCGTCTTAAGGCGTCTTTATTTAAGAAATGTTAACAGAATAGTTCTCCTTTTTCAAAAAGCGTTGTAAGCTTCTAATAGAAAGATCTAGACTATTTTCTTTTAAAAGACGTCGATTTGTCTTTTTAGGGCTTTTAGTAAGGTCTCTATTAAGCACTCTTTTTGTTTTATTTAAGATCTTTGTAGAACGACCTTTTTAAGGCCTAAATGTAGATAAAGGAGCCTTTTTTTGTTTTATTCGATAAAGAGTATTAGTATTACTTCTAGAGAACTTTTTTAGTATATTACTAATCGAAGAAATAGGCTTATTTTGTAAATATAAAATATAAATTCTTGCTCAAATTAAGAAAGATTGCGAGACATAGAGGAGGTATTACAAAGAAAGCAAGTTAGGATAAACAAGAGAAGTTAATATACTAAAAGCTTACTAAGCTATTACGTAATTAGCGCTTACGTAAGCAAACCCTTTTTTCACCCTTTCATTAAACTCTAAGGAAATAGGATGTAAGCCTCTAAAATACGCTTACGTCATACTTATGTAAGCTTATTAAACTTATTTTTTTCTTAGCGTGTTTTAATACAATTATAAAAAAGTTATACTGAAATCTATGTTTACTTTTTTTTCCATCTCATTTCAAGCAAGATTACAGGGACAACCGTGCTGACTAAGCAGCTTACTAAGCCACCCAACTCAAAAAGGAAGATATTGGCTTTCTAAATCACTAACTTTTTTGGGTATAGTAATTCTAGTTGTAGAAACATAAAGCTTTGAAAACTATAACTTTTTTGACATCTTTTTTTTTGTCACCCCTCTGTATTACATAATTTCTAAGTTAAATTTTGCTGCTATTGCTATAGTAGTTCTAAAAAAAACGCGCTGCAAGCGTTGCTGCATATATTGATTATATTATATTAGGCACCAATAGGTCTCTTTGTCTAACAATCTAAGCTTTACATTTAAAAAAATAGCTGTTTTAGTTAAGCTTATAAGTAAAAACTTGTCTAGCCAGGTGTTTTAGTTTTGAGATACTCGATGAATTCAGGTGTCCGCATGAGCAGTTCGAGTTGGACTGAATCAGGTGCTAGGTAGACGGTAGCAAAGGATGCTTTTTTTGGAAGAGAGCCTAGAATAAGGAGATGCTCGCCGCGGAGGTTGCACGCTATTGTAGTGTATCGTATGCGAATCGTTCATATGCGGTGCTGTTCAAAAGATAAGAAGCAGTAGGTAAGCAGTAGCAGCTTTAGCTTTATAAAGTATTGCAGGCTTCTGCTGCGGTACGTACGTGTCCTTTCCCTCCTCTATTACATTATGTTGCAATTCTATTACAATCCTACTGTAATCCTGTTGTTAGCTATAGGCTAGCAATTGCTGTTAGACACGTTTTAACTAGTGTCGTTTTTTAGTACCTTAGCAAATTTTTTTAACCCTAATTATTGCTTAGTAGTCTAAGCTTTTCTCTTAGAACTTATCTACCTACTGTTCAAATCTCGTTAACTATACATAATCTTTTTTTTTGACTTTTGCGATTAATTAGTAGAGGGTAGCTGCTTTTTACTTTTTTAGAACCCTATTTTGACTACAACAACAACCACCACCTTTGACACCTTAAAAAATAAATAAGTAAAAACTTATTTGAATAAAGGTAGCTGCTTTTTTATTATAAAGCGTTTAACCTCTTTTAAAGTTCTTTTTTTCTAGCATTATGTTAATCTTTTTTCAAGCTGCCTATAAAAAAATTTTTTTTTTTAAAAATAAGCATAAAAATTTTTTTCTTCTAAAAGCGTTAGTAGCTTGTTGCAATATATTTTAGCATATAGTTAAGAGTTTAGGTTTTTACTTAATATAGCAGCAGTAATTATAGTATATACTATTGTATACTCTTTTTTGTCTTCTCCTGCTCTATGTATAGTGTAATAAAAAAGTGTTTAGTAAGTTATTACTTTTTAAAGCTATACTTATTTTATAGAGTGCATATGCTTTTAAGCTTTTAGCTTTATTACTACTCTCTTTATTTTTAATTAAGTACCTAAGCAGGTTAGTAGCTTATAATCTTTTCTTACTTTTTGAAGTCTTAGAGCTGCTAGTATTTCCTGCTCATTTCCTGCTGCAGAAAGCACAGGAGAAAGATAAGTAAAAGCATTTAAAGTGCTTTTGTCAGAACGCAGCCCTGCACCACTACGTCAAACAACTAAAAGGGTAGATATGATTAGTGAACTACTGATTATTGTGCAGGATAGTACAGAGGGGTGACAAAAAGAAAAAGCAATCAAAAAAGTTTTTGTTCTTAAAGCTTTATATTTCTATAACTAGAAGGGTCATACCAAAAAGATTTAGAGAATTGAAAAGCCAGAAACTTCCTTTTTAAGATGGGCCGCTTAGTAAACTGCTTAGTCAGCACGGTTGCGCCTTCAATCCTGCTTGAATTGAGGTGTAAAAAAAAGGAAAAATTAATTTTAGTATAACTTTTCCTTAAGGGGATAGAAATCGCTAAAAAGGACATATTTTAAATAACATCAGTAAGTCTCTATTGTGTGTAAGTATTGAATTAGTTCTTTAATAAACCATCTAGTAACAATGAAAGGCTTGTTTTTAAGTTTTACTTCAATAATTAATTAAAATAGCTCACTAATACTTAGTGAACAAGCTTATAGCTTCTTTAGTAGCTAAATAATACTCTAGCCATAATAGAGTATGGTTATTAATTACTTTTTGTGAAAACTTACGCTTTTATAACATGATTATTTTATTATTATAAATAGCATATTATTTTAGCACTCAAACTCTGTTTAAAAGCAAACCTATAATGCTATTATACTTAATTTAAGTCTTTATTTCAAAGTTCTATAAGGCTTTACTTAGTATATCAATAATAATTATAAGTTTTTTTTTAGCGTTGAAAGACAACTTTTTCTTATAAATACTAACAAAATCGTTGTCTTCTTTTAATAAGTATAGTAACCTTTTATTTAATAAATATAACCTTCCTTATCTTATAAGTAATTAATTTAATTCATAAGTTATTTTAGTAAAGTTTTTATTAAGTATTCTTTTAACCTTTGTAAAGATCTTAGTAAGATAGCCTATTTAAGGCCTGACAGTAAATAAAAAAGCGTTTTTTCTTATTTAATTCAAAAAAGAGTATAAATAATACTTTTAGAAAATATTTTTAGTATATTACTAAAAATATGTAGCAATAAGCTTATTATATAAATACGCTTCGGCCTTTTGAGACAACCTTTTGATGTGACCACACATTTTGTAGACACCATTTTGGTAAAAAAGATTTATTGCTAACAACAGGTATCCGGGCTTATGCCCCTTTATTTAGCATTGCTAGCACGCAATTAGTGTGTCGCATATTTAGATAGAAACAAAGATGCGTAATATCTCTTTAACTAACCCTCTTAACTAATAACTATTTACTAATAACTATTTACTACTAACTACAACTTCTGTTGTCTTTATTGCTATCCTAGTGGTGTTGCAGTTGCGGCGTTTCTGGCGCCTATACTTAGATGTAAACATACGACAACAGCGTTACTATCTAAGTATAGCTCTTCTATCCCTAGAGGCAACTTACAAAATCCTCCTGCTTGTTAGTTTATCCTAGCTGCTTAATAGCTGTTTTAATACGCTCTTGCTCCTTATAGAGCTACTATAAGGTCTCTCTACTAAGGTTGTATTTACGCAGGAGGAGATTAGTAAGATAACATACTATTACTATACTTAGACTATTAATATGCGTAACGTATTTAATAGACTTGCTACTAAATAAGCCTTTTACAACCTCTATTATAACCTTAACATCTATAATACTAAACGCATTAATAAGGTGTTAATAAATAACAGAATTTAACCTCTGCGTCTACCTAATTACTATAGAAGCTACTGCTAACAGCTCCTCTTTAACTAACTAGGGAGGCTGCTTAACAAAGGTAAACGCGGGCTTTGTAATCTACTACTATAGCTTCTTACATAGTAACTTAGTAAAGTCTAACTTTACTTAATATAAGCTATTAGTCTTTGTGTTAAATAGGGAGAAGAATAGTCTAAGCATTGTATTATTTATATATAGTACTGTGTGGTGTAAGAAATCCTAAAAGTAAGAAGTAGTAGGTAGAGAGCTTTTATAAAGTATTGCAGGCTCCTGCTGCGGTAACGTACATGTCCTTACCCTCCTCTACCTCTACCTCCTCTACCTCTATCGCAATCTTGTTGCTAGCTATAGGCTAGCAATTGCTGTTAAATACGTTTTAATTAGTGTTGTTTTTTAGTACCTTTAGCAAATTTTTTAACCCTAATTTTGCTTAATAGTCTAAGCTTTTCTGCTCTAAGCGCTTAGCGCGTAGACTTTATCTACTTACTATTTAAATTTTGTTAATTATACACAATCTTTTTTTGACTTTTGCAACTAATTAGTAGAGGGTAGCTGCTTTTCACTTTTTTAGAAAACCCATTTTGACTACAACAACAACCACCACCTTTGATACTTTAAAAATAAATTATATAAATTCAAAGAATTAACATGCTAGTTAAAATAACAATAATTATAAGCTAAAAGAAAGAACATATAAAAAGCGTAATATTAAATAAGTAAAAAGAGTTTGTTTTCAGTAAGCTTACTAAGCTATTACGTAATCAACGCGTACGTAAGTAACCTCTATTTTTTTCCACCCCTTTATTAAACTCTAAGTAAAGAAGATATAGGCCTTAAAAATAAGTTTACGTCATGCTTACGTAACCTTACGAGACTTGGTTTTTTATTAGCTATTTTTACACGTTCAGAAAAAAGTTATACTAAAATCTATTTTGCTTTTTTATTTTATCATATTTTAAGCAGAATTACAGGCGCAACTGTGCTGACTAAGCAGCTTACTAAGCGGCCCACCTCAAAGAGGAAATTCCTGGCTTTCCAAATCACTAACTCTTTTTGGTATAGCTCTTCTAGTTCTAGAAATAGAAAGCTTTAAAAACAATAACTTTTTTGATTTCTTTTTCTTCTTGTCACCCCTCTGTATATATCCTTAAGGTTGCCCAAGCCTTCTGACAGCTTTATACTTTTAGTTCATAAGCTAAGTGTTACTTACTTTAATAAAAGGTTTTTTAAGTAGTATGCTTTTTATTTAAAAATACAGGCAGGCGCTTTTCTCTAGTTAAGTGCACATCTTAGGCGCTGTCTTTGTATTCTAGACTAGCGCGTTGCTAGTACGCTCTAGCCTCTAGTGTTTACTTTAAAGTAAAAAGTTTTATTTGCTTATAAGAGTGTACATATATTCTTAGTAAATTGCTAGCTGTACTTTCTACTTATACAGAAGATAAATTAACTGCTCTTTTTAGAGTAGGCTAGCTATCTTACTTTATTAGAGCTTGTAACTTATTACTCTTAATTTTCTAAATAAGGTTCTTACTTACTCTAATCTTTTGCAGCTTACCTACTACAATTTAGAGTTGCTTATAAAAGTTTCTGCAAGCTTTTTTATATTACGTAGCTTATTTTTGTGTAATAGGTTTATAATTATAGTAAGCTTTTCTATTATATACAGTAGGGTGACAAAAAAAGAGTGTGATCTTAAAAGTTACCTTTTTTGAATATATTTATTTTTTAAGGTGTCAAGGGTGGTGGTTGTTGTTGTAGTCGAAATGGGGTTCTAAAAAAGTGAAAAGCAGCTACCCTCTACTAATTAATCGCAAAAGTCAAAAAAAGATTGTGTGTAGTTAACGAGATTTGAACAGTAGGTAGATAAGTTTTAGAAGGAAAGCTTAGACCACTAAGCGATAATTAGGGTTAAAAAATTTGCTAAAGTACTAAATAACAACACTAGTTGAAACGTGTCCAACGGCGATTGCTAGCCTATAGCTAACAACAAGATTACAGTAGGATTGCAATAGGATTGTAACATAATGTGATAGAAGAGGGAAAGGACACGTACGTACTACAGCGGGAGCCTACAATACTTTATAAAGCTGCTGCTTCTTACCTACTGCTTCTTACCTTTTAAACAGCACTGTATACAAATAATTCGCATATAATACGCTGTACTGCAACATAGCGTGTAACCTTCGCGACAAGTATCTCCTTAACCTTAACTCTTATCTAAAGATAGGAAGCTTTCTTATTGTACACCTAGCCCTTAAACTAGTCTAGCTTAAGCTAATTATGCAGACACCTAAGTTTATTAAGTATCTACAAACTTAGCCTCTTTAGGACTTTATAATTATATCTCTTATAAACAACTTTAGAATCCACAATATCTCTATATATAAAAAGAATATTAAGCCTTAACTTAGCTAGTTGTAGAAGAAATATAAAATCTACAGGGTGTTTACTAATACTAGCAAAGTACTTAAAATACTCTACTTTAGTATTCCTTTTTTCTTGTTAATTGTGTATAGGCTAAGTAAAGAAACTATTAACTAGTTAGGCTAGCTATTGCATAACGTTAAAATAGCAATAGAGAAGAAAGAGGTAGAAAAGGAGGAGTAGGCATTCTATCGTCGTATGTATAGGTTAGAAAGCAAGGCAATAATAATGCTACTTCATTAATTTATCTAAGAGTACCTAGAAGTAAAGCCTTAATATAAGTAGGCAGTATAGGCAGGATAGAGCGCGTTAAGTTAGGAGGTAATTTGCGTCTTTGTCTTGCTTTTCTTTGTTTCTGTTTAAATATGCAACACACTAATTGCGTGCTAGTAATGCTAAACAAGAAGGCATAAGCCCTAATACCTGTTGTTAGCAATAAATCTTTTTTTTTACTAAAAAGGTGTCTACAAAATGTGTGGTTACATCAAAAGGTTGTCTCAAAAGGCCGAAGCCATTTTTTGAATATATATAACTGAATAACTAGAAAAGCTAGGACTATAATCTTTAGTGTTTTGGAAAGCGCAAAACTTCCGCTTTAAGTAAGGCCACTAGTAAAACTGCTGAGTAAGCATGAAGAAGGTGATAAAAGGCAGTAGAAACAGGTGAACAATAAAGCCTTGTTAAACCTAGTTACGACTTTTGATTCACAGTATTTTTTTCGCCAGAAGTAACAAGTGTTATGTAATAACAATATATCTTGAATTTATCTTAGTAAGAAGTTAGTCTAATTATGATTGCAAAAGTTAGATTAAAAAGTATTTTTCAAAGGTTATTATATATTAAAGTAGCTAAAGCTAGTAACTAGTACACAGTATACTAACCTTTAGCTACTTTTACAGCTAACCAACGCCTCGGTAAAGAATTAATACAATTATCAATCGCCTATTGTGGTATAAGGTCCCACTCTTCCAAAATTGCCTTTTTAAACAATTCTAATGCTTTAACGCTTTGATCTATGCCTAAAGAGGCAACAGGCCTTTTTCTTAACGCGTTTTTAAGTAGACTCCAAACGTTTTTAATAGGATTTAAATGCGGGCTATAGGCAGGATGCACGAAAAGGGGAATTCTATTTCTAGAAAACTAGGCGATAACGGGTGGCGTTTTATGGATCTTGACGTTATCCTGTTGAAATTTCCAGCCTAAATAGAATCAGTTATTAGCTATTTATATAGCTTAAAATATATTAAAGATATTAAGCGATAACAAAGTTATAGCCTTTTAAAGTGAAAAATAAGAGAGCTTTTACTTACCTCTTTTAAAGAGAGGTTTAATAATAGAATTTAAAATCTCTTTTAGATATTGAGTATTTGTAAAGGTTCTAGTATCTTTTGGTGATTTAATTATATGTAACTTAGAGCTACTACCTAGCTAAATAGCTCCCCAAACTGAGATAGTAATATCGCGGGCTATAATATAGTTAGCAGGCTAGCTATGAATAATTTAAAATACTAGAAAAATACTAGATTTTCTAGAGAAATGTCTAAGTTAATTGAAATATTCTTAAACTTATCTGTATTTGTAGTAGACACTTGTTCCTTGCCAACTTGCTTATTTCTCCTTTTTTTTAGACGTATTCTTGCCTAGCGCTATGTCTACGCTGAATAGAAGACTTGTCAGAAAATATAACTTTCTAAAAGTTTATATATTTTTTATAATTTTAGTAGTCTTTCTAGCGTATTTTTTGCAGTTAGAAGTTTTTTTTTGTTTAAAAGCTGCTCTTTTTTAGCAGTAGAAATAGAGTATTTCTCTACTTTTAATAAGCGGTGTAAGCTTCTAGTAAAAAAAGATAGACTGTTTTCATATAGAATACGCTTATTTGTTTTCTTAGGGCTTCTTTCTAGGTCTCTATTAACTACTCGAATAGCTTTTTTAGAGCCCTTAGTAGGGCGGTCTAGTGTAGGCTGAGAAGGAGGTAAAAAAGAGTTTTTTTATCTTTTTAATACGTTGTAAAGTATTGTAAATAGATTTAGAAGGCTTTTCTAGTATAGTACTAATAGCACTAATAGACTTTTGTTGTAAAGATAGAGAGTAAACTTCTTTTTCAAACTTTGAAAGTTTGACTAACATGAAGAGATAATAGAGAAGAGAAAATTTGAGATTAGAAAGAGATCAATATATAGACTTACGCTAAAAAAAAGCTTACGTAATTTTAGCGACGTTTTTTAGCGTCCTTTTTTTATTTTTTTTATTCAAAAGATAATTATATTAGAAACAGATTTGAAAAACTTGCTTACATAATACTTATATAAGCTAGTATTACATAATTTTTTTCTAGACATTGTTATATGTTCAGTAAAAAGTTGTAACTAGATCTGACTAAAAAATATTCACGTCTTTTCACTGTCTTTTAACACCTTCTACATGCTTACTAAGCAGACTTGCTAATAGCCTTACTTAAAGCGGAAGTTTTGCGCTTTTCAAAACACTAAAAATTCTTGTTCTAGCTCTTCTAGTTATCATGTTTTGCATCTTTGAAAAAGATAACTTTTAAAATTACTCTTTCTTTTTGTCATCCCTCTGTAGCTATTCAGCCTTTTTTAGCTAAAGCTTTTTTAAGCTTATTATAGTTTAAGTTCCTAAAAGTGTTTCAAATATTATTTTTCTACTTATTTTTTATTAGAGGTTTCTAGTAAGTGCTCTTTTTACTTTTATAAAAGTAGTAGCAGGCTACTTATAAATTACTTTACAAAAGCATTTTTTAAGCAAGATTTCTTTGCTTTTATTTTCTAAAGTTTTTATTTCTACTTTTATAACTGTAAATACTTTTTCTTTACTAACAGAACAAGTTACGTGTTTATAAATAAGCGCTAAGAAGATTTGTTATACTTATTTTAGGCTAGTTTGATCTTTGCTTAAAGTAAGCGCTTTTACAAGCTTCTGCTGCATAGATTGGCTCTATTCTAAAGTAAGCCTCTAGCTTACTGCGTTTAAGTAGTACTGCATTACTAGTATGCTTAAAATTTTATTAATTTTGTATACTCTTGCGTATTAGTACAAATACAGCTATTCTTGCTACTACAGTAATACTTAATATTTAGATGTTCTTGCTTTGCTTTCTGTAGGTGTGCTCTGTACTAAGAATATATAAAGTTTTTAGTGTAATTAAATTTTAAAAAAAGTATATTTTTAAAATACCTATTATAATTTTTACTTTTAGCATAGATTTTAAACTGCATCAACTATTCTAACTAATATACTTTTTTAGTAAAAGTAAAGTTGCTTTGCAAGATGGTATTTATATTGCTTATATTAAGCTTTAAAGTATGCTCTAGTAAAGCAAAGTAATAACAATAATCAAAATAGCTATACTTAATTATGTGCCTTTATCGTAAGCAGCAATATAGAACTATATTGTTGTCTTAGCACGCTAGGCTCAAAACTGTTGCAGGAGAGAGCATAAAAATAAATAAAAAATAAACCTTAATTCTAAGAAGCACTGTAAAAGTGCTGCTATATATACACTACTTAGTAAGTAGTACTTACTATCTTATATTAGCTGGCTTCACAGGTCACGTGCTCTTATGTCAGCTTAGCTAAGATGAGTTATTTGTTGGTGGTAGCGTAGCATGTGGGGCAGTGCTCTGCGACATCTGATTAGCTTTTGCTGCGGAGGAACTTTGACAACCTGAAGATCGTGGAGGCTGTTAAGGATGGTCATATGCAGCGTCCACCGCTTCAATGCTCGGCATGCTAGTTTTGTGAAAAGCCTCGCTACGCAATGTATACTCCGGGATTGGACACAGTGGTGCGGGCGAGTGCATACATTGCGTCAACTTGCACTTGTGGCTTCCACTTGCGCATGATCAGGCAACAGCTGCTTGCTTATTTGCATTAGAAGCTGCAGATGCATGAGGGTGTACAACGTCTAAAAGCTAGAAATCGAAAGTGGAGCGCTTTCCGTGCCGACAGCAGCATTGTCTAGATGTGGTTGTTGTTGGGCGAAATTTGTGTTGCACCTGATCAAATTTTGCTTGCTTTTGCGAACTAAAAACTGCGAGAGTGTGAGGGTGTCGTTGTGCAGGTCGCAGATCGAAGCTGCATAAACTCGTAACTGCGATCCGCGCATATTAGTGGAACTGAAGATACGTAAACTCATGTAGCGCTCCTATTGTGTATATAAAGAGTCTCCAGACACTCAATTCCAGCATCCAAGCACAAGCTGCCTATCCCTTTATTCCAAACCTTGTCAGTTTCCAAGATTTCCATCATGGCATACGCACAGTGGGTCCTCGTCCATATCATCAACAGTTTCCGATCAGGAACTATCAACCTTAGAGATGCTCAAGTCATGTGTAAGTACTTCTTGTCGCCATTTCCGGACCATTACCGGACCATTATCCTACCGTCTGTTACTTTAGATCGACCCATCGCTAACACACATGCTAAGGGGGCAAGTTCTACAGAGATGGTAACAAAGACGCTGAGATTAGCGCTGGCGAAGTAAACAAGAAGGTCATTGCGGCAGGTGGGACCACCGACGTTTCTTCGTGTGGTCGCTCTGACGCTGCTTCCGGCACCGAGGGTAAAGTGTAAGTAGTACCTCCATCTCCGCACAGGTACTCAACATCCATGCTAATTTTATGAACCTCAGTTCCGTCTATGACGGCGAAACTAGAATCTGCACCATTTACTGGTCTTGCCCCTGGGGTTCCAAGGCGAACAGCTTTCAGATCCAAAACCGCAACAATGATTACGGTGTTACAGTTGGCGAGTGGAACCAGGACTCTGGTGCGCTTGGGAAAGTGGACGTTGATATCTCGAGGAAGGGCTAGAGAGTACGAAGATGGAAGCTGTAGTCCGAAATACAAGGGATAGATCTAACCAGGCTCAGCCAACAGCACGCAGTCACGATAGAATTACATACAAGTCGCTCGTTTCAACATCTGCAGTCCAATCTCTGGTCACTGGTC
This sequence comes from Alternaria sp. 'sect. Undifilum', assembly GCA_024321975.1. NCBI lineage: Eukaryota > Fungi > Ascomycota > Dothideomycetes > Pleosporales > Pleosporaceae > Alternaria > Alternaria sp. 'sect. Undifilum'. The sequence continues at coordinate 12,674,966 of JAJJZI010000001.1, forward strand.
TACCATTATTCCCGGAAATGTGCTTGCTATGTGCGTTCAATTGATTGTGAAATGGTCTGACGCTCAAACGCCACGCTGAGCTCGAAGAAGCCTCAGATAAGAAGAGCCAATCTTCCTTTCCTCCCTTCAATCTTCTGCCACATCCGATGTCTTTCACCCTACCATTGCCGTTTACCATCAATACCGCTTACCACGCTGCATACAGATTCTTTCCGATAAGCTTCTCCTTCTCTTGCAAACTAAGCAAGTACAATAGATCCGTATTAGAGGAACTGTGTGGACCTTGCAGGACGAGAGACAATAGCTGTTCGATCTGAGCTACTATTCAGGCTTCGACATAACCAATAGTGTCACATTCAACCTGTGCTCTTGGTTTCGCGCTCAGAAATATTTGCTTGGGTCCAAGAATGGACATTATACAACTACATCATGCCCATTGACGAATTGCCATCCTACCATCAGTCCTTGCCTAGAAGAAAGCACAGTAAACGTTGCTATCAGAATTGTCGCCACCAACCGCAATAGTGCAAGATTTGCTCTTCGAGAAATCCACTGAGAAAGTCCAACATCTGTGTCATCCTCCCCCAAACGTAGCATATGTGCCTCCGTTGTCAGCCGAGCTGAGGTCTCGTAGAGCCTTGCAGCGGTTAGGACCACGGTTCACGAGCCGCAAGGTGCGACCGCAGACTTGGTTTCCTGGTCGCAGAAACTCTCCCCAGGAGTGAGGTTTTCAGCGGGTTCGGCATTGCAGCCGCCACCGTTACAGTCGTCGTGTACTCTATTGCTAAGTGAGTTGGGGGTGTTGCCGCCGCCGGCGGCTCCGGGTCCACACTGCGCTGAAGGCTTGTTAGTGTGGAAGTACGGAAAGCAAGAATGGAGTAATCGTACTCCGGTAACAGTGGTGTTCATAGAGGCGGAGATTACCCGTATCACGCTTCTCGGCGGGGTTGGCGAGCGCGGTAAGAGTGAACGTCAGTATGGCGGAGATAACTGCGATTGCGAGCATGGTTGGTGAATTACTTATAGCGGAGGCAAATATGCAATTGAGGGGAGGCTTTTGTGCTGTGGTGATGCCCGATAGACTGTGGGAAGAAGCCCTCCTTTTATACTTTGGATGAAGTCTTGTTACCATGGTTGTGAGCGCAGGACAGAGTTGGTGACGATACACGGCGCCGCAAATCCGGAATGAAGCCGCACAACTTATAGCTGCTCATGCCTTCGATTGTAGTTAAGGCTGTGGGTTGTACGCCTTATCTTGGCATGTGGTGAGAGCGGCCATCTCCGCCCAGATTTACGCCTCGATGTACAGTCTTGATGTTTCAATAACCAGAGAAAGGCGGTAGAACGGGCACGATCAAATTAGCCTTGAAACGCAGAGAGCCGGTCCAATGAGTGAAAATCTCACAGGTTTAGCGAATGAGTGAGACATTTTCTCTAGCGCTGCGATGACCATATCTTCTGACGATGACATGAGTTAAAGTGAAAGTTCCCCACAAGAGAGGATGACCTTAATACAGTCGAGAAGGAGGATTACCATGGTAGTCATAGTCCCAGGAACTCAGAAGTTGCACGTGGCCGCCGTGCGGCCGTAGGAATTCCACCTACATCTACACGCTTGCAACGTGATGCCAAAGTTGTACAAGCCCTTCTGATCATCCGTACAAAACCTTGGTCGCGGCCATTTGCAGAGCCCAAAGGCGCTAAGAAAGAGCGAAAGAGCATTCGTTCCTTCGAGGCGGTTCGCCTTCCACCCCCCTAACGTCCCGCTTACGCCAATGTGTAAAAGAACAGCTTGTATAATAACAAAGATACCTGCAGTGATTGCTGGGAAGCTGCCCGGCTGTTGAACTAGTGAAATAGATGGGATAAGGCGACAACTTTCGATTGCAGTGGTAAAGAGCCGTAGTCAACTTGGGGGAGGCAAAGCGGAATGCTGTAGACAGCTTTCAGATTAAACTCATCGGAACCAAAACAGATGGCGGATAGGAAGAGTGGATTGGCCCTTAGTGATCTAAGATCTTTATCATCATGTATGTTCATTATATTACTGTGCGTGTTGCAGCTATAGCTACTCCGACAACACGTACTTCACACCCTCAGTCAAATTTTCGAAAAACTGCTTCCTCGGCTCATCGAGTTTGAGCGAAGGCCAACCGAAGAAAAAGTGTGGGTAGCCTTCGTAAAAGTCGAATCTTGTAGGGACACTACGGTAAAGTCAGCATCAACACCACAACGAAACGTGATACCTACCCAGCATTATATAGCATCGTCTTCATAAGTGTGCCGTCATCTCTAAGCGTATCGTGCCCCGCAACAGCCATGTAGACCTTCTTCAGGTCCTTGATCCTGGGGTGTAGAAGAGGAGATCCGTACGGATCAGATGATGGAGCACCGAAAGCACTCCAAAATTCTCCCATCGCCTCCGCGGTATTGATAGTATGCTGAGCATGCTCCTCCATGGCCGTGTATCTAGGCCTAAATATCTCTGGAACGCCATTTGGATGAACAGTCGCAGGTGTAAGTGCGACAACACCGACAAGCTCGCCAGACCCCTCGTCCATGCCTCTCAGCGCGGTCGCGAAAGCCAGCTGGCCGCCAGCGGAGAGTCCTGCAGTGAGGAATTTGCCCTCGGCGGTGTTCAGCCGCCTTGAACTGCGCAATGCCCATTGCAAGGCCTTGTGGCACTCGTCCATTAAGCCTGGGTGTTTGTTGTCTGGGGCAAGTCCATACTCAACAGATACAACCACAATGCCACCGGCTTTTGAGATTGCCCTGCTGAATGGGTCGTCACCGTCCACATCGCCCAAAGCCCAGCCGCCTCCATGGAAGTACAGGCACACTGGTTTGCCACCATTATATCCATCTGGCGTGTATATGCGCACTTTGGTCCCGTCATCGGTTGCTGTATCCTCGGTCTTCACGGAAGGGTCGGGTGTGGGAAACGTATGTTTCGAAGCCATGAGACCGCCGTATCGCATGAACTGCTTTAACATCTGTGAAACGGGTGGCTTCAGGAGCATGCGCTCGCCGAGCTCCTCTTCGAACTGCGCATACTGTCAGTACAAGTCAACGGGCATTACTGCGTTCTCACGAACCTCAACCCATGGTTTCGCGAACCCTTCAGTAGCCATATTGCCCTAGAATCGTCGTGTAAATAGCGAAGCAACTCTTCCATTTCGGAAGCCATGTTATAAAGAAGGCCGACATCCCACGCAAAGGCTGGTATCATTAGGAGGTGTGGAACCGGACTCATCTCGACTCACATCGACGCGAGAAGACGTCAGGGGTCCAAGCTTCCCCACGCCGAAAGACTTCCGGTACTCCCCCATCTAAAACAACATCGCCTCAGCTGGGAATACGCATCGCAACACGTCGGCAACAACTGTATCAGCGAGTCATGTCTGCTATGTTCACGCGTAGACTTGCTATCTTGAAGTTTGATCATCTTCACCTACCTCTACAGCGTCGCTACTCACGACCCAGGAACCTACACCATGGTATTGAACATAAACATGAACAGCAGCCCAGCCTTCTCGTGCATACCGTCCTGAGTGAAGGCGAAACTGCATTCGATCGCAGTTGAGATGATTCAGCAGGTGTAAGATTGGGTTAAGAGCGAGTGTATACCCGCTGACTGCATCTACAAAGCGCAACTCAAAGAGAGCAAGACGCGATGGGAGACACTAGCCATCATCCACGAATTGCGGGGAAAAAAAGGCAAATGCACAAGGATTGTGGAATTTCTCATTACCAACCCACTTTTTTAGAGCTCAGGCTTAACGAATCTAGAGTACTCTTGCTGAACTGAAAACATGGGAAGAGGATACACTGGGCGGTACAGGTGAGGTTCTCAAACGTAACAAACCGTTGATGTCTTCTAACACATCCATAGACGATGATCTTCCACGCTCCCAAAACCGGCAGCATCGAACTTCTCGTCAAATACTGCACACCGTCGCAAAAGGAGAAATGACTTCACCCCCTCATGAACAGCGACTTGTCTTCCATGACAGAACCCAACATCGCCTACTCCTCCGCAATCCAAGCCGGCATAAAAATTGCAAATCGCCGACAAAGAAACTCATCATAGACGGGCGTAAACTCCATGGCAACGACCAGTATAACCCAGAAATATAATTCCTTATCTTGATAGGCTGTTTCGACCCCAACAATGCGAATGCGTTCAACAGACACACGAAACTGGTGGTGCCAGCTAAATAGCCCGGGGCTGAAGCAGATCAGGAGTCTGACGATTGTGGAGTGCGATTGGGCGCCTGAAGGCCGTGGCGAGTACGTCTTCGAGGACGTTCGTTTACCCCTCAAGAACATCATTTTCGGCCAGGCAGAACGCGCTTCTGAACCTACGCTTGTGAGATGCATGGAGACATGAAAGAAGCCATGAGGAAAGTTTATCGGCGAGTTCGACAGCGATGTCGAACGTATCGCAGACATGCGCATGACCATCGATGCTATACGGTTTGTTGTGCTTAATGCGGCGGATGCTATTGATCTACAGGGTAACAAGGTGGGGAATTACGCTATTGCGCAGAGTAAGGTTATGGTGCCGAATGCGTTGCTCAAAGTAATCGATGAGGCTATGCGGATTCAGGTTAGAGCTTGACGCAACATACATCAGTTCCAGAGCTGTGGACGATTGCGCGCTTTATGAGGGTGGCAAACGGGCCAGATTCTGCTCATAGATAACCAGATCGGGAAAGGCCAGATGAAAACTGCGCAACAGTTTAGAAATAGAGCAGAAGGGTACATATAGAGATATGGATGGGAAACCTTGTAAGAATTGGGTGTTGGAGCCAGAAGAATTCTGGAGTATCTTGTAGTAGCTGGATGCTTTCTTTCCGTCTCTTCACTCGTACCAACGCCTCCTCCTCACTCTGCTCTCAGCATTCGCAGGCACGAAAGCAATCTTACCCACCTCCGCATCCATTTTGGTATCCGCTATCATGACCTCCAAGTATCCTAATCGCTTCGTCTTTTGCGTCCCATCTTCCGCACTGTTTCCCTGGGTTCCGCTGTCATCAAAGTACTTCGAGTCTCTAATAAGACTACTAACGTAGCCCAAGACTGGGGGCGCATGGCAGCGGTGATGCATAACCAAAGAGAAGACGGCCGCGAAGAACATGATCGCCACGGACGAGAAATACAGCACAATCCACGGGATATTCAAAGCGTAGATGGCGGGTAACGGGAATGTTGTAATGGACGTGGTGTTGAGCAGCGTATCAAAGAAAGGCGATCGCGTCAAATTCCCTCCCATGATGGATTCATGATTCGAGCCAATCTTCCATAGCGTATTCCACAGCAGTGAAAACCGTTGCTCGAAAAGCTTGATATCGAGCTCTCCCAGATTCGCGTACGCGACTACGGCGGGGTTGTTCAGTGCAGTGAGCGGGTCTTTGATGAACCATTCTACTATACTGGATGCACCAGATCCGCGTTGTAAATCGTCGAGTAAATCCATGAAGCTTGTCATGACCGCCTTTGGTAGATTGGGATTGAAGTTGAAAGTCGAGTTTGGCCAGCGGAACTGACGGATTTCGAAAATGGTGAGGTTTTTCGGATTGGTGAGACTGAGTGTCTCTCGGACTGAGTTGACACCGCAGTTGGCTTTTCCTAGAGCACCTTTCGATATGCAAGATATTTGAGCGTCCATGTATGTCATTTTAGATGAGCATTGCGTGATGGACATGTGGTTGGGTGGATCGCCCAGGGTCCCGAACGTGATGTCTTGACTTGACGTGGTAGAATTCCATACCTGTTCTTCGGAGAAAGATACAAAGAATGACCTCAAATTGGTCGTTTCGGTGGGATTCATCATCTGTGTGTAGTTTTTCCGGAATTTGTTGAGCATCCATTGTATTGTCTCATTACGGTCCTTGAGATTCATCCATGGAGAGCACTGGGATGTGTCAGAATTACGGCCATGAAGAAGGGCGAATGGCGTTTCTCTTACCGAGAATGTTAGGTAGCTCGAGGTTGTGTTGAACGTAGTGTTTCCAGTGAAGTTCCAATCTATACCTGCAACTCGGTCGCCAACAAGACTGGAATAATTTTGTACTGCATCTAGCCAATGCACATCCACCCAACGATGTGGCTCTCCCGGGTCAAAGCCGGGAAGAACCTGTAGGTTTGGCATTCGTACGCTTCCCCAGCGGTCGGTGGCTGCTTGCACACCAGCTGAACTTTCTCCTCCAAGCATCGTAGCAATCTCTTGGTATGTCGTGTTTGTCTTGTCGACATACTGAGTGGCGGATATAACGTCGTAGACAGCCGCAGAGTACAACGCGCGAAGTTTGGGCCTGGCGCGTGAACTACCATCGGTGATCGAATTCATTCCTACCTGGTTGCTGAGATTGTAGTTATAGTACGCGATATTTCCTGTCCCAGATCCTTCCTGGTCTCTCAAGTATATCCCTCGAAATGATGACTGAGATCCTAGGGGGTTAAAAGCCCACAGTAAAAGCAGAGTAATGGACGACAGTCTTACGATCGACCATTTGAACATCGTGATGATGGAGCCAGCAAGCTACAGTATAAGCATTAACGTTTGTTGTACCAGATTTAGGGTCCTATATGCTTACCGTTAAGGAGCTCATCAACTGCTCCAGAGTCTATTCAGCATGGATCAGTCAAGCCAAGTATTGAAGATATCCCCTCTCGTACCATCAGGTTGACACCACGCTCGACACGCCAGTCAGCCAACGCACGAATCGCGTTTCCCAGTACGCCAGAGAAGAGTATGGGCCATAGAGATGGTGCAATTCTTGTAGCCTGAACGACTCGAATCGACCAGGTACTTTCCTGTTGACCTTTCAGATATACAACGAAAGCACCGAGAACTACGAACCCGTCAGCAATGATTTTTGAACATGTCGGATGTCTAACCCACCAAGGAAGCATATTGCGACGATTATCCCGAGAAATTCCCATGCCAAAGCGTACCACGCATTTCCTTTCCAGTACATGTGGCTGTGTGCTTTGGTTGGGAAATGGTCGCTTCCAGCGCCTGTTTGCGCCGGACGCTGATTGAGAGTCTCATCAGACGGTAGAGGATTTGTCTCCACATTATCCGAATAGACGAAATTGCCATTGGTGTAGGATTGGCGAAGAGACGCACTGGCTCGTATCGGTTTGTCGGTGTGCCGTTCTTGCTCATCTCTTCCAAGAAGTCAGTTTGCCGCGCTGTCCTGGGCTACAAGATCAAAATCCGATCCGAGTTCGGCCATCTCGTGGGACGCAAACGAGCGCCACTCTGGACTATCCATCTGATGATCAATCGCTCTGTAAATACGTCGAGAACAGTTTTCGGGAATTTCTCTTAGAAGAAGAAGCGATAATCGTGAGTCCTCTGTAAGTGCGCCTTAAGATGCTGCAGGCAGGCAGGCAGCAAGCTGAGGCTGAGCTTTCGGCCTTGTACTTTTGGCCCCCACATTGGCGTGCGTATGAAACCAGCCTTACCATATTTTGAGCCGGGCGTAGTTATCACCACCAGCGTATTGGCAGTCCGCGGCGCGTACAGCATGTATCACAGAGCCAGTAGCCCCCCGCTTGCTCTAAGCCCCAGAAGCAACCAGGATAGATAACCTTTTGTGATCGGAAAGTCGCAGAAATCGTTAGTATGCTTCACCGCCGTCTATCACTACTATTTTGAGCGGTCGCAGTGCAACAGCAATGGATTCCATTGTGGCGAGACGTGGACTTGAGTAACAAGGGTGAAGGAGCAACAGGGAAGTCACGCTCGAACAATGCCAAGCCGCTAACCAAGCACCGAGAGGGATAGCACTATTTTGTACAACTTAAGAATAATAACATAGCAGAGCGAAAGAAACTTCTCTCGTTAACAATCATGCGTCGTAGTCATGCATCTGCGCGAACTAAAACCAAAAAGAAAGGCATCGCTTCCATGACCCTAACTCCAGAGACAAGGGGTCGCGTCATGCTTCATATCCAAATTTTCCGTCGTAAATCATACAGCAATGGGTGGCGACCCAAAGCTCATATTGTCGTCATCATCGAAAAATGAAGCTAAATCCTGTGTCGACATGGCAAAGTCTTCGAAAGACGCGCTTGGCATTGATACCACTACAGAGGGCTTCGAGTACGATGTCGGTACGCATTGCCTCTTCACTGGCGGGGCCGGGCTCTCCGAAGGAATCGGAGTGGCTTTCCTCTTTGCGCTAGGACCAGACATCGACTTAGGCAGCTGGGACGCTCTGAGTTTTGCGAGTTCAGTCTCAAGTCCATAGGCAAAGGGACCTGGGTTAAGGCATCTTCCAGCTATTTTCTTAGAAGATGTCAACGGCCTGCTCGAATTTGCAGAAGCACGTGGCGTCAAATTCTTCCGTGTGACATTGAGCTCAACGTTTGTGGGAGTGATCAAAGGCTTTGCCGGCTCAGAGGAAAGCGGTAAGGATTTTGGCTGTTGTGCAGGTAAAGGATTTTCTGACTTCGCTTGTAGTGGTACAAATACTGTGCTAGGAACATTGTACACTGCAGGAGCAGCTCTGCATTCCATTCCCTCTTTTCGTGGCTCTTCGTTGAGATCTTCTAGCCAAGAATTGAAGTCTTGGGTAGATATAGGGGGGAGATCGTCACCTTTCGGAGGCGATGCGGTCACTGAAGCTTTGATTGTCTCTTTGACTGTCAGAGCGACTTCTGAAGCGAGCTCCCGGGAAATTTGAGTGCTGCTCTCGAGAAAATCATCCCAACAGTCCTTCGGTGGAGATGGTATAGACTGAGTTTTCTTTGTGACTAATGTAGGTTCGACAGAGCTGGACTCGGAAGCAGGGAGGCCGGGAAGTTTGAAGCCCGGATTTACGTTTGTAGGGGGCTTTGCCTTTGCAACGGGCGGGGCCGATTTTCTTGACAAGTTGGCAGGCAGCACGCGGCCGGGTATAGAGGGCAATTTGAATCCAGATTGTGACGTGTCGCGCGGCACACTAGATGACGCAAAGTCGATGGTTACACGTATAGGAAACTGCATCCGCTGAAAAGGATGCTGATTCAAATTTTTGTATTTCGCAATGAACGGAACCCGCGTCAAAAACGTCTTAGTTCCATGCAGCTGTCCATCCAAGACCAAGCATTCTAGTCGATCGTTCTCGTATCGTAGGACTCGCAAGTGCTGGCTCTTGGACAAGTGACTACTTGTATCGAGATCTCGAAGCACCGATACAGTGCAGCCGACCTTAATTCGCAGGCGATGCGGGGGCAACCCGATTGGGTTCAGCTTGTGCAGTAGCCCCTTTGAAGGGTCCCAGTCTGGTGTCTTCAGCGAAAGATCTTGTGAAAGCAGTTCGATTAGAGGCTCGGGGAGTTTGTCTAGGACAGCCTCGACGGCCTTGTTGATGGGTCCATGGGCCCGTGTGAACTCGCGTTCGTCTTGGGTAGGAATTGGTTTCGGCGAAGGAATCGGTGCGGCGGGCGGAGCGATCGTGATGGGGGAAATGCGCGCAGGCGGCTGCACAACAGCTCTTGGCTCCTCTACTGGATCCGACATGACCATGTCGTGTGCTTCAAGAAGTATATCGTCGTCCAGGTCATCGTCAGCCCATTGCTCTCCAAACGACGCCATCGTCTCAGGCAGATTTAGGCCCACGTCTTCATCATCATCATCATCATCATCGTCGTCGTCGTCCCATGGCTCCTTTTCAATCTTTTCCGCAATCTCTTCCAGCCTCTTGGTAAGCTCCAAGTCCTTTTTGCGTTTTTCCTCGTCTTTCTTCTTATTCAACCCTAGGAATGCTTCCATGCCGCTCTTCAACTGCGCCTGGGTATGACTGTATCCCACAAGCTGTGTCGCAAGCCCAACGCCAATATGCTCTCTCGCTCTTGCCTCTTTTGCCTCTCTTTCCTGACGCTTCTTCTTGGCTGCTTTGCGACTTTCTTCGGCTTTGCGGGCGCGGGCGGCGCGCTGTTCTAATTCAGCATCGCGCTCGAGCTGCTTCTGTTGTCGCTCGTTGAGGCGCGGGCCATTTTTCTTGTGTTGTTTCTTGAGCTCGGTGGATGTCTGCGCGATTCGGTGAGGCGTTGGGGGCATGGTGGGATGCGCATCGCGACGAGAGGTGCGGGTGGATGCAGGGTGAAAGGCGTGGTGGCGAAAGATTCCGACGACCGTAGAACCGCGCTAAGACACGCAATCACGTGCCCAATTGAGTGGCCTGTGACGGTTAGTGTACGGTTTTTCCCTGTATATGCCAATCGCGATCCTCAGCGTCACATGCACCCTGTCAGATTGACAGAACATTCGCATCTTCCGTATCGCACAATCGAAATCTAGATGCGACTTGGAAGGCGTTAGTAGAATAGGTGTTCGCTGTCACCAGGAAAACTGCAACCGACTTGGAGCTTAGCCCCGCCCATAAATCTCCCCCACAGCACCAGGTGCACAATCCACCCCCTGACGGTGCATATGCGAAAAGCATGCTAGGGCTGGCAGTTTCTCGAACCGTGGCATCTGGATAATTGCAGAAGTGGTTGCAGCAGTGCGCACCATCCTCGTTACATGGACCTAAGAATCGATAGCTGAATAGGGATTGCAGATGACAGGCTGAGCCGGAAAAAATGTCTTTCGTACTGAAAGGTGTAGCGTACATTACAGGTGCTGGATCCGGTGTGTTTGATCAAACTGTGTGGCACATGCGACCAATGAGCTGATATATTCCAGGTATTGGCCAGTACACTGCATATGCTCTCGCAAAGCAGGGCGTACGCTCATTCGCACTGTTGGATCGCAACTCCATCACCAAAACCGTCAGCGAACTAAACGACATTTCACCGGATGCCTCTGTCAAAACATTTGAGATCGACGTCACCAATGAGAAGGCTGTCGATGCCAGTATAGAGAAGACAGTTAAGGAGTTTGGACGGCTAGACTACGCGGTCAACAACGCTGGTATAGGTGGTATGATCAAAACGACAGACCATATATCAAAAGATGACTTCGAGAAAGTCATGGCCGTCAATACTACCGCTGTTTGGCAATGCCAACGTGCGCAGATTCGGCAGATGCTCAAGCAAGAGAAGCTCTCAGACTCGTATCGGTCATGTCGGGGTTCTATCGTTAATGTCGCATCCATGTACGGCCTGGTCGCACCACCGGTCAATGTTCCTGCTACAGCATACGCTACGTCCAAGCATGCTGTCATTGGTCTTACCAAGTCAGATGCACTTGCTTTCGCGCACAAGGGTATCAGGATCAACGCAATCTCCCCGGGCTATGTGATGACTCCTCTTGTACAGGAGCACATGGGTCAAGGGGACATGATGGAAAATGAAAGGAAGAAAGTCCCTGTTCACCGCTACTCAGAGATGGAGGAAATCGGTGACTGCATCGCGTTCCTACATTCTGACGCGGCAAGTTACATGATCGGCGCCACATTAGTCGCAGACGGTGGATACACAATTGTCTAGAGCTCTGTGCTAGCTCAATACCTCAATCATTCAACATCCATTTCACACCCTTGCTACAACACATAATCTCTCTGTCAAACTTATGCGTCAATCATGTTTTGTCTTGTCGGTCGCACCTCGGTACAGCTTCTCCACCACCAGTGCTCCACCCCGATTCCCACAAAAAGGAAGACGCAACCTCTATATGTGAGAAGGATCTGGACTGTTCCAGACGTCTTTCCGATTGGCTAGTGAGTTGCCTGTCGGCTTCATCATCATTGCGCGACCTGAGAACCCCAAGACTTTTGTTTGTGCAACCTTCGGAAATGCTTTGCCAGACGAGAGTGCATGGATAGCCTCTCGAACCGCTAGCCCACGTCACAAAAGGTCAGCGTCTTCCGATATACCAACCATGCTTCGACACAATTGGCTTAAGCCCAGATCAGGCTATCCCATAGATTGACTCGCTACATGGAGTCATAGGGATGACACCTGACTAATGAAGGCTGGGAAATCGTGCTGCAAACATGCAGGAGCAGAGATTAAAAATGCTATAGGCCTCGGAGCGATTATGTTTTCAACTTGCTTCTCAATTTCGACGATGCTTTTCGTCTTGTCTACCTCACTTGTTGTATATCCTTCATAATGGCGGACGGTTTCATCGTCTCATCAACGACTGCGCTAGAGACAGATGCTCAACATCGGTTACGTGGGCCAATCCACGCGCAACGCCATGTACGTGTCGTTTGTATCGGCGCAGGTGCCTCAGGTCTCTTGATGGCATACAAGCTGCAAAAACACTTCTCGAATTACAGCCTCCAAGTTTATGAGAAGAATGCCGAGGTTTCGGGAACGTGGTATGAGAACAGATACCCAGGGTAAGTGCAGATCAAACGATTGATGCGGGGATGGTGCATCTCTCGCCCCACAATCTACCGAACTGGCTACAACAATTCGGCGCTGTCAATGAACCCTTACTAACATTTGCTTCTAGGTGCGCATGCGATGTTCCTTCACACAACTACACATGGTCATTCGAGCCAAAACTGGATTGGTCCGCTGTATATGCCAGCTCGAAAGAGATCTTTGCGTACTTTAACGATTTCGCACGCAAGTACGGTCTAGGCAGATACATCAAGACACAACACCAGGTTGTCGGCGCAACATGGAATAAGGAGAGAGGAGGATATAACGTACAGGTCAAAGACCTGGAAAGCCATCAGATCGTTAGCGATCATTGCGACATTTTAGTAAACGCGTCTGGCATCTTGAACAACTGGCAATGGCCCGCCATACCAGGTCTGGACAAGTACAACGGCACACTACTGCATACTGCGAATTGGGACGACAAAGTTGACCTCAAAGGTCGCCATGTTGGCTTAATTGGAAACGGGTAAATGTTTTATATTTGAGTCTCTACCTCAGCGACTGACTGCTATAGCTCCTCCGGTATTCAAGTTCTTCCCACCATTCAACCGCTCGCCAAAAAAGTCACGACCTTTATCCGCGAACCAACATGGGTCTCACCCGTCCAAGGTCTGGAACAACACGTCTTTTCCGACAATGAAAAGCTCGAATTCGCCACCAAGCCTGGCGCATTGGTCGAATACCGTAAGAACATTGAACGCGGCCTCAACGGCCAATTCGGCATCTTCCTCAAAAACACAAACGTCAACTCCGAAACAGAAGCTCATTTCCGCCAGCAAATGGCCGAAAAGCTAAACAACGAGTACCTAAAAGAGCGCCTGATCCCGGACTGGCACGTGGGATGCCGTCGATTAACACCAGGCGTCGGATACCTCGAAGCATTGGGGAAACCAAACGTACAAACCGTATACGGCGAGATCAATTCCATCACCGAGCGCGGCTGTGTATGCTCCGATGGCAACGAATACCCCATCGACGTACTCATCTGCGCCACCGGCTTCAACACCTCCTTCAAACCCCGTTTCCCCGTGATAAACTCCTCCGGCGCCAATCTACAAGATGCATGGGCCAAAGAACCACGCTCCTATTTCGGTCTCGCAGCCGCCGAATTCCCAAACTACCTCATCTTTCTTGGGCCAAATAGCCCTATTGGCAACGGCCCTGTTCTCAGCGCCATCGAAGCACAGGCAGATTACATATGCAAGCTTATTGATCGTTTCCAAACACACAACATCTCTACTTTTGCACCCAAGGCCGAAGCCATCGACGACTTTGTCGCTTTCAAGGACGAATTCATGAAGCGCACCGTTTGGCACGACGCCTGTCGCTCATGGTACAAATCTCTCGGTCCAGACGGTCCAGTGACAGCGCTCTGGCCTGGTTCTACTCTACACTACATTGAGGCGCTCATGGAACTTAGGCTCGAAGACTGGGATATCAAGTACACTGGTAACAGGTTCTCGTGGTTGGGTAATGGTTATAGTCAGACAGAGATTGATCCTACGGCTGACTGGGCGTTTTATATTAGGGAGAGGGATGATGATGATCCGATATCTAGGCTGAGGAAGCTGCAGTTAATCAATAAGAGTGGGATGCTTGAGCCGAGTCTGGGTGTGAGTTTTTTGGGTAGAAGGGCGGAGGGGGTGGCGGGGTCGAAGTTGTAGATGGGGAGATATGGGGGTGGGATTGAATTTGTGGTGCGAAGGCGGTCTTCAGAGGCGTCTTGAATGAAGGCTAGGAGATGTACTTGAGTTCTTCTCAGATACGAAGTGATCCATGTGTATTCGAGGCCTTGATACATTAATTCTAGGTTCATTCAGTGAGTACTGCTCATCGCTCTTTCTACTACCCTGTCGCCCAGCCATCAGTACAAGCAGATAGTACATGAGTTCGAGTGAAGCTTCCCGTACCAAGATCGTATGATACGAAGGATGTGAGATGAATTTGTTTTTGATCAATGTGTTTAAACGGCATCCCACCGAATGTAGCCGAATTCACGCGAAAACCTCGGCACTTCATAGCCACACCGATCAAAGCTCTAACCGCTATCCGCACGAACGACGCGCGAACTGGTTGGAAAAATAGATAAGGCCACCACGATACCCATGGTGTGGTAAATTCATATCTGCGTTAGGGCAATCCGGCTCCCCAACCCGCGGCGCCCGTCGCATCTCCCGACCCACCAGCGAAACACCCCAACACAGCTCTCGACCAGCACCCAATTACTGCACCTGGAAATCATGACCGAGCTTTGGAGACCCGGAGAGTTACGAGTTTGTGTTGTTATCTGCGTGTAAGCATTTTACACGATCGACGCCATCGATGAGCATTGCAGGCGCCTTGCGCGTAGCGTTTACAGCTGAAAGAACAAGCAACTAGGAAAACTCCTTGAGGAAAACGAGTAGCGTCGTCCGACGTCGCAGGTAAACAAGCAGTGCGCAAAAACTTTGGTTTCGGCCTACACGACTCGAGAATTATTTCCAAGCAGCTCCGAGAAGCTATTTCCAGCTCTGCCATCCAGTCTCTTCAAACGTGCCAGACAGACCCTGAGCGTTCACGACTCAACTCTGCGGATCTTTCTCTCGGCTAACGAAGGATCGTCCTACCTTACGATACCCAACCCAGCACACAGACGCACAGACATTACCTATCCCGTCGCTCGGAAACAGAGACGATGCGTTTCGGTAGCGACTATTTCAGTATTGGGCGAGCGGATGATCGTCGACGTAGCACAGACGCATGCATGGGAAGTCGTACTATCGTATGGATACTGGAGTATAGTGAGGACGCCGTGCCGTGTCAGGGGTGTAAGACATGCATCTTGACTGCGTCTTGACGTTTTAGACAATGGGTTAGGGCCATGGAGGATTAGAGTAAGGGTCTTGGATACGAGATTACGCGAGTAAGACCGGCAAGGTAAGAGGAAGCGGAAAGGTAGCATATATTCTACTGCCTTTCATCGCAAAAGCAAGACCATCATCCAACAGCATCTGTTCTCTCACCGACTCAATCATCAATTATTCTCTTCTCCTACCATTACTGCCGGCCAGTTCTTTTAATCATCTACCAACTTTTCGATCAACAAACAAGCAATTAAGATGCCTACTTCCCAGATCTCCACTCCCCTCAACGGTGCCGACGCCGCCATCGTCATTGCCGCTCTCCACAACCACGACCTCATGATTAAGACGCTCTGCCCAGCCCTCGTCAGCTACGCCTTCGAATCCGGCAACAAGGTTACCTCCGCTACCTACATTGTCACCGACAAGAAGCCCATTGGCCAGGCATGACTACCCATTCCTCTATCTTTCTTCTTTATTACCTTACTAACCCACCCCAGACAACCTACAAGCTGACCCTCACCAACGTCCCCGAGGGCGTCGACTCCCTCGTCAACGCCAAACCCCCTGTTGGCGTCCTCACCATCAGCGGCAAGTGGCGTGTTGCCGACGGCAAGCTCAGCGAGGAAATCGAAATCGACGCCAATTTCATGATGAAGAAAGTTGCTAAGAGTAATGTTGAGAAGACGCACCCGGAGCAGCATGTGAAGCTTTTGGAGGCTGCTCAGGCTTAGGCGGATATTGTCAAAGAAGAGAGGTGAATGAGAGGTGAAGCATGGGCTGGAGCAGTTGTCACAGGTTTTTAGATTTTGTCTTGAGCAATTTACTCGCGATGGTCAAAGTGAGGTTATGCGCATAGCTTGGTGTTTCGGGTTTTTTTTGGGTTTGCATTGAAGCTTTAATCTATTTCTACACTACGAGTACTGAATAGATAAAGATTCCGTCGTGATGTTCTAATGCACTACCACTATTTGAAGACCTATCGAAGAAAACCCCCAGATATCCTTGTGAAACCTTGAACGCCGTCGCCACCTCGCGGATCTACATAAGCCTTAATATCACTACGGCAGCCCTTGTAGTGGTCGAACTACCGGCACGACTGCATTTCAAAAGTTCACTCACATCGACTTCTGATATGTTTGCAGCGAAGCTTGTTACGATGGTTCCAGATTGAGTTTTCCGAGCACAAGACCAAAGCTGCCTCACAAACCTCCGACCCGTAAAGATCGCCCACCTCCTGAACAGTCTGTGTAACCGTTACTGTTGCTGTAGCATATACTTTGTGCTGAACGATTTGTGTAAGCGTCGATGTTGTAAAGACTCTATATTGGACAGTCTGCGTAGCGGTTGCCGTGACGTATTTCTGGATATACTGTGGCACAGCCTTGATCTGGGTCTGAGTAACGACCGCATTGACGTATCGTGTGGATGTGGTGTACACGGGAACAACCTGGGTTAACGTGCATGGAGCCCGAGTCGGAGCAGCATGTTGCGTAAGTATAGTGGTAGCAGTCACTGTGGCCTGGACACAATGTCCACCGCCGTTGCCGTCGTTGTTCGACCCGGGAGCTGCATGGTCGCCGTTGTGGTGGAACAGACCTTCAAAAGGGTTCGGAAGATTGTTAAGAGGATTTGGGAGATTTTTGAGAAAATTCCTGGCGGTGGTAGCAACACCCTTTAGTACTTTGTTCGCTGTACCCGGAACACTCGATACCGCAGCTGCCTGAACTGATTGGGCTACCGATGTCAAAGCAGGCGAAACGGTATTGAGACTTTCTCTAATTTTTCCGCCGAGAGTTTTGGCAAATTCCTGGGTATTCGTGAAGTGTGAGGTGAACCTAGACATCATTCCCATTGGCTCGGCAGCAGGATCAAACGGAAACAGGGCGAGGCCAGGTGTACCCTCAATCGGTAAATTAGCCAGCGTGTTGTGACTTAGCTGAACGAGGCTGCTAATTGCTGGTTTGCCTACTAGTTTGGCACCTACGGCTTCGGCCAGGTCTGCGGTGGTGGTTACGAGTTCTCGGTTGAGGTACTCGAATGCTTCGGCCAGGCTCCCGGTGCTATCGACCAGGCGGATCGTCTCTTCCATCTGACTCGCAAACTCTACTGCTCGCGCGGTTTCTACACCAAGATCTTCTAGACGGCTCGTTAAGACTTCTCTGAGATCCTGGTTCATTGATTTGGCGATCCGACCGGCTACTCCAGCTTCAGCAACATCCCAAGCCTCTTCGAGCTAGGGGGCGAGTGATTTGCAAATAGTCTTGGTTAGGGCAGTTCCAACGGTGTTCGAGACGACGCTACCAAAGAACGCGCCAGGAACAATGCCTTGCTCAATCTCTGAAGCCGATGTGCCATTTACTTCGGTGCCGTTACCTGGTGGATACAATTTCTTGCCAGTCTCTTGACCAACAACGGCGCCAGCCATACCCGTCGCACCATTTACCAAACCTGAGCAAAGACCTTGAGTGACACCGTCGTCGATGCTTTTGGTGACTACCGGGACGAGTAGGGAGCTGATGAATGCAGCCGTGACGGCGCCGTTTTCCTTGTCGGTACGGTCATCTCGAGATGAAAGCTCAGTGACAGTGCCAGGGGAAATCGTGATGTTAAGAGGTACTACCAGTTGGCGACGTCTAAATTTGGAAGATGGTGCGGCCTCTGCGAGAACACCGTGAGAGGTGAGCCACAAAGCGGGCAGGTTACCCAAAGACCCATCGAGAAGGGCGTTGAAGTCGATTGGGACTTCTGGTTCGACTGGTAGTCGTGCAGGTGCGCTCGTTGACAAGCAAGTGAGGACGGAAGTCAGAAAGGCGGAGATGATTATTCTCTTGGTTGACATCATCTTGATGAACTGAAGGTCTCGGTTGTATGTGAGTTAGGCTTGGGGGTTACTGGTAATCTTGATAAGTGTCTTGAGATCTGAATGTAGCTGCCAGCTTGGGAGGAGAGTATTGGGTGGAAGATGTACATGCTTATATAGAAAAGAAGACTCGGAGATTTGTTGAATCGTGCGGTTCGCAAGCCAAATCTTGTAATACTGTACCGTAGTCACCGTCTGCTCGTCTTCTAGCTCGACCTTGGACGAGCCTTGTTGCTGAAGCTCATCGATAACTAGCATATCTCGGTGGTGAAGCATATCTAACAGTCGTCCAATGAGAGAGGTCGCAACCGAAAATGGGTACTGTGGGTCTTCGTACCGAGCCCTGGTTGAGGTGAAAATCAAGCCTGCGCCAGCCAACTGCTATATTCTTCGCACAACATTAACCCAGAGTTACTATGGGGATGGGAATCTTTTCAGTGTTTTCAGACCTTTGCTCCTTCATGTGGTACCTCGGTTCAGACTAGATTCAGGTTGAGACAAATTGCACTAGACTCACGCGCGGCCCAAGGCTACTACCCGTTAGTCATCGTTGAACCTGCCAGGCATCCGCCACATCCAGTCGGACCAAGTATCCTGTGCACTGTGCCAGTCTAAAACCTCCGCATAACTACTAGTTGCCCGGAACTCCGCCAAAGAGACGAGGTAAGGTGCACAGCGTGTAGTCTCGTCGTCACACGTCGCACGTCTCGAACGGAAGCAACGTGCAGGCTCGCACTCGTTCTTCTTTAGAGTGTACATTTGGTCCTCATGGCTGCGTCGCACATAGTCTCCATCTCTGGCCTGGCGTTCCTGCCCAATTACGAGTGCATCTAGGAACGGACAGGACGATTGCTGTTCCAGGTACGCGAAGAAATCTTTCGCGAAACGGTGAGTAAGGTCGTTGATATCAGACCAGCGTATCCCATCTTGCCGATTGTTGTAATCATACAGATATCCTTGACGAAGATGGAGGGTGCGTAACTTGGATAATCTGCATACGGGTGACTGCACATATGTCAAAAATAGAACGTGTATTTGAGCAGTGCACAGTCTTACCAAGGCCGCATAAAATCCACTTTCATAATTTTTCATCAAGAACTCATCTGAGATTTTGTACCCGAATTGCTCTAGGTTCGGACATGCCAGACAGAGCGCCTCCAAACACTCAGGCTCTAAAATGTCGAAGCGGTCACCGGTGTCGTGATCATCACCAGCGTAGGAACCGCTGTGGAGTTCAGGGTAGACAAGAGAGATCTGATGCAGAGATAGAATAACGAGTTGTTTTCCAATATCTTGTAGACTTCTGAGAAGGAACTCAGGTGACCACGCACCGCGATCGGTCCACTGAGCCCACTCCAAGCATAAACTTTTCAGCTCGGTACAGCGACTCAGTAATTTTTCGACATCGTCATTGACATGGCGGTCATACATATCGAGCCCTAGATGTTTCAATCCTAACTTTTGGTCGCCGAGCCCATGTACCAGAGCGGAGACGAAATCCAAGGTGTAAGGAGAACCCCAAAGAGTTAAGTGTGTGAGCTGCGAGAACGGTATAATCTTGCTGATCTCTTGATAGAGAGACTTGCTGAGGGCAATTCCGGAAAATATAAGCTGGCGAAGGCTCTCTAGGCGGCCACAATCATGGCGGCGGCTGGAAAGAGACTTGGCAAGGCTATCCACGAGCTTGGGGTCACAAGTTCTTGACTGCTGCCCAAACTCCGTTCCGATGTACAGTTTTTCCATATGTTTGTAAGAGCCAATCCGTGAAAAGAACGCCATCAGTTTCTCCTCATCGAACTTCAACCAACCGGAATACACATAGGGAAGCCAGAGATCTGCGGTTCGTACACACTGAAGTGAGTTCAACAGCGTAAAGTCGTCAAGCCTAAGATGAACATTTGCTAATGTGACCGCCTGACGAAGAAAGAGATCGTGTGCTGTCTCCGCATGAAATGGTAGCTTCGAGAGGAATCTACAATAGTTTAGCAAATTCTTGTATGCGAAATTCGCTGTTTTCTGACGAACACATGTCACGTAACCTTAGATACGGCAGGTAAGATATTGAGAAGATAAAGAACGTACCGAAAAGTATTCAGACGGTTCGGCGGAAAGTAAGATACCACTGCTTTTATCTTGCTGATTTCTACGGGCTTCAACCACTCTCCGTGGTAAAAGTGACGATGTGCGTGGACCTGGAATTCTGGAGCTTCTGGCGGTGGCATGCTATCCATCAGTGTGAGGGACCTGGTCGCATCAAGGTGCGCTCGAGCACCCGCGTTCATGCATCGTTCAAATCGCGCGACCTCTTGTTGATCAAACACATTGATAGTCACTTTCCTATACAGTCGAGGCCTAGCTAGGTCGCAGCACGCTTTTGAGGCAAGGCACAGGGCTTTGAGGTGCGATGGGAGTCGGATCTGCCCAAATCAGTAAAGAAGCGCTTCGCAACCGCAGTACGTACATAGTCCAGTATTAGGAGATGGATATCAGCCGGTAGAGTTGGTAGGGTTGACATCGTCATATGCATTTGTTGAGGTCGTCGTGGTGTGGAGAAGGGTAGCGTTCAGCGCTGCGGAGCGGGGCGGTCCATGACGCCAGAAGCGATGCTGCCTAGACATGGTCTTGGCACCCAGGTTAGGATTAGCAACAACTACCCCTAAAGACGGCAGGTCGACTTGCGCTGTGGGCCCACCTTTGGGTATGCGGACCGACTTACTTTCCACACCACCACAGCACACAGACGAAGGAACGTTCGCACAAATCATCGTAGTTTAGTTTTGATAACTAAGCTATAGACAGCATTCCTTTTGTCCTGAGCTGGAAGGACGGCAATGAGTGTAGCGGTCCCCATAATGCTATCTTATCTTTGCACATCAACTTACTCCTCAGACAGGACGTCCTTCTTCTCTTTCTGAGGCCTAACTCCACAGTACAGGCAAGTATCAGGGTATCCCGCCCACGGGCTTCCCTTCACCGGTACACCACCATTTGCCGTCCACGCGTTGACAGGCTGAGGGTTCTGCCTCGCGCTAGGGTTGACGCCGACATCAATGGTAGCATACAGACCATCCTCGATAGTCTTGCCAATGAGTGGGATCTTCAACACCGGGTCATCGCCGCCTTGCTTAGCCATAATGAAGAGCGGGTCTACTGTGTTGGTAGTGACGGCTTGCTTGTTGGTGTTGTAGGGAGACGTCTTTTCAACTTGGCCGAGGAAATTCTGCTCGATGTAGAGTTGGCCGACATGCGAGATAGTGCCGCCTTGAATGGTGTTATTGGCAAGAAGCTTGGCGCCATGGTGGATAATAGCTAGGACTGTCAGTTTTGTTGCATGTGCAGAAGACTGGAGTGAGGCTCACTATGGAGATGGTTTGTGCGTCCAATGTAGTGTCCTGGGATCACGGTGATGAAGGTGGCGGTGCCGTTGGCACCAGTGGGCTGTATACCCCGAAGAGCATTGGTCTTGATAGCGGTAGCAGAGCCGTCGCCATTGCCCTTGGCCTGGACTCCCGTGTAGACACCAGTAGCATTACTTCCCCACATCTCGACGTAAGCATTAGTGACAGGCTTGCAAGACGAGGTGTCAATGATGTTGACATCCAAGTGGGTGATAGCACCCTTCTCTCCTGTCAAAAGATCCTGGCGGACAAGCTCACCAGTAACCCCTAGGAGGCTGTCAGCGAGCCTGCTTTACTTGGTACATTTTGCTCGACTCACAGTAAGGGCCCTCGGTGGACTCAGGGTCGAGCGTGCATGCTGCCTCAACACCGTAGTTTTCTTCGACTTCGGCAACGTCGCGGCGGACCAATTCGTCCTCCTTTGCGAAACCAGCCGCAACTCGAAGCTCGTGAAGCCTAGCTTCACGCCTCTGGTGCTGCTCCCGAACCCATCCAGTTTCAACGAGATCTCATTTGCATGCTTGAACACTTCGACGGTTCGGATGATCCAGATGAGCCTGCCTCCTCAAGATCTCTTTGTTGGTGTTACCGCCAGGGTGCGCGACAACACCAGTAGCCAAAAGGACGGTAGTAAGAGCCTGCGTGAACTGAACCATGGTTGATGACAAGGCTTTTTGAGCGCGAGGAGTCCCGGTATAATCTCAGGATGCCATGGATTCGACCTTCTTATATGTTTGGCTCGCTGTGCGTTGAGGCGGCACTTCTGCAGGTGCTATCAACATCCTTCTGGATCTACGCATCTGTGCTGTCGCCATTCTCGTCATCGCCCGGTTCAAACTGCGTTCCCTGTTGTGTGCTACTCTCCACAGATTGTCCAGGATAAGGTCCATAATCAACATGGTTGTGATGGGCTGCGGCAATTGCTCGCTTCAGCACACGCGCCGCAGCTATATTAGCGTTCATCTAGGTAGTGCCCGATCTTTTCTTAAAAAAGTAAAAAGAGCAGCTTAAAGGCTCTTAAAAAGGCTACTTAAAAATAAAGCTTATTGCAAGCCCTACAAGTAGTGAAGAGCCTTAAGGTAGTGTTACAGCTTAACCAGCGTCTACCTCGCGCACAGGGCGCGCGATTAGAACTCCAACTCGATTTCTATAGCTATATATATTATTTAAGCCCTATAGATCTTACCACTAAAAAATCTCGCGATAGTAGCTATTGTGTGAGGCTCTACAGCCTCAAGTTTGGTGGTGGTTTTGGTGTTCAAACCGCGCGTTACGCCGTCACGCGCGTTACGCCGTCCACCTCGGTACCTAGCCACTCTCGGTTTAGCGAAAAGAGGGCGGTTGGGTTTTGCTAGGGCTAACATGTAAATGTAGTTTACAGCCAGGCAGCCAAGACACCCTTTACGTACACTCTTGCATTATGAGAAACCGGTAGGATCATCAGGTGGAGCAAATGACATGGCTTGTATTGTTCAGCACCAACTATGTCGCCGCACGGATCGGGCTCATGATGCCGAGTGCGCGTGTCTTATGTGCCAAGATGGATGCAGATCCTTGTACCTGCGATATTTGACATGGTTTGCAGGCGTCACATTGCCTGAGAGCGGCATTCGTTGACAGCTCGATCTTTCACTCCCCTATCGAACGCGGAACTATTTCCACGCGTTGTGCAAACCATTTAGATGGCTAAAGGTAAGATATTTCTATACCCCAGATCGCAGTAGTTCGTGTGATTGGGGTCGATCTCAAGACTGTTCACTCCTTGCGTATGTCAGCCTCGCATCATAAACCCACGTCGTCCAACTTTCAGCAGCCGGTGTAAACTCTTCTTGTGATTACATCGGTAGAATGGTTCAACTTCTAGTAAGCAGACAGCCGGCAGTTGGCTTCTGATTGGTAGATCAAACTGCGCTCTCATTGGTCGAATGTGATTACCTCATCGCGGAGAGTCGGAGAGTCGGAGAAAACTGGGTCCGGGTGTCTGGCACGGGCCCTCAGGCTCGTGCGAAGAACTTCAGATCCGCCCTGACGTTCGAGCGTGGAAACAGGCGTCTTCACTTTGTCCGGAATGACTTCGGATTTCACTTTCACTCGCTCTCGGACATTATAAACTCTTGTATTATAAGAGTAGCTTAGAAAAAAACAATGAATAGCGCTTCCAAGTACGCTGTCAGACGACAAAATTATTCCAACGAGCTGTCAGAGAGCTCCTCAACAGACACGGAGGCCGAGTCGGCATCCAGTTCTTCATACATGTCAGCCAAAGCTTCTTCTAACGCAGGCAGCGAGGGATGGTTTGCTAGCATGATACGATTCTTGATCTCCTCCAGCAGCTTTATCGCCTTCAGCACCTGCTTGTCAGCTTGATATGCCATTGCAAGCTCCTGTTGCGACTTCACTAGTGAGAGATGCTCTGGTGGTAGCAGCTTGTAAACTACCTCTGATATGGCTTCTAGCAGCTTGACCGCCTTCTTTACCTGTCCGTCTTCTCGGTATGCTAATGCGAGCGCGAACTGCGACGCCAGTGCGCCTTCTTCTAGTAAATAGTCAGAAGCGCTTCGGTTATACTTGTCACAAACATCGATATCGACATGAGCATTGCGAAGAATCATTTTGGCGATATGCCAGTGCTTGCCTTTCAAAGCGAGCATCAGAGGGGTTCGACGGTGCACGTAACCTGAAAGGTTGACGTCGATTTCAGCTTCACGCAGAAGCTGTTCAACAATATCTTCGTGGCCGTTGAAAACGGCATATGCTAGCGCGGTGAAGCCTGATTTGCTCTGTGCCGAGATTTGGAGGTCTTGGTGAGCAAGGAGGCGCTTCAATATACACTTGTGACCGGAAAGTGCAGCGTACATGAGTGGCGTAACGCCTTTATCATCCGGGAGATCAGCATTCGAGCCTGGTCGAAGGAGAAGTTGAACAACTTTTTCGTGTCCCTCCGACACCGCATAGGACAGAGCTGTTCGCCCCTTTGAGCCCTGGGATAGAGCTTCTCGCTGCCTTGAGCATTGAGCATTGATATCAACGGCTTTGTGACCCAAAAGTAGCTCCACAAAGCGGGCTCTTCCTGCTTGTGCAGCTCTAGCCAAGGGTGTGAAACCGGAATCGTCTTCCGAATTTGGTTCCAGATCCTCCCTGCCGAGCAAAAGCTTCAAAAGTTCCTCATACCCACACTCTGCGGCAAAGGCTAGTGGACTTGACTTTAATCTCGTTGGGTATCTGCATCTCCTCGATCGTAGCAAAGCTATGAGAGCTGGCTCGCCACCAATCGTGCCGATTATTTCCACCACTGATGCATGTTCAAGTCCTGGGGGACGATGGTGGTAGTCGTACAATATTCCATCGAGCTCAAGCCCACTTGGGATTTCGGCCTCGCTATCGTCCTCATGAGAGGGGGTCAGGAGAGTTCTGAGAGCATTATCTTCACAGCGATTCAGCATCACTCGCAAAGGTGAAGTACGAAGTCCGCTATCAATATCGGTATAGAGACCGAGCCGTAGGACAGTACCAAGAAGCGACAAGAGGCGTTTTTTCGTTACAATGTAGAGCAGACTTGGATCCGCATCGTCATTATCCGACTCGTAACGATCCGACTCGTCATCATCCGACTCGTCGTCATCTGACCCGTGACTGCTGTCAACACACGATGATTGGAGATCCTGGTACTTAAGGTCTTCCCAAAAATTGTCCAGGGAGATCCATTTCCGTACATTGAAGTTTTGAAGAAACAGGTCTTGTGAGACTCCGCCCGCTTCGCTGGCATCCGCGTGATTGAATACTTCAGACAGCGCGTATCCAATAAAAGAAAATTGTGGCATTGGCGATTTCAATCGCAGTGCCAACTTTGAACTATCTTCTCTATTCCATGTTTCGAAAGAGCTGACTGTCATCGGTGATGTCTCAGAAGCTTTAAGACCGGTCGTCGTAAACTCGTTAGAGAGAGTTCTATCAAGTGACGAAATGCAATTGACACAGCATTGTGTCAAACGGTCGTGCCCATGGCCGACAAAAAGGGCGCTGGCATTTCCTTGGATGTACTCCGCACCGTCTTTGAAAAGAAAGTCTCGGACCGTTTCGTGAATGAACTGTACAGTCGCATTTACTGTCAACTCTGCGAGTCCCTTAGAACTATTCAGAATGAAGGCATCCATGGTTTCTGTGTTGATGCGCCCGAGCGTTACAATATCTTGATCACTTGCCGATCGTATCGCAAAATACAGCTCTTCCCGACTCAAAGGTCTTGTAGAGAAAAGCAGCCATAGTAAGCACAGGCGCGTGCTTTCAACATCTCCATCACCTTGATCCAGGATCTTCTGGAAAAGCTGACCCAGATCTTTGTGCATGTAATGTACCATGTTCTCCAACTCTGGAATACTACACCCCCGATCATATTCCTTGTTGAGCATCTGAACAACCAAAACGACCCAGATGAAGACTCCAGATGCGCGTTCCACGATCTTTTCCTGAATTTGCTGGAGATTTTGGCTTTGTGAAGCATTCCTGGACACGAACTCCTTTTGAACATAGCTTGTGATATCATGAATGTGCTCCTCTTCAGCGTCGAGATTGATCTCTAGCTTGTTCCGTACGTTTATGTTTGGATAAGGACGGCTTGCAAAGAAGACTCGCATTCCGATGCCAGACGTCTCAAGATGTGAGGTTAAGAACGTCACCATATCTCTGACCTGGTCCTCGTCGCATTCGTCCAACGCATCGATGTAGATCCACAGTCGGCTTTGTCCAAGTTTACCAATAGCCGCTGCGAAAACATCTTGAAGGATATTAATCTCCCACTGATAGTCGGGTGCTCTTGGTAACTCAATCATATGGAAATCATCAAACGCTTGCTGAGTTTTGGGTAGGTCCATGAGCAGTTGAAACAGCAGTTGGCGATACATGCCCTTGGTGCTCTTCTCGATATCCGACCCACGAGCATTGAAGAAAAACGAGATATGTACGTCTTGTTGCATGTGAAGACGCGCATTGGTGAGAGCAAATTTCATCATGGTGGATTTTCCAGAGCCCGGCTTGCCCTTCAACCAAAGGAGCCCATGATGTTGAGCAAATTGCTGATCATCTAGCCAGGCCAGATAATGGCCGTTGGTTAATAACCACTTACAAGTGCCAGAATGTGGTCCCCGGATGCTTTGGAAACGCTGTCCCATCTGTGGAAAATCCAATGAGGCCACCAATTGTCGTCGACCTTCTTCTGATATCTTGGCCGTCGGGAGCTGTGAATTCATTGGGTTTGATGAGCCAGTTGAAGACTTCAACAGACTCGGTATCACCGACAGCACTTCCTTCGCGTACGCTGCCGCGGTCCCTGCCGCGTACGCCTGCCACTGCTTGTTTTTGTGCGAGTCGGCATAGTCGCTGATGCCACGAACTACCAGACATGGGAAGCTGTTCATCAGGCCTGCCGCCTCCATCTCAAAGCACAGCACGCCGCCGAGCTCTGCGCTGACCTTGTCTCTCTCGGCAGCGCTCCGCATTACCTGGTTGCCGGATGCAATGGTGCCGTAGTGTACCACTACATCTTGACTGCGTACCGCCCGGGTGACTGTGTGCTCTGTTTTGCACTGGGCGCACGTGGCTGATCCTACATGGTTGTACTCGGCCTCGAAGAGGATATCCAGGCCGGCAGCTTCACGGCTAAATTCCGGCAGGCTGTCGAGCTTACACAAATACTCCAATGGCCTGTCCCTCTTTCTCTTGTACTTGGCATGCAGGATCGCAACCGCGTTCAGCAGCACCGTCGGCGGAGTACAGAGCGCTCCAGTCCGCTCGAAGCCGCTCGGTGTAGCCTTGCCCGAGTCGTACTGCACCACTCCGCCGTGCAACTTGTGCGGCACGCTCACGACTACATCTCCTAGCCTCACGTCTGCTTCCTCGCTCGGAACGCCGCCGCCGATGCCCACCATCAGGCCAAACCGTGTCGACAAGAAGGTCGATTTCATCTGCACTGCAACTGCTGCAGCCGAGTTGGTGCCCGTTTGCCCTTTAGGCAAGCAAGCGATGACGACATTGTGTTCGCCAACGCGTCCGCAGGTGTAGAGGTTTGTGTCGTGGGCGTCGTATTCAGGCGTGTCGTGCTTTTCGTCGAGCATCTCCTGCGCTGCCGCCAGCTCGTCCGGCAGCGCGCACACCCATCCCACCGTGTAGTCTTCGCGGCGAAGCTGGGGCGCCATTCGCCGTCGTTACGAAAAAATTGGAGTCTTAAGTAGCTGCAGTGTCTCACAGCCAGTGTCTTGTAGTGGAGATGGTGATCTGGCAGCCTGGCAGCCGCTCAGCTGCCCGCATGTCGCCAGCTGAGCCCGCATGCTGCAATGGGCTGTTTATGCCCAGCGCATATCGCTGCAGATGCAGGTGACATGTGGGGGCCGGAACAGCGACCTGCTTGTTGGTTAGACAGGCTCTTCTCTCGGCTCGAGTTCGATTGTCCCCTCACAAACTTTGAAACCTCCACCTTTCTTCGGCATTTCCCCAGATGCAGCTTTACACAGTTCTGCAGCTCTGTACGCAACCATGCACACTGAGACGAGACATGAACTAAGGCAGGACAAGCTTCAACAGGATGGGAGAGAGAACAACAGAACATCAGTCAATGCATTCATGTAAATAAGGACTCGTCTTTTCTGCTTCTTGTCTTACTGGTCATTTAGGGCGCTGGTGCCCCACAGCTCCGATACATGTAGGTACCACTGCATCAAGTGTAATAGCTACATAGTAATCGCGTTGTAGACTGCAAGAACAAGACACCTTCTCAATTGACGCACAACCAGCACCAGAGCTAGTGCACTTCTTCCAGATCCCTACTCACCTCCTTGCAACTGTGCACCGACGCTCTAACGGATTCTTCACCTCTGCAGAGACTTTTAGTCAACAAGGTGAACTCCAGTCTGTTTGTAAGGAACCAACCAAGCATGCTGTAAGCAGCCATCTTCTCATCTTACATCATAGATACGTGGTTCCGCGTCCTGGTCAAAATGGCTGCCCGAGATGCCAGCTCAAGCTACAGCTGGCATGAGATGACCTTCTGTTCACGGTGGGTCTCCAGCCACTGCACGATACTGTGCATTGGTGCGACCTCGCTTTTCAGAGGATTGCTTCAAGGCACAGTTTCCCAGTTAGCAACAATGCCGCCGCCTTCAGAGCCGTACTCACTGCACATACCTCTCGTGGAGGCGATTGTTGCTATGCAGGACTTGTCCGTATGGTCTATACGCGACATTGTGCGTAGTGTTGAGAAGGCAAGCTCGCTCGCATAGAAAAAAGAAACATCAAATTAGTAACAAGTGCTCAGGACCGCGCACTTCCAGCCCGTCAATCCCAAGGCTTTCTGATGATGCACGAGGCAGCACGTCACGCCATCCACTCGTTCGAGACGCTCAGCGTGACAGTGGAGACGGTGGAAGCTATGCAGAGGCACATGAAGTATCTTGCTCGCAAGAGCGAGCGGGATGCTGCAAATGAACCAAAGGCACTGTCCAAAGAACTCACGCGTATAGCCTTTCAAACCAGCATGCTTCGCAACCTGCTCCTACGATCGCAATCGAACAAGGAGCGGCTACAAAACGAGATTGCCCTAGTGAGATCAATCTACCTAAATTCTTAGGTCGGCTTACTGACGCATAGTCAGGCATACAACATAATTGCCCAGCGCGACAATCAGATCATGACGGGGCTTGGAGAGGCAGCGAGGCGCGACAGTGGCGCTATGAGGACCATCGCAATAGTGACTATGGCTTTTCTACCCCCAACCTTCTTATCAATACGTACCCCCCATTCGCTACTGCACGATACTTGACTGACACTGAGCAAGCGATATTCAGCATGAGTTTCTTCAACTATGCTCCTGAACACCATGGCGGGGGATGGTCCGTGTCTAACAAATTTTGGGTGTTCTGGGTTTTTGCTGTACCATTGACATGCCTAACGCTGATGATTTGGTACTGGCGGCAGAGACGAGTGGAAGGCTGAAAAGACTACTGTTTCACTGCGTCTGATGAGACAGCGGCTAAACGGCGAGGCTCTGGAGGTAGCGTCAAGACTGTACGATGCGGTGATTTGAACGCATTGAAATGCAGCAGCACAGCCATCTAATTGCATATGCACCTATATCAGCATCATGGACTGGTCTGCTACGCTGAAGGCCCAGGGAATTGATTTTGACAGGAGCTCTTCCCATTCGTTCGCATAGGTAGTCGATCGCTAGTCTTGGCGAACGAAAATAATTGAAGAGATTATGCAGATTGAAACGCTGTCTACCCATACTATGTTCAGCCCATCTCTACGGATCTTGGCTTTGGGGAGACAATAACCGTTCTGCGGTTGGTCGATGTGCATATCATCTATTCGGTCACGTGCTGGAATGCGGAGCGCGGAGAAGTACCGGTACGGGAGCCGACCTTTTCAAACGCGTGCCACTACTTCTTAATTAAAACTTCCAATCAGCTCGGCAAAGAGCTCCCTGATCGGATCATGAAGAAGCTCAATGATTACTAGATGTAGGCTTTGTTACTTTAAGTTTTCAAAAAGTTACAAGTAGTTTAGAGTTTTCTAATGTAAAGTATTGCATACCGAGGTGGACAGGCTAACAAGCTGTTACAAACCTAGAGGGAAAGGACAACTGACTATGTATGAAGGATAGTAGCAGGAAGAGACCCTAGACAATCCAGACAAAAGGCAAGTCTTTAGATAACGCTACCCCGCAGCAAGCACATAATGTTAGAGTTTTAGCAGAACGCCTTTATAAAACAAGTTATGTGTATTCTATAATGTATTATAGAATTCTACAAATTCCTACGCATAGGATAACATAAAACTTATAAAATATTATAACTTGACTTTAGTATATAGTCTTAGGTAATAAGCTCTTTCAGCTTATTGTATTATATCAATTTAAGAATTATTACTCAATTTTTCAACTTTTATAATATTACATTATCTTACTAAACATGCTAACACACTCTTATACTATTACAATAATTTTTTAATTATGCTAGTATACTAACTGTCTATTGTATTTACTTATATTAAAAAACGAACTATAAATTATCTTTAAACAATTTTTACACTTTAAACACTTTTAAAATAAGTAATACTGCTATAAACACCTCTACTTATTTCTACGCTAGAGGAACTACAAGCTGCGCTAATAAACCTAATATTTACTATAGCAATTGTAGCAAGCTTAAGGCTTAGGTCTTTTAAGTAGACAGATACTTTTATCTTAAAAAAGACAAAATTAAGGACAATAACAAGGTTGTTTTTGTAACGGTGCGTGAGATTAACTAAAGATGCAGGGAAAATAGTAGTAAATTAAATAAAGAACTACAAAGGCTATCTAGCAAGCTTATCTATTCCTCTGTGAGGTCTGTGCTTAGTACTAAGAAAGAGGCAAGGGTAGCTTAAGAAAATAGCGTAGAGCTAGAAGAAAAGTTTAGTAGACTAGAAAAGCAGAAGGGCTAATTGTAAGGGTGCGTTGGGTTAACCAAAGATGCAAGGTAACAGTAGAAGGTGAATAAATTAGATACAGAACTATAGAGAGACTACGTGGGTTTTTATATCCAATCCGGATAGTTAGGACTAACCAAGGTTAGGACTAACTAAGGTTATCAGAGGTCGCCGGGTCAGCTAACAGTTAGCGTAATTAGTGCGGCCGATAGTCAGCAGCTAGTGCTGAGGTGCTAGTACTAAGGTGCTAATGCTGAGGTAAGAAAAGCCAACGAAGGCCACAGGCCGAGTACTAGAGGACATCAAGGCTTCAGCCCTTTACACTAATACGCCTGGCTTACAGATGCTAGGTGCGCACAGACACCTAGGATCTATAAGATAGCAAAATAAAGCTTTTTATTAAGTACTAAAGACGTTAGGGCTTCAGCCCTTTATAGTACCTCCCTCCTTAATAAGGGTCCTAGAGTTCTTCTAGTCCTATAGTACTTTTATATCTTCTAAGTTTAAAGCTAGTTCCTACGTTAGTTCTAGGTATCCTACCTATTTAACTAAGTATTCTTTTCTTCTTCTTATACTTCTTTCCTGTAATAAGCGCTATACTAGGTACTCTTCTTTGCTGTCTACTTTAATCAGTAAAGGTTTATTATTGTCTTATAGTTAGCTTAGTAAAGAATCTAAGCAAGCTAGTTAGAAGTTGTTAATATTAAATACTAGATGTATTCTTCTAGGAGTATTTAGTTTTACAACGTTTAGTTTAATAATCTTAAGTACTATGTACTTTAAATTCTTCTAACTAAGTTTTTAGCTTAGTCTCTTTGTCTTATAGTAGTCTCTTAGCTTTAACTAAACCTTATTACTTATTTAAAGCTAAGGTAAATGCTTTTTTTTCTTATTTACTTAGCGTTCTTATTCTTATTAAAAATCTGCTATTATAGCTTAAGCTAACTTAATACTTTGCTAGAGTTTATTAGCTATTTTTTCTGCTTTCTAGTAGTCTTCTTGTATTCTCCTTCCTTAAGCTTAATTTTAAGGTCTATGCTTTACTACTATTTAAAGAGGATCTACCTTGTATCTATATTATAGAAAGAAAGGTAACATTCTAGTTAATTATGCTTATCTTACTATAATTGCAATCTTAGCTATCCCTAGGTTACTTTTCTAATTTATTTAATTCTAATTATAGAAAGCTTATAAGTAGGTTTGTACTATAGAGTTTATTCGTTTTATAGAGCTGTTAGTTTTAGAGTAATATTTAGAAAATAAATATCATTTAATCTCTAGTAGCTTATAAAGTCTAGTTTAAAAGTAGCTTACAAACTATATACCTTAATTAAATATAATATAGTCTAGTAACTAGTAGTAGACTACTATAGAGTTAATAAACACTTAAGCTACGCTTTCTATAATAATATTCTTAAAACCTATTAAAACTACATCTTAACTTAACTTATTAGTAACTACTATTAGGTTTGTGCAACTTTTGCTCTCTAGTAATCTTGTAACAAAGTTAATTAATATTTTCTTCTAAATACGCTCTAGAATTAGTAAAGGCTTTAACAATTCTTATAGGCTATTTTTTTATAATTTTGTTTTTTTACACACTAAGTAGTTTCTAATGTATTACCTTACTATTTAGCTAATAAAGGGCTAAAAGTACTCTCTTATAACTACTTAGTAAGTAAGGTTTCTTCTTAAGTGCCCTAGGGCTCTAGAATAGTAGATTTTATAGATAATTCTACTGCGCAAAGGTTTATTATTTAGTACTTATTTTTAACTATAGTATAGTAGGTTTCTAGAATTATCTAAATAGCATTTAAAAATAGAAAGTTTAAGGTCTAACTTTATTAGAAATTAGCGTTCTTTCTTACTAACTACGTTCTAGGCTAGCTAGTACGTGTTATCCTCTTCTTTAGCTTTGTTTTAAAGCTCTTCTAGATTTATCTATTCCTAAAGTACTATTGTAGGATAGCTATTGCAGCTAAAGGTTCTAAGGGTCTCCTCTTCTTCCTGTTCCTCTATTTCTAGAGTTATTATAGTAGATAGTTTAAAGGCTTGTAAGAACTTTTTAGAAATTTAAGAATCTAAACTATTTATAGGCATATTTTGTTGTCTCTAGAATAAGGTATTAGCACTAGAGTCATTAACTCTAGGCCTATAGGCAATTTCTATATTCAGAAATTTACTAAAGAATTAGGCCTATCTTATCTATCTATCACTAAGCTGCCTAGGCTTTCTAAAATACTCTAGGTTTTTATAGTCTATTATAACAAGAAACTTTCTTGAAGAACGTAGCATAGCATCCTATTTAGATAAGTAGTAAATAACTACAAGTAATTCCTTATTATATATCTTATAGTTGCTTTAAGCGCTAGTTATTTTTTTTAAATAGTACGCTACTAGTTGTAATCTTCCTTAATTGTCCTATTGCAAAAAGACTTCTACTATAATGTAGCTAGAAGAATTAGTCTCTAAGATTATTTCCTTGTTAGGATCCTATTAAGCTAGTATTAGTTTAGTAACAAATAGCTCCTTTAGCTTATTAAAAGCTTTTTATTCTACTTTTTTTCTATAAAAAGGAGACGTTTCTAGTAAGCCTTATAAGCGGGGTAACTATATTAGAGTAGTTCTTAATAAAGCGTTAATAAAAGTTTGCAAATCTAAGAAAACTACGTACTCTTTTAACATTTGTTAGTGTGTCCTATTCTTAAATAGCTTTTACTTTCTTAGGGTTTATCTAAAGTCCCTTTCTAGCTTTAATAATTAATCCTAGGTACTTAGTACTCTGTACGTTAAATTTGCATTTCTTAATATCTAGAGGTAACCTAGCCTTACTTATTACTTTTAAAACTTTATTTATATTACGTTAGTGTTCTTTAAGCGTGCTATATGTATAGATTAATATATAATTTAAGTAGGCTAAGCAGATATTGTTAATATACTTGCGTAGTGTCTAGTTATTATATTATTAAAAGATACTAGGAGCGTTTGCTATGCTAAAAGGGGTAACTAGCTATTTATATAATCTAAATCTTGTTCTAAAAGTAGTCTTCTATTTATTTCTTATACTAATTTTAATTTTGTAGAAGGCTGTAGAGACATTAATCTTAGTAAACTATTTTGCTTTAGCAATATTATTAAGCGTCTCTTAGATTAATAGTAAAGGATAACAGTCCTTTTTTATAATAGTGTTAAGAGCTTAGTAATTAATGCAGAACTATAATCCTTCTCTAGGTTCCTTAGTAAATAGAACTAGGGAAGAAGCTGTAGAGCTACTAGCTCTAATTTATCCTTTATCTAATAAAGATATAAGCTCCTTGCGTAGAACTAAAAGCTTTAGTTTACTTATATTATATAGAGGGCCTTAAGGAGATTCTTTTTCCTTTCTATTTTTATTTTTTTATAACTTAATCTAGTAAATAACCTTAGGTCTACGTAAAGGAGGTAGTATAGAAGCAGTTTATAACTTAAAAATCTAAGCTATGTATTAGTACGCCTTAAGAAGTAATAATAGAACCTTTACTTTCTTCTTAGAAGCTAGGGCCTTCTAAATATTCTTAAAGGAAGCTGCAAAGGTCTAAATTAACTTATCCTTTTTTACTTATCTAATATAGAAGTAATAGGCTACTGTGTTTATTTGCTTTAACCTTTTGTTCTCTAAAATAGGGTAGTCTTTAGTGCTTAGCAGTTTAAGTCTTTGTTTAGAAGTATAGATGTAAATTAACTTTTAAGAAGAAGTAATAGTAATCTTTCTTCTATTTATTTAGGGCTGTCTAAGTATTAAATTATATCTAGAGTATGTAAGAATAACATAGCCCTAGATAGTATCCTTATATCCTTTGATATTAATCTCTAACCTAGCAACTTTATTAATAGTTCTAGGTTTTTCTATAACTCTTTCTAATCTACGTAGAGAAATAGAGATACACTATAAACTAGCGTTCCTAACAAGTTAAGGGCTAATAATAGAGTATATAAAGTTTTCTATATTAATAAGAGTTAAAGCAAAGGTGTAATAACCTACTAATATTTTAACAGTAATTCTATTGCTACTTATATCTCTTTTAAAACTAGCCTATTTCTTTATTAAGTCTTCTTAGCTTACGTATAGCTCTTGCTAGTAACTTTAAGTAAGAGCTATTCTTTTTCTAAATTAGAATCTAGATCTTTTAGAGTATCTTTGCTACTTAAGCTTTCTTTACTAGGCTCTTTTACTTTTGTTTTTAAGGACTTTAATACATTAGTTCTTTTTTTCTTTTTTTTTTAGTATCTTTTCTTTTGTAGTATAATCTATAGCTAAGTATCCTTTTTACTTATAAGTAAAACAATATCTTTCTTTTATTAGCCTATTTAGCTCTAGATCGCTAAACTTACGTAGCTTAGCTAATCTTCTAGTAAACTCTATTCCTTCTATCTAGTCTCCTGTAGGAGGAGAAGGAGAAGAAGAAGCGCGTCTTAGCCTATATTCCTTAGGCCTTTCTTAATCTCTGTTCTTAGAATATTATTCCTTAGGCTTATTTTAGCCTTTAGAATACTGCTCTATCTAGTATAAGTAGTCTATAATTTTAATAGACTTATTCTATAAATTATCTAAATTTAAGAACGTAATGCTTATAAGCTTATTTTTAAGCTTATAAGTAAAGCTTTTTTAAAAAAGTAGTATCTTTGTGTCTGTATTTAAGTTACTATTGAATAGTAGTAACTATTCCTAAAATTCTATCATATAATTATAGATACTCTTTTTACCTTAAGATATTAACTAGAGTTTGTTCCTAGCTTTCTTAGAGCTATTTAGATCTCTAAACATTTAATTAAAGAATTTAATAGGTATTTAAAGTTCTAGGTGTCTAATAATTCTATCTAGTTAAGGTAAGGTAGCGTTAAAGATACTATTAAACCTTTTAGCTTACTAAAGGCGTAATTACACGTTCTTCTTTCTGTATTAAAGTCTTCTTAGTTGGTTTCTACTTTAGTAGTAAGCGACTTCTTAAAGATTTAGTATATTTTTCTTATTTTATTAAAAGCATCTAGATTAGGTTGTTTAAAACACTTAGTTTGTGCTAGCTACTAAACTAGTTTTAATGCAGCAAATAAGGTTAGTAGCTAAGTAGGTAGCTATTCTTATTCTAGTTCTTTTTTAGAGGCTAAATTAATAGCCTCCCAGATAAGAAAGGCT
Source organism: Alternaria sp. 'sect. Undifilum' (assembly GCA_024321975.1). Lineage (NCBI taxonomy): Eukaryota > Fungi > Ascomycota > Dothideomycetes > Pleosporales > Pleosporaceae > Alternaria > Alternaria sp. 'sect. Undifilum'. The sequence goes on from JAJJZI010000001.1 coordinate 12,711,035, forward strand.
TCTTATATTATTATTAAAGTTGCTATTTTATCTAGTTTGTTTGCTCTGCAGAGACCTTCTAGAGTGTTCTCTATTTTAGCTCTACTAATACTATCTTAGTGTAGTCTTGCTATCTAGATAGTAAAGCTTTTAGATATAATCTCTACCTTTACTATTATTATATAAAAGTACTAAATAAATAGTACCTGTATTGTTTAACAGTAGGGATTAGTTTCTAAGGCTACTAGTAATATAGTAGGCTTATCTAATAATCTATATTGCGAAACGTTCTAGTTAAGGTTTTATATAGCTAGGTATTCTTTAGTCCTTTTTATGCTTCTTCTACTACTAATTTTTAGTAGATTTAAAAAGCTTTAACTAAGATTAGTAATCTAATTAATTAAAGTCTTGTCTAGATATAGCTCTAGGGGGCTTCTATACATTAATATAGCTCTAGCTGGCTTCTTGTCTAGATATAGCTTTAGGAGGCTTCTAATTTAACGTAACAGCGTTAGCGCTATAAAAGGACTTAATTTAAATATAAGAGTATGTTAGATTAACTAAAAATACAAGGAAAATAGTAGTAAATTGAATAAAGAACTATAAAGGCTATCTAGTAAGCTTATCTACTTCTCTATAAGGTCTGTGCTTAGTACTAAGAAAGAGGTAAGGGTAGCTACATAGCAGCTGCTAACGTAGCTTAAGAAAATAGCGCAGAGCTAGAAGAAAAGTTTAGTAGGCTAGAAAAGTAGAAGGGCTAATACGCCCGGCTTACAGATGCCGGGTGCGCACGGACACCCAGGATCTGCAGGATAGCAAAACGAGGCTTTTTGTCGAGTACTAAAGACGTCAGGGCTTCAGCCCTTTACAGTTTTAACCTTTACGTATTTTTAAGAAGACGCAGAGAAATAAGCTAACTTAATTCTCTAATACATAATAAATAATTTTATTATAAACGCTAACAACACTGCCTTAATTAAAAACTAAATCGCCTTGAAAACAAAAATGCAAGAAATCTTTTTACTTTTTAAAGAATTTGTAGTTATAGAATAGAAAATCTAAAAACTACAATAAACTTAATCTGCTGCTAGCTTTGTCACTGAATTTTAGCCGTACAAAACAGTTATTAAATAAAATAATAATGCTTTAATGCGGAGGTACTAATAAGGTCTTAAACTAACTATACAAAAAGAACTTATAAGAAGTAGATCTAGCCTTAACACGCTCGATAAACTTATAGCTAAAGCTATTTAAGTATATAAGAAACTTTACAAGTTTATGTTAAAGAAACAAATATTTACATAAGGAACTTGCGCACTTAAAAACATAAATACTTAACTACTTTAAATATTTTAACGCTTGTACCTTAACTAAGGATGTTGGCGAAACTATGTAACTAGAACTCTAGAAAATTATGCAACTAATAGCTACAAGCTAGTGTACCTTAACAATATTAATAAACAACTATGAAGAAAGAAGTTTATGTATAATAAGAGTAATTAGAAAGTTACTTGTTATACTTATAGTAAAAAAGGTTACATAAAACAAAACTGCTAAAGCTAAAGTAAAGTTACTTAACAGCTAGATGTTGTTTACTATGCAGTACTTAATAACAATTTAAAAAAAGAATAGAATGTTATTACTTAACCTACTATTACAGTCTAAGAACAGGACTAGACAACTATTAATAGTCTAGATAACTTTATTATAATTACGTTAAAGGAAGCCTTGGATGACAATATCTCTAAGATAATGCTAGATAAAGGAATAAAAGCAGCCTTAGTTAACTAAACTAAGCATAGCAAGATAGCTAAGTGTAAAGGGCTGAAGCCTTGATGTTCCCTAGTACTCGACCTGTGGCCTTTGTTGGCTTTCCTTACCTCAGCACTAGCAGCTAACTATCGGCCGCACTATTTACGCTAACTGTTAGCTGACCTAGCAAACCTCTGATGAACCTCAGTTAGTCTTAACCTTAGTTAGTCCTAACTATCTAGGTTAGATATAAAACCTTTACGTAGTCTCTCTATAGTTCTTTATATAAATTATTACTGTTTACTGTTTACCTTGCATCTTTAGTCAACCTAACGCACCCTTACAATTAAATTAGATCCTTCTCTAGCTACATGCGTAGCTACGTCGTACTTAGGAGCCCTCTAGAGCTATATCTAGACAAGAAGCTAGCTTGAGCTATATCTACGCGCGAGAACCTAATTAATTAGACTACTAGTTAATTAGTTAACTGTTTAAATCTACTAAAGGATTAACAGAAGAAGTACTAGATAGAAAGTGCTAAGGAATATTTAGTTGTATAAGTCCCTAAGGCGTTTAAATTTGTTAGATAAGCCTACTAAGCGTAGTAGCTCCTACACGAAGGATAAGCCTACTAAGCGTAGTAGCTCCTAAAAACAGACGAAGAATAAGCCTACTAAGCGTAGTAGCACCTACAACGATCCCTGCCGACAATATAGAGTACTAGCGAGTACTTATAAATATAATAGCAGAACTCTTAACAGTTTTTCTAGTTGTAAGGATAACAGAATTATACTAAGATAGTATTAGCAAACCTAAAGTAGAGACTACTTTGGAAGGAATTTATAGAGCAGGGGGCTTAGACGAGATAGCCACCTCTATAAGAGTATAGGAAGCTTTCTAAGCTTAGGAAGCTATAGGCATAATATTGTAACAAGAAAGGAAGCCTAAGGTAGAATAACAACTTCTACCTTAGTTACCTACCCTATTAGCTGCTTTAGGAAATTAATAAGCTTAAACGCCTAGGCGTTTTAAACAACTAAATCTTAATACTTTTAACAGAAATAGAAAGATGTACTAAATCTTTTAACAACAACTTACTGCTAAAGTAGAAAACAACAAAGAAGACTTTAATACAAATAAAAGGACTTAAGATTACACTTTTAGTTAACTAAAAGGCTTAGCCGCGACTCTTACTCTGCCCTTCCTTAACTAAATAGGGATTTCTAATTTATAGAACTTTAATAAGTTATTAAACTTTATTAACTAAATGTTTAGCAATCTTTATAGCGCAGAGAGAGCTAAGAATAAGCTCTAGTCTATAAGCTAAGGTAAGAAAAGCATCTACAAATATATTATAGAATTCTAGGAGTAACTGCTATTATTTAATAGTAGCATAGACGAGAATACAAGGATAATGCTTTTCTAAAAAAGTCTTATTTAGAAACTTGAAGATAAACTTGTAAGTATTACTTATAAGGATTTAGATAGCTTGTAGAACAAAGCAATAGAGATTACTAATTACTTCTATAGAATAGAGGAGTACTCTAAAGGCAGAGACAAGCTTAAAGAGTATAAATGTAAGAGAACTTCTCCTCCTCTTTCTCCTTTAAAAGGAGACTAGATAGAAGAGATAGAATACACAGGAAGAACTGCTAAACCTTAATAGTTTAGTAACTAGGAGTTAGAATAGTTGTATAAAGAAAGATACTATTTTAACTATATATAGAAAGGCTATCTGCCTGCATATTGTACAAAGAATAAGAAATCTTCTAAAAAGGAGAAAAAGACTTTAGTTAAGTCCTCTAACTCTAAGAAAAATAAAGATAATATACTTAGCAAGGGAAGCTTAAATAAAGACTTAGATTTAAAAAAAGAGTAGCTCTTATTTTAAGTTACTAGCAGGAGCCTCTAATAAGTTAAATTAACTTAATTAAGGAGTAGGCTAAATTTAAAAAGAATATAAGCAGTAATAGAATTACTTAGGAGGCACTAGTTAATTATTACACTTTTACCTCTACTTTAATTAATACAGGAAACCTTCTATACTTACTTATTAGCCCGAAACTTATTAAAAATGCTAACTTACAGTGTATTTCTATTTCTCCTAGGAGATTTAAAGAAGTTATAGATAAACCAGGAACTAGTAACAAAGTTGCTAAGTTAGACATTAATATTAAGGGTTATAAGGATACTATTTAAGGTTATGTAGCTCCTACACACCCTAGTTATAATTTAATACTTAGACAACCCTAGATAAATAAAAGAGAAATTACTATCGCTCCTTTGAGAAAAACAATTTACATCTATTCTTCTAGCTAAAGGATTAAGTTACTTAGCACTAAGGATTGCCCTATTAAAGGAGAACAGAGATTAAAACAAATAAGCGTACTAGCTTGTTACTCCTATATTAGGCGGGCGAAAAAACATAAGTCTATTTAGACTTTCGCTGCTTCTCTTAAGGATATTAAAAAAGCCCTAGCTCTTAAGAAGAAAGTATAGGTCCTACCTTTACTCTCTAAGGCTTATTAACACCTAGCTTAGATTTTTAATCTAAAAACTGCCTCTGTACTACCTCTTTTACGCGGATCTAATGTAGAATACTAAATTAAACTAAAGAAAGATAATAAAGGCAAAGAAAAAAAGGCTTCCTAAGGACCTCTATACAGTATAAGCTGCCGAGAACTTCTAGTATTATAAAAGAAACTTATTTCTCTACTTAAAAAAAAGATATATTAGAGCTAGTAGCTCTCTTACCTCCTCCCCTATCCTTTTTACTAAGAAACCTAAAAGAGGATTACGTTTTTGCGTTAATTACTAAGCCCTAAACACTATTACAAAGAAAGATTGTTATTTTTTACCTTTAATTAAGGAAACTCTTAACAATATTGTAAAAGCTAAATAGTTACAAAGATTAATGTTTCTATAGCTTTCTATAAAATTAGAATTAATGTAGGAGATAAGTAGAAAATAGCTTTTTGTACTAGATTTAGGTTATATAAATAGCTAGTTACTCTATTGAGTATAGTAAACGCCCCTAGTACCTTTCAACGCTATATTAATTAGACCCTCTGTAAGTATATTAACGATTTTTACTTAGCCTACCTAGACAACATTTTAATATATTTAAACAGCTTACTTATAGATTACTAAACTAATACAAATAAGGTCCTAGAAGCTATAGGCAAGGCTAGATTACCTTTAGATATCTAGAAATGCGAATTCGACGTATAGAGTAGAAAATATCTAGGTTTTATTATTAAGGTAGGAAAAGGACTTTAAATAGATATTAATAAAGTAAAAGTAATTCAAGATTAGTAGGCACTTATGAACATTAAAAGAGTACGCAGTTCTCTTAGTTTAGCAAACTTCTAATAATAATTTATAAAGAATTACTTAGAAATAGTAGCTCCTCTTTTAGGGCTAACTGGTAACATCACTTTTAAATAGGGAAAAACTAAGCAAAAAGCTTTTAATAAGCTAAAGGAGTTATTTATTACAAAACTAGTAGTAGCTTAATAGTATCCTGACAGAGAAATAATCCTAGATACAGACTCTTCTAGATATATAGTAGCCAGAGTTCTCTTACAATATAATAATAAAGGAAGCTTACAGCTTATAGCTTATTTTTTAAAAAAGATAACTAGTACGCAAAGCAATTACAAGATATATAATAAGAAATTACTAGCAGTTATTTCTTGCTTACCTAAGTAGGATGCTATGCTACAGGCTTTAAACAAGTTTATAATTATTATAGACTATTAAAACCTTAAATATTGTGGCAAGCCTAGACAGCTTAGTAAGAGATAAATAAGATAGGCTTAATTTCTAGGAAAGTTTCCTAACATAGAAATTTCCTACAGGCCTAGAGTTAATAACTCTAAAGCTAATGCCTTATCTAGAAGACAACAAGATATGCTAGCAAACGACTAAGATACTAGGATTTCTAAGAGGTTTCTACAAGTATTTAAACCTATAACTGCAGCTACTAACAAAGAACTAGAGGAAGAAGAAGTGCTTAGAACCTTTAGCTGCAACAGCTATCTAGCAGCTGTACTAGAAATACCTTAAAAGCAGTTAGATCTAGAGGATCTATAAGATAAAACTAAAAAAGAAAACAAAACTTACTAAATAGCCTAGAAGGCTGTAAAGGATAGTAAACAATAATTTCTTATAGCTTTAGATCTTAAACTTTCTATTTCTAAATGCTAAATAGACAATTCTAGAAACCTCCTATACTAAGATTAAAAATAGGTACTAAATAATAAACCTCTAAGAACTAGAATTATCTACAAAATCTACAGTTCTAGGGCTTTAGGCTATCTTAGAAAGAATATTACTTACTAAGCTATTACAAGAGAATACTTTTAGCCCTCTATTAGTAAAAGTATTAAGATATATAAGGAACTGCTTAGTGTGTAGAAGAACAAAACCTTAGAGAGACAACCTACAAAGCTTACTAAAACCTTTACCTATACCTAAGTAAATATACAAAGAGATTTCTATAGACTTTATTATAGAGTTACTAGAAAGCGAAGGCCGTACAAACCTTATAGTAGTTATTAATAGGCTTAGCAAGGACGTTGTCTTAATAGGCTTTTAAGACATTACTATAGAAAGTATTACTAAAGCTTTTTTAACTCTATAGTAGCTTACTATTGTGCCGGTGCACGGGGTGATACTCTGCTGCTTACTAGGTCAGTGCTCAACCACCTAATCTGAGGGTATATAGCTCGTTTCGGGGATCGAAACGAGCGGGTTTCATCTATCGATCCTCCACCTTACAACTCAACTCCTGTACTTCTTTTCTAGATACAACCTATAATAAGATCATTATCTTACTACCCTCGTTCTCGTATAACCTAACTACTAGTAATCTTATGCCCTCGTAGTAGTATGTCTTTATACACCCTAACACCCGTACAAATAGCAAAGCCTATAGGGATATACTCTACTACTTAGTGCATAAAGGAACTAGTGCACAATTATTACAAGAACAATATAACAATCTTATATAAGCATAGAATCCTTAGGATTATTGCTAGACTTACTTTTAGGGGGTTAGCACTATCCCCTATTACAGACTACGTTAAGGACGAAGTTACCTAAGTTAGCACTAACAGCAACAATAAGGAAAAAAAAACCTACTAATAAAAACAGAATGCGTTATTAAACGCTAATTTAAAGTCTGTCTAGTAAAATAGAGGTAGCAAACTATCTAGTAAAATAGAGGTAGTCTTACATATGTTCTAAACGCTAATTTAAAGTCTACCTAGTAAAATAGAGGTAGTAACCTATCTAGTAAAATAGAGACATTAATACATGCGTAAAGAAATACTAAGCTAAAGTACTATCTAGCAAAATAGAGTTAGCACTAAAAGCTTATATATAAGTACTAGCTTTAAGTATAAATCTAAGCCTACCTAGCAAAATAAGGGGTACTTAAGAAGTAAGAATTAATACGCCTACACCTAAAAAAACACATACTACAAAGACTTAAAGAAAGATATTTTTTCTCTTAAAGACTATACCTTGTCTGTTTCTTTATTAACGCTTGTTAACTATTTATATAAAGAACTTATATAACTTATACTATACCCTAGATGTTAAAAAGGGATTAGAAGATAGGTTAAGGGCAGGAAGGCGCAACGCTTTCTCCCTCTAGACCTACTACTACTAGCCCTAATCTACTATTAACCCTATTAAGCTCTGTTATTAACACTATACTACACCTACGCACAACTTAGTGTTAACTATAATTTAACTAAAACACAGTATATTAGTTTTTACTAGGAAGGATGTTATAGAATTCCTAAAGAACTTTAACTAACAAGCTAATAATAGAAGCATTTGTAATGCTATAAGAGTCTTTATTCTACTAAACTACTTTTCTAACAAGAATTAATTCCTTTCTTGTATACTAAAACGCTTACCTAGATATGCTAAGAAGGATTAGTCTAAATTACAGACACACATAAAGAAACAGTAGAAAGATAAAAATACAGCTATTAAGATAGGTAAACGCTTATACCTTTAAGCCTACATCTATAAATACGTATAAAATTAGCCTAGTGTAGTAGAGTACTACACGCACTTTACCTCTATTGCTAATATATGCATTAAGAACAGGCAAATCCTTTAAGAAGAGGAAGGCATTCTCTTCTTCTAAGGCCTTCTACAAACTAACAAAGAGGTAGTTATATACTATATACCTTCTACTTTAAATAGAGATAATTAAGATACGTATAAACTAGAAGAGATCTATTTTTTTCTAAAATCCTACTATAAGAAGATAACTAGCCTAGATAAAATTTATTAGCTAGAGTAAGGGGGCGCTAATGCTAAGATACGCTAGATTATACTGTCTAACTAGCGAGTAACTTTTACCTTAGAGGAAGTAAGAGAAGCAGGAATTAAGATTAGCAAAGCATATAAGAAGACAAGCACGCTAGTAGATGTTAACCTAGAAGTTAAGGACCTTATTAAGTCTCTAGGCAACCTAAAGCTTAGACTATTAACTATTAATATACTTATAGCTTATCTTATAACTAAGAGACTCCTAGAAAAACTCTCTAACTATACGTACTTTGTTGCATAAGCAATAAATGCAGAATTCCTTAGTAAGAGAAATAATAGTTCCTTTATTGCTAAGGTTCTAAAGGAGGTATTTAATAAGATAAGTACAGCATATGTAAGTAATACAAAGACACACCCTCTCTACTGTATATATAATATAGTAGGACACATACTTAAAAAGTATAAATAATACTACGCCCTAAAGTAGATAGGATAGGTTAGTTTGAACTAGGATATTTCTAGCAAGAAGAGAACTTATTACTTTAGTCTACTATATAAGTATTTAGAGGAAATCCTAGAGTAACTACTATTAAACTAAGTCTTGCTGTAGTTAAAAGCGAAGATCTAAGAGTTCTACAACGTTACTAATAACGTGCTTAATTAGCTAGCCTCTAGTATACTACTAGAGAAGTTTACTAAAAGAGACTCTTAACTAGGTTTAAGGTATAAAGAGAAAAACTCTAATTCTATAAATATAGCAACTAGTTTAACAAGCTAAGGCTACTATAATAACATCCTTTAGTAGTTCTAGTAATTCTAGGAATAGCTATACACTCCTTCTACTAAGGAATACGTTAAGAAGCTTAATAATATAGATATAGCTAACATTATTCTAAGAGGCGCAGAAAATACTTTATATAGCATCTCTAAGTTAAATGCTGCTACGCGCTTAAAAGGTAAAGACCTAGCCCTCTACTAGGATATTAATTATGTCTAAGAGGGAGGAGTAAAGAAGTAAGGAAGGCTAAGCAAGGATTTAAACACACAAGGAAGCAATTAAATAATACAAAGTAACTTTTCTCTTCCTAACTTGCAGCCTATAGATATACAGTATCCGCAGGCAGAAATATAAAGCAATATACCTTTTATAAGCTAGCTTTATAATACGCTATTTTTAATTATTAAACTACTTTAATTAGCTTATTAAGACAACAATAAGTCGGCAGATCTAAAGCACTTACAGCAAGGAAGGAAAAAGAAGGCTATAAAGTTTATTAACGCTCTTCCTAATCTAGAACTTAAAGAAATAGTGTAAGGACAGCTAAACTATATTACAACTACCCTACTTAGATAAGAAGTACAAGGAGTTATAGTATTAGACCTTATAAAGTAAGCTAACATTTAAAAACAGCTGCGTAATCTTCTTAATAATAGTATTAATGTTGTAGATAGTTTAAGTACACTTAATATTATAACGTGTGTAAAAACTGCTAAGCTAATAGATGCTAGGTGCGCTAAATTACATCTAAGATCTATTCTTGCCTCTAATTAGCTAAATAAGCGCACGGGCCCTACCTATAGAATCTTACTAAATATACTACCTACTAAAAGCGCGTATTGCAATGTAATAAATTTGTATTAATTTAATACGTAAACTTGCTATAAAGTAAGCAGAAGAAGAGATTACTAAATAAATAAGTTATATAATATACCTATAAAGGATGTCTAAGGAGTTTAGCAAAGAAATAGGTAGGTTTTTACTTAAACTAACTTACTAGAATGCTAAGTTACTGTAAACGGCAGCTTTTTAAAGTGCTTAATTAACACTAAGGCATTAATAAATATCCTAAGACTAAGTGCTGTGCAAGTATTAAAGATACTGTATAAAATAATAGAGTACTAACTAGGGCAGCCTCCTCCTAGTGTTACTTTAGCTAATAGCACACATAACCTATTTATTAGGACTGCATTTAATATACCTATACAAATAGGGACAGTTACTATTAGGACTACGTTTAGGATTATTGCTAATTTTACTAAATCTACAATTCTAGAAGGACCTTAGTGTGCAAGCGCTAGGATATTAATTTAGTATAATATGTTTAGGCGAATTACGTGCTAAGTCCTATCTAAAGACAGTATAAGAAACGTAGTCTTTATTACGTCTAACTTATCTTTAAATTACCTTACGCAGACAATTAGAAACAAAGCCTCTAATAACAACTTAAACAAAGAAATAGTAGGTAATATGTAGTTATATATATTTACTAACAGATTAGGCAATAAACTATAAGTAGCGGCAGTAAAATATATACAGGAAGCTGTATAGTCTAATCTAGTAGCTAGATTTAGCAACTTTAACATGCTGTATACAGAAGGTAGCAGGAAGGATTAGATAGTCTAGATAAACTAAGTATTTACATATGCAGTTAGACAGTCTAAGAACTCTACAAGAAACTATAAACTTAGTAAATTTTTAATTATGTATAAGCTTAATTGTTAGCAGATGCAAAAAAGGCTACTTAAATATACTTAATAACACAATAGTCTTTACACATTATATAAGATAGTAGACAAAAAAGTTTAACTTGTTAATATCCTGCAGTAGGAGATGCCTATAGAATTTAGATAAGAAGACTAGAAGGAAAGGGTAAAAGAATAGTAACTCCTTAGAATAAGCATTTACAATCTTAATAAGAGGCCGTGTAATTATCTATTTAAACTAAGATATGCTGTTTTCCTGCAAGAGACAAGACTTACTAAAGAACAACTTAACAAGTTATATACTAGAGACTACCTACAGCTATTAGAAAAGGAGATATTTATATATATACTTCTTAATAGAGAAGGAGTGCTCTCCTAGTAATTTAAGGAATTAGGAAGGATTTACCCTAATATATGTCTGCTATACAAGATACAAATAATACTATACAAAGCTTAGTAAGTATAAAGTTTTACTATTCTAAAAGCTTTAGAGCTGTAAGTAGTAGATATAGTTAACGTCTGCCTAAATTAAGAAACATAGGAAAGGTGTAATAGCTAATATTATAACTTATAGCACCTAGTACCTAAGAAGGACAAAGGCGTTTAATAGATTAGCAATACGCAGTAAATAAATGCAGTTACTATATAAGATGTAAACCTACTACTAACAGTAGACAAGTTTTCTAAGAGGTTCGCAGGATGCAAGATTATCTTGCTTATAAACCTATTCTTAGGATATAACTAAATCACACTACATCTAGAAAGCAGAGATATAACAGCGTTTTAAACACTAGTTAGGTTTATATAATTATACATAATAGTTATAGGTGCTACTAACTCTGTAGCAGCATTTCAACGTGTAATAATAAAAATTCTTAGACACTACTAGCCTAATACTATACTCTTTATTAACAAAATTATATGTAGAGGGCCAAAAACTAATTATAGCAGAGAAGAATTAATGCTAGAAGTTTAATATTATATTCTTAAGCATATCTTGTAACTAAATAGGGTACTTACTAATATTAAACAAGCTAGAGGTAGTAATTAGGAAAGAAGTGTTATTTTCTTATAGAAAGGCTTAAGGTTGTAGGCTATAAGGTTAGCCTACAAGGACGTTATCCTAACTAGAAGAAAGTTAAGAAGATTATAAACTAGCTACTATGCAAGGATAAAAGGAAGGTATAATCCTTTGTAGGCATATGCGTCTACTACTATATATAAGTAAAGGACTTTACTAAGATTACTAAACCTCTATTTACACTCTTATAAGACAATATCCCTTTTAAATAAGAAGATACACAAGACGTAGCAATATATAAGCTAAAATATACTATATGCAACGCACCTACACTCGCGAACCTTAACTACACTAATACTAAAGATTACAAGATATTCCTTATAACTAATATAAGTTAAGACAGAGTAGGAGCATATATTAAACAACTTAAGAAAAACAATAAGCGACACCTAGTGCGGTTTAAAAACACACTATAGTTAGCGCGAGAGAGGCAATAGCACTCTACTAAGTTAGAATGCAAGGCTATGCTGTAGGCTCTTAAGAAGTTTTATACCTACCTCTATAGTGTTTACTATACTATAGAAACTAACGCGGCAACCTTTATTGCTTAACTAAATTACTTATCTACTAATAATCTAGGAACTGTTATAAACAAGTAGATATTAACAATTCTTTTATAGGACTTTAATATTAAGCATATACTAAGATAGAAGAATATAGTTGCAGATGCACTATTAAGGTATCTAAAACTTAATAATTAGAAACTACTTTTAGAACCTAAGGAGGATTTAGAGGAGTTTATTAATTATATAATTAGAAATGTAAATGCACTAATACTAGTAGGATAGGCAAGGATACTCTATTAAGAATTCTTAACAGAGTTAAAATAATACGCTTAATTTTTAGTTAACTTTAAGACTTCTAAGAATATAGAACTACAAGAACTATAAGTATAGAAGAAGCAAGCTCTAAACCTCTTTGTATAAGATAAGACACTTTTTAGGAAAATATCTAGGAACCTTGTAATCTAGAAGGTTGTAGATAATACTAACTTAAGAATAGCTGTAGTATAGAACGTACACACTTAAATTAGATATAGAGGAGTTAACGCAGTGTACTCTATACTTGCTTAGCAATACTAGTAGAAAGGAATATACAAGCACGTGTAGTAAAAGCTAGTAACCTGTCTAGACTATTAACTGCAATCCTCTAAGAGGAAAGTTAATATACTTACTAACACCTATAGTTTCGCTATTTAGGAGACTATTGCAATTAATGTAGTATACATGCCTTAGTGTTTTAGGAAGAAGTTTTTAGTTATTGCAAAAGACTACCTTAGTAGCTAGCCTAAAGCAAAAGCCCTATTAAATAACTAGTTAAAGACAATTGTAGAGTTTGTATATAAGGACATTATATGTTAATAAAGTATAGCGCGCAAACTTATAGTTAATAAAGGGCCTAATTTTGCTAAGGTGGTATTACATCTATTAAATATGTATAGGATTAACTAAGTCTAGTCTTTAGGGCATAACCCTTAAGCTATAAGAAAGATTAAAGGAGGGCACAAGCCTATTGTAAACGCCCTTATAAAGCTACTAAGACCTTAGGTTAAGAACTTGCTAATAGTTCTTTTTGCAGACAGGATCTTAATATAGGAATAGACAGGTTACTTACTGTACTAGTTAGTTATAGAGTAGAACCTAGTGCTTCCTATTAAACTTGCGCTGCCTACATAGTAAACGCTTTTATTTAGGGAAGTAAAGGACTGTGTACAGCTGCTTACAATTTAAGCAATGCAGCTAGATCTTAGAGATTAGTTTATAAAGGATGCTATTGCCTATACTAACTAGATAGGAGCTGCTAAAAAGGAATACTAGGATAACACTAAGGAAATACAACATAAGGATATAAAGCTAGGAGACTTAGTTCTTCTCTAGAACTCTATTTAGGAAATTAATATGTCTTAAGACTGCAAGCTAGATACAAGATAGTTAGGCCTATACTATATTTATAAAGCTAGACCTAATAGAGGAACCTATTATCTTAAAGACCTTAATAGTACACGCTTTCCCTATACAACACCTAGATAGCAATTAAAGCTGTTTAGACAAAGACTTATACAGGATATTATTAAGGAAGATTAAAGAAATATAAAGCTATAGAATCCTAATTATTAGAAACGAACTAGCCCTATAGTAGACATTCCTATCTTGCTAGACTTACCTAAGCTACGTAAGGAACTACAACTACTTTTACCTTCTGTAATAAGTAATAAGCTTTGTCCTTAAGTTATTATTACTAAACGTCTTACAGAAGAAGAGTGTTAAGCATATAGACAAGACTTTAAAAGCTTAGACTCTAACTTAGATACTTCTATATTAGACAACTAATAGGCTATAAGACGGCTTATAGTTTTAGGAAGGGAAGGGGATACTATGCTAGTAGTACCTACTTTTACTTTTAGCTACTTATTTACTAATTTCCTATGTAAAATTTAGTTACAAGCTACCTATCCTACTAATTCTAGGTGCTTACTGCTATACTAATACTATACTCAATTTCACGCACTCTTAAGGCAACAGCTAATTATAACAGCTATTTTAATTGTAAAACCTGCTTATTTTAGCGCGATTTAGACCCTGTTTATCTCTACCTGCTAGCTGGCAGGATACCGCCACTACGCATAAACTAGAACTACAACCTCGCTAACTATCTAACTCTCCTGCTACACAAACTTTACTACTTTTTATTAGAATAGTTACCTTCTAAGACAATAATAACAATAATATCTCCCCCCCCTAACAAACTAGCAGCAGCTAAAGACAACATTTAACTTATATTAGCTAACCTGCTTAAATAATGCTTTTAGCGCTGTTAGACAAGGCCTAGGGCAAGCAGCTACAGTAGCAACTGCCACAAACACTAGAACTATTAAGGGTTTTTAACAACCTTAAAGTTATTGCTAAGAAGGAAGACTATGTTATAGACTAAATCCCTAAGGTTGTATAGTATTAAGATAGGGTACTAGAGCTTAAAAAGCTTAGCAATAATATTAAAGTTATTAATATCTAGACTTTAGTAGACAAGATCCTTTTAAACGCTCTAAGATAACAATGTATTATTGTAGATTGTTAGTTTAACAACGCCTCCTACTAATTTAACCTAATTCTTAAGGTTATCCTAGGAGTAGGTAACCTTTGTGCTTAGCTCCCTAGACTTATAGACAAATATAGTAGTGTTAAAGGTTTCTAGGAACACTATCCTATTATTAGTGCAGTATCCTTAACGCAAGATAAGAGGGCTAAAGAACTAGGTAGAGCTGTTACAACTATAAAGAAGCTAGCTCTAGGATTTGTCTAAGAATGCGTTAGCATCTACATGCTTTATACGCTACTTAGTTACTAAAAATTAACTAATATAGCCTTTATGTTAAGGCGTATAAATCTTAAAGATACTACTTAGTTTCTTAACGCTGCAGTAGCTTACCGCATTAACTCTAAGAACTAAGGTAAAGAACAATATATATTAATAGCTAACTAAGCAATAGTAAAACTGCTATGTAAGGATATCTGTGCTTTTATTAATTAGAATAACCCTTATAACTAAGCACCTTACCTAGACATTAATAAGCAAGAGGCAAAGGAGCTTTATAATATCTACGCTAAGCCACAAGTCTAGAAAGAAGATATTAAGTTTAACCTATAGAAGCTACGGCCTAATGCTAGAGCAAAGGATAAACAAGGCAAGCTAATCCTCTTTATACGTTCTAGTAAAAGGTTTTTTAACTTATAGCTAAAGCTAAGGACCCTTAAACTAGCCTAGTCTACTCTATACAAAACGTTTTAAACAATAAGTACAGGCTGCTTAGTATAAAGACGTATTTAATATATAGTGTAGTTATCTCTATAACTGCAGAGCTAGGAAGGACCCTAAATAAGGCTTAAGCTATTAATTGCTATAGAGATCTTATAACATCTAAGACTCGCTCTCTAGAGACTTGTAGTCTATTAGTTATAACTAAGAATCTAAGGCAATTTACAGAAATATTAGCTAGTTAAGAACCTAACTAATACTTAGCAATTAAGTTATATAAGTTTTAGAACAGAATAACTATAGTACAATAGAGGCATAACGCTGCCAACATCTAAGTAGAACAAGTTAGGACTAAGGCTAGTAGCTAACAAGTCCCTATACTACTGCCTTTACTAAGCTCTTATGCTCTAAAAGCAACACTAGCCTACTAATAGGCAGCTACCTAATTAGATACTAACCTTAACAACGCTTTCTATGTGGACGAGGAGCTAGATACCCTTAATTAGGAACAGGAGATCCTTTAGGTAAAGTGTTATTACAAGAATCTTACCTTAGCTTTTCTTAAGTTACTTAAGCAAGCTTACGTAAAGAAGCTAATTACTAATCTAGACTACGTTAAGGTTATTAAAGAATAGTACTATAAGGTTAATATTAAATAATAGCCTAGCTCTAATAACTTATTATACAAGTAAGTATACTTTATCTATAAGCGCACTGCCGCGAGCGTTATAGGTTTATTTAAGAGGGCTATACTGTCTAATATACTTAATAAATGTCTGCTCTTACTATACATAGGACAGAGCTGCTAGCAAGAATTCCAATTAGACTATATTATTTTAAAACTTTTTACTAGCAAGTATTGTCTAGCTAAGTAGGATAAGGACCTGCTAAGCTACTGCTATTAGCCTTCTAAACTTAATCTCTATCCCCTCCCTACTTAGGACAAGGTTATTAATACTATAAAGTTTTAACTATAAGCTAAGGAGTTCTAACGCACTAAAAGCATTATTACTAACGCCTATACTTAGCTGTTTAAGGACAGTTAGGTTAAGGATATTATTATTAAAACCTTTAAGATGTACTACTTCTATCTATAATATATAGACAGGAAGCTAAACCTTAGATAGCTGCGTAACATGTACTACTTACTTATCTAACAAGCTGTACGCACTAATCTAGAATACTAGTTGTAATATACTATGCTCTATAAAGAACATACTTTAATTTCCTACCCCTACTATACTAAATACGCTAAGCAGGGTAATTAAACTTACTTTAAGTATATTAACCTTAACCTTAAGTAAGTAATAACTAAAGGCCTTAGTACAGATATAATCTAAAGTAGCGTATTATTTAATAAGAAGGATAAGAACAACTATATAAAGATGCTCTTAGGTTTTTATAACTATGTACTAGAGTACTTAAGGTAGTGCAAAGACGTAGGTGTTAAATTATTAAATAGTCTTATTAAAAGATAGAAAGACAAGACAGACTAGCTAAAGGACGCATAGAAACTAGCTCCTAACGCTTACTAAATAAAACAAATTTATAAGAAAGGACAAGTTTAAATTTTATTGCCTCTACTACCTTATAGATCTACTAGCCTGACTACTTGCAACCGCCGCACTATCCTCCTTTAGTTTGTTATAGTTTGTAATAAAGTAATAGAGGTGTCTACTATAAGAACTTATAAGGAAATTTGCAAGGCTTATTATAACCTTACTACTACTTCTTATACTCCTTTAGGCTATCTTAATAAGTTTAAAGGAATTCATTAGCTATTCCCTGCTAATATTTATATTAAGTATAGGTTATAGATCTAGAAGGCCCTTATTAAATAAGCTAAGTAGGACAATCCTCTTGTCTGTAAAGAGCTAAACGACATGCTATAGAACGCTAACAAGAAGTAGATTAACAACTATATTAAGGAATACCGCAACTATATGCTGCAATAAATTATTAACTTATAGCCTATAGTGCAAGAATTAGAGAAAAACACTTTTTGTGCTAATTTAGTTTAAGGATTTCTAGACTATTTATACTTTACTAACTTTAGACAGAACCCTCCTTATATAACAAAAGACTAGAATAGGTAAGATACTAATTTCTCTTAAGCTAATTCTTTATAACATCTTTAGGAGGAACTTAGCCTAGAGGCTAATAAGCGCTAAGTTTCTTAAGAGAGCAAAGATTCTATAATACTCTCCTCTACGTAACGCCTTCCTAGCGTTTATTCTTAATTAAGTACTGTTATCTTAGATAACGTCTCTGTGCTAACTACTCTAACTAGACAGCCTCGTTATAGTTGCCTTTAATTAATATTAGAATCTTAAGCGCCTGCTACTCTTGTCCCTGCTCCTACCACTGCACCTGCGCCTAGGCCACGTGCTTTAACTACTACTTAAGAACCTCGCCAAAGTAAACGTTTAAAGAAGTAAGAAAAGGTGTCTAGGCTAAATATAAGGTAATTAAGTTATATTTCTTTTGTTTTATTTTCTTTGTTTTGCTGTTTTTCCTTCTGCTAAGTAGGTCGCTTAATAGGGCCAAGCTCGCAGGAAGGGGAGGTATGTGCTAGTACACGGGGTGATACCCTACTGCTTACTAGGTTAGTGCTCAACCACCTAATCTGAGGGTATATAGCTCGTTTCGGGGATCAAAACGAGCGGGATTTATCTATTAATCCTCTACCTCACAACTCAACTCCTGTACTTCTCTTCTAGAAACAACCCATAATAAGATTATTATCTTACCACCCTCGTTCTCGCATGACCTGACCACTAGTGATCTTATGCCCTCGTAGTAGTATGTCTTCATACACCCCAACACCCGTACACTATTAGTTACTAAACTAAATTACTTTAGACAGAGGTATACAGTTTGTTAACTATTTTTATATTAAGCTTTATAAGTTACTAGAAATTAAGTAACGCTTATCTTCTAGATACTATCTTATAACTAATAAGTTTATAGAATAAATAAACTCTATAAGATAAGCTTATTTAAAAGCCTTCTATAATTAGGATTAAACAAATTAGAAAAGTAACCTAGGGATAGCTAAGATTGTAGTTATAGTAAGGCAAGCTTAGTCTACTAAAATATCTCCTTTCTTCCTACAACATAGCTACAAAGTAAATCCTCTATAAATTACAACTAAGCACAGCCCTTAATAATAACTTTGTAGGAAAATATAAGAGGACTATTTAACGGCAGAAGATATTATTAATAAACTATAGCAAAGTGTTAAGCTTGCACAAGCTATAATAAGAGAAAGTTAACAAGAACAAGAAAAGTAGGCAAATAAAAAAAGGTACTAGTTACCTTAGCTTCAAATAGGTAATAGAGTATAGTTAAAACTAGGCAACTACTACAAAATAAAAAGACCTAGCAGAAAACTTAACTAGAAAATCCTTACGTATATAAGACTTAAGATTATTAGACTAAACACAGATAAATTAAATACTTCTAGCTAGATTTACTTAATATTTAATGTTAATAACCTTAGACTAGCGTCCTTAGACCCTCTACTAAGCCAGCTAATAGACGACAATAAACCTCTACTAATTAAGACAGAGGATAGAGAAGAATACCTAGTAGAGACTCTATTAGAAGAAAAAGGAAAAAGAAAAAAAAGCAGTACTTAGTTAAATAGTTAGGATATCTAGATCTAACCTAGAAACTAGCTATTAATCTAGAGGATATAGAAGCCCTAGAAGAGTAGAACTCTAGGTAACAAGATTACTACTCCTACTATATTTTTAGGAGGGGGATATTGTAAAGGGCTAAAGCCTTAATGTCCTCTAGTACTTAGCCTGTGGCCTTTGTTAGCTTTTCTTACCTTAGCACTAGTAGCTAACTATTAGCCACACTATTTGCGCTAGCTTCTAGCTAATCTAGTAGCTTCTGCTAGTAACTACACTACTAGCTGCACTAGTTACGCTAACTGTTAGCTGACCTAGCAAACCTCTGATAATCTCAGTTAGTCCTAACCTTAGTTAGTCCTAACTATCCAGGTTGGATATAAAAACCTTTACGTAGTCTCTCTATAGTTCTTTATCTAATTCATTTACTGTTTACTTTACATCTTTAGTCAACCCAACGAACCCTTACACTTGTTTAGCATTGCTAGCACGTAATTAGTGTGTCGTATGTTTAGACAGAAACAAAGAAAAGCAAGACAAAGACGTAAATTGCCTCTTAACGTAACGTGCCTTATCCTGCCTATGCTGCCTACTTATGTTAAGGCTTTACTTCTAGGTACTCTTAGACAAATTAAAGAAGCAGCACTATTATTGCTTTGCTTTCTAACCTATACATACAACAATAGAACGCCTACTCCTCTTTTTCTACTTTTTTCTTCTCTATTGCTATTTCAACGTTATGCAATAGCTAGCCTAACTAGTTAATAGTTTCTTTACTTAGCTTATACATAATTAATAAGAAGAGAAGGATACTAAAGTAGAGCATTTTAAGTACTTTGCTAGTATTAGCGAATACTCTATAAATCTTATATTCTTTCTATTACTAGCTAAGTTAAGGCTTAATATTCTTTTTATATATAAAGATATTGCGGATTCTAGAGTTATTTAAAAGAGATATAACTATAAAGTTCTAAAGAGGCTAAGTTTATAGATACTTTAAAAACTTAGGTGTCTGTATAATTATCTTAAGCTAGACTAGTTTAGAGGCTAAGTATACAATAGGAAAGCTTTCTGTCTTTAGATAAGAGTTAAGGTTAAGAAGATACTTATTGTAGAGGTTACACGCTATTGCAGCGTATTGTATCTAAATTATTTATATATAGTGCTGTTTAAAAGGTAAGAAGTAGCAAGTAAGAAATAGCAGCTTTAGCTTTATAAAGTATTGCAGGCTCCCGCTGCAGTACGTACATGTCCTTTCCCTTCTCTATTGCATTATGTTGCAATCCTATTACAATCCTTCTGTAATTCTATTATTAGCTATAGGCTAGCAATAGCCGTTAGACACGTTTTAACTAGCATTGTCTTTTAGTACCTTAGCAAATTTTTTAACCCTAATTATTACTTAGTAGTCTAAGCTTTCCTCCTAGAACTTATCTACCTACTTTTCGAATCTCGTTAACTACACACAATCTTTTTTTTTAACTTTTGTAATTAATTAGTAAAGGGTAGCTACTTTTCACTTTTTTAGAAACCCATTTTGACTACAACAACAACAACTACTACCCTTAACACCAAAAAAATAAATAGTACAAACTTAGAATTTCTGTTACATCTTTTGAATTTCTAGACTTTAAGGAATATGACTTATGTCTTATATTATATAGTATAAATAGTATCTTTTAGCCTATTTAGATTTTTTGGAATCTTTATAGTTTAAAAGTTTATATTTATATGCAAAGTTAATATCTCTGTAACTAAGGCTAACTAAGCTAAAGTAAAATTCTAGATCTATAGATCTATGCTTAAGGATTCTAAATCTTTAATAATTCTTAAAAAAGGGTCCTATTTGCAAAAGTTATACCAATTTTAATATAAGAAATTTGCTGAAATTACTATGTAAAAGTGGCACTGTATGCTAGGGGTGGCCGCTATGACTGTTAAACTTAGTACCGTGTCTGTGCACGTTTTGCGCCTGGTTAAGTCTTACGCACTATAACAACATAAAGATTTTAGAAAAATAAGGCTGTAGAGCTACTACTAATAATAGCTAGTATTGCAAGTTTTTATAGAGTTGTAGTAAATATAATATTGCGATCAATCTGTACTACTTATATTTGCTTAGTAAGGTGACGTTGCGCCCGTGGCGGGTGGTGCGCGCTAGGGCAGCTAGTGCAGCTACCTTAGCTTTAACATAAAATAAATTAACAATAACACGTTTTTAATGCTTTAGCTTTTGAGTAGAGGCTTGTAAGGCCTTAAGCTAACCCTTTTAGGACAGTTGTATAGCTTTTTAAGCGTCGTAAGCTGATTTCTAACGCTTCTTTTTAGCTGCCTTTTTAGCCTTCTCTTTTTGCCTTACCTTCTTAAGCCTTTCCTTCTTAATACGCTTTTCCTTAGCTTGTTAAGCCTTATATAATTAAGCTTCCTTTTTTAAGTAAGACCTCGTAGTTTTTTAAAGTTGTAGTAGTTGTTATCTGTGTTATAAAACTTGTAAGGGTGCGTTAGGTTAACCAAAGATGCAAGGTAAACAGTGAAAAATATTAGATAAAGAACTATAGAGGGACTATGTAGGTTTTTATACCCAACCCGGATAGTTAGAACTAACTAAGGTTAGGACTAACTAAGATTATTAGAAGTTTGCTAGGTCAGCTAACAGTTAGCGTAACTAGTGCAGCTAGTAGTGTAGTTACTAGCAGAAGCTACTAGATTAGCTAGAAGCTAGCGCAAATAGTGTGGCTGATAGTTAGCTACTAGTGCTAAGGTAAGAAAAGCTAACAAAGGCCACAGGCTAAGTACTAGAGAACATTAAGGCTTTAGCCCTTTACAATATCCCCCTCTTAAAAATATAGTAGAAGTAGTAATCTTGTTACCTAGAGTTCCACTCTTCTAGGGCTTCCATATTCTCTAGATTAATAGCTCGTTCCTAGGTTAGATCTAGATATCCTAACTATTTAACTAAGTACTGCTTTTTTCTTCTTTTTTCTTTTTCTTCTAATAGAGTCTCTACTAGGTATTCTTCTTTATCCTCTGTCTTAATTAGTAGGGGTTTATTATTGTCTATTAGCCAGCTTAGTAGAGGGTCTAAGGACGCTAATCTAAGGTTATTAACATGAAATACTAAGTAAATCTAGCTAGGAGTATTTAATTTAACTGCGTTTAGTTTAATAACCTTAAGTACTGTGTACTTAAGGTTTTTCTAGTTAAGCTTTCTACTAGGCCTTTTTGTTTTGTAGTAGTTGACTAGCTTTACCTATACTTTATTGCCTATTTTAAGCTAAGGTAATTAGTGCCTTTTCTTATTTGCCTGCTTTTCTTGTTCTTATTGCCTTTCTCTTATTATAGCTTATATAAGCTTAATACTTTGCTGTAGTTTATTAACAATATTTTCTAGCTTTTAATAGTCCTCTTGTATTTTCCTTAGAAGTTGTTATTAAAGGCCATGCTTAGTTGCAATTTATAGAGGATCTACCTTATAGCTATGTTGTAAGAAAAAAGAAGATATCTTAGTAGACTAAGCTTGCTTTGCTATAACTACAATCTTAGCTATCTCTAGGTTGCTTTTCTAATTTGTTTAATCCTAATTGCAGAAAGCTTGTAAAATAAGCCTATACTATAGATTTTATTCTTTCTATAGACTAATGAGTTCTAGGATAATATCTAGAAGATAAGTGTCGCTTAATTTCTAGTAACTCGCAAAGCTTAATCTAAAAATAGTTAACAAACTATATACTTCTATCTAAAGTAATATAGTTTAGTAACTAATAGTAAGCTACTATAGAGTTAATAAAAGCTTTAGCAACACTTTCTATAGTAATATTCTTAAGGCTAATTAAGATAACATCCTTACTAAGCCTATCTACAACTACTATAAGGTTTATATAGCCTTTGCTTTCTAGTACCTTTGTAATAAAGTTTATAGAAATTTCTTTCTATATTTGCTTAGGTATAAGCAAGAGTTTTAGTAAGCCTTATAGGCTATCTCTTTAAGGTTTTGTTCTTTTACACACTAAGCAGTTACTTATATATCTTTTAATCCTTTTACTAATAGAGAGCTAAAAGTATTCTCTTGCAATAGCTTAATAAGTAATATTCCTTCTTAGGTAGCCTAAAGTTCTAGAACTGTGGATTTTGTGGATAATTTAAGTTCTTTAATGTTTATTACTAGGTACCTATTTTTAATCTTAGTATAGACGGTTTCTAGAAATACCTAGTTAGCATTTAGAAATAGAAAGTTTAAGATCTAAAGCTGTAGGAAATTGTTGTTTACTATCTCTTACAGCTTTCTAGGCTATTTAGTAGGTTTTGTCCTCTTTTTTAGCTTTATTTTATAGATCCTCTAGATCTAACTGCTCTTGTACAGCTACTAGATAGCTGTTGCAGTTAAAGGTTCTAAGCACTTCTTCTTCCTCTAGTTCCTTGTTAGTAGCTGCCGTTGTAGGTTTAAATACTTGTAGAAACCTCCTAGAAATCCTAGTATCCTAGTCGTTTGCTAGCATATCTTGTTGTCTCCTAGATAAGGCATTAGCCTTAGAGTTATTAACTCTCGGCCTTTAGGGAATTTCTATATTAGAAAACTTTTCTAGAAATTAAGCCTATCTTATTTGTCTCTTACTAAGCTGTCTAGGATTGCTAAAATATTTAAAGTTTTTATAGTCTATAATAATTATAAACTTCTTCAAAGACTGTAGCATAGCATCTTACTTAGATAAGTAGGAGATAACTGCTAGTAATTCCTTGTTGTGTATCTTGTAATTGCTCTGCGCGCTAGTCATCTTTTTTAAATAATAAGCTATAGGGCGTACGCTTCCTTGATTATTATATTACAGAGGGGTGACAAAAAAAAGATGTCAAAAAGGTTATAGTTTTTAAAGCTTTATATTTCGACAACTAGAAGTACTGTAACCAAAAGAATTAGTGATTTAGAAAGCCAATATCTTCCTTTTTGAGTTGGGTGGCGTAGTGAGCTGCTTAGTTAGTACAGTTGTCCTTGTAATCTTGCTTGAAGTGAGATGTAAAAAAATTAAAAATAGATTCCAGTATAACGTTTTTATAATCGTATAAAAACACGCTAAGAAAAGATTAAGTTTAATAAGCTTACATAAGTATAACGTAAGCATATTTTAGAGGATTACATCTAAATTCCTTAGAGTTTAATAAAAGGGTGAAATAATAGGGGTTGCTTACGTAAGCGCTAATTACGTGATAGCTTAGTAAGCTTTTAGTATATTAACTCCTCTTGTTTGTCCTAACTTGCTTTTTTTAGAATACCTCCTCTATGTCTCGCAATCTTTCTTAATTTAAGCAAGAAGTTTATATTTTATTTTTACAAAACAAGCCTATTTCTTTGATTAGTAATATACTAGAAAAGTCCTCCAGAAGTATTACTAATACTCTTTATTAAATAAAACAAAAAAAAGGCTCCTTTATCTATATTTAGGCCTCAAAAAGGTCGTCCTACAAAGATCTTAAATAAAGCAAAAAGAGTACTTAATAGAGACCTTACTAAAAGCCTTAAAAAGACAAATTAACGTCTTTTAAAAGAAAATAGTCTAGATCTTTCTATTAGAAGCTTACAACGCTTTTTGAAAAAGGAGAACTATTCTGTTAACATTTCTTAAAAAAAGACGCCTTTAAACGCTGAAAAGGCTTGTAATTGTTATATTTACGCTAAGTAATTACTTAAAAACTTTAAAAATATCAACTTAAATAGAGTTATATTTTTAGACGAGTCTGCTATTAAGCGAGGGCACGGTGCTAGGACAGAATACTATCGAACACGGCAAAATAATAGGGTTAGAAGGAAAATAGTTTCTACAACTAACACAAGTAAGTTTAAAAAAACTTTATTGAACTAAAAAAAAGTTTAATATATCTACTATTTTTCTATTGTTCTAATCTATTCTTAGCACGCTTACTAATTAAGTTATAAGTCAAGATATTTCTATCTAAGTTTAGGGAGCGATTTAGATAGATGGTAGATCTAAGTAAGTAGTAATTAGAAGCCCTTTGATTACTACTCCTTTGAGGAGTTCAGACTGTATTAAAAAGATCCTTATTCCTATAGTAAAACCTGCGATAAAAAAAGGTAAGTTATATATACTCCTTTTTCCTACTTAGAGAGTGTTTACTCTATATTTAAATTATAAAGTAGCAATCTTTTTTTATATAATGAAATGACTTACTAACCTCTATATAGGCTGGAAGTTTTAACAGGATAACGCTAAGATTTATAAAACTCTAGAAGTTTTATCTTAGTTTTCTAGGAATAGGATATCGCTTTTTAAGCTTCCTGCTTATAGTTCTAATCTAAATCTTATAGAAAACGTGTAGGCCTTGCTGAAAAACGCTTTAGCTCAAAGGCCTATTACTTATTTAGGTATAAGAAAGAGTAAAAAAAGTATAGCAGCCTTCAAGGCTGCTATAAGGGAGGAATAGGATTGATTACCTTAAAAGGCGATTGATAACTGTATTCTATCTTTACTAAGGCGTTATGTAGACGTTAAGGAAGCTGAAGGCTAGTACACTAAGTATTAGTAAGCTTTCTTTGTTATTTATTTAGAAAAAACCCTAAAAACAAGCTCTTAATTACTACTTAATAGTTTTTCCTACAATAACCTTCAAACTTACACACAGATGAGTTTCATTAGTATTATTTAATATATAAATTTTATACTGATTTTTACACCTTTAAAAAAAAGTTATTGTGTTATTTATTCTTGAGTTGTTTTATCTTTATTTTCACTGCTGAAGTTGAGCGCAAAAGTGCTTACTAAGCAGCTTACTAAGTAGCCTAATTTAAAGAAGATCTTGGCTTTCCAAATCACTAACTATTCTGGGTATAGCTCTTCTAGTTGTAGAAATAAAAAGCTTTGAAAACTATAACTTCTTTAACATCTTTTTTTTTGTCACCCCTCTGTAAGAAAAGACTCCTGCTACCGCATATCTAGAAGAGTCTGTTTCTAGGATTGTTTCTCTGTCAGAATCTTATTAAGCTAAGACTAGCTTAGTAATAAATAACTCCTTTAGCTTATTAAAAGCATCTTGCTCTGTTTTTTTCTATAGGAAGGAGACGTTTCTAGTAAGCCTCAAAAGAAGAGCTGCTTTCTCTAAGTAGTTTTTATAAATTATTAATAAATGTTTGCAAAACTAAGAAAACTGTGTACTCTTTTAACATTTGTAGGTGCCTACTAATCTCTAATTGCTTTGACTTTGTTAGGATATATTTAAAGTTCTTTTCCTGCCTTAATAATAAAACTTAGGTATTTTATACTCTGTACGTTAAATTTGCATTTCTAGATATCTCAAGGTAATCTAGCCTTACTTATAGAGTCTAGGACCTTATTTGTATTGCGTTGGTGTTCTTTAAGCGTGCTATTTGTGTAAACAAATACGTCATCTAGGTAGGCTAAGCAAAAATTGTTAATATACTTGCGGAGGATCTAATTAATATAGCGTTGAAAGGTACTAGGAGCGTTTGCCATACTAAATAGAGTAACTAACGTGGTTCACAAGCGAACGGCTCACCTAAGCGAACGGCTCACGCCCTACTAGCGCGCCGACGTCGACACTATTACGCGTAATGTCTTAACAACGCAACTATCTATTAACTTATTCTAAATTAGATATTTAGCTTACTTTTTTTAGTATCTAATTGCAACGTGTTTAAAGCTAAAGACGTGCTGCCTTTATTTATAACGTGCCTTGAAGAACTTTGTCTTCCTAACGCGCTAGAAGACGCTCCTAACGCGACTACAAAGCAAATTTAAAGCGCCTAAACAAGCTAGAAGAGAAGGCTATAGTTAAGTGTATTCTTAAGAAGTCTACGTAAGGATTTGCGCCTATAAAGGCTAATAATTAAGTAATAGCTAATAAACTATTACATAAGTAGGAGAGTAACCTTACTAGTAAAAACTAAGTTAATAACTTTGTTAAGCAAACTTCTAAGCTCTATACACGCTAGCGCTATTTTTATAATTAGTAGTAAGCCGCCTGTGAGGACTTAGTAGCTATTTAGCGCTAGTTTAACTTAGTCTAGGTAATAAAGCAGAAGTAGGGTATTAGGAATAATAATATCTACAACTTTAATAAGACTAGCTTTATAATAGGCAAGATTTTATTATAGTTAGTTATTATAGGCTTAGAGAGATATAGCAAAAAGAAGTAGGTACAGCTAGGTAACTATAAGTAGGTTACTAGAATCTAATGCGTAAGTATGTTAAGTTATTATTTACTACTTTTTGTTATTTTTGTAGGCAAGGTACTTATTAATATCTAGTTTAAAACACTACTTGCTAACTAAGTTCTTAAAGTTAGTTTTAATAGCTAGATAAATAATTAGCTTGCTCTTACGTAGTTAGAGCACTTTAATACCTATACAAAGAGGTATACTATAAGTAGGTATTAACTACTTATTATTAATAGCTATAAGAGCTACTATTCTATTAAATTTTAAGATCTTTGTAAATAGAAGAATATTATTCTTTTTTATATACTTACGCACTTGTCTTACCTATTATAGCCTCTTAATATTGCCTGCTTCTTGCTGTTAAAGCGTAAGTATAGTAATGCTATATTAGGCTTAGTATGTAACTATACTAACTATATTAACAAGGAGACCCTTCTGCTCGCCTTTAAAGCTACTTTTAAGTAGTCTATTATAAAAGAGAATATCTAAGCTAGCTTTAAAGGCGCTAGTCTAGTCCTATATAACCTATAGGCTATGCTATTAAAGCTTAATATAGTAGTGTAAACACTATAATAATTACTATAATAAGTAGCTACTTATAAGGCGTAGATACTACGCAACATGCGCAAAGTTAAGGCTTAAATTAGTCTTATTTAATAAAGCGTAAGAAAGTGTTATAAGTCTTTTACTAATTCTCTTACTAAGCAGATTACGCAGCTAAGTAAGGGGGCTTAGCAAATAGAATATAAGATAGTGCTTTTAATAGAGAAAATAACTACTTTTTAAGAGGCTCTAGATAAATTAAATAAGCGTAAAAGCTGCAAGTAGCAATATATATAAAAAGAAGAGTCTCTTACTATAAGCAAGGTTTAAGAAGTATTAGCTAAACAGGCAGGTAGTAGTTATAGCGATAGTAAGAGTGCGTTGAAGAGAGTGTAAGAAGAGAGGCAGTGCGGGCGTTGCAAGTAGACTAGACACAACGCTTATACCTGCGCAGTTAAGATAGATAGTGCAATTAATAGCGGCGAATCTAATAATTAATTTAGTATATTGCAATAGTTTATTAACTATAATAAAAAACTATAATAATGTGTCAACGTAGGCGCGCTAGTAGGGCGTAAGCCGTTCGCTTAGGTGAGCCGTTCGCTTGTGAACCACGTTAGCTATTTATATAACCTAAATCTAGTGCGAAAAGCTGTTTTCTACTTATCTCCTACATTAATCTTAATCTTGTAGAAAGCTACAGAAACATTAATCTTTGTAAACTATTTAGCTTTTGCAATATTATTAAGAGTTTCCTAAATTAAAAGTAAAAGATAACAATCTTTCTTTGTAATAGCGTTTAGGGCTTAGTAATTAACGCAAAAACGTATCCCTCTTCTAGGTTTCTGAGTAAAAAGGATAAGGGAGGAGGCAAGAGAGCTACTAGCTCTAATCTATCCTTTGTTAAGTAGAGAAATAAGCTCCTTTTGTAATACTAGGAGTTCTAGGCGGCTTATACTGTATAGAGGTCCCTAGGGAGCCTCTTCTTCTTTACCTTTATTGTCTTTCTCTAGTTTAATTTAGTAATCTACTTTAGATCCGCGTAAAGGAGGTAGTACAGAGGCAGTTTTTAGATTAAAAATCTAAGCTAGGTGTTAATAAGCCTTAGAGAGTAAAGGTAGGACCTCTACTTTCTTCTTAGGAGCTAGGGCTTTTTTAATATCCTTAAGAGAAGCAGCAAAAGTCTAAATAGACTTATGTTTTTTCGCCCGCCTAATATAGGAGTAACAAGCTAGTACGCTTATTTGTTTTAATCTCTGTTCTCCTTTAATAGGGCAATCCTTAGTGCTAAGTAACTTAATCCTTTAGCTAGAAGAATAGATGTAAATTGTTTTTCTAAAAGGAGCGATAGTAATTTCTCTTTTATTTATCTAGGGCTGTCAAAGTATTAAATTATAACTAGGGTGTGTAGGGGCTATATGACCCTAAATAGTATCCTTATAGCCTTTAATATTAATGTCTAACTTAGCAACTTTGTTAATAGTTCTAAGTTTATCTGTAACTCCTTCTAATCTCCTAGGAGAAATAGAAATGCCCTGTAAGTTGGCGTTCTTAATAAGTTAAGGGCTAATAAGCGAGTATGCAAGGTTTCCTGTATTAATTAAAGTAGAGGCGAAAGTAAAATAATTAACAAGCGCCTTTAAAGTAATTCTATTACTACTTATGTTATTTTTAAATTTCGCCTACTCCTTAACTAAGTTATCCTAACTTAATAGAGGCTCTTGCTAGTAACTTTGAATAGGAGCTACTCTTTTTCTAAATCTAAGCCCTTATTTAAGCTTCCCTTGCTAAGCTTATTATCTTATTTCTTAGAGTTAGAGGACTTAACTAAAGTCTTTTTCTTTTTTTTAGAGGATCTCTTATTCTCTATACAATATATAGACAGATAGCTCTTTTGTTTATAGTTAAAATAGCGTCTTTCCTTATACAGCTATTCTAACTCCTAGTTACTAGACTGTTGAGGTTTAGTAGTTCTTTATATGTATTCTATCCCTTCTATCTAGTCTCCTTTTAAAGGAGGAGGAGGAGGAGAGGTTCTTCTAGGTTTATACTCCTTAGGCTTGTTGTCTCTGCCTTTAGAGTACTCCTCTATTCTATAAAGGTAATTAGCAATCTCTATTGCTTTGTTTTGTAGACTATCTAAATCCTTATAAGTAACACTTATAAGTTTGTCTTAAAGTTTCTAAATAAAACTTTTTTTAGAAAAGCATTATCCTTGTATCTTTGTCTAAGCTGCTATTAGATAATAGCAGTTGCTCCTAAAATTCTATAATGTATTTACAGATACTTTTCTTGCCTTAGCTTATAGACTAGAGCTTGTTCTTAGCTCTCTCTACGCTATAGGGATCGCTAAACATTTAGTTAAAGAAGTTTAATAACATATTTAAGTTTTATAAATTAGAAATGCCTATTTAGTTAAGGAAAGGTAGGGTAAGAGTTGCAGCTAAGCTTTTTAGTTAACTATAGGCGTAATTACAAGTTCTTTTATCTGTATTAAAGTCTTCCTTATTATTTTCTACCTTAGCAGTAAGTTGTTGTTAAAAGATTTAGTACATCTTTCTATTTCTGTTAAAAGTATTAGGATCTAGTTGTTTAAAGCGCCTAGGCGTTTAAGCTTATTTATTTTCTAGGGCAGCTAATAAGGTAAGTAACTAAGGTAGAGGTTATTATTCTACCTTAGGCTCCCTTTCTTGTTGCAATGTTGTGCCTATAGCTTCCTAAGCTTAGAAAGCTTCCTGTACTCTTGTAGAGGTAGCTATCTTGTCTAGGCCCCCTGCTCTACAAAGTCTCTCTAAAGTAGTCTCTACTTTAGGTTTACTAACACTATCTTAGTATAATTCTACTATCTTTACAACTAGAAAAGCTGTTAAGGGTTCTGCTATTGTATTTGTAGGTACTTGCTAGTACTCTATATTGTCGGCAGGGATCGTTGTAGGTGCTACTACGCTTAGTAGGCTTATCTAGCAAATTTAAACGCCTTAGAGACTTATATAACTAAGTATCTCTTAGCACTTTCTATCTAGTGCTTCTTCTATTAATCCTTTAGTGGATTTAAACAGTCAACTAATTAACTAGCGGTCTAATTAATTAGGTTCTCACGCGTAGATATAGCTCTAGCTAGCTTCTCGTCTAGATATAGCTCTAGAGGGCTCCTAAGTACAACGTAGCTACGCAAGTAGCTAAAGAAGGATCTAATTTAATTGTAAGGGTGCGTTATGTTAACTAAAGATTTAAGGTAAACAGTGAAAAGTAAATAAATTAGATAAAGGACTATAGAGAGACTACGTAAAGGTTTTATATCTAACCTAGATAGTTAGGACTAACTAAGGTTTTATATCTAACCTAGATAGTTAGGACTAACTAAGGTTAGGACTAACTAAGGTTTATTAGAGGTTTGCCGGGTTAGCTGACAGTTAGCGTAAATAGTGCGGCTGATAGTCAGCTGCTAGTGCTAAGGTAAGAAAAGCTAACGAAGGCCACAGGCCGAGTACTAGGGAACATTAAGGCTTTAGCCCTTTACAAGAAATTGTAGTTGGCATTAGTTAGTCTGTTAGAGAGATATTACGCATCTTTGTTTTTTTGTCAAAACTAATACACTAATTATTGCGCAATAAACTAGGAGCGTAAGCCCTACTAGTTGTGGTTAGCAATCAATCTTTTTTCTAAAAAGGTGTCTATAAAATGTGTAGTCACGTTAAAAGGATGTATTATAAGGCTGAAGCCGAAAGACTAATTATAAAATTGCAACCTTGTTCTATAATGTCTAAGTCTAATAGCAAATAGCGTAGGTAATTTTGGTAGGACTATTTGCAATAGGTGTACATCTGTTGCCTTAGGTTAGGCATTTATGCTAGACAAAACATTAGTTAGAAAACAAATAGGTAACCTTAGGCAGAAAAGAGAGGCTCTAGAGGCTTACACTAATATTACAACTAACGTACTTATAGGTTACTCTATTAACATAATTATTAGAACCTTTGTTATAATTCTAAGTCTACTTAGCATAAAACTTAGAAAACTAGTGTTTGTGTAGGACAAATACTAACCTAATTGGCAGAGACTAATAGAATAGGTAAAATAAGTGTTACGAGGAGTTTTATCTTGATAGAAAGAATAGTAGAGAGAAGAACAAAAGTTGTAGTAGGTAAAAACTTGTTAAGAAGCATTACTTATACTTATATCTATTAATTTAATTAAAAGGCTGACAAGAACTCTAAATAATTAGGGCCGTTAAGAAAGCAAGAATGTAAGACATATGTTAGTTATTGCGGTATAAAGTTTAAGAGCTTATGTTTTGCCACGTAGCTTAATAGCGATTCTCTAGTTCTTATAGACTCCCCTACTTTTTTAAATGCCTAGCGCTAGTTTTTAGCTAATTGTTGGGGTGACAATTTTAAAGACTAAGTTGAAAAGGGGTTACTCCTAAGTGCTTTTTAAGCGTCTCTAAGGTGCCACTAAGGCTTGTAAGGAGGGTCTATAAGCGCTAGAAATCTTAGGTATTTGCTAAGTATTTAGAACTAGCTATTTTATGTCGTTTTAGAGGCCCTATACTACCGTGTCTGTGCGCGCAATGACCTAGTTCGCGTACTGAGGTTGACGGCGTAGAGTGCCCGTGCGCGTGACGAGCTAGTTCGCGTGACGAGCCACCCCAACATGAAATCGCGATTGTAAATATAAGGCTGTACAACAACGTACAAAAGTAATCATTGTAAGGTTTTCTAGTATATTACTATATAGAGGCTTGCGCATCTTTTGCACTATTTAAAATTACCAGGTGTCTTAATTTAGCGCCCGCGCGCGCTGATTTTGGGTGAGGGCAACGCAGGCGGCGGACCAGCGTCAACACAGCTTGCTGTACCTACAACATAACAATGCTTTGTTAGATTTTAGCTAGCTTTATGTAAGGCTTTTTACTTAGGCTTATTAAGTGTATTGTAAGATTTTTGTGCGGTTACAGCGTTGCATTATTGTTTTTTAATTGCTTAGGCTACAGCTAGTTCTTTAGCCTTTGCTTTCTTTATCTTTACACGCTTTTTAGTAGCTTATTATTACGCTAGCTTTATAGCTTCTTATTGCTTCTTTTTGTATACTATTAGCGCCGCTTTTAGCTCTCTATTATAAGTTTTTTAGAGTTGTTTACGCTTGTTTTTATCTTATTTTGTGGCCTTATAGGCGTAGGCTTCGCAGAGCTTCTTAAGAGACTAGAAAATAGTATTACTATAATACTCTTTGCGCTGTTAAAGATCTATAGTGTTACTCTTCTTCTTATACTTCTTTTTAGCTTAAAGTGCGCGCGTAAGGCTGTTATTTTTATAGTAAAGGAGCTTATTTTACACTTAAAAAGAGTATAATAACAACTTAAGCTATTTAGTTTTATCTTTTACCTTATTAGTAACAGTAGCTTTAAAAATTATGCGCAGCTCTCTCTAGCTATTGCTGTTACTATAATAACTAAGTTCTAAAGCTTTATCTTATACTAAAGTGCTGTTGTTAAAGCGTTTTAGTACAACCTCTACATCTATTAGCTATACGCCTATAGCTTAAAAACTCTTTAAAATAAGATCTAACCTTATTATAAAGCTCTACGCAGGCTAGAAGATGTTAAAGAAGTTATGTTTTATAACTCTTGTAAGAGCTTGTAATTAGTAAAGGTAGCAATTAAGTTCTTACAAGTAGTACTTTAAAAGAGGCGTAAACAGGACGACGTTAAGCGGCTATAAGCTATAGGTAGCGTAAAGTAGAAAGATAGCTAAAAGGATATAGTTACTATTACAAAAATTAATAAACTTAGTTGTAAGATAGCTGCTGTAACTATTAAGGTTAAAGAAATAGTACTCTTATTACGCTTTTTGCTTTATAAAGCGCTTAAATATTTATTTAAGCTAGTTATGCTAAACTTATATTATTATTTATCTATTCTAAGGCTAAGTTTAAGAAGGAAACCTTGTGTTTTCTAACCTTAACAGCGTCTACCTAGCTTAATTAAAGCCTAGATGTGCCCTAGTAGATAAGTGCAGGTAGTAGTGCCTCTCTAGAAGCGCATACGCAAGCTAACAGCGTTATCTATTCTCTATTACTATCTTAGATTGCTGTAGTACGCTCTTTTAAAGCCTAAACAGCCTTTGTAAAGACGCATTTTAAGCAGTTTGTAATACTAATATAAAGGCTCTTCTTATTTATATTATATATGTTGCGCTTATTAACGTTGTACTCTTATATCTTTAAGTATAACATATTAAAGTACAGCTTATATCTTTTTTTAAAATTAGCTTTGTGTCTATTACAATTAATTCCTACACTCTATTTAATAGTAAGCTTGTTAGCGTAGCAATAGAGAAACTAATTAACCTAGCTTTTGGAGACCTTATACTTTGCTACTATTTCTACAAAATGTTGTATTATCTCTTATATAGGTAGTAAACCGCGCCTCACGCATCTTTCTATATATAGTACAAGCTCTTATTCTTATTGTAGGCTAAGGAGTTGTTGTTATTCTAATTTAGCTGCATTTATGCTCTATTTCCTCTTGTGCTGCCACGACAGCGTTGTTTAGTTAACTTTAAATATTTTTAAAACTTCGTAGTATAAGAGTTTATCTTCTAGTTCACGTAATTTAATATATTTAATCGCTTCTTAAATTAGATCTATAGTAGTATAGTTATAACGCGTTAAAGTTAGGATAATCTTAATGTTATAATGTTGGGGTGGCTCGTCACGCGAACTAGCTCGTCACGCGCACGGGCACTATAACGCGCATGACGGCGTAACGCGCGGTTTAAACACTAAAACTACTACTAAACTTAAGGCTGTAGAGCCTTACACAATAGCTACTATCGCGAGATTTCTTAGTAGTAAGATCTATAGGGCTTAAATAATATATATAGCTATAGAAATTAAGTTAGAGTTTTAATCGCGCGCTCTGTGCGCAAGGTAGACGCTAGTTAAGCTGTAACACTACCTTAAGGCTTTCCACTACTTGTAGGGCTCGCGATAGGCCTCTTTTTTCAAGTTGTCTTTTTAATAGCCTTCAGGCTGCTCCCCTTACTCTTTTAAGAAGTTTTTATAGATTATTAGAGTCGTTTTGCAGTCCTGCGAGCAGCTGAGAGGCCTGTTCAGCAGCCCTCTTAGCCTTCTCCTTCTCCCTTACTAATTAAGCTGTAGCCCTTGCCTATTGCCTTATTTCCTTTTTCTTTGCCTTTGCCAGCCTTGTCTCCTTACAATGCCTGTTTATCTTAGCTTTTTAGTGTTGTACCTGCTTCTCCTCGCGCTTCTAGAGTTGTTAGCAATTACAGGCTTCCTTTACCTTTCTTAGAAACTAGACTACAGCTCTACTTTAGTACTCCTTAGGCTTCTAGAGCAAGAGAGGCTTGCCTCGTTTCCTGCGTGTCTTTTTATTAGTTAGAGCCTTGCGTAGGCCCTTAACTTCATGCTTAAGAAGAGTCTTTTAAGTTAAAATCTAGTAATAAACTTAGCTTAATGTTTAAGCTTGTTTATTACCTTAATCTTTTACTACTTTGCGTAGTAGGCGTTTAACTTTCCTCTAGTTTAAGGCACTTAAGCCTAAAAACTTACTACTACTACTTAAAGGGCTCTTAATACTAAATCTTTTTAATATAACTTTAAAATTAAAGGGTAAGAGGCCTGTAGCTTTAAAGGCCTTTAAGAATGTTATTTCCTTAAAAAAGGCCTACTAAGCTTAGTAGAAGAGAGGAAAGAAATTCCTCTTGCTTATTGTTGGAGTATTAACAAGTTGCGGAACATGCGGATCACCCTGTTGATCAAGTGATCCTAGTAAGCTGATCACGTGACGACCGGGCTAGCGCCTATATATACGGGCCAGATCGTCTTACTCCTCCTTAGTAGTTATTGGTCACTTTGTTATGGCACTTAGTTAATTAATACACTTATTCCACTCCTCCTAATTAAGCAATTGCTCCTTCTTAACTCCTACAGTTATAAGCCTAGCCGCTTAATTGTAGTTCTAATTCCTATTGCGCAATCAGCAAGCTGTAAGGTTAACTGTTTAATTAGTATTTAACTCTCCTCTATTCTTCTACAGCACAGCTAGTAGATTGCTGCTGCTGCTGTACCTCTCTTATTGATTATAAGATTAACCTCCTACCGCTCTATCCTACAACCTACGAGCTACCTAGCTACCTACTAACTGACCAATTAATTCGTTGTTACCTTAACAATAACCCACGTCGTAATCCTACACAAAGCATCTTATCTCAAGATAGACCTTACTAATACACGGCTTTCTGCCTTAGAGGTAATCCTTAAGGCTTAATTAGACTAGCTAACCTAGTTTGCTCTATTAAGGCTACACTGCTTAGAGAAAGGCATCTAGGATTAGGTTAATCCTGATCTCCTGGACGTACCCTTAATAGATTACTAGGAGCCACAGTATCTAGAACTGCCTAAGGATATTAAATAGCTAGTTGCTCTATTACCTAGCGCCAGCGCTTAAATACAAGAGGACTATAAAATTGCTTAATATAAATACAAAGCTTAAATACTTAATACTAAGTATAAGAAAGATAATTATAACAAGCTAGTTAATAGATATAAAGTAAAAGCTGCTTAATAGACAAGGAAAGTTGCTAAGATTACTAATGTTAAGGACTAGATTAGTAAGACTGTCTATCTAGACCTGCTCTTAAACGCCTTAACAAGCATAATTACTTAGAACCTTACTAGCCTTTAAGCCTTAGTAAAGATCTTTAAGAATAATCTTGCACTTACAAATTAGAATACTTAGTATTTAATTAAAGCGCAATATAAATTATACCTTAATAAGGCTTACTAAATATAAATAGGCCTTAAGCAATAGTTTACTAAATAGCAGCTACTATATAAATAAGCAATAATCTACTCGCTTTTTAAAGTTATTTGGCTGTTAGCAGTTACTGATTTTTTAGACGCCTTAAGCACTAAGATTGTACTAGACTAGTTGCGCAAGAAGCATAAAAAGCTAGCATAAGCAATAGCGCTTAGTAAGGCTTATTTAACTCTTAATAATTTTAGAAAGATTTTTTGTATTTTGTTGCAAAATTAATTAATTACTTTTTTAAATAAGAAAGAATATGTAGTGTTTTAAACAAGATCTAAATTAAGGGCAGCTTGTTAATCTACAAGTGTTAACAACTTAAAGTTAAATAAAAGTAGTATGTAATTGCACTCTTGCCCCTACAAGGCTAGTAAAGAGCCTATAAGTAAGCACTTTTAGACACTGCGCAACTGCTATTAACTTTAAACTGCAGTTACTAAATTAAGCCTTCTTAGCAGTATACTAATTAAGCTGTTAGATAATAAAAAAAAGAAAATTTTTAAGCAATAAAACAGCAACAAATAGGCAACCTTACGCACTTAGATTAAGAAAGAAAGCTAGAAGGCTAGTACTAGCAGATTAGCTACTAATAAGTTAAGTAGATTCTACGCTAGCTTATTAGTTTTAGCATTAATTAACTTAAAGGACTTGAATAAAGAAATTAGACTAAATATGTTTAGCTCAGCCTTTACTCTTTATGCCTTGTCCCTTTACATAATTATAGATAGTAGTCGTTGACTACACACAATCTTTTTTTTTGACTTTTGCGATTGATTAGTAGAGGTTAGCTGCTTTTCATTTTTTTGGAACCCCATTTTGACTACAACAACAACCACCACCCTTGACACCTTAAAAAATAAATAGATAGTAGAGCATCAGTCTACTTAGTTAATACTATAGATTATATAGTACTAGACATCTTTAGTAAATGCGCTAAGGACAATACTGTTAAGGCAGGCACTTAATCTATTCTAGTTGCTAGGATAAAAAACAGGCTACTTAAGAACGTCCTGTATAGTAAGGCTAGCCCTAGGACAGCTAATTTTCTACTTACTAATGTTAAAGCTGTACTAGGTTTCTATGTTAATATTGTATTAGAAGAACGGCTTAAGCAGGCAGGCATTTAGTATTTAATATATAATTACAACTTGTAATCTAGAACAACTAAGAAGAACGTTTTCTTAATTAACTTCAAGTGTAATTTTAATTTCTTAATTATTAAATACAAGCAACTTTCTTGTTACTCTGCTTAGCTACTGCTTGTAAATGCTGTAGTGCAATTAAGGAAACCTTAGGTATACACTAGTAATAAGGACCTATAGCATTCATAATTAAGACACCTAGGACAATAAGCTATTAAAGCCTTAGTTTGCTTAGCACAAAATATTTAGATTATTAGCAAAAAGCTATTAAAATGCAATTACTGCGTAACAGCTTATACCTTACAACTAATCTTATAGCAACTAAAAAAAAATTACTACAACTTTTTTATAAGATCTTATAGAATTTGTTTAATTTCCTAACTAGTACGCTGCTTAAGAAATAGGCGTTAATTATTAAGAAACACTACTTAGGCAAGCTGTATAATTACAACATCTAGTTAAAGACACTAAATAATATCATACTTGTAGTTAAAGGCTTTGCTACAAGGATTAAGAGGAAATATTAGTAAAAAATTATAGAAAATTGTTAAGATAACAATACTGCTACACTGCCTTAAAGAGGGCAATTAAGATATTAGGAATAGGCAATAAAGAAAGAAATAGTAATTAAAACGCTACTGCCATACACTTATAAGCCTAATAGCTCAGCAGAGAGAGCTAGACAAGAGCTAATTACAAAGGCTATTAAGATGCGCATAAGCGCTAATCTACTAGCTAAGCTTTAGCTAGTAATTATAAATGCAGCGGCTTACTTACATAAAATAAGCCTAACTAAAATTTATAACTACTAATTCCCTAACTAAGTGCTTAAAGAATAGTTCAAGAAATATTTCTAATACTATTAACTACCTAAAATCAAATACTAGACTGCTAATTTACGCCTAGACTAAAGTAGAATCTTTGCCTACGGCTGCCGAGCCTTCTCTTTAAATAGGAAGAAAGCAGCTAAGCATAATTATTAAAGATTTAATGTTAATTCTTGCAGCTATATTAGTTATCTAGTTAGTTATTAAGCTTCTAACATATAGTATATATAATTACTAACAGTTAATTAGGTGATTACTACCTATAATGTAACCTTTAATAAATAGTTGTTCTATAAAAGAGATTGTAAGGAAGAGCTGCTAAAGCATTAAGTAAGTAAGATTATAGATTTCTTTTATAATAGCAAGCTTTTTAATTTAAGAGAAAATTTAGACCTCTTATTTATTTAAGGAAGTGCAGATTAGAATATAAAGCTAACTCCTAAAAGCCTTAGAAGTAATCTATTTACTATCTTAAGCAGTAAGGAAGGCCTGCCTACTAAAGATAAAAGTAGATTAGAAGACGTTAAGTATAAAGAGCACAAGGCTAGTGCACTATTAAGAATTTACTTAGAATAGCAGCAAAATACTAGTCTTGCTATCTTAAAACTAACTTCTAAACTAAAGACTTTAAAGAGTAACAATTTAATTGATTGCAGAGTAATTAATAGTTAAACAGTAGTGTAACTGCTTAAAGGAGCTGATCTATCAGAACTTAGAGGTAACTTACCTCTTTTACTAGTCTAACAGTCTAGGTACGCTGGTTAATAGGTAGGGAGGCCCCAGGGTTGGGTAGGGGTTGGGTAGCTGATGCACGGTCCTTAGGTAGGGGTTAGGTAGAGGTTACTCTAGCGTGGGTTGTAGTTGGGGTTAGGTTGCACGGACTAGTAGTTAGGGTTAGGTAGGACTAGCTATATAGTAGGTCTGGGGTAGGGTTGCAATTTTTTTCCGTATAGCTTCGTTTTTTTAGGTATTAAGTTGCTCTATTATCGCAGGATATAGA
The DNA here is from genome assembly GCA_024321975.1 of Alternaria sp. 'sect. Undifilum'. Taxonomy (NCBI): domain Eukaryota; kingdom Fungi; phylum Ascomycota; class Dothideomycetes; order Pleosporales; family Pleosporaceae; genus Alternaria; species Alternaria sp. 'sect. Undifilum'. The sequence continues at coordinate 12,750,543 of JAJJZI010000001.1, forward strand.
TATATAGTTAATAATTACATAATTTTACAGAAACAAGTATAGTAAATGTTATATTATTATAGTCTTTTATCACATTACATACTAATCTAGATTAAAACAAACTAAATGATAACGCTTACGTCTAGGGTGTTTGCGAAGCTTAAGAGCTATAGTTATCTAACGCTTTCGTGTCTGTAATAAAGATGCCTCGTTAACTAGTTCTTCTAATACCTCTACTTCCTTGTTGTCCTTGTCGTCCTTGTTGTTGTCTGTTATAGATATATCCCTAACAGGAACTAGAAGTTTAAATAGATCTTTAATCTAATTACAGGAGATACTATCTGCTCTAACTCTAACATCTAGAGTCTTCTCTTACTCTCTTTAAGAAATTAAGTCCTTATAAACTATAACTTGTCTTGTAGTTTAAGCAGCAAGTTAATATCTTCTATTACTAATTAAATCTTTTGCAATATTAAAAACTTACTTAGTACAAACGCCTGTAATAGGGATTGCTAGTATATTCTTTGCAACTTAAGACAAGCGAGGGTAAGTTTATTTATTTAACTACTACTACTCTAGGATGTTGTAAGAGGCTATTTGCTTAACACAAGGAATACTACAGAGGGGTAACAAAAAAAATGTTAAAAAAGTTATAGTTTTTAAAGCTGTATATTTCTACAACTAGAAGGGCTATACCCAAAATAGTTAGTGATTTGGAAAGCCAAGATCTTCTTCTTTAAATTAGGCTACTTAGTAAACTGCTTAGTAAGCACTTTTGCGCTCAACTTCAGCAGTGAAAATAAAGATAAAAAAACTTAAGAATAAATAACAAAATAACTTTTTTTTGAAGGTGTAAAAGTCGCTATAAAGTATACATATTAAATGATACTAGTTAGACTTATCTATGTGTAAGTTTGAAGGTAATTGTAAAAAAAACTATTAAGTAATAATTAAGAGCTTGTTTTTAGGGTTTTTTCTAGATAAATAACGAAGAAAGCTTACTAATACTTAGTGTACCAGCCATCAGCTTCCTTAACGTCCATATAACGCCTTAGTAAAGATAGAATACAATTATCAATCGCCTTTTAAGGTAATTAATCCCATTCCTTCCTTATAGCAGCCTTTAAGGCTGCTATACTTTTTTTACCCTTTTCTATACCTAAAGAAGTAATAGGCCTTTTAGCTAAACCATTTTTTAGCAAGGCCCACACGTTATCTATAGGATTTAGATCAGGACTATAAGCAGGATGCTTAAAAAGCGATATCCTATTCCTAGAAAACTAAGATAAAACTTCTAGAGTTTTATGAATCTTAGCGCTATCCTGCTAAACTTTCTAGCCTATATCAAGGTTAGTAAGTCCTTTAATTATCTAAATTAGGATTGTGTAAGGGTGCGTTGGGTTGACTAAAGATGCAAGGTAAACGGTGAATGAATTAGATATTAAACTATAGAGAGAGACTACGTAGGTTTATATATATCCAACCCGGGTAATTAGGACTTAACCCTAGTTAGGACTAACTAAGGTTATCGGAGGTTGTTAGATTAGCAGATCAGTTAGAAACTAGCGCAAATAGTGCGGCTGATAGTTAGCTACTAGTGCTAAGGTGCTAGTACTAAGGTGCTAGTGCTAAGGTAAGAAAAGCCAACGAAGGCCACAGGCCGAGTACTAGAGAATATTAAGGCTTTAGCCCTTTACAATACCCCCCTCCTAAAAATAGTAGGGGTAGTAATCTTGTTACCTAGAGTTCTACTCTTCTAGGGCTTCCGTATCTTTTAGATTAATAGCTAGTTCCGAGGTTAGATCTAGATATCCTAACTATTTAACTAAGTACTGCTTTTTTCTTCTTTTTCCTCTTTCCTCTAATAGGGTCTCTACTAGGTATTCTTCTCTATCCTCTGTCTTAATTAGTAGAGGTTTATTGTTGTCTATTAGCTGGCTTAGTAGAGGGTCTGAGGACGCTAGTCTAAGGTTATTAACATTAAATACTAGGTAAATCTAGCTAGGAGTATTTCATTTAACTGCGTTTAGTCTAATAACCTTAAGTACTGTATACTTAAGGTTTTTCTAGTTAAGTTTCCTGCTAAGCCTTTTTATTTTGTAGTAGTCGCCTAGTTTTAACTATACTCTATCGCCTATTTTAAGCTAAGGTAATTAGTGCCTTTTCTTATTTGGCTACTTTTTTTGTTCTTATTAACTTTCTTCTATTATAGCTTGTGTAAGCTTTATACTTTGCTGTAGTTTATTAATAATATTTTTTACCTTTTAATAGTCCTTTTGTATTTTCCTTAGAAGTTGTTGTTAAGGACTGTGCTTAGATGCAATTTGTAGGGGATCTACCTTATAGCCGTGTTGTAGGAAGAAAGGAGATATTTTAGTAGACTAAGCTTGCCTTGCTATAACTATAATCTTAGCTATCCCTAGGTTGCTTTTCTAATTTGTTTAATCCTAATTACAGAAGGCTTATAAATAAGCCTGTACTATAGAGTTTATTCTTTCTGTAGAACTGTTAGTTTTAGGATAGTATCTAGAAGATAAGTATTGCTTAATTTCTAATAACTTGCAAAGCTTAATCTAAAAATAGTTAATAAACTATATACCTCTATCTAAAGTAATATAGTTTAGTAACTAATAGTAAGCTACAACAGAGTTAATAAAAGCTTTAGCAATGCTTTCTGTAGTAATGTTCTTAAGGCTTATTAGGACAACGTCCTTGCTAAGCCTATCTATAACTACTATAAGGTTTGTACAGCTTTTGCTTTCTAGTAACCTTATAATAAAATCTATAGAAATTTCTTTCTATATTTGCTTAGGTATAGGCAAGAGTTTAAGTAAGCCTTATAGGCTGTCTCTCTAGGGATTTGTTCTTCTACACACTAAGCAGTTCCTTATGTACCTTCTAATACTTTTGCTAATAGAGGGCTAAAAGTATTCTCTTGCAATAGCTTAATAGGTAATATTCCTTTCTAGATAGCCTAAAGCTCTAGAACTGTAGATTTTGTAGATAATTCTAGTTCTTAAGGGTTTATTATTAGGTACCTATTTTTAATCTTAGTATAGGAGGTTTCTAGAAATACCTAGTTAGCATTTAGAAATAGAAAGTTTAAGATCTAAAGCTGTAGGAAATTGTTGTTTACTATCTCTTACAGCTTTCTAGGCTATTTAGTAGGTTTTGTCCTCTTTTTTAGCTTTATTTTATAGATCCTCTAGATCTAACTACTCTTGTACAGCTACTAGATAGCTGTTGCAGTTAAAGGTTCTAAGCACTTCTTCTTCCTCTAGTTCCTTGTTAGTAGCTGCCGTTGTAGGTTTAAATACTTGTAGAAACCTCCTAGAAATCCTAGTATCCTAGTTGTTTGCTAGCATATCTTGTTATCTCTTAGATAAGGCGTTAGCCCTAGAGTTGTTAACTCTAGGCCTGTAGGAAATTTCTATATTAGGAAACTTTCCTAGAAATTAAGCCTATTTTATTTATCTCTTACTAAGCTGTCAAGGCTTGCTAAAATATTTAAGGTTTTTATAGTCTATAATAACTATAAACTTCTTTAAAGATTGTAACATAGCATCTTACTTAAATAAGTAGGAGATAACTGCTAGTAATTTTTTATTGTATATCTTATAATTGCTTTGCGTGCTAGTTATCTTTTTTAAATAATAAGCTACTAGGCGTAAGCCTCTTTTATTGTTATATTCTAAGAGGACTCCTACTACTATATATCTAGAAGAGTCTATTTCTAGGATTGTTTCTCTGTTAGGATCCTATTAAGCTAGTACTAGCTTAGTAATTAATAACTCCTTAAGCTTATTAAAATCCTTTTGCTTAGTTTTTCCCTATTAAAAGGAGATGTTACTAGTAAGCCTTAAAAGAGGAGCTACTATCTCTAAGTAGTTCTTAATAAACTGTTAATAGAAATTTACAAAACTAAGAGAACTGCGTACTCTTTTAATGTTAATAAGTGCCTACTAATCTTGAATTACTTTTACTTTATTAATATCTATTTAAAGTCCTTTTCCTACCTTAATAATAAAACCTAGATATTTTCTACTCTATACGTCGAATTCGCATTTCTAGATATCTAAAGGTAATCTAGCCTTGCCTATAGCTTCTAGGACCCTATTTGTATTAGTTTAGTAATCTTTAAGTAAGCTGTTTAAATATATTAAATTGTTGTCTAGGTAGGCTAAGTAAAAATCGTTAATATACTTACAGAGGGTCCAATTAATATAGCGTTGAAAGGTACTAGAAGCGCTTACTATACTAAATAGAGTAACTAGCTACTTATATAACTTAAATCTAGTACAAAAAGCTATTTTTTACTTATCTCCTATATTAATTCTAATCATGTAGAAAGCTACAGAAACGTTAATCTTTGTAACTATTTAGCTTTTGTAATATTGTTAAGAGTTTCCTAAATTAAAAGTAAAGGATAATAATCTTTCTTTGTAATAGCGTTTAGGGCTTAGTAATTAATATAGAAATGTAATCCTCCTCTAGGTTTCTTAGCAAAAAGAACAGGGGAGAAGGCAAGAGAGCTACTAGCTCTAATCTATCCTTTGTTAAGTAGAGAAATAAGCTCCTTTTGTAATACTAGGAGTTCTAGGCGGCTTATACTATATAGAGGTCCCTAGGGAGCCTCTTTTTCTTTACCTTTATTGTCTTTCTCTAGTTTAATTTAGTAATCTACTTTAGATCCGCGTAAAGGAGGTAGTACAAAAGTAGTTTTTAGATTAAAAATCTAAGCTAGGTTTTTAATAAGCCTTAGGGAGTAAAGGTAGGACCTATTCTTTCTTCTTAGAAGCTAGGGCTTTTTTAATATCCTTAAGAGAAGCAGCAAAAGGCTAAATAGACTTATTCTTTTTCGCCCGCCTAATATAGGAGTAACAAGCTATTGCGCTTATTTGTTTTAATCTCTAGTCTTCTTTAATAGGGCGATCCTTAGTGCTAAGTAACTTAATCCTTTAGCTAGAAGAATAGATGTAAATTGTTTTTCTAGAAGGAGCAATAGTAACCTCTCTTCTATTTATCTAAGGCCGTCTAAGTATTAAATTATAACTAGGGTATGTAGGGGCTACATAACCCTAAATAGTATCCTTATAGCCTTTAATATTAATGTCTAGCCTAGCAACTTTGTTAATAGTTCTAAGTTTATCTATAACTCCTTTTAATCTCCTAGGAGAAATAGAAATGCACTGTAAGTTGGCGTTCTTAATAAGTTAAGGGCTAATAAGTGAGTATGCAAGGTTTCCTGTGTTAATTAAAGTAGAGGCGAAAGTGTAATAATTTACTAACGCTTCTAAAGTAATTCTATTACTGCTTATATTCTTTTTAAAGTTTGCCTACTCCTTAACTAAGTTATCTTAACTTATTAGAGGCTCCTGCTAGTAACTTTAAACTAGAGCTACTCTTTTTCTAAATCTAAGCCCTTATTTAAGCTTCCCTTGCTAAGCTTATTATCTTTCTTTTTCTTAGAGTTAGAGGACTTAACTAAAGTCTTTTTCTCCTTTTTAGAGGATCTTTTATTTTCTATATAATATGCAGACAAATAGCCCTTCTATTTGCAGTTAAAATAGCGTCTTTCTTTATACAACTATTCTAACTCCTAGTTACTAAACTGTTAAGGTTTAGCAGTTCTTCCTGTGTATTCTATCTCTTCTATCTAGTCTCCTTTTAAAGGAGAAGGAGGAGGAGAAGTTCTCCTAAATTTATACTCCTTAGGCTTGTTGTCTCTACCTTTAGAGTACTCCTTTTTTCTATAAAGGTAATTAGTAATCTCTATTGCTTTGTTTTGCAGGCTATCTAAATCCTTATAAGTAATACCTACAAGTTTGTCTTAAAGTTTCTAAATAAGGCTTTTTTAAAAAAGCATTCTTCTTGTATCCTTGTCTAAACTACTATTAAATAATAGTAGTTGTTCCTAGAATTCTATAATGTATTTGCGTATGCTTTTTTTGCTTTAGCTTATAGACTAGAGCTTGTTCTTAGCTTTTTCTATACTATATAGATCTCTAAACATTTAATTAAAGAAGTTTAATAACTTATTAAAGTTCTATAAATTAGATATCTCTATTAAGTTAAAAAAAGGCAGAGTAAGGGTTGCAGCTAAGCCTTTTAGTTAACTAAAGGCGTAGTTACAAGTCTTTTTATCTGTATTAAAATCTTCCTTATTGTTTTCTACTTTAGCAGTAAGCTGTTGTTAAAAGATTCAGTACAACTTTCTGTTTCTATTAAAGGTATTAGAATCTAGTTGTTTAAAACGCCTAGGCGTTTAAGCTTGTTAATTTCCTAAGGCAGCTAATAAGGTAGGTAACTAAGGTAGAGGTTGTTATTCTACCTTAGGCTCTCTTTGTTGTAGCGTGCCTATAGCCTCCTAAGCTTAGAAGGCTTCCTATATCCTTGTAGAAGTAGCTATCTTATCTAGGCCACCTGCTCTACAAAGACCTTCTAAAGTAGTTTCTACTTTAGGTCTACTAACACTATTTCAGTGTAGTTCTGCTATCCTTATAGCTAAAAGAGCTACTAAGGGTTCTACTATTGTATTGCAGGTACTCGCTAGTACTCTATATTATTAACAGAAATTGTTAAAGGTGCTACTACGCTTAGTAGGCTTATCCTTCGTCTGTTTTCTAGGGCTACTACGCTTAGTAGGCTTATCCAACGAATTTAAACGCCTTGGGGACTTATACAACTAAGTATCCCTTAGCACTTTTAATTTAGTGCTTCTTCTGTTAATCCTTTAGTAGATTTAAACAGTTAACTAATTAACTAGCGCTCTAATTAATTAGATTCTCACGCGTAGATATAGCTCTAGCTAGCTTCTTGTCTAGATATAGCTCTGGAGGGCTCCTAAGTACGACGTAGCTACGCAAGTAGCTAAAGAAGAATCTAATTTAATTGTAAGGGTGCGTTGGGTTGACTAAAGATGCAAGGTAAACAGTAAATAAATTAGATATTAAACTATAGAGAGAGACTACGTAGGTTTATATATATCTAACCTAGGTAATTAGGACTTAACCCTAGTTAGGACTAACTAAGGTTATCAGAGGTTGTTAGATCAGCAGATTAGTTAGAAACTAGCGCAAATAGTGCGGCCGATAGTTAGCTACTAGTGCTGAGGTGCTAGTACTGAGGTGCTAGTGCTGAGGTAAGAAAAGCCAACGAAGGCCACAGGCCGAGTACTAGAGAACATCAAGGCTTCAGCCCTTTACATATTGCTGTTAGAGGAGCTAATTAAGAACACTAGCAAAGCAACTAAGCAAGAGATTAAGGCCTACTAAGAAAAGGTTAGATTAGTGCTGTACACAGCTATTATGCTATAACTAGATGTTGCCTACTTAATCTTAAAGCTCTTACACTTCTTTATAAACTCTAGCAATTAGCATATAAAAGCTGTTAAACAAGTCATTATATACCTCTATTAAATAAGATAGGATGCAATCTAATATAGGAACTATAATAGCCTAGACTTAATAATTACAGGCGATGCTTCCTTTGCAGATAATTAGGAAACTTATTAATTATTCTATAGATACATAGCTATCCTTTATAGTAGTCTAATATTTTAGAAGGCAGCTTAGCAGACTATAGTAACCACGTTAACTACTAAGGCTAAGCTGCTTGCCCTTAAGCACACTACTAAGAAGGCTATAGCCCTTAAGCATTTCTTTCGCGAGCTATCTCTTAATCTAGGAGACGTCTAGACAGTCTAGTGTAATAATTAATAAACAATTAGGCTTGTAGTTAGGAAAAATAAGCAGATTAGCACTTAATTAAGACATGTAGATATACAAAACATATAGCTACAGTAGGAATTTACTAAAAAATCATTTTAGGTTAAATACCTAGAAACAGCGATTATGCTAGCTAATAAACTAAGTTGCTTACCTAACAACAGTTTAAAAAGTTTAAGTAGTTACTTAACCTTTAGCAAGTTAAATATTTAATTAAAGGAAACAATAATTAATAAGCAAAAGATTTGTATTAAGTAGCAACATCTATATACTAGGCTAAGTCTCCTCTAAATAGCTTATTTTATTAAGCAGGAGAACGTGAGCTAGACTATTAAACTAAAACTAGGAACCTTATTACTAATAAGTATTAGACTTATTATACTTGCTAGACTTTATTATTATATTACGCTTAGCCTGCTTAGCTTTAGCTAGCTTAAGAGTAATTTAAGCTATCTAAGCCTAAATAGCAAAAGTTTAGAGGTAAGCAGCATTGCGGCGCAATTCTAACCTATTACTTCTATACATAGAGTTGTTAGATAATTGCCTTCTTACTCTAGCGTAATAATCACGCTTATATAAATAAGTTATATAGTAATTAGGACGACGAACAGAAGGACAATTGTATAAAGCAGTAGAGGGCAATATTCTATAAGCAGCCTGCTCTTAAAGTAGTAACCTTTAAGTAGGTTACTGCTAAGGCTACTTATGTTGCTACTGTTGCTACTAAGAATAATAAGCTAACTATTGTAGCTAGTGTGTAGGTTGCTACGCAGGAGCAGGAGTAAACGTTGGTGCAGGAACAAGAGTAGGAGTAGGAGGCTAAGCAGCAAAACTGTAATATAACATTTCTTAAGCGTAATAATTATAGACAGGAAGCTTTTACAAAGAAGGCTTTCTAGTAAATATAATGCTGCTCTTAATCTCTTTGCAGCAAGCAATAATGTCTTTAAGTAGTTAAGCTTTTAAAGCTTAGTACATCTTATTATTATTTTATCTCTAAACACTAGTTAGCAAGCTAAGCAAGAAATTTAATAGGTTAGAGACTTATCTTTTTATCTCTATATATAGCTATAAATTAATTAGCAAGATTAATATTAACTGTGTAGTAGGTGTAAGACAAGCAACTGTTACAGCGTAAGCTACTCTAACTGCTAGTCTAAACGCAATTAAAGCAGCATTTAGCATATAAACTATTTAGCATCTTCTTTATACAACGCTTACATAGTAAAACATAACGGCGCAATAGATTAGTAGCAATCTTTAAGGAGCTATTAGGCGCCTTTTTCTGTATAAAGGAGGGCGCGGTGCGCTTAGTAGATAGATTAGTAGGCGTTTTTAGCCTATTGCTGTTGCTATGTTGCTGTTTACGCGTTACTGCTTAAGTAGTTATCTACTATAACTTTTGCTTTAGCTCTTAAGGAGCCTTGCCCTTACACTAGCTTAATTACTTAGTTAGACTCTTATGTAGATTAAAATTTAAATAAAAACTTAATAACAGACTTAATTTAGCAAGTAAAGCAATTAGCCTCTAAGCAGAGCTACTAGATGTCTTGCAGTAAGTGAAAGGATTAACAGGCAGAGGCAACTAACTCTTATTATCTTAGAGATTAGCTGCTTGCTAAATCTTATTATTAAACAGGCTTTAGCGCGTGTAATGCTTATGCTTAGCACTATTCTTGCGTTGTTAGCGAAGGCTTTCTAAGCATTAATTATGTTGTTAACAACAGCTCTCTAAGCTGCGCTTATTGTTGCTAGGGGTAGACTACACTAGAAAGATTAGTAGCTAATTAGTAAGAGTATAATAGAGCAACACTTACAATATTAGTAATAGTAGTTAAGACAGTCCTAAAAAGCTTAGTAATTAATATTAGAGTGAGGTTAAGGATAAAAGTTTTAGAAGGGTAGTAGACATAATTAATATTGTTGTAGAGGCTGTGTACTAACTAATTACGTAATATTTAGGGTCTATCTAATGTTTTGATATTAGGACTGCTAAGATTAATTAAAACATCAACAAGCAGCATTACTACGACAACAAAGGATTAGGCAGGAAAAACTATAATTATAGAGGGACCTATTAATCAACGACCTTAATTTATTACGATTGCCTAGTTGCTCACAGCTTAGATTAATAGTATCTCACTAACCTAGGAGGTGTGTTAGAGTATTAACATGCGCAACATGCGGGTCACCCTGTTAAGCAGGTAATCCTAGTAAGCTAAACACGTGACGATCGCGCTAGCGCCTATATATACGGGCTAGATCGTCTTATTCCTCTTAAGTAGTTATTGACCACTTTGTTGTGGCACTTAGTTGTTTAATACACTTATTCCACTCCTCCTGATCAAGCAATTGAACCTTCTCAGCTCCCACAGTATTTAAACCTACAACTGCAGCTACTAACAAAGAACTAAAGGAAGAAGAAGTGCTTAGAACTTTTAACTGCAACAGCTATCGAGCAGCAGTATAAGAGCAGTTAGATCTAGAGGATCTATAAGATAAAGCTAAAAAAGAGGATAAAACCTACTAAATAGCCTAGAAAGCTGTAAAGGATAGTAAACAATAATTTCCTACAGCTTTAGATCTTAAACTTTCTATTTCTAAAAGCTAACTAGATAATTCTAAAAACCTTCTATACTAAGATTAAAAATAGGTACCTGATAATGAACCTCTAAGAACTAAATTATCTACAAAATCTACAGTTATAGAGCCTTAGGCTATCTAGGAAGGAATATAACCTATTAAGCTATTGCAAGAGAATACTTTTAGCCCTCTATTGGTAAAAGTATTAGAAGGTACATAAGGAACTGCTTAGTGTGTAGAAGAACAAATCCCTAGAGAGACAGCCTATAAGGCTTACTAAAACCCTTGCCTATATCTAAGCAAATATAGAATGAAATTTTTATAGATTTTATTATAGGGTTACTAGAAAGCAAAGGCTGTACAAACCTTATAGTAGTTACAGATAGGCTTAGCAAGGATATTATCCTAATAGGCTTTAAAGATATTACTATAGAAAGTGTTACTAAAGCTTTTATTAACTCTATAGTAGCTTACTATTAGTTACTAAACTATATTACTTTAGATAGAGGTATATAGTTTGTTAACTATTTTTAGATTAAGCTTTGCGAGTTATTAGAAATTAAGTAACACTTATCTTCTAGATACTATCTTAAAACTAACAGGTCTATAAAAAGAATAAACTCTATAGTACAGGCTTATTTATAAGCCTTCTATAATTAGAATTAAACAAATTAGAAAAGCAACTTAGAGATAGCTAAGATTGCAGTTATAGTAAGGCAAGCTTAGTCTACTAAAATATCTCCTTTCTTCCTTCAACACGGCTATAAGGTAGATCCCCTACAAATTGCATCTAAGCACAGTCCTTAACAACAACTTCTAAGGAAAATACAAAAGGACTATTAAAAGGTAAAAAATATTATTAATAAACTACAGCAAAGTATAAAGCTTACACAAGCTATAATAGAAGAAAGTTAATAAGAACAAAAAAAGTAGCCAAATAAGAAAAGGCACTAATTACCTTAGCTTAAAATAGGCGATAGAGTATAGTTAAAACTAGGCGACTACTACAAAATAAAAAGGCTTAGCAGGAAACTTAACTAGAAAAACCTTAAGTTTACAGTACTTAAGGTTATTAGACTAAACGCAGTTAAATGAAATACTCCTAGCTAGATTTACCTAGTATTTAATGTTAATAACCTTAGACTAGCGTCCTTAGACCCTCTACTAAGCCAGCTAATAGACAACAATAAACCTCTACTAATTAAGACAGAGGATAGAGAAGAATACCTATTAGAGACACTATTAGAAGAAAAAGGAAAAGGAAGAAAAAAGTAGTACTTAGTTAAATAGTTAGGATATCTAGATTTAACCTAGGAACTAGCTATTAATCTAAAAGATACAGAAGCTCTAGAAGAGTGGAACTCTAGGTAATAAGATTACTACTCTTACTATAATTTTAGGAGGGGGGTATTATAAAGAGCTAAAGCCTTAATGTTCCCTAGTTCTCGGCCTGTGGCCTTTGTTAGCTTTTCTTACCTCAGCACTAGCAGCTAACTATCGGCCGCACTATTTACGCTAACTGTTAGCTAACCCGGCAAACCTCTAATAAACCTCAGTTAGTCCTAACCTCGGTTAGTCCTAACTATCCGAGTTAGATATAAAACCTTTACGTAGTCTCTCTATAGTTCTTTATCTAATTTATTACTGTTTACTGTTTACCTTGCATCTTTGGTCAACCTAACGCACCCTTACAAGTATATTTATAATAATTATAAGTTTTGTTTAGAGTTTAAAGACAACTTTTATTTACAAATACTAACAAAATAATGTGGTTTACAAGTAAACGGCTCACCTAAGCGAACAGCTCACGCCCTACTAGCGCGCCGACGTCAACACTATAACGCGTAATGTCTTAACAACGCAACTATCTATTAATTTATTCTAAATTAGATTTTTAGCTTGCTCTTTTTAATGTCTAATTATAACATGTTTAAAGCTAAAGACGTGCTACCTCTATCTATAACGTGCTTTAAAGAACTTTGTCTTCCTAACGCGCTAGAAGACGCTCCTAACGTGACTGTAAAGCGAATTTAAAGCGCCTAAACAAGCTAGAAGAGGAGGCTATAGTTAAGCGTATTTTTAAAGAGTCTATATAAGGATTTGCGCCTATAAAAGCTAATATTTAAGTAATAGCTAATAAACTATTACATAAGTAGAAGAGTAACCCTACTAGTAAGAACTAAGTTAATAACTTTGTTAAGCAAACTTCTAAGCTCTTTATGCGCTAGAGCTATCCCTATAATTTGTAGTAAGCTGCCAACAAGGACCTAGTAGCTATTTAGCGCTAGTTTAACTTAGTCTAGGTAATAAAGCAGAAGTAGGGTATTAGAAATAATAATATCTACAACTTTAATAAGACTAGCTTTATAATAGGCAAGATTTTATTATAGTTAGTTATTATAGGCTTAGAGAGATATAGCAAAAAGAAGTAGGTACAGCTAGGTAACTATAAGTAGGTTACTAGAATCTAAGGCGTAGGCGTGTTAAGTTACTATCTACTACTCTTTATTATCTTTATAGGCAAGGTACTTATTAATATCTAGTTTAAGAATCTACTTACTAACTAGGTTTTTAACGTTAGTCTTAATAGCTAGATAAATAATTAGCTTACTCTTACGTAGTTAGAGCACTTTAACACTTATATAAAGAGGCATACTATAAGTAGGTATTAACTACTTATTATTAATAGCTATAAGAGCTACTACTTTATTAAGTTTTAAAATCTGTATAAAAAGAAAAATAATATTCTTCTTTATATGCCTACATACTTGTCTTACTTATTATAGCTTCTTAATATTGCCTACTTCTTGCTGTTAAAGCGTAAGTATAGCAACGCTATTTTAGGCTTAGCATGTAACTACACTAACTATATTAGTAAAAAGACCTTTCTGCTAGCCTTTAAAGCTGCTTTTAAGTAGTCTATTATAAAGGAGAATATCTAAGCTAGCTTTAGAGGCGCTAGTCTAGTCCTATGTAACCTACAAGCTGTGCTAACAAAGCTTAATATAGTAGTGCAAATACTATAATAATTACTATAATAAGTAGCTACTTAAGAGGTGTAGATACTACGTAATACGCGTAAAGTTAAGACTTAAATTAGTCTTATTTAATAAAGCGTAAGAAAGTGTTATAAGTTTTCTACTAATTCTCTTACTAAGTAGATTACGCAGCTAAGTAAGGGAGCTTAGTAGATAGCACATAAGATAGTACTTTTAATAAAGAAAATAACTACTCTTTAAGAGGCTCTAAATAAATTAAATAAACGTAAAAGCTGTAAGTAGCAATATATATAAATAGAAGAGACTCTTACTATAGGCAAGGTACAAGAAGTATTAGCTGAATAAGCAGGTAGTAGTTATAGTAATAGTAAGAGTACGTTAAAAAAGGTGTAAGAAGAGAGGCAGTGTAGGCGTTGTAAGTAGACTAGACATAACACTTATACCTGCGCAGTTAAGATAGATAGTGCAAGTAATAGCGGCGATTCTAATAATTAATTTAGTATATTATAATAGTTTATTAACTATAATAAAAGACTATAATAACGTGCTAACGTCGGCGCGCTAGTGGGGCGTAAGCCGTTCGCTTAGGTGAGCCGTTCGCTTGTGAACCACGTTAGTTGTCTTTTTTTAAGAAGTATAGTAAGCTTTTATTAAAGAAATATAATCATTTTTATTTTATAAGTTATTAATTTCATTTTAAGTCATTTTAGAAAGGTTTTTATTAAGTATTCTTTAAACCTTTTTAAAGCTCTTAGTAAAATAGCCTAAGTTAGGCCTAATAGTAAATAAAAAGCCTTTTTTTTATTTAAAAAAGAGTATAAATAATATTTTAAAAAACATTTCTGGTACATTACTATAAAAGAAAATAGCTTATTTTATAAATACGAAGAATTAACTTGCTAGTTAGAAAAACTATAATTATAAGCTAAAAGAAAGAAACTATTAATAAAGTAGGTTTTAAATAGATAAAAAGAGTTTATATACTATAAGCTTACTATGCTATTACGGAATTAGCGCGTACGTAAGTTACCCGTATTTTTTCTACCCTTTAATTAAACTCTAAGTAAATAAGATTGGCTTCGGCCTTTTGAGACAACCTTTTGATGTGACCACACATTTTGTAGACACCTTTTTGGTAAAAAAAAAGATTTATTGCTAACAACAGGTATCGGGGCTCATGCCCCCTTGTTCGGCATTGCCGGCACGCAATAATCCTGTTGTCAGCCATAGGCTGGCAATCGCCGTTGGACACGTTTCAACTGGTGTCGTTTTTTGGTACCTTAGCAAATTTTTTGACCCTGATTATCGCTCGGTGGTCTGAGCTTTCCTCCCAGAACTCATCCACCCACCGTTCGAATCTCGTTGACTACACACAATCTTTTTTTTTTGACTTTTGCGATTGATTAGTAGAGGGTAGCTGCTTTTCACTTTTTTGGAACCCCATTTTGACTACAACAACAACCACCACCTTTGACACCTTAAAAAATAAAGATAATATGTCTCAAAGTCCTGAGGCAAATCTATCTGGAGTGACCATGTTAGATCTGTTGACTGGCCCCGAAGGATCGATCGCCGCAGCCTATGAGTCCTCGAGCGTGCACCAACAGTCTTCAAGACCGAGGCGACCTTCTGAAACATCCATTACCAATTCTCAGCTGCGCCAAATGAATCGCACTCTGATCGCGATCATTCACAACGTCCAGGCTGAGATAGCGACTCAAAGAGATGTCATGCTCAATATGCAGACGCGAATTGTTCAGCTCGAAAGTGCTTCGCAGATACAGACCCAGGACTTTGCCCCGCGCTATACAGTTGCCGGACACCGCAAGCGGTCTCAGATTAGAAGCGCAGACGGTGCCACCCGCGAGACACAAAGACGGTGGGATGCCATCCAGAATGACGTGGATCTGCTGGGTACTTCCAATCGAGCGAGCGAGTTCTGGAAATCACCCAGTCGTTTCTCCGGCTTCAATTTTAACTTCGACCTACTCGAGACGATACCAAAGACCTTATGTCCTCCTCCAGATGTGGACGATGTTCCTGATCTCACTCCGGACGAGCAGCCGGAGGCGCAGCCGGAGGCGTATACGCCAGGACATCGTCGGATTCCTCCTAGGATCACTCGAATCAGGACAGCAGATCCCCTTACCATGTATCATGACGCTGTGAGCGATATCCGAGAGCACGTCATCGAGTTTGACAAGATCAGGATACCCGCACCGCCGAAGCTGGAAACGCCACCACAAAGTTTACGTAGCAAGTTGACATCGATGTACAGTCGAGATGACGAGATTACTGCGTTGCCGCAGATTCCGGTTGTGTCAACATCAGCCGTGCACAGCTCGCATCGCAGCATCATGAGTATCAAGAGTCTACTGATGTATAGAACCTCATCAAGAAGTCAGAAATCCGACTGCCCCGAGTTTGAGCATCCGCGTTCCAACTCATCTCTGCGCTGCTGAGCAGGCAGGTGGTACTCGGCGTTCCCCTAACACCAGTGCTTCATTTCGAGATGTATCCACATCAATGCACATGGTAGATCATATGGAAACTTCAGTCTCCTGACAGCTGTCGAACAGCTTCTCCAGGTCGACTGCCTCGGAGTTAAGGCGGCTTGGCATTTCTCGCGCTTTCCACCACGAAAACGTCATTACTCGTTCGCATATATTCATCGCTCCGCCTCGCACCTTTCCATTGACAACCACACCGCAAAGGTACACAGACACATAATGGCGTCCCTCTTACGGAGACCATTTGCCATCACGGCGACATTGCGACAAGCATCACCGAAATCACCGCAAACTCTCACGACCCGCGCTTTCCACAACACGCCACTAAAGCAGCACCCGCACTTCTTCCGACCCGCGAAGCCAACGGTTTCGACATCGCAAAATGTTTCCAAGTTCCAGCAAGCGTTCCGGCGCGGATACCAGCAGGCCGCCTACAACCCAGTGGCGCAGGGCGACCTGCGACAGCGTCTACTGTACGGCGCTGGTATCTTCGGCGCAACGCTGCTCGGCATCAACTTGATCTTCAACCGTGAGACACGAGAGGATGGCGGCATGCCGTCATTCGAGCGCGAGTACCTCAATGACACCTTCATGCACACTGGCCTTGGCATTGGAATGATTGGTATTGCAGCCCGCGCTCTGCACATGAACGGATGGAGCTTCAGGCTCATGAGCGCAAACCCGTGGCTTGTGCTTGGTGTTGGTCTCGTTGGCAGTATCGGAACTATGTACGGCACCATGGCGACTTCACCTTCCAAGTAAGTGTACAGTTCGATATTACTTCGTAGACAAGTTTGCTAACAAAATGCAGCTACGTCCAAAAGTACGCCCTCTGGTCTGCCTTCAACGGCACCCAAGCCCTCCTCTTGTCGCCACTCTTCTTCATGCATCCCGCCATCCTCGCTCGCGCCGGTCTCTACACCGCTGGAATGATGGGCTCCATCGCTTTCGTAGGCGCTACCGCAAAGACAGACAAGTACCTCTACCTCGGTGGCCCACTTCTCGCTGGTGTCGCGATCGTCGCTCTCTCTGGTCTCGCCCCGCTCGTCCTCCCGGCTACCGCTGCCCGCACACTAATGTTCACCGAGAATATCTGGCTCTACGGAGGTCTCGCCGTCTTCGGCGGGTTTACCTTGTACGACGTGCAGAAGGTGTTGAACCATGCGCGCATGGCTGAGCAAGGCTTAATTCCCAAGGACCCTGTCAACGAGTCTATCTCGCTTGAATTGGACTTTCTCAACATCTTCGTTCGCATGGTACAGATCCTGGGCATGAACCAGAACAGGAGGAAGTAAAGGTATATCAAGATGGTTGTGTAAAGGCATTTGGCAATTTGGTTTGGGAGGTCTTGTTCAGTCTTTGTTCTTCGCTGATTTTGCGATGAGTTTCGACTTTCGCTGTATATTACTCCTCTTCTTGTTCTTTCTTGCCACTTTTCCATACTCCAAATGTGCAAAAAAACATTCGAAACGGACTTGATCACATCGCCTTCTTCCTCGTGTGTCGTGTTCCTGACTCCTGTTTCCATATCCTTTGGCCGTCAAACGCAATCGAGTCATACTGGCACACCCAAAAATCAATGGCTGCTTATCGCAACACCACAGATGCCACTTACCGCAGCACCTATAGCCCCCTTTTCTGCCTCACCTATCAAGTAACATGGTCTTAACCGGAAACTTTATGTCCAGTCCCCTCGCCGCACGTTCTGGCTGGTAGGTAACCCACGCGCCGCGGAAGAAGGGAGAGTTATCGCGGAGGCACGGGTGGCAGCCTGGCCGCACATCCAATGAACCTTACGAAACAAACGCCCCTGCTGCAGAAGGCTGTCGGCAAAAAAAAAAAGAAGAACGTTGCCGTGATGAGTCGCACTGCAAGTGAAATGACGACCACCTCCACGCCATCTTTTCGTGACAAGGACGCAAGGAAGTATCTCGTGCAAGCTCGAACGCACCCCAAACGAGACATGAAAGCACAATGTCCATGGGGGCAGATATACAACCAGAGCGAGCAAAAGAGATCTAGATAAAATTTTCGAAACGAAAACGCTAATTACATATGGACAGAAAAGGAGAAAGAAAAACCTGGTATCTTCCATAGACGATGCGAAAAAAAATTCCCGCCAAAGATCCACGACACATGTATCCTTCCCGTGTCCCTCCATCGCGGAATTATGTAAGCAGACTGTACACGCCCGTTTTTTTGCCAATCATGCAAGCGTTTTTCCACCCAGTTTCCGTCTAACATGGCACCATACAACATGATATCCATACAAAAAGCCCCACCTTGTCGAAACCATACATCATCATCATCATCATCACAATCATCACCGTCTAACATTTCCATCTCCATCTCTCCACCGCCCATCACTAACACAAATAAACTTTACATTTCTCCCGCGGGTCCTCACGCTCTCCACGCCCCCAGCTTCAATCCACCGACCAAGATTTTTACACTGACTAACATCGAAGCGTTCGAGGTCTCGACATCCCTCCACCACGGCTTCCACACCCGTACCAGTTACACGCACACAGCCTCGGACGGAAAGGTTTCGAAGTTCGAGAAGGTGGAGGGAGATGCAGTGGAGGGACGTATCTGAGACGGCGGAGCCGCAGAAGGCGAGGTTGAGATGGGTTAGAGAGGGGAGGCCGAGGGCGAGGACTTCGGTTGCGGTGTCGGAGAGGGCGCAGCAGAATGACTGTAGCAAAATCAGCACTGGAACCTTGAGTTAGTAATGTTTTGTTTGGGTCGACTTACCAAATCCAATTCCCTGAGTCCCTTGGCTGCGTTGGTAAGATACACAATTGCGTTGTCGGTGAGATATGTGCAGTCTGCGAGACACAGCTGTGTGAGCCGAGGGAACGGGTAGACACTCCAGTGTTGGAAGCCGACGTCGGTGATGGTTGTGCATCTTGTTAGGTCGATGCTTTCGATGCGGTTTGCTGCATGGACGGCGATGTGCGCCATGCTCCGGTCGGTGATGTGCTTGCAGTAACTCAACGTCAAACGTCGCAGCTTTGGACATCCCACGACTGTACCGGGTGGTAGTGGTTGCGGTGCAGGCTGGTTGCCTCCTTTGCCTTGTCGGCGGCCATTGATTTGAGCTTGATGTTGTGCGTGTGCCATTGCCATGTGAGGTGGCATCTCAGGAACTACCCATCCAATCACTCGAGCAAGCAGGTTGTCGCCTACTTTCCTGCAGTTGCTGAGATCTACCTCTTCAAGACCTTTCGCTTTCTGCACCATCTCCAGTACAGCTGGACCAGTGATGTCCCATACGCTCTTCATGCGCCAAATCCTGACGCTCGGGCCGCATGTCTTTGCTAGCTCAGCGAAGCCCTCATCCGTGATGTGGAAGCAGTTGCTGATGTTGATAGATCTTGGACGGCTGCCTACAAAGGGACATATTATGTCTACCAGCGATCGGTCCGTGACTTTGCGGTTGTACTTGGTAAGGTCAAGATCATGGAGTATGTCCGGCGACTCTGATATCAGCTTGTTCCAATGCGAGGAGATTGCGCGCAACTTCATGAGCTCGTGTATGTCTAGATTGGCAAGAACCTTGGTAAGCACTGGATCCGGTAATTTGCCTCTTGCAAATCTGCTTGGCCTGTTGACCAGCCGAGGACGCTTGAAGTCGAAGGGCACTTCTGGTGGAGTGGATGCATGCTTCGATATCGTAAATGTTGGTGACGGGGAGAGGGGCGATGTGCCGGGGGATGGTGATTTCGGAAAGTCGATTTTAGCTGGGCTCGATGACGAGTCGGGTATCGAGCCTGGAGGTGGTGGAGCAAGCGATCCTCTCCTAGATCTTGACCTGACATTGTCCAGGTCGACGTTGAGAAACGGATCTGGATCGAATGGTTCCATCATCTTCTCGTCTCTCCTGGTGGGGGTCACCGGATTATCGATGTCGATGGCATCACTGAACGTGACAGTGGGCACGCTCTTCTTGCGCCGTGGCGTACGGGGTATTATGCGGTCTGCTATGGCCAGGTCGTTGATGTTGGGTGTACTATTCGCGTCCAGCATGTGTACATCATCGTCCTTGGCGGTGCGTAACCGCTCCTTCGCAACAGACTCGACTTGCCGGCGTACATCAGGAGTACACTTGTCCCAGAGCTGGTTCAAGGTGTCGCCACTGATCATCAAGCATTCAACGGCGGACACGGAGCGGACCGTAGCGGTGCGGCGTGGCGCAAGCGAGAGACTGGCGACTTCGCCAAAGTACTGCCCGGGCTTCAATCGGGCCTTTACTTGCTGGAAATGTTGCTCGCCTGCTGCGATGGATTTCCGGCGTCCCATGGTCGGGGAGGTGTGACCGTTCTGCTCTGGCACGTGCATGTTGATGACCTCGACCTCGCCTTTGACGATAAAGAAGACGTCACGTCCCTGTGTGCCCTGTTTGATTATGTCGGTGAAAGGGTCGAATGAGCAGGGTTGGGCGCGCATGCCGATGAAGTGCAGGATGTCGTCGGGCAGCTCAGAGAAGAGAGGCAGTTCCTTGAGCAGCGGTCTCACGTGTATACTGCCACTACCAAAGGCACTGTGGGCTATGGCCTCGGCGAGACCCGGACTGGGAGACTTGCGCTTCTTGAAGGCATTGACCTCGCCTTCGCGCAGCGTGCCGCTCTCTGCCATGACCACGTCGCCATCGTCGCGGTCGCGCTTGCCGGTAATCTGGCGCAAGGGCATAGCCGGGCGTATGCCTCCCATCTCCGACTTCTTGCGCTGCAAGATGGCCAGCCGCTCCTGGGCCTCGTGCATGATGGCGACCTCGACCTCGGGGAAGGCCAGCAGCTCCTTCATGAGGTCCTCCTTGTTGAGGCGCACGATGAGCGAGCGCATGGTGGCGATGATGGTGGCGGTGCGGGGGATGTCCATGAGGATGCCGATTTCGCCAAAGAAGGCACCGGGCTTCAGCTCGGCATATGTGCTTTCCTGGTCGCGCGACGTCACGCGCACGACGCCGCGGACCAGCCAGTACATGGCCTTGCCCGTCTCGCCCTCGGTGAGGATGGTGTCGTGGGGCTGGTGCAGCTGGGGCTTGAGATGCAGGCCGACCTGGGTGAGGAAGGAGTCGGGCGCGGCCTGGAACAGCGGGAAGGAGCGCAGGCGGTCGAGCAGGTCGAGCGGCAGGCCCTGGATGGTCGAGGCGGCCAGCGGCGAGGGCCGTATGGGGCGGGCGGGATTGGAGTCGCTGTCGTATGCGCGCACCATGGCAAAGGGATCAGGCACTGGCACGCCGCCGTGAGCCCGCACGGGGCCTCCGCCAGGTCTGTATCGCCGCATCGTCGTGGGGGCGCGTGGCCGGCAGCGGCAGCGACACCAGAGGCAAACGTCCCGGTCGGGCAGGCGCGGGGGGCACGTGTCGGGCGGCGGGGGAAGGAGCTCGTGCGTGGTGGGAAGGGGCGGTGCGGTGGTCGGGCAGTCACCAGCTCATGGCGGCTGTGGTGGACGAGGTGGACGAGGTGGAGGCGATGGAGGCGGTGGAGGCGGTGGAGGCGGTGGAGGCGGTGGTGTGTATGTATGCGCGTTGCAGCTGCTCGAGTGTTTCTGTCTTGCTGGACAGTGGACGGGCGGCAGCACAAGCGCTGAGCAATGCGGCAGCTGGGCGGACAGAGGGCCCTGGCAACGACGCTCGGGAACCTGCAGTGGGCCGGGGCGTGCTGGTTGCTGGGTAGTGTATAATTTCTTGTGACTGGAGCGTGGTGCTCGGAGAGATGATGGACGCACTGCGGGACGAGGCTTGGTCCCGCAACGCACTGCAGCGGGCGAACCTTGTACTGGCCTCGTCGAAACGGCACGGCTACACCGAGCCCAACCTTGCCCGCTGGTCGTCTTCGTCAAGCTGCGAGACATGTGCATAGTACGCTTCCACCGCGGCCATCAGCTTCAAAACATGCCCACACCCTCTAGAAGACTTGTAGAATTTCTTTGCCGGCAAAAAGCATAGACGTGTGCCTCGTGTGCCTCGTGTATCGGCTATTACAACGAACGCCAGCCCACCACCACCACCGCACCGACAATCTACCCCTGGCGCCTCCTGTGAACTCCCACCGTCGCGTGGCCTCTCCCCTTCGCATCAGACCATGTCGCAGACAAGGCACGCACGTCATTCCCGCAACAAGTAATCACACCTCCTGCATGTCATCCGTTTTTCCCTTGCATCCTACATAGGCATCGTGTCGACGTGTCCCAGGTTGCGCCATCATCACTTCATGCCCGAACGCGGAAATCTTCGACCGTAAGAAAAGTCGCGCAAGCCAGACGCCAATCCCAAAAAGTCCCAGGCAGTCCCACCTAAGCTGTCAGCCTGGGTCCACCGCCATGACGCAGGTCTAGTATCTCCTCTGATCGTCGCGCTCATATCTGTCATCGCCGCCGTTCCTGTCATAGCCGTCGTTCCTGTCGTCTCTCCTGCCATCATTCCTGCGCTTCTTGTCATTGTACTCGTCCTCCCAGTCCCCGTTTCTCTGCTGCTGCTCCTTCTTCCTTTTCCGCTCGTCCCAATGGCCCGCAGCTTCTTTTGCACCAACGCCGCCTATGATGGCTCCGGCAATCGTCGCAACCGTATCGTACTTTTTGCCCTTGGTTGCTTGGTTGCCCGCTAGACCGCCCACTAACGCACCGCCGACGGTTGCCATCAGCAGGCTCTTCATGTCGTTTGAGCGAGATGGTGAGCGCGATTTCGACCGGCGACGTCGTGATTTTGATCGGCCCTGTCGCCGGGAGCGTGGCGGAGACCACGATGAGCCTCTTCGCCGGGGTGCTGGTCGCCCACCGGCGCCTCTGTATGCGCTTTGTTGATCGTAGTCAGGATGAGATTGTTGCTGGTATGGCTGTCATCCGTTAGCCTGGGGTTTTCATGGCATTCAGACTAGGGCGCGCACTGCTATCTGCGTTCCGCGTGATTCACTCGGTCCGTCGCGACCACGTGGGACTTTGAACCCTGGCCCCGGTGCCCTGTAGCCGTTCTGCTCGGTCTCGTAGTATCGGTCGTCTCGCCCATAACGGTCTTGTCTGGCATCTGGCGCGTACATCTCCGAGTCAGACAGGTAGCCGTTTACGCTCTCCGGTGCAATAGAACGGGACGAGCGGTACCCCTTTTCAGGATGTCGCAAAGGATTTTGAGGCAGTTGCTGCCCGTTTTCCTGGGTCTGACCTTGCGTCTTCTGCAGATACTGTTGCCTTTCCTGTTCTAGCCGGCGCTTCTGCTTCGCTGTCCTCGGAATCGCTGGTAGATGATCGTAGGTTTTGTCCCAATACTTGTCGGTAAATCGGTCAAGACCCTCGAAACCCAGCTCCTGTTCATCAAGAATCTCAGATCAGCAGGGCGCACAGTGGAGTGGATCTGCAGGGTCACGCACCACCATCTCTTCGGCCATGTTGACTAGACCTTTGCGGTTGGTCTTTCCAGGGGGGTCCGTGTGGGTGCTACTTCCGCAGCTCGGTAATTCGGATAGCAAAAAGTAGCGACTGTGTCTACCTACTGGCGTGCCGAGTTTCTTAACGTTCAATTCCTCTTCGCAGAGACCCCATGAGGCCTGTTTTCATGGGCTTATGGTATGACGTAGGGTCACGCTAGCGAGAAAGGAGCTAGAGGCAGGAACGGGACGCGGCACGCCGGGGTCTAGATGCGACCATTGCGCGTCGCACGGCGTTGGCGATGCAGCCGTGGACGTCTCATTGGAAATGTCGCCATATCCAAAGCACATGTCTGCAACTGGCTGATAGCTCCATGCTGCATTACGGCATGCTAATCAGGAGCTGCAGCTCGCGCTAGGCTTTTCTGCATTATATGCGAAGCTCACTCCCCAGCTGTCACAATCTCGTCTTTTCTCTCCTCTAGTTATCAATTCATCTCAGTCTCTATCAATCGACAATGATTCACATCGAAACGAAGGCGCTCGAGATCGAGAGCTTGCTTGAGTATGCATTCACTGACAAGTGCATCGCTGTCGAGGCAGTTCAGATGGCAGCCCCGCAGATCGCCTGCATATACAACAATACTTGGACGGGCCTCAACAACAACAAAAGGCTCTCTGTCTTGGGCGATGCCGTACTCGCCAAGGTACTCTGCGGCGCTTGGTTTGAAGCTCGCGATCCTAGTGGTAACAAATGGCCTCTCATTCAGTGCACTGCAGGGTATTGATGGTGACAGGCCGAGTGCTTTCTCAGGCGCAATGGACAGAACTGCGCAACGACTCGCTGAGCAACGATGCGCTGGCTCGCCGAGGATGCCAGGCTCGCCTTGACAGATACGTCATCACGGCTGATAGTAACCCTGCGGTCTCTCGCAAAATGGTGGCTACGACACTTCAAGCTGTGATTGGCGGGGTGTATCAAGACGGTGGAGATGAGGCCGTCCAGCGCGTCATGCAGTCTCTTGGTTTCTTCGACCATGAACTCCTCACTGTAACGTCTCCAGCCCTCCAACTCCCTCGCTGAACAATATTAATCTCTATTAACTGATGTGCATACTTCTAGATCCCGGTACAGCTGGCTTTGGAATCTGCCACACGAGGCAACATCAAATTCCCCCAACGAAAAGTTGGCGCTTCGTTCTACTTCTCATTGCGTTTGCGCCTCCACAAGGAGACTTGAACGCAAGGTAAAGACCATTACAGTGCGCCTCTTTGTCGATGGGAAAATTTGGTCATGTCTCGTCTACTAGATTCCTAACACAGCTGTGCCGCACACGCTTGGATCTACAAGCCTGCACTCTTAGAGTCTTCTGCGCCTCTAACAACGCGGCTCCTGCGTATGGTTTCTAATACATGCAGCAGAACGGCAATCCACTATTGATCATGGAGGCGTTTACATAGAAGCCTTGGCATAGCGTAGCCGAAGTTCGCCAACTGGGCTGATTCGCAACGCACGCCTCGAGGTTAGCTGATCTCAACATCGCACTTCTTGGTATCTCGCGGGTATGGGAATATGCGCGCTCAACCACGACAACTCTACCCTTCATTGCGCTCCTTTCTAGCTCATATCAGCCTACACACCTTCTTGGCTGCGGCAATAAATTAATGTTCCTTTCTCCGTCATGGCCAGCACGTCGCAGTCTTTGAGGACGCAGTAGTGGTTCCTGTGACGGTCTCCCACAACCAATCGTTCCATGCATGAGCAGGGTTATGAGAACATTACTTACTGTGGAGGCTGTGATCCTTTCAAAAAAAATGCCAGTGCAACGCCTGCCGCAGCGTGGTTTCACGAATTTATCCGGTGAGGCGCAGTCGCCGCAGCAGCTTGGGACTAAACCGCAGCTAGGTAGTAATGATCAAAGGAAATATAAATCCATGTATCCGTTGCTAACAGCTACTCTTTCATCACAAAGCAGACCATATCATTGCCAAAGACAACCAAGTATAGAATCAATAAAGGACTCCATCGCCATGAACAACATCGACAGCCTCATCTCGCGCGTCGAAGCCATCACTGGATATCTCTTCGAGAACAAGCTGTTAGGTGCAGAAGCCCTGCAGATGAAGGAACCCAACTGCGCCCTTCGCGTTGCGGGTGTTATCCATTTCTTCAACAAGAACAGAGACCTTGAGTTAGTCGGAGACGCTGTCATTGACGCGGTGTTGGTCAAAATGTGGTACGAAGCGCGCAACCACAATGGTACTTTCTCACTACATCGCTTAACGTAACTTGGTACTAACGATAACAGGCCAGCGCCACAGCCTCGCAGCTTGGACTCGAATGAGGAATGATTTGGTCAGCAATGAAAAGTTCGCTGAACGTGGCTTCAATCTCGGACTGGACAAGCTCATTATCAAGAACTTGGGCATGCGCACCCCGTCCAATGACATGGTGGCCAACACATTCGAGGCCATTATTGGAGCCATCTACATGGACGCTGGAGAGAACCCCTTCAAGGCTGTTCGCGATGCGCTCGAGCACATGGGGTTCTTCGATCACCCTCTACTCTCTGGAATATCTACTATCCAGTCCATCACCACCGGACTTGTGACCACTACCGTTGCTTAGAATTTCCCGGGATTGGTTACAAAGAGAACGCCAGAGTGGTCCGCAAGAAGGGACCCCGATGCTTTTGTGAGAGCTGGTTGACATCACTCACTTTTCATTATCCATTATCGTCTGAAAGGTGCAGGTTTTGGAAGGATAGCGAAAGCGACGTCTACTTCGACACGTTTCCAAAAGAGCTTCAGGGCCCCTTTTTGCGGACCACTCTGGGTTCTCTTTGCAGTCTGTCACTGGAGTGCAAGCTTCTTGTTGTCACGACCATGTTTTCTAGTATTTCGATCGCAACCCTCATTGTTGTAACGCGGACGAGGCTTTTCTTCTAGTGTTCTGATGTGTATACAGGATGTTCGCGTCCATTACATTCATTTGTTTTCTATTGCAATTTACATTTCATGAAATTTGCAACTCTCGTTGCACTCTCATTCATTCGTGGTGGTTGTTATTATGTTTCCTACTACATGCTTTCTTTTCAATCTATAAAATCCGTCTTGGTCACATGTTTGTCGCTTCATACTTCATCGTTGTTTAAGCGACATTAAAGCGACCGAAGTGTTCGGTCTCTCCTGCATTCATTCCAACGAAGCGTTCATTCTTCCACGACTTCACCTCGTGAAAATAGCCGTGCGGCGATGATTCTACCACAATGTTCCACCACCACCTAAAGATCCTTCACAACGTTACCTCGCTATTCGGTACTTGAATTTCTGCTTTCTGACCCGTTTGAAGTCATTATCCAGCACAACCATGACAAGTCCCCAACAGAAACCATACACGATGAACCACGATGTGTCTCAACGAACTTGGGATCCAGAATATCTTGTAAAGAGTAACGAGGAAGCAGAAGACGCATTCTATGAGCTCGACTGTATCGGTATGGAGAAGAGTAATCGCGGACTGCAGGATGCGCTCATGCATAATGTTTCTCCCGATGTCCTCGCCGCTATCAACGCGCAAGACGTCGATATTGATGACTTTGACATCGACAAAATAGACTTCGAGACCCTAAACAACGCTGATATTTCCCCCTTTCTGGGTAGGGATGAGTTTCTTCAAGGGCAAGGCGTCAACCAACAAGTCTCACAGCAGTCTCCTGAACCACACGCACCACAGGGTCTCTTACAACAGCCGTATGCTCCACCACACTTTGTGCAACAGTCTTATGTTCAGACGCAAGTACAAGCGCCATGGGTGAAACAAGAGTCACCATTACATGAACAACGCACACCAGGTACACAACAGCAGCGAGTGGCCGACCATCAGTCTACAACGTCACGACTGTCGACGCCAATCCCCACGGAACGAAAAGGCGAGCTACAATACCCCGTTCCAACGCATCGAGCAGCACCAAAAGCACAGCGTCTTACACTCGCACAACCCCCAGTTCAAGCACCCCGCCCCATCGCCGCAGCTGCACCCCAAACCATGGAAATCACCAACTTCGCGCAAGCCCAACAAGCAGCAGCAACCCGTCCCATCCATTACAACTACATCCCCCCCACCAACGACACCAGCTTCCCCAAAGATCCAGCAGCCCACAAAGCCTACATCCGCCAACTCTACGACGCCTTCATCGACACAACCCAATGCATCGACCGCGCCACCCTCCCCAACTTCCCCACCCACTGGGCAACCCTCTCAACCAACCCCCCGACCTCCCCAATCACACCCTTCCAAATCGCCACAATCAGCCACGCCCTCCTCTCCATCGCCATCGACCTCCACACCCGCGGCCCCATCTGCCTCAACGTCTACGACCGAGCTAAGCTAAAGAACGCGTACAAGTACCGGAATCTGACGTTCAGCGAGCGCATCGCCAAGCTGTGTGAGCTGATGCGTATGAGCAAGGCGAGGTGTGGGCATCTTCTCAAGCTGGATGGGTTGGAGATGGTGGTTGCGACGGCGCCGTTGTTGTGTAGGCAGACGGCGAGTAACTATCGGCATAATCGGAGTAGGCAGGATCATCTTGTTGAGGGGAGTCGGATTGAGAGAAGGAAGAGGAAGGCTGGGGAGATGGGTCGGGGTGGGAGTGTGGTTGAGGAGTGGGAGTGATTGTCTTTGGGTTTGGGGTTCTGTTTTCTCGTCGTCGCCGCTCTGCTGTGGTCAGTTACTGTCATGGATCGGGATATGGTGCATGTGTGCATATGCTAAGGATCTTAAGAGCTAGACTATGGGATGGAAGGTATGCCTATAGGATATGCCAAGCATCACCTGACAATTACTCTCCTACGCTGACTGTGCTTTCGATGGATGGGTAGAACGGCTTTATCAGTCTCTCTGGGATTGGATCGTTCTATGCATTCGAAATAAATTGCATGAACTTTTTCTTCTTCAAAGGAAACTGTCCGTCATATGCGCATGCGTGCGCTTCCACTATCGTGACAAGCTGATGTTTCCAACTTGATCGCGACATCGTTTTGTGGAGGCTGGGGGTGGCGCGTGCTTCGCGCCAACCCCCGCATTTTCAGTCGGTAATTTCGCCCGGTCTCGCTTCTTTCCCATGTTCTAGAAGTGAAAACAGTCACAGCTCGAGGGTCCCGATGTTTCACGATGTTGCGATCTTCTACTTCCATCGCACGCGCGATGGTTCTTGCAATCAGAGCTTTGCAGTGTGCATTCACCGTATTTGCCTGTCTCGATAATACGACCGTTCTATCTCCAGATTAGAACCCCAACCGTGCATCGCCTAGAGACTCAACCTAGCTATTGCCTGCCTCAGTATCACATCCAAGTAAACCTCAATTACAGGTCTGACAATGGCGTCTCCAAACCACCAGCAGCAGCAGAACGCAGCGGGTAGTCAGTATGCTTCGCAGCCTTACTCTAACATGGGAATGAATTCACTCCAACCAAATCTAACGACCTTTGGCAACACATACTACTCCAATCATCAAATCTACATCAACATGGGTCTGCAGATCAGCAGTGGTCAGACCGCATCAGCTGGAGCCGTGACGTTCGCAACTCAGCATGGTGGTCAACGAAATATCACAGTGCAGCCACCTACTGGCCATGGCCCACCAGCCTCAGCACAGGACGTCCACCCGTCTGATGTCTTCAGTCCACTCGACGAAGTCATGGCTACTATGCCGCTACGCAACTTGCGCTGTCCCATCAACGACCCCACTCTTCCAGCAACAGATGGAGACCGCCAGCAGTGGGTCCAAAGGCTGCTGGACGCCGTCAACAACCTTGCAGGTATTCAAGGCAAACCGAACAGTGCTTCCGAGAAGCGTTGGCTTGTTGATCCTTTGATGGGGCTGGATTACTACCTGCCTCTAGACAAGTTGATCCTGTGTTGGACGATCGAAAACCTCGTGGAGCGTATGCACCGTGTCGGGCCTTCCGTACTGCACACATTCGATGAAGGGCTCTTGGAATCGGTTAAGCGGACAAGCAACTGGACCTTCCAACACCGTATGAATAGGATCATAAACTTGCTTGCTGTGTCCAAGACGAGGTGCGATAGCTTATTGGGCGGTAGTAGTTTGCGGAGCATCGTCGCCAACCCAGATGAGAAGTTCGTTGCTACCAGGCTACAGGTAAAGCAGAATGTAAAGCGTGGCGAGATTCTGAAGGCTGTTCGAGCGGCTAAGAAGCAGAAGACTAGCGCGCGCGAATGATCAGCAGCACTGAGGCGGTGCCTGTTAAACGAATATAGGCTTCTGTTCTAATACTGGAAGTTGGTGGTCAAGTAATTGACTGGGTCTGGTATGATGCGTAATAGCGACAAATCAACACCTCCTTTCCCTTGATGAGTAGTCCGGTATTAGTGGACATGATCTATTCGTGAACGCAAGAGATTGAAGTCTTCGGAATGGTGCTCTTACGTCTGTCCGATGACCGCCTTCAGTAACGATTGTTAACTCATCAAGGACCCCTCAATGCTTTCGGCACTTCCATCGAAACGCTCGTTTTTCTACTATGCCAACGCTTGACCTTGTAAGTCTAGACCTTGTAAGTCTAGCCGGAAAGATATCGCTCGGAAGAAGTGTTCTCGGGCAGCAATCAAGAGAGAGTAATTGCCACATTTACATCAGAGCCGCAAATGCAGGGCCAGAATATCGGGTGGATTCGCACGACATGTGATTGGTGTTGCAATAGGACCCTTGTTCGGCATTTTCGCCTTCCCTATGCACCCCGTTATGCCTAGTTTCTTGGGAAGCTAAAGTAGCAAATTCCATGCGCATGCGGGTTATCTAGTTGTGGCGATAGTGAATCTGACCGTTTCAGAATTAGCCACTCCCTTCCCTTTTCAGCAACTTGGCGATTGTAGGTCCTCCGGTGAAGATGGGGTTGTGGCTTGCACCCGTTCAAGCTATGCAAATCTTCCCGCTAGGGTAGCGGTAGATCAGACCGGATGGAAACTTTTTGTGGAGGATGGTTTCAGGCACAACCTCGGCGTGTGCAGCCAAAGACTCGGGACTGAAGCACATGCCAGGCCCACAATACCTCCACGGACGCACGCCTAACCTCAGGTCAGAAGTGTGGATATGATATTATGCAATTGTTATCACATCCGAGGAACTCACGAGTAAGGGAACCCGGGTCGGCGTTTGAAGTCGGAGTCTTGGTGGTGTGTAGCATTCAGCGAGGGATACGGAGGCGCCCTCCCCCCGTCAAAACGTTATCGCCTCAGCCGTCATCCCCACAATCATCAATCAGTCATCCAATCCTTACCCTTTCTCGAACCTAATTTGGTGTGTTTGCACATGAGCAGGGATTATGTCATGTCATGTTTACAGGCGCACTTGTACCGCCAAGAATGCTTTGTCTCCGCGCACTTTCGCAGTCTCGTGCACGCTTGCTTTTCACCCAGCCGCGTGCGCGAAACACTCCACCACCCCCCAGGGACCGCAAGCCGAACCATCGGCCTTGCACCAGTGTTTAATCTGCAGATGACACAAAAAGCAGCCCAGCAGAAGTTGAACGAAGCTATTTTGGGTTTTCACCAGCAATAGCTGATGGGACGTGGTCACACGTGTCGACGAACAAAGGAAGCGTGTTGAAAGAAGCCCACCCAAGGATGCTCGGCTGACGACGAAGCATTTTGGCCGTCTTATGTGCCGTTCTACCTCTTGGCTTACAACGAGGCGACAAAGGCGGGGTCAGTCGCCAAGTTTTGTGGCTGCTTCACTGGCTCGAAGCTTTTTTGACGAGCAAGTTGAGCGAGAAGCTTCTCCAGCGCTTACCAGTGCTTGGTCGCACACAAGCACAGAACGGTTTTCGGTGTTCCTGTGCACTCCATCGCATTCATTGGTGTGTGGTCGCACGATCTGTGGTTGGAAAGTTTCCACGCTGCGGGAATATCTAAAGCAAACCCCACGGGGAAGATGTAACGGCGTGGTAGGATCGTCACACCCACTTCTCTTCCTCCGCTTTAGATAACGCACTGATACGTCCGATCCGACCCGGAACATGTTCTGTTTTGTCACTTGCACTTTTGCCCTAGCCTGGTCCACCGGAATGCTTAGTGCGTGTTAGTGCTCTTGGCATACCGGAGATGGTTACATTCACTGCGCATTGTCCAACAACGACTGCATAGACGGACTTGGCGTGTCTTGGCCCGCATCAAGACTCAGCGTATGACTGACATGGGCGTTTGAAGGTATCGCTACGAGGCGTTTCGATCAGCCAAAAGGAACGGGGGTATATATTCGGCTCCCCCGTGCCCGATCTTGGAGTCAGCAGTGCGATCTGACTTGCGCCTACATCTATAGGGCAGTCTTTCTCATTGCCTCCAAGCTCAATTCAAGGTACATTCGACACCATGACGAGCACCAACCGCCCCGCAGACCCATTGGCAAAGGGTATCATCCCTACTGCCCAGCAGGGACTCAGGGACTTGTTCACTTGGGATCAACGTGTAGTCGTTCGCAATGACTACGGCGAGGAGCACTGCGAATGGCAGAAGCCAGAGCCTCTCAAGAACCCCATCAGCCTGTTTGCCCAGCTAGGATGGAAGGATTGGCTATACTTCCTTGTTGGATTCCTTGCATGGACTGCCGACGCCTTCGACTTCCACGCCTTGTCCATCCAGACAACCAAGCTTGCCGATTACTACGACACCTCAAACACTGCTATAACAACAGCCATCACTCTGACGCTACTTCTCCGCTCTGTCGGCGCTGCCATGTTCGGTGTGGCTGGAGACAAGTTCGGTCGAAAGTGGCCTATGGTCCTTAACATGATCATCCTGGGTCTTCTTCAGGTCGCTACTATCTACGCCGGAACTTTCCAACAGTTCTTGGCTGTACGAAGTCTCTTCGGTCTGTTTATGGGAGGTGTCTACGGAAACGCCATTTCCATGGCGCTTGAGAACTGCCCGTAAGTCTGCATGAGTTGTGTACATGAGAAGCAAATGCTAATATATATATTTAGTGTCAACGCTCGTGGTCTGATGAGTGGTATTCTACAACAAGGTTACTCGTTCGGTTACGTCCTTGCTGCTTGCGCTAACTTGGGTGTCGGCGGTGCGACCAACACCTGGAAGACCGTCTTCTGGGTCGGAGCTGGCTTCTCGATAGCCGTTGGCTTCATCCGCATATGCTTCCCTGAGTCGAAGCAGTTCCTTGAGGCAAAGAAGGCTGGCCACAGCAAGGCACCTGGTGCCTTCTGGGCCGAGACAAAGCAGATGCTTCGCAAGGAGTGGAAGATGTGTGTGTACTGCATCATCCTCATGACCTGGGTATGTTCAGCCACTGATCCTTGTTTAAATGAACACACGCTTACATTGAACCAGTTCAACTACTACTCCCACACTAGCCAAGACAGCTATACCACTTTCATGAAGGAGCAGAAGCATCTCAGCGCCTCAGGTGCTACCCGTGCGTCCATCCTTATGAAGACCGGTGCCTGTGTCGGTGGTACCATCCTCGGATACACTTCGCAGTGGTTCGGCCGTCGCCGCATGATTGTCTGCGCTGCACTTGTTTCCGGCTGCCTCATCCCCGCATGGATTCTCCCCACTACCGAGGGCGGTCTATCTGCATCTGGCTTCATGATCCAGTTCTTCGTTCAAGGTGCTTGGGGTGTCATTCCCATCCACTTGAGCGAGCTATCACCACCCGCTTTCCGTTCTTCCTTTGTCGGCATCACCTACCAACTCGGAAACATGATCTCCTCGCCCTCTGCTCAGATTGTCAATGCCGTCGCTGAAGCCACTATGATCAGCACCTCCAAGGGCGAGCAGTCTCCGGCTTACGGACCCGTCATGGGTGTTGCCACTGCGATCATCGCCATCGGTATCGCCGTCACCACTGCTCTTGGACCTGAGAAGAAGGGTCGTCACTTCGAAGAGGCTGGTCCTATCGGTGCCAACATCGAGCATGTCAAGGATCTTGAGTCTGGTAGTTTGCACAGTGAGAAGGACGGTGCCAAGGCCGTAGAGGTTGTTGATGGTTCAAACCACAACGAGAAGGCTTGAGCATAGTCCTCGGCTACGTCTTGTCTGCAGTGCAGAAAGCATGTGCGCGGCGCGAGCTGCTGGGTTGAACCCGAATCGATGATACCAAACAGGTCCATTACGATCACGGGATACGATGAATGAATAACAATGTTGAACAACAAACTACATTTCGCTTTTGCATACTATTTGAGTGACTTACGGTGCCTGAAGGTTACTCCCAAAGACGCAGAAATCCACGAGCTCAATTCGCGTCATGTGCTCATTATTCTCCACACTTATCCTCCGCGTATTCCACAGTAATACGGAGCAGAGTCTCACATCGGCACCTCCACATATGCATTCTTCTTCCGCACGTGCGCATACCAAGATCGCCCAGACCCGAGTATTGACTATTGTGGTTGGCTGCACGCCTTGTCCAGTACACGAGTCGTGTCAGGGTAGCAATGGTCCGACCGCTAAGTATGCCTAACTTGGTATGCCGAAGGTTTGTGGGGCCGGTCGTTAGTCAAACCGTTAGCGGAACGTGTTTAAAACTGGAGTGTGATATTTCCCCACATCCAGAATCATGTTCAGCTGGTAGCGACGCACTTTGGCAGCGCCCGTTGTTGGCTAGTGGAACCTGGCGTATGAGCCACAGGTTGCGCCACAATCTAGTGCTTGCATGCCACTAGGTAGCCCGTGTGGCTGACGCCTGAGCTTGGGCCGCGTTTGGATGTCACAGCAAACGACTTTCGAAGAAGAGCATGCGCATCCAACTCAGACTGCTGCTTGGTTTTCTCTCCGTCGATTGCTAACAATGTCCCAGCTCTCACAAATACGTCCACTGAGTAAGGTCATCGTGCCTCAACCTCTCTGCACGGAGATGCAATCGCGACTACCCCGCGAGCTACGAAATGTAGTCTACGCAGAGCTGCTCGATGATTTTGATAAACACCACGTTCCTCCCAGTGGCACTCTACTTGGCTTCTGTCGCAACCACCCACACATCTGGGATCTCAAGCTCGTGGGTCAGCATACGCTTTGTGGAACTAGTAGAAGGGTGGTATCACCACTGTATCTTTCACCTCGACTCATACTCAGATTTGGATTACCTTTACAGAAACGAGAGTCCGGATTGGGGTTTGCCTGATATGTATCTTGCTCGGCGTGTCCGCTACGTGGCGATCTAGATCAGACCTAAGCCGGGTATTGTATACAAAGGCGAGACTTGCTCGGGATTATCGAAGAACTTTGAAAAGCTGGCTCAGCTGCAGTAACGGGCTTTGCCCGTACTGAAATTAGACTACGTGGACTGGTTTATGGTAGGTGGAACAAATGTTATAGAGAAGATGATGAGGTTATTTGGGATGAAAGCTCGCCCGAGGAGGTTGTCCCGGTATTGAGAAGCTTGATTGGTACTGATGTCACGGTTGACGTCGCGCTCCTCAATGATACGACGCGCAGTCAGCATACAGGTTGGAACATCTCGATAACGCTGAGTCATAGTTCGAGTGGATTGAACCATTGCGGTGTCGGGAAGTTTATCCTGCGGTATGCTTGTTGGGTGGACTACAAGAGCAATCATGGCAATATAGGAAGTGAATGAGCGACCTCGAAGACGAATGATGAAAACTAGGGAAAGCTCTGCCGAGATTTACACACCTTTGCTCCAAGCCTAGGGTTTTTACGCTACATGTCTGACCGATGCACGAGTGTAGTCGTCACTGCAATGACATGCAAGATTGAGCTGAAGAGAGCGAATGTAATATAAAGCGTAAGTGGAATTCAAACCCAGCATTCCTGGTCTACTTCATATGCTTTATTACGAGACGATTCTGCGTATTATTGTGGTCTTGCGGAAGCAGAATGCGATTGATGTTGAGGTACATCTCAGCGTAGGCTGCCGCCTGGTAGCGAGCCCAACTGAGCGTAGTGCATGCGTAGTGCAGGGATAAGAAACGACTTTTGGACTTTCTCTCTCACTTCACACAACAAACTCAACGTAGGTCAACTGACCGCGAGTGAAGCTCGCGCAACCGATACCTTTCACAGACGCGCCCGGCAAATTGCCATACGAAGCGGAGGTCGTGCAGCACGAAGACCCGCTCGCCCACGATGTCAAATGCCGCGAAGAAGTTCAAAGCCACCTCCCTATCGAAGTGAGTGGGCTCGTATCTTCGCGCCATTTCATAACGACTGACGTTTTGTGTTAGGCTTGAGAAGGCTCGACGCGAGAAAACTCTGCAGCACCGCATAGACTGCGGCGTATCCGAGTGTCTCAACATCTGCTCCGAGATGCAACGTCTGCTACCCCGAGAGCTGAGAGACATGGTTTACAAAGCTCTGTTTGGTCACGTCGTTTTCTGCTACGAATACTGTTCTGAATATGATGGATCCAGTTCATCTTACGGACCCTGGAACCTCTACAACGTCGAACGTGTTGGTCAAAAGACGTACGCCGAGTTAGCAGAGTCATGGTACATTGGTTGTGATTTCATCGTTTACTGGGCTACCTATGTCAAGAAACTCTTCACTGACAACCTTTGGGGCCTCGTCCATATGGAGCCTCGTCAGTTTATACGCAACGTGCGCCTGCAGATTGAATACAATCGCTGTCACAGCGAACACATACATCTACCATTAGATTATGAGCGGCTTCCCTGTTTAAGCAAACTGGCTACCTTTACTGTCGAGGTGAAACTCCGGAATTGGTCCTACCACGTTGAGACTCAGTGGTTCGACCCCAGGGAGGCTCAGGAAGTACAGCAGATGTCTGTCGCCGAGTTGCCTAATAGAGTCTTCCCTTTGTTAAAGCAGTTGAAGGGTAATGGCGTGAAAGTCCTGGTTGAAGTCGATAATGCAAAGCCTGTGAAGGTGGGATTGGAGCATCTCGACTGCGAGAGTTGGTGGAACTTGATTACGAAAGCGCATCTCCGCACCAACAGCCATGAGCTGGGTGGCAATTTGAGTAGCGAATCGAGTAGCGACCGTATGGAGTGAAGAAGATCATCTCATCAGCAAGTTTACAAGGAATGCAAGGAATGCGTGTTTGGCC
Organism: Alternaria sp. 'sect. Undifilum'; assembly: GCA_024321975.1. Lineage (NCBI taxonomy): Eukaryota > Fungi > Ascomycota > Dothideomycetes > Pleosporales > Pleosporaceae > Alternaria > Alternaria sp. 'sect. Undifilum'. Next base: position 12,786,770 of record JAJJZI010000001.1, read on the forward strand.
ACCTGGCTTGGGCGGATGAAAAGGAGGACTGGAAGGCGAAGTGGAGGTGAGAAAGAGTTGAAGGATATGGATATACCATCGCGCGCGGCTACACGGGCCATACATCGCAAGGGCCAGGGTCATCATGGCAGGGCTGATTGGACCTCATGTGGCCGGCATGTCTTGGATATGAAATGAGTAATGTGAGAACACTTGCAGGTTTGGTCATTGACCCTGCCATTGACACATCAAAGTACTTGAACGAATACACAATCCAGAACTTTGCGTTGATTTCCATTTTCATTTTCATGCCTCCTAGCCTTGAGTTCCAAGACGGATTAGAACGGTGTTACATGTCGTCGTATGTCAGTAATAGGTGTATATCGTCTTCCTCCCGCGACTCTTTGCACTTTTTGGTTGTTATTTTCTTTGGCGCTGCCTGGCAGAGGCTTGCGCTGCCCGCCTCGGAACGCAGGTATTGCGCCCTGGATCGCTGGACATAAGTAGGCTTGGGAAACAGTAGCCGCCTTTGCTCCTTCATCCAAATCGCTTGCCGTAACCCTTGACTACGCCATCTAGTATGGTACGCATCCTCTTGCATCCCTCAATGCCAACCGCCAGCATACCCTCCAACCTCTCCATCCGTACTCTGCTCTCCATAACACACACAGCAACATTGTCCGTCTCCCCCAGTGTTCCCACCGTCAGGAATGGCAACTCCAACTCCTCCTGGTTATTCAGGTCCAACAACGGATCATCAGCCGACGCATTATCAGCCGCTGATGCACTTGCCGAACTCGCTGCCGTACAAGCAACCAGGTAATCCGTCATCGGTATCCCCGCATCAATAAGCGCAAGTGTCGACGCATTAATACATGCCGCCAACAAACTCCCGTCCTGCGAAATAATATGCACATTCAACGTAATTGTCGAATGCGGATAAAGATGCAACAGCAAGACGCCTCCAAACGCCTCCCTCAGACAATGCTCCATCTCGCTAGTCCGCTTATCGCTCTTCCTCTTTCTACGCTCTACACCGCTGAAGCCGGCGAAATTTATCTCGACTTCCACTTTGGCTTGCTTGTCGGCGCCGCCTCGCTGCCCCGATTGCTTGCCTTCGGCGGGTCCCGTGACGGAGACGAGGATCTTGGTGTTGCCCATTTCGAGATACGAGGACCCGTCGGCGGCGGCTTGCGTGGAGATTTGCGCGTGGATTCGTCGGAGTTCGTTCCACCGGCGGCCGTCGAGGCGGAGGAGCGCAAGGGAGTAGGTGCTGGTGTCTAGTGGCATCTTCGCTGTTGTCGCGGAAAGTGAAAAAGTGCTGGATGTTGCGCGACGCAGGTCGTCGGCTTGTTGGGTTGGCTTGTGGGTAAAGCGGATATTTGTAGGGCGTGCAATTGCGCGCAATGATGTAGACGCCAAATGCTCGAGCTCTAGATTTTGGCTCGAAGTTCTTGCAGGGATCTTTTGTTAGGAGCGCCCCGCTTTCACGTGAGAGCGTGTTAGCGTGTTTGCCGGAGCTTGGTGGCGCTTCCTTTCACTCTCTCCACTCTACGTGCAACCTTCCATGACAATCACCACAGGTCATGACCGTGAACCACTATGCGATGCAATTCTGGTCAAGCGTCGGTTCCAGTGACCAACTGAGTAGACATACACAGGGCTCATGAACAAATTCCTCTACGACCAACTCAACTATTATGTCATTTAGTCGCGACAATTCAAAGGACCATCAAAGAGCGCTAAGAATCTTTGCAGAAAGCGGCGAGGATGAAAACGATGGTCTCGATATTATTGAATCATCGCGTAAAGGTTTGGATCTCTCACAGCATATTGACGGTCCGTCGATGCTTCTCGCGCTTGTGAAAAGATGCTGATATTTGGCAGTTTTGACTCAAAGCCAGACGCAGTCGCAAAGGGTGGCAGAAGAAGCGACAGAGGATGAGTCTGATACGCGAAAGCCGCCAGCATCACGAAGCAGAAACGTCGCTAATTCTGGTACCGACGACGCTGGTTCAGAGTCTGAGTTGTCCAGTGAATTCGACACTGGTGCTGCCTATCAAAAGTGGACAGGGCGCAAAACTGACAAGCGCAAGCGCGTTGCTGCTGAAACTAACAGGATCCGCGCTGAAAAGAAGAGCAAAGTCACAGCTGCTGCAAGTATCGTGGGGCGCAAACCGCGGTCCAAGAAGCAGACAGGTTATGGCCAGACGGGGTTCAGTACAGACTCTTTCGTTGAGGAAGCGGGCACTACACCCGCTTTCCTTGACGATCCGATTCCCGATTATGTCACATCACGACAGCAGTCACTCAAGAAGTTGCACGAAGCTGGCTTACGATATCCTCCCAGCTATCGAGATGTTGACTTCTCTGATACCGCCGACACAGAAGAGAAGCCAAAACTTGACAAGGTCATTCAGCCGCAGCGCGAGAAGAGGGATATCAAACTTCGTGCGTCGCATGGCATCATTCCTGCGCCCATCGCTCAATGGCTGCGCGACTACCAGGTTGAAGGCGTCCAATTCCTACATGACAAGTTTGTCAAGCAGACTGGTGCGATTTTAGGCGATGACATGGGTCTGGGCAAGACCATCCAAGTCATCGCATTTCTTACGGCAGCTTTTGGGAAGAAGGGCACTGAGCGCGATGCAAAGTGTATGCGGAAGATCCGTCGTTTCGGCAAAGATCGGTGGTATCCGCGAGTCCTCATCGTCTGTCCTGGTACGCTCATGCAAAACTGGGAAGATGAGCTGACAAAGTGGGGTTGGTGGCGAGTCTACAGATACCACGGCTCCAGCGTTGCAGACCGGAAGGGCGTTCTGGGTGCCGCAGCGAAGGGAATGCTCGAAATCATGATCACAACATATACGACATACCGCAACAACGAGAGCGAGATCAACACTATCGACTGGGATTGCGTGATCGCTGACGAGTGCCATCAAGTCAAGAGCAAGAATGCTGAGATCACCAAAGCGATGAACAAGATCAACGCACTGTGTCGCATTGGTCTAACAGGTACGGCCATCCAGAACAAGTATGAGGAAATTTGGAACCTTCTCAACTGGGCCCGACCTGGCGCATACGGCTCAGCCCAAGAGTGGAAGCAGAAGATCAGTCTCCCGCTGAAGCTAGGCCAGGCTCACGATGCCACCAACGCTCAGCTCGCCGATTCGCGAAGCAAAGCTCAAGACCTCGTTCATAACATCCTACCCAGTATCTTCCTTCGGCGCATGAAGACTCTAATTGCCGATCAGTTACCAAAGAAGAGTGATCGCGTCATATTCTACCAGCTCACCGAGACCCAGGCTGATGCATATCAAACCTTCCTCGAAAGTGACAGATGCGAGTACATACGCACTGCAAAGGAAAAGTGTGACTGTGGATCCGGCAAGAGTAGGGGATATTGCTGTCACGTTGAGGTTGAGGGTGAGAAGTGGTCGAATTACATCTTTCCCTGCATGGTCACTTTCCAGAAACTCGCGAATCACCTGGCTTTAATAGTGCCAATGTCGAGCGAGAATCAAGAAAAACAAGCCAAGGACCTCCAAACACTGGAGATAGCTTGTCCGAGCACATACAGGAAACTGTTTGAGATCCGTGACAACATCTTGGTACAATCTCAGCGAGAATTCTGTGGGAAATGGAAGGTGCTGCGGCGACTACTCGACTTTTGGCACGCCAATGGCGACAAGGTGCTGATCTTCTCACATTCAGTTCGCCTATTAAGGCTACTCAGAGGTCTTTTCGATGTCGACGGTACAAAGTACAACTTCTCTTACCTTGATGGCAGCATGAAGTACGAAGATCGTTCTCAGGCCGTTGCAGACTTCAACGCAGACCCCAACCAGTTCGTCTTCTTGATCAGCACCAAGGCGGGAGGTGTCGGCCTAAATATCACGTCAGCTAACAAGGTCGTCGTAATGGATCCGCACTGGAATCCGGCATATGATCTCCAAGCACAAGACCGTGCGTACCGTATCGGCCAGACGCGAAACGTTGAAGTCTTCCGACTAGTCTCAAGCGGCACAATTGAAGAAGTAGTATACGCTCGCCAGATCTACAAGCAACAGCAAGCGAACATCGGGTACAACGCTTCGGAGGAGCGTCGCTACTTCAAAGGCGTAATGGACCAATCCACCAAAAAAGCCGAGCTATTTGGCTTAGAAAACCTCTTCACCTTCCAAGAGCACAGCGTACTACTCCGCGACATCATGCACAAAACCAACATCGCAGAATCAAAAGCCGGTGTCAGCGCCTACGACTTCCACGTCGATGATTCGCAATTCGATTCTGAAGACGAGGATATTCTTTCAAACAAGAATCTCGGTCTTGATGAAGACGCTAATATGGTTGGCATCAAGAAGTTCGCTGATTCAGTCCTGTCATCGACAAGCACGGGCGGCAAAGGCAAGAAGAAAGTCGCAAAGCGCAATAGACCTGATCCGATCAATGCGATCCTTGCAAAAGCTGGTGTTCAATACACACACGAGAACTCAGAAGTCATCGGCCGCAGCGAGATGGAAGTCCGGCTAGGTAAACGAGCCATGGAAGTACGCAACGACGTTGATCTAGGAAACGAACGCGTGTTTCAGGGCACGCAGTCCCAATCCCAATCACAGCATCCCTCCAACCACCGGGACGCCGACAACGATTCCAGCCTTGAGGATAACGAAGACGTCCCAATTACTGGTAGTGCAACGAAAGGCGAGTTCAAAATCAACTACCGGTACAGGCCCAACGAACGCGTGCGCAAACGGCAATTTTGTAGTATGGCGGAGAGTATGGGTTTTGATGATCCGGTGGAGTTTGCGCTACTTGTTGAGAGTAGTACGCAAGAGGAGAGGAGGAAGATGCTTGAGCGGTTCTATCGGGGGAGGAGGAGGCAAATGATGGGGGATCTTGGGACGCCGAAGTCGGGGCATGCTGGTTCTGCTAGCGCGTGTAATTGATTTGCATGGCGTTGGAGAGGCAGAGGAGAACTCGGATACGCACTACCACGTTCCCTGTTGCTAGATGTTGTTTGTAGTCTAGCTTTTACCAGCCGCTCACTTCCTAGATGGTGGCCCTTGCTTCGCACGTGACGGGACCATCTCTCCCCGGAGCGTCCGGTCGCCGAACGTCTAACCTGGCAGGTTCTGACTACTTATTTGCTTACTTTTATCTACATCAACGCGTCATTGTTATCCTACATAGAGATAATAGCACGCTTTACGTATTTAAATATATTGTACTCTTTACGCGCTTCTTTTTTACGCCTTTATTGCTATATTATAGCTACTTGTTGTAGAGTCATGGCTATTAGAAGTTAAGTTAGTTCTAACCATCGCCTACTACCTATAAAATAGATGGTCCGAGCTTGCGAGGCATTTACCGTCCACCCGGCTGTGTCAGTAAAATGTTACGTCGCACCTTCCTAGTATAGCTTGCTAACCCCACTTTTCCACCCCAGGGCCCAGCTCATCAGTAGCACCTCTGAACAACATCACATCTACTGCATCTAAAGCGCCAGCGTCTTCATCAAGACTGTAACCAAAAACACAACACACAAAGCAGACACCTAGCGAAAAAAGCGCAGTAGAACGAGCCTGTCAACAGCAGCAATCATGCTATTCTCACCGTCCCTCTTCCTTTCCAATCCTTTCAAAAACCTCTCTCCGCCTTCCTCTACTTCTTTGCCATGAATCATCTCCTCCTTATTTTCAAGTTCAAATGACTTGCCTGAAGTTCCAAGCATAAGCCAAGCGGCGGCTACCCTGGGGTGGCTGGACCGGCCAGCGAAGTCGTGCGCTTAATCTCAAGTGCGGCGCAACTGCGCGCCTGAGACCCCACGAAGTACACTTCACAATTCTATCAGCATCAAGTACCATAGCATGTCACGGGGAACAGTGTGCAATATGGCGGCAAAATGACTACGTCGGATCAAAAAAGCGGCCGAGTCATGACAAATAAGAGCTAGCGGAATTGGATAGCCGGTTCTGTGCTTTCTCTAGCGGTGCGCGGATGTGTATCGGGGTGTAGTGAGTACCTCCGCAGTGGCATGACAGTGGTTACATCGCTAACAAAACTAGCATTGCGATGGCGGGGTTGGCGGATGGTCTTCGTGCTAAAAAACCAAGATTTTCGACCGCACGGCGGCATACCACCAGATCGGATGTTGTTCAATTGCCGCTGGTTTTGTGAAAGTCGAGTCATGGCGTAGAGCGGAACGTGGAGTTACATGTCAGTCCCCAGCTTGCGCAATTTTTGCTTGCTCACATGACAGTAGGGCTACCAGCTCAAAAGGGTGTGTCGAACCGTTCGTTGTGTCATTAGTCTTTGTAGCGCGGCCATACATCCAATCACCAAGCTGCCGGACCAGCATCCAGCAGAAAATTATGAGTTAGCTTTGGGGGCGTAACCGAGGTGGACGGGCCAACGAGCCAGCACCACCCAACGAGCCACCTGAACACCAAAACAGCCCTACAACTTGAGGCTGTAGAGCCTCACACAACAGCTACTATCGCGAGATTTTTTAGTAGTAAAATCAATAGGGCTTAACTAAAATATATAGCTATAGAAATCAAGTTAGAGTTTTAATCGCGCGCCCTGTGCGCGAGGTAGACGCTAGTTGAGCTATAACACCACCTTAAGGCTCTCTACTACTTGTAGGGCTCGCGATAGGCCTCTTTTTTTAAGTAGGCTTTTTAAGAGCCTTAAGGCTGCTCCTCTTACCCTTTTAAGAGGTTTTTATAGATTGTTATATTTGTTTTGCAGTTCTGCGAGTAGCTGCCCTAAAGGCCTGTTTAGCAGCCTTCTTAGCCTTCTTCTTCTTCTTTACTTATTAAGCTACAGCCCTCTCCTATTGCTGTATTTCCTTCTTTTTTGCCTTTGCTTGCCTTGTCTTCTTATAATGCCTATCTATTTTAGCTTTTTAGTGTTGTACCTGCTCCTCCTTGCGCTCTTAGAGCTGCTGGCGATTACGTGCCTCCTTTACCTTCCTTAGAGACTAGACTATAGCTCTACCTTAGTACTTTTTAGGCTCCTAGAATAGGAGAGGCCTGCTTCGTTTCCTGCGCGTCTTTTTATTAATTAGAGCCTTGCGTAGGCCCTTAACTTTATGCTTAAGAAAAGTCTTTTAAGTTAAAGTTTAAGAATAAACCTAGCTTAGCCTTTAAGCTTGTTGATTACTTTAATTTTTAACTAACTTACGTAGGAGGCGTTTAACTTTCCTCTAATTTAAAGTACTTAAGCCTAAAGACTTACTATTGCTGAAAGGGCTTTTAATACTAAATTTTTTGAATGTAACTTTAGAATTATAAAGTAAGAGGCCTGTAGCTTTAAAGGCCTTTAGGATTTTTATTTTTTTAAAGGAGGCGTGCTAGGCTTAGTAGAAGAAGTAAAAGAAATCCTTTTTACTTATTAAGGTGAGGCCCTGGTTCTTCTCTAGAAATCCAGATATCTTAACCTAGTAAGCTAATAAGTGTTGGAGATTAAGCTACTCGGCTGTTTCTCTACAGAATCCAGGAGCTCAAATCACATCTGGAATCTACAATCAACCTACAATTAATTGATTACTAGAAGCTATTACGCTACTAGTATTACTTATTATTGTTATCAATTGATTGTGGTAATCAATAACGTTCAGGATTACGCAATCTACTATAGATTACGCAATCTACTACGCAAGCTATTGCGTAATACAGATCTTTCTAGAATGCAAGTTACAGGTATATATAGACTGTAGTTTAGCAGATAGTTAGAAACTAAGAGAGTTAAAGCAAGAGAGAAACAAATTGCAATAAGTAACTGCATAATATAAGTCAGTTCAGCGCTCTCTTCCCCTAGTCTCTATTATTTTATTCTCTTATCCTTATCCTTCACGCTGCGCACCTCCTTAATCTCCAACAAGTTATAAGCCCGGAGATTAAATCCGCAACAGGTTATAAAATCGGATTAGGCTGCCTCTGAGTCTACTACGAACAAGTAGAAGACAAAGATCTCTACCTCTGAGTCGATAGTAGAACAAGCAGCGACTACAAATCCGCAACAATAAGAGAGGCTTAAACAAGGCAACATCAAGAGGCTATAGCATGTAGGTTAAATAAAGAGGATAAACTGCGAGGAGAATTCTGTTCTAATTACAGTACTTAACAAAATCTATAGTAAGGTAAGATTTATAGCTGTTTAAAATAGGTTTTTAATAGGAGAATTAAGCCTTTACTTTAGTCTTGCAATTAAACACCTGTTTAAGCTACGTAAAACAAATATTATTGTTCGTCTAGCTAGAAGGTAATCAAGAGATTTAAACTTAATAAGTTTTAGAATTAAGAGCTTGTAACTAGGTGTCCTGTATTAATCCTAAGGTTAATTAGTATATAAGAGTAGGCGCTAGGTAAGATTTATTAGCGCAGATGCAGGCTAGAAGTATTACTTACTCTTGTAAGCTATTCTAAATAGTACTCCTCCTTTTTCCCTGCTCGTATAAGGGCTTACTAAAGATCCTCTTTAATTTTCCTATAATACTAAAAAGAAAGCCTTTCTTATCTATATTATATATGTAACGCGCCTTAATGTAGTATTGCTTAATTTTCTCGCGTAGGAGATTAAAGTATAGGCTGTACTTCCTCCTAAAATTAGCCTTATAGCGATTATTATTTATACCTGTTGTCTATCTTAAAATAAGCTTATTAAGGTACTAGTGGACGAAGTAATTAACTTAGTGTAGTCTAACCTCTCTTCTAATAATCTGTAAGGCAAAATTTTGTATTATAACTTGTGTAGGTAAGAGGCCTTGCTTAGTAAGCTGTTTAATATACTGTAGAAGCTCTAGCTCCTGTTGTAGATAAACAGCCTGTTAATTTTAAGCCTTAAGGTTGCGCAAGGTTAAAACACCTTAGTGTCTTTAAGAGAGCGTAGATTGTACTACACTATACTTTTCTGCAAACTTTGTATATAAAAAGATGCGCATCATGTGGCAATGCAATCCTATTGCACGTTTCAACTAATCGGATCCATATTGGTGGAGTTATTAGGTGTTGAAAGGTAGTGTTGTTTTGGTGGAGGTGCGCGTTACGCCGTCATGCGCGTTACGCCGTCCACCTCGGTAAAGCTTAAGATTTTATTTAAGTAAGCAGTTAATAAAGGCTTAAACGTACGTACGTGTCCTTTCCCTCCTCCATCGCATCATGTTGCAATCCTATTGCAATCCTACTGTTATCCTGTTGTCAGCCATAGGCTGGCAATCGCCGTTAGACACGTTTCAACTATTGTTGTTTTTTAGTACCTTGTCAAATTTTTTTAACCCTAATCATCGCTTAGTGGTCTGAGCTTTTCTCCTACAACTTATCTACCCACTGTTCGAATCTTATTAACTACACACAATCTTTTTTTTGGACTTTTGCAATTGATCAGTAGAGGGTAGCTACTTTTCACTTTTTTAGAACCCTATTTTAACTACAACAACAACCACTATCTTTGATACCTTAAAAAATAAAAGTAAGTTAAATAAGAAAGATAAACTGCAAAGAAAATCTTGTTCTAATTATAGTAGTTTATAAACTTTATTATTTGCCAGCCGTAGGCTGGCAATCGCTGTTGAACACGTAAAAATATTATTTTAATTAACTTTAAGTGTTACTTTAATCTCTTGTTTGTTAAATACAAGCAACTTTCTTGTTATACTACTTAACTACTACTTATCAATGCTGTAGCAGAATTAAGGAAACCTTAGTTGCGTACTAGTAATAAGGACTTATAGCATTAATAATAGCTTCAGCCTTTTAAGACAACCTTTTAATGTGACCACACATTTTGTAGACACCTTTTTAGTAAAAAAAAAGATTTATTGCTAACAATAGGTATCTAGGCTTACGCCCTCTTGTTTAGCATTACTAGCACGCAATTAGTGTGTCGCTCTAGCATGTTTAGACAGAAACAAAGAAAAGCAAGATAAAGACGCGAATTGCCTTCTAACTTAATATGCTTTATCCTACTTATTCTTGTTACTTTACTGCTAGGCGCTCCTAAATAAAGTAAAGCAGCAATACTATTATTACCTTACTTACTAACTTATAGACGCGATGATAGAAAGCCTACTCTTCTTTTCTTGCCTTTTTCTTCTTTATTGCTAATTTAATGTCTTGCAATAGCGGTTTAAGCTAAGTTCGAGTCTCTATACTTAGCTCTTATATAATAAATAGGAAAAAAAGAATACTAAAGCAATAAAATCTTAAGTACTACGCTAGTATTAATAAATACTTTAAAGATTGTGTATTCCTTGCACAACTAGCTAAATTAAGGCTTAACAATTTTTTTGTATATAAGAATATTGCAGATAAAAGACTTGTTTAAAATTTTTATAAACTTAGAAGTCTAGCTAAGTATTTAAGTTTTAATATACTTAATAAATTTAGGTGTCTACATAAGCAGTTTAAGTTAGACTAAATTAGGTACTAGGTAGACAGTAGCAAAAGATGTTTTTTTTTAGAAGAGAGCTTAGAATAAGGAGATGCTTGCTGTAGAGGTTACATGCTATATTGCGGTGTAGTGTATTATATATAAATTATTTGTATACAGTACTGTTTAAAAGATAAGAAGTAGTAGGTAAGAAGTAGCGGCTTTATAAAGTATTGTAGGATCCTGCTGCAGTACGTACGTGTTTTTTCTTTTCTCTATTACATTATGTTGCAATTCTATTGCAATCTTACTATAATCCTATTGCTAGCTATAGGCTGGCAATCGCTGTTGGACACGTTTCAATTAGTGTTGTTTTTTAGTACCTTAGCAAATTTTTTTAATCCTGATTATTGCTTAGTGGTCTGAGCTTTCCTCCTAGAACTTATTCACCCACCGTTCGAATCTCGTTAACTACACACAATCTTTTTTTTTTGACTTTTGCGACTGATTAGTAGAGGGTAGCTGCTTTTCACTTTTTTGGAACCCCATTTTGACTACAACAACAACCACCACCCTTGACACCTTAAAAAAAAATATCTTATAGTTATATAGCTATCTTATATAGTAGTCTAATATTTTAGAAGGCAGCTTAGCAGACTACAGTTACTATATTAACTACTAAAGCTAAGCTGCTTGCCTTTAAGCACACTACTAAGAAGGCTATAGCCCTTAAGTGCTTCTTTTGTAAGCCGTCTCTTAATTTAAGAGACGTCTAGACAGTTTAGTATAATAACTAGCAAATAATTAGGCTTGTAGTTTTAAAAAAAACAAGCAGATTAGCACTTAATTAAGGCATGTAAATATATAAAATATATAACTGTAGCAGGAATATGCTAAAGAATTATTTTAAGTTAAGTACTTTGAAACAGCAATTATGCTAGCTGATAGACTAACTAAGTTGCTTACCTAACAACAGTTTAAGAAGTTTAAGCAGTTACTTAACTTTTAGCAAGTTAAGCACTTAATTAAAAGCAACAATAATTAATAAACAAAAAGATTTGTATTAAGCAGCAACATCTATATACTAGGCTTAGTCTTCTCTTAATTGCTTATTCTTTTAAGCAGGACAACATGGGCTAAACAAGCAAAAAAACTAAAAATAAAACTAAAATTACTATCAAGCATTAAAATTTTTGTAATTGCTTAACTCTATTATGGATTTTATGCTTAGTTTTTTTTAGCTTTAGCTAGCTTAAGAGCATCTTAAGCTAACCTAGCCTAAGTAGCCAGAGTTTAGAGGTAAGTAGCATCACAGTACAAATTTAATCTATTACTTTTATAAATAGAATTGTAAGATAAATACCGGCTTACCTGTGCATAATTATTAGCGGGAGGATTCTACGGAGAAAGCTTTCTAGTAGACGTAACACTACTATTAATCTCTTTGCAGCAAGTAATAATGTCTTTAAGTAGTTAAGCTTTTAAAGCTTAGTACAGCTTACTATTATTTTATTTTTAAAAATAAGTTAGCAGCCTAAGCAAAGAGCTTAAAAAATAAAAAACTTACCTTTTTATCTTTGTATATAGCTATAAATTAATTAATAAGATTAATATTAACTGTGTAGCAGGTGTGCAACAAGCAACTGCTACAGTATAAGCTACTCTAACTACAAGTTTAAACGCAATTAAAGCAATATTTAGTGTATAAACTATTTAGCATCTTCTTTATACAGCGCTTATAAGGTAAAACGCAAAAATACACTTAATTAGCAGCAAACTTTAAAAAGCTATTAGGCGCCTTCTTCTAAGTTAAGAGAAGCGCGTTGCGCCTAGTAGACAGCTTAATAGAAGTATGTAAGCTATTGCTGTTGTTTTATTACTAATTGCGCGTTGCTGCTTAAGCAGTAAGCTACTAAAACTTGTATATTAGCTTTTAAAAAGCCTTGCTCTTGCGCTAGCTTATTTGCTTAGTTAGACTTTTATGTAGCTTAAAGTTTAAGCAAAGACTTAACAGCAGACTTAATTTAGCAGGTAAGGCAATTAGCCTTTAAGTAGAGCTACTAAATATCTTGCAATAAGCGTATAGATTAGAAGGTAGTAATAACTAACTCTATTTATTTTAAAATTAGCTGCTTGTTAAATCTTATCATTAAATAAGCTTTAGCGCACGCAATGCTTATACTTAGCACTGTTCTTACGTTGCTAACAACTACTATCTAAGTAATTCTTACGCTTATAACAGTAGCTTGCTAATTAACGCTCGCGCTTATTGCTACTAAGGGCAGACTACATAAGATTAGCAGCTAGTTAATAAGAGAACAATAAAGTAACGCTGCTTACTATATTAGTAATAGTAGTTAAGACAGTCTAGAAAAAGCTTAGTAATTAATATTAGAGTAAAGTTATGGACAAAAAGTTTTAGAAGAGTAGTAGACGTAATTAATATTGTTGTAGAGGCTACGCAATAACTAATTACGTAATATTTAGGGTCTATCTAATGTTTTAATATTAAGGCTGCTAGATTAATTAAAACATTAATAAGCAGCATTACTACAACAACAGAGGATTAGGCAGAGGAGCTATAATTACAGAGGGACCTCTTAATTAACGACCTCAATTTAATAATTGCCTGGTTGCTCACAGCTCAGATCGATAGTATCTCACTAACCTAGAGGGTGTGTTAGAGTATTAACGTGCGTAACATGCGGATCACCCTGTTGATCAGGTAATCCTAGTAAGCTAAACACGTGACGACCACGCTAGCGCCTATATATACGGGCCAGATCGTCTTATTCCTCTTCAGTAGTTATTGGTCACTTGGTTGTGGCACTTAGTTGATTAATACACTCATTCCACTCCTCCTGATCAAGCAATTGCTCCTTTTCAGCTCCCACACATATACTACTTATATAAGTAATTGTCGCAACGTGTATATGTATCCTCTAGCCGGAGCGCGATTTATCAATCGGTTGATATTTTGCCTCCGACAGTAATAATATGCAACTTTATGTCTTATTAGTAAGTAAAAAAGTTTTAAAAAGCTAAGTTACTTACTTTATTAATAAAAACTTAACTTATTTTATTTTGCCCTAGTAGACAGAGATAAACTGCAAGCGCTACAAAGCTAATTTAAAAAATAAGTATAGCTTATACTTTAGGCTTTTATATGATAAAATAAAGAAGTATAATATACTGCTTAAGCAAATAAACAATATATATAAAAAAGGCTTTGAAATTAGTATAATTAAGTGCTAAAATTGTTTTATTACAAATTAATGTATAATAAAAAAAATTTACTACAGCTTTACAGAACAGTTTAATAAAGTAAATAATACTTTTAGCTTCTATTTGTCTTAATAATACAGCTTGATTATTATTATTATTATTATTATTATTATTATTATTATTATTATTATTATTATTATTATTATTATTATTATTATTATTATTATTATTATTATTATTTTTATAATTATTATTTATTGTTAGCTGCTAGAGCGTTATAATTTTTATAGACAGAAGTAATTAACTAAAGAAAGTACTTAAAATTTATGAGCTTATTTTTTACTAGCTAGACAAATAACAATAAAAGTTGCCTAGCTTAAAGAAGTTTTAAACCATGAGTTTAGACAGAGAGCTTACTTATAATACTATTTACCATCGCAATCTTGTTGCCAGCCATAGGCTGGCAATCGCCGTTGAACACGTTTCAATTGGTGTCGTTTTTTGGTACCTTCAGCAAATTTTTTGACCCTGATTTCGCTCGGTGGTCTGAGCTTTTCTGCTCCGAGCGCTTAGCGCGTGGACCTTATCCACTCACCGTTCGAATTTCGTCGACTACACACAATCTTTTTTTGACTTTTGCGACTGATTAGTAGAGGGCAGCTGCTTTTCACTTTTTTGGAAAACCCATTTTGACTACAACAACAACCACCACCTTTGATACCTTAAAAAATAAATAATACTATTTACTACTTTTTAATAGTTACAAATTTTACTTAACTATATAATTTATTACCAATTATAATACTAACAAGATTTTATTAGCAATATTTTTTATTGCAACTTATACGCTTTAGCTGCTTAAGATTGAAATATTAAAATTTTTCTTTACTACTTACTTAACTAAAATGTTATCTTACCTTTACAAAAGCTTAGAAATCATTTTAATAGTAAAAGATTTTTTTCCACTTTTTTAAAGCACTTAAACTACTGCTTTTAAGCTTTAAACTAATAAATAGTTTTTTAAAGTTACTAGAAAATACTTACTTAACTTTAAAGTAAAATTTTAAAGATTTTATAAAAAGGTAAAAAGTTTAAATATAAGCTTAACTTTAGTACTTAACGCAGATAATTAGCTTAGAATTAGAACTTTTATAGCTAATTTAGTATATAATAAGAACTTTAGCTTTAGCCTTTTAAGACAACCTTTTAATGTGACTACACATTTTGTAGACACCTTTTTAGTTAAAAAAAAGATTTATTGCTAACAATAGGTATCTGGGCTTACGCCCCCTTGTTTAGTATTGCTAGCACGCAATTAGTGTGTCGCATGTTTAAATAAAAATAAAGAAAAGCAAAATAAAGACGTGAATTGCCTCTTAACTTAACGCGCTCTATCCTGCCTATGCTGTTTATGCTGCCTATGCTGCTTACTTATGTTAAGGCGTTACATCTAGGTGCTCTTAGACGAATTAAAGAAGCAGCACTATTATTGCCTTGCTTTCTAACCTATACATGCAATAATAGAACGCCTACCCCTTTTTTTACCTTTTTCTTCTCTATCACTATTTTGACATTATGCAACAGCTAGCCTAACTAGTTAATAATTTCTTTACTTAGCCTATGCACAATTAATAAAAAGAGAGAAATGCTAGAGCAAAGCATTTTAAGTACTTTGCTAGTATTAGCAAACACCTTGTAGATCTTGTATTCTTTCTACAACTAGCTAAGTTAAGGTCTAATATTTTTTTTGTATATAGAAATATTACAGATTCTAGAGTTATTTATAAAGAATATAATTGTAAATCTAAAAGAGGCTAAGTTTATAAATGCTTAATAAACTTAGGTGTCTGTATAATTAGCTTAAGCTAGACTAGTTTAGGGGCTAGGTGTACAACAAGAAAGCTTTCTGTCTTTAGATAAGAGTTAAAGTTAAAGAGATACTTGTTGCAGAGGTTGTATACTATATTGCAGTGCAGTGTATTGTATGCAAATTGTTTGTATACAGTACTGTTTTTATCGCTCGGTGGTCTGAGCTTTCCTCCCAGAACTCATCCACCCACCGTTCGAATCTCGTTGACTACACACAATCTTTTTTTTTTGACTTTTGCGACTGATTAGTAGAGGGTAGCTGCTTTTCACTTTTTGGAAACCCCATATTGACTACAACAACAACCACCACCTTTGATACCTTAAAAATAAATACAGTACTGTTTAAAAGTTAAGAAGCAGTAAGTAAGAAGTAGCAGCTTTATAAAGTATTGCAGGCTCCCGCTGCAGTACGTACGTGTCCTTTCTCTCCTTTATTGCATTATATTGTAATCTTATTGCAATCCTACTGTAATCCTGTTGTCAGCTATGGGCTGGCAATTGCTGTTAGACACGTTTCAACTAGTATTGTTTTTTAGTACCTTAGCAATTTTTTTGACCCTAATTATCGCTTAGCAGTCTAAGCTTTCCTCCTAGAATTTATCTACCTACTGTTTAAATCTCGTTAACTATACACAATCTTTTTTTTACTTTTGCAATTAATTACTAGAGGGTAGCTGCTTTTCCCTTTTTTAGAACCCCATTTTAACTACAACAACAACCACCACCTTTGACACCTTAAAAAATAAATAATAAGAACTTAAAGAAAATTAAAATGCTTTGCTAAAGCTTTTACTGTATTACAGCTTAATACAGTATTATATAATATGAAAATAAAGGCTTCAAAAAAGCTTTTTTAGTAAAAAAAAATACTACAAAAAGAGCTATACTTTTTAATTTTGAAGTGAAGCAGCAACACCATTATCGCCTTGCTTGCTAACCCCTAGACGCGACAATAGAAAGCCCACTCCTCCTTTCCTGCCTCTTTCTTCTTTATCGCCAATTTAACGTCTTGCAATAGCTGTTTAAGCTAAGTTCTAGTCTCTGTACTTAGCCCTTGCACGACAAATAGGAAGAGGGGGATGCTAAAGCAATAGATCTTAACTACTACGCTAGTATTAGCGAATACTTTTAAAAATTGTGTATTCCTTTTACAACTAGCTGAATTAGGGCTTAATATTTTTTTATATATAGAGATATTGCAGATAAAAAACTTGTTTAAAAAACTTTTAAACTTAGAAGTCTAGCTAAGTAGTTAAGTTTTGTAATACTTAATAAATTTAGGTGTCTGCATAAGTAGTTTGAGTTAGACTAGATTAAGTGCTAGGTAGATAGTAGCAATAGAAGCTTTTTTTAAAAAAGAGCCTAGAATAAAAAGATGCTTACTGTAGAGGTTATATACTATTTTATTGTATTGTATGCAAATTGTTTATATGCAGTGCTATTTAAAAAGTAAAAAGCAGTAAGTAAGAAGTAGCAGCTTTATAAGTATTACAGGCTTCTACTGTAGTATGTACGTGTGCTTTCCTTCTTCTATTGTATTATATTGCAATTCTATTGCAATCCTACTGTAATTTTATTGCTAGCTATAGGCTGGCAATTACTGTTAGACACTTTTTAACTAGTGTTGTTTTTTAGTACCTTAGCAAATTTTTTCGACCCTGATTATTGCTTGGTGGTCTAAGCTTTCCTCCTAGAACTTATCTATCTACTGTTTAGATCTTGTTAACTACACACAATCTTTTTTTTAACTTTTGCGATTAATTAGTAGAGGGTAGCTGCTTTTCACTTTTTGAGAAATCTCATCTTGACTACAACAACAACTACCACCTTTGACACCTTAAAAATAAATAAATACTTTTTAACTTAACAACTTTTAAAAATATTATAGAAGTGCTGTTTTTTAGTTACTTAAAAAAGTCTTTTAGGCTTAGAACAACAAAGTAGTATAATAATAACAATAATAATAATTACAGCTTTAAAAAGCCAAGAGATTCTATTCTAAGAAGCAAGCTTAACTATACAAGCTCTGATTAAGCTAAGAAAAATAAGGCAAAAGAGAAAGGCTTAAGCAGGTGCGGGAGGTAGAGAAAGCAGCTAAGGCAGCTAAAAAGGAGGCTTAAAAAGCAGCTCGAAATGCTTAAAAAGCTATATAATTAGCTTAAATAAGTAAGCGTAAGGCCTTATAACTTTTTAAGCAACTAAGAACGTGTTAAGAATATATTGTTGATGTTTTATTTTATGTAGAAGCTAAGGTGGCTGCACTAGATACCTTAGCTCGTGTTACTTGAACACGGCAAATACGGCTACCTAAAAAATATTCTAAGTAGCTAGAAAGTTTTACATACATCTATATAGCAATACTCTAAGAAATTTTGTAATAATATCAATTATAAATAGCTGTACAGCCTTATTTTTATACAAATCTTCATGTTGTTGGGTGTTTATCACTCGAATATAGTCATCAGGCGCATGGACACGGTAGTGTCTTTAAGCGAGAGTCGTGCAATTATAGCTATACTAAGCTGTAATTTTTTAGTAGCTAAGTTGCTCTTTAAGTTAAAGTAATTTAATTGCAGTAATTACATTGTTAATTAAGCTTATATTGTGCCGGTGCACAGGGTGATACCCTGCTGCTCACCAGGTCAGTGCTCAACCACCTGATCTAGAGGTATATAGCTCGTTTCGGGGATCGAAACGAGCGAGGGGGCATCATTGATCCTCCACCTCACAACTAAGCTCTTGTACTTCTCTTCTAGATACAACCTATAATAAGATCTTTATCTTACTACCCTCGTTCTCGCATAACCCAACTACTAGTAATCTCATGCTCTCGTAGTAGTATGTCTTTATACACTTTAACACCCGTACAAATAGCGAAGCCTATAGGGACATACTCTACTACTTAGTGCACCAAGGAACTAGTGCATAATTATTATAAGAACAATATAACAATCTTACGTAAGTATAAAATCTTTAGAATTATTACTAGACTTACTTTTAAGGAGTTAGTACTATCCCCTAATATAGACTACGTTAAGGACGAAGTTACCTAAGTTAGCACTAACAGCAATAATAAGGAAGAACAAAACCTACTAATAAAAATAGAATACGTTATTAAATGCTAATTTAAAGTCTATCTAGCGAAATAAAGGCAGCAAACTGTCTAACAAAATAGAGGTAGTCTTACATATATTCTAAACGCTAATTCAAAGTCTACCTAGCAAAATAGAGGTAGCAACCTGTCTAACAAAATAAAGACAGTAATATATACGTAAAAAAATGCTAAGCTAAAGTACTATCTAGCAAAATAGAGATAGCACTAAAAGCTTACACATAAGTACTAGCTTTAAGTATAAATTTAAGCCTACCTAGCAAAATAAAGGGTACTAAAGAGAGGAGGATTAATACGCCTACACCTAAGAAAACACACACTACAAAGACTTAAAGAGAGATATTCTTTCTCCTAGAGACTATACCTTGTCTGTTTCTTTACTAATACTTGTTAACTATTTATATAAGGAACTTATATAAGTTACACTGTACCCTAGATGTTAAAAAGAGATTAGAAAACAGGTTAAAGGTAGGAAGGCGTAACACTTCCTCCCTCTAGACCTACTACTACTAGCCCTAATCTACTATTAACCCTATTAAGCTCTGTTATTAATACTATAGCTACACCTACGCACAACTTAGTGTTAACTATAATTTAACTAAGACGTAGTACATTAGTTTTTACTAGGAAGGATGTTATAGAATTCCTAGAGGACTTTAACTAACAAGCTAATAATAGAGGCATTTGTAATGCTATAAGGGTCTCTATTCTACTAGACTACTTTTTTAATAAGAATTAATCTCTCTCTTATATACTAAAACGCTTACCTAGATATGCTAAGAAGGATTAGTTAAAATTACAGACACACATAAAGGAATAGTAAAAAAATAAGGATACAGCTATTAAAATAAGTAAACGCTTATACCTTTAAACCTATATTGATAAATATGTACAAAACTAGCCTAGTTTAGTAAAGTACTATATGCACTTTACTTTTGTTGCTAATGCATGCATTAAGAATAAGCAAATCCCTTAAGAAGAGGAAGGTATTCTCTTCTTTTAAGGCCTACTACAAACTAACAAAAAGGCAGTTATATACTATATACTTTCTACCTTAAATAGAGATAATTAGGATACGTATAAACTAGAAGGGATCTATTCTTTTCTAAAATCTTACTATAAGAAGATAACTAGCCTAGATAAGATTTATTAGCTAGAGCAAGGAGGCGCTAATACTAAGATACGCTAGATTATGCTGTCTAACTAGCGAGCAACCTTCACCCTAGAGAAAGTAAGGGAAGCAGGGATTAAGATTAGTAAAGCACATAAAAGGACAAGTACACTAGTAGACGTTAACCTAGAGGTTAAGGACCTTATTAAGTCTTTAGGCAACCTAAAGCTTAGACTATTAACTATTAATATACTTATAGCTTATCCTACAACTAAGAGACTTCTAGAGAAACTCTCTAATTATATATACTTTGTTACATAAGCAATAAATGCAGAATTCCCTAGTAAGAGGAATAATAGTTCCTTTATTGCTAAAGTCCTAAAGGGGGTATTTAATAAGACAAGTACAGCATATATAAGTAATATAGAGACATACCCTCTCTACTGTATGTATAATATAGTAGGACATATGCTTAAGGAGTGCAAACAATACTACGCTCTAAAATAGATAGAATAGGTTAGTTTTAACTAGAATATTTCTAGCAAGAAAAGAACTTATTACTTTAGTCTACTATATAAGCGTTTAGGGGAAATTCTAAGGCAACTACTATTAAACTAAGTCTTGCTATAGTTAAAGGCAAAGATTTAAGAGTTCTACAACATTACTAATAACGTACTTAATTAGCTAGCCTCTAGTGTGCTACTAGAGAAGTTTACTAGAGGAGACTCTTAACTAAGTTTAAAGTATAAAAAGAAAAACTCTAATTCTGCAAATGTAGCAACTAGTTTAACAAGCTAAGGCTACTATAATAATATTCTTTAGTAGTTCTAGCAATTCTAGGAACAGCTATATACTCCTTCTACTAAGGAATACGTTAAGAAGCTTAATAATATAGATGTAGCTAACATTATACTAAAAAGTGTAGAAAACGCTTTATATAGCATCTTTAAGTTAAATGCTGCTACGCGCTTAAAAAACAAAGGCCTAGCCCTTTACTAAGATATTAATTGTGTCTAAGAGGGGGGAGTAAAAAAGTAAGGAAGGCTAAGTAAGAATTTAAGTATATAAGGAAGCAATTAAATAATACAGAGTAACTTTCTTATCCCTAACTTGTAGCCTAGAAATATATAGTATCTATAAGAAAAATATAAAGTAATATACCTTTTGCAAGCTAGCCTTATAATACGCTATTTTTAATTATTAAACTACCTTAATTAGCTTATTAAGACGACAACATGTTAGCAGATCTAAAGCACTTACAGCAAGGAAAAAAGAAGAAGGCTGTAAAGTTTATTAACGCTCTTCCTAATCTAGAACTTAAAGAAATAGTGCGAGGATAGCTAAACTGTATTACAACTGCTCTACTTAGACAGGAAGTATAAGGAGTTACAGTATTAGACCTTATAGGGCAAGCTAGCATTTAAAAACAGCTGTGTAATCTTCTTAATAATAGTATTAATGTTGTAGATAGTTTAGGTGCGCTTAATGTTATAACGTGTGTAAAAAACGCTAAGCTAACAGATGCTAGGTGCACTAAATTATACTTAGGATCTGTTCTAGTCTCTAATTAGCTAAATAAGCGCACAGGCCCTACCTATAGAATTTTACTAAATTTACAACCTGCTAAGAGCGCGTATTACAATGTAATAAATTTATATTAATTTAATACATAAACTTACTACAAAGTAAGCAGAAGAAGAGATTCCTAAATAGATAAGTTAGATAATATCTCTATAAAGGATATTTAAGAAGTTTAGTAAAGGAATAGGTAGGCTTTTGCTTAAACTAACTTACTAGAATGCTAGGTAACTATAAACGGCAGCTTTCTAAAGTGCTTAATTAACACTAGGGTATAAATAAATATCTTAAGACTAAGTACTGCGTAAGCATTAAAGATACTGTATAAAATAATAGAGCACTAGCTAGGGCAGCCTCCTCTTAGTGTTACTTTAGCTAATAGCACACATAACCTGTTTGTTAGGACTGCATTTAATATACCTATATAAATAGAGACGGTTACTATTAGGACTACGTTTAGAATTGTTGCTAATGTCACTAAATCTATAATTTTAGGAGGGCCTTAGTGTGCAAGCGCTAGAATATTAATTTAGTATAATACGTTTAGGCGAATTACGTGCTAAGTCCTATCTAAAGATAGTATAAGAAACGCAGTCTTTATTACGTCTAACCTATCTCTAAATTACCTATCGCAGACAATTAGAAACAAAGCCTCTAATAATAACTTAGATAAAAAAATAGCAAGTAATGTGTAGTTACATGTAATTACTAATAGATTAGGTAACAAACTATAAGTAGCAATAGTAAAATACATACAGGAAGCTATATAGTTTAATCTAGTAGCTAGATTTAGCAACTTTAATATGCTGTATATAGAAGGCAGCAGGAAGGATTAGATAGTCTAGATAAACTAAGCATTTACGCACGTAGTTAGACAGTCTAAGAACCTTATAAGAAACTCTAAACTTAGTAAATTTTTAATTATATGTAAGCTTAATTGTTAGCAGATGTAAGAAAGGCTACTTAAATATGCCTAACAACGCAATAATCTTTACACATTATATAAGATAGTAGATAAGAAGGTTTGACCTGTTAATATCCTGCAGTAGGAGATGCCTATAGAATTTAGACAAAAAGACTAGAAGGAAAGGGCGAAAGAATAGTAACTTCTTAGAATAAGTATTCGCGATCCTAATAAGGGGCTATATAATTATTTATTTAAACTAAAATATGCTGCTTTCCTGCAAGGAACAAGGCTTACTAAAGAGTAGCTTAACAAACTATATACTAGAGACTACCTACAGCTATTAGAAAAGGAGATATTTATACATATGCTTCTTAATAGAAAAGGAGCGCTCTTCTAGCAATTTAAGGAATTAGAAAGGATTTACTCTAATGTATGTCCGCTATACAAGATACAAACAATACTATATAAAGCTTAGTAAGTATAAGGGTTTACTGTCCTAAAAGCTTTGGAGCTGTAAGTAGTAGATATAGTTAACGTCTGCCTAAATTAAGGAACATAAGAAAGGTGTAATAGTTAATATTGTAACCTATAGCACCTAGTACCTAAGAAAAACAAAGGTGTTTAATAGATTAGTAATGTGCAGCAAATAAATGCAGTTACTATATAAGATGTAAACTTACTACTAACAGCAAATAAGTTTTTTAAGAGGTTTGTAGGATGTAAGATTATTTTACTTATAAACTTGTTTTTAGAATATAACTAAATTACACTATATCTAGAAAGTAGAAACATAACAGCGTTTTATACACTAGTTAGGCTTATATAATTATGTATAATAGTTATAGGTGCTACTAACTCTGTAGCAGCATTTTAACGTGTAATAATAAAGATTCTAAGAGACTACTAGCCTAATACTATACTCTTTATTAACAACATTACATGTAGAGGGCTAAAAACTAATTATAGTAGAGAAGAGTTAATGCTAGGAGTTTAACGTTATGTTCTTAAGCATATCTTATAACTAGACAAGGTGCTAGCTAATATTAAACAAGCTAGAGGCACTATATTAGAAAAAAAGTGTTATTTTCTTATAGAAAGGCTTAAGGTTATAGGCTATAAAGTTAGCCTGCAAGGATGCTATCCTAACTAGAAGAAAGTTAAAAAGATTATAAACTAGCTACTATGCAAGAATAAAAGGGAGGTATAATTCTTTATAGGCATATGCGTCTACTACTATATATAGGTAAAGGACTTTACTAAGATTACTAAACCTCTGTTTACACTCTTATAAGATAATGTCCTTTTTAAATAAAGAGATGCATAAGACGCAATAATGTACAAGCTAGAATAGGCTATATACAACGTACCTGCGTATGCGGTACCGTGTGGTGTGGGAAATCCTGAAGGTGAGAAGCAGCAGGCAGGGAGCTTTTATGAAGTATTGCAGGCTCCCGCTGCGGTAACGTACGTGTCCTTACCCTCCTCCACCTCCACCTCCTCCACCTCCATCGCAATCTTGTTGCCAGCCATAGGCTGGCAATCGCCGTTGAACACGTTTCAATTGGTGTCGTTTTTTGGTACCTTCAGCAAATTTTTTGACCCTGATTTCGCTCGGTGGTCTGAGCTTTTCTGCTCCGAGCGCTTAGCGCGTGGACCTCATCCACTCACCGTTCGAATTTCGTCGACTACACACAATCTTTTTTTGACTTTTGCGACTGATTAGTAGAGGGCAGCTGCTTTTCACTTTTTTGGAAAACCCATTTTGACTACAACAACAACCACCACCTTTGATACCCTAAAAATAAATACAACGTACCTGCACTTACAAACCTTAACTATACTAACACTAAGAATTATAAGATATTCCTAATAACTAATATAAGTTAAGACAGGGCGGGAGCATGTATTAAACAACTTAAGAAGGATAACAAGCGACACCTAGTATAGTTTAAAAGCACACTATAGTTAGCGCAAGAGAGGCAATAGTACTCTACTAAGTTAGAATATAAGGCTGTGCTGTAGGCTCTTAAGAAGTTTTATACTTACCTCTATAATGTTTACTTTACTATAGAAACTAACGCGGCAACTCTTATTGCTTAACTAAACTACTTATCTACTAACAATCTAAGATTTATTATAAATAGGTAGATATTAACAATTCTTTTATAGGACTTTAACATTAAGCATATACTAGGACTAAAAAATGTAGTTGCAGATGCACTATTAAGATATCTAAAACCTAATAATTAGGAACTACCTTTAGAACTTAAGGAGAATTTAGAGGAGTTTATTAATTATATAATTAGAAATGTAAATACACTAATACTAATAGGATAGGCAAGAATACTCTGTTAGGAATTCTTGCTAGAGTTAGAACAATACGCTTAATTTTTAGTTAACTTTAAGACCTTTAAGGATATAGAACTACAAGAACTATAAGCATAGAAGAAGTAAGCTCTAAACTTCTTTATATAAGACGGGATACTTTTTAGGAAAACGTCTAAGAATATTGCAATTTAGAGGGTTGTAGATAATACTAACCTAAGAACAGCTACAGTATAGAACGTACACACTTAGATTAAATATAGAGGAGTTAACGTAGTGTGCTCTATACTTGCTTAGTAATACTAGTAGAAAGGAATGTACAAGCATGTGCAGCAAAAGCTAGTAACCTATCTAAACTATTAACTACAATCTTCTAAGAGGAAAGTTAATATGCTTACTAACACTTATAGTTTCGCTATTTAGGAGATAGTTGCGATTAATGTAGTATACATGCCTTAGTGTTTTAGGAAGAAGTTTTTAGTTATTACAAGAGACTACTTTAGTAGCTAGCCTAAAGCAAAAGCTCTATTAAATAACTAGTTAAAGATAATTGCAGAGTTTATATATAAGAATATTATATATTAATAAAGCACAGCGCGCAAACTTATAGTTAGTAGAAAGCCTAATTTTGCTAAGGTAGTATTACATCTATCGTATATGTATAGGATTAACTAGGTCTAGTCTTTAGGACACAACCTTTAAGCTATAAAAAAGATTAAAAGAGTGTATAAACCTATTGTAAACGCCCTTACAAAGCTACTAGGACCTTAGGTTAAGAACTTACTAATAGTTCTCTATGCGGACAGGATCTTAATACAGGAACAGATAGGTTACTTGCTGTACTAGTTAGTTATAGGGCAGAACCTAGTGCTTCCTATTAAACTTACGCTGCCTATATAGCAAATGCTTCTATTTAGGGAAGTAAAAGACTATATACAGCTACTTATAATTTAAGTAATATAGTTAGATCTTAGAAATTAGTTTACAAAGGATGCTGTTACTTATACTAACTAAATAAGAGCTGCTAAAAAGGAATACTAAGATAGCACTAAAGAAATACAACATAAGGATATAAAGCTAAGAGACTTAGTTCTTCTTTAAAACTTTGTTTAGGAAATTAATATGTTGCAAGACTACAAGCTAAATACAAGATAGTTAGGCCTATACTATATTTATAAAGCTAGACTTAATAAAGGAACCTATTGTCTTAAGGACCTTAATAGTTCACGCTTCCTCTACACAACACCTAGATAGCAATTAAAGCTATTTAGACAAAGACTTGTCTAGAATATTATTAAAGAAGATTAAGAAAATATAAAGTTATAGAATTCTAACTATTAGGAACGAACTAGCCCTATAGTAGACATTCCTATCTCGCTAGACTTGCCTAAGCTACATATAGAACTATAACTATATTTACCTTCTACAATAAGTAATAAGCTTTATCTTTAAGTTGTTATTATTAAACGTCTTATAGAAGAAGAGTGTTGCGTATATAAATAAGACTTTAAAAGCTTAGACTTTAACTCTAATGCTACTACATTAGATAACTAATAGGCTATAGGACGGCCTATAATTTTAGGAAGGGGAGGGGATACTATACTAGTAGTACCTACTTTTACCTTTAGCTACTTATTTACTAATTTCCTATGTAAAATTTAGGTACAAGCTACCTATCCTACTAACTCTAGGTGCTTACTGCTACACTAATACTATACTTAATTTCACGCACTCTTAAGGCAACAGCTAATTATAATAACTATTTTAATTACAAAACCTGCTTATTTTAGCGTAATTTAGACCCTGTTTACCTCTACCTGCTAGCCGGCAGGATACCGCCACTACGCATGAACTAGAACTACAACCCCGCTAACTATTTAACTCTCCTGCTACACAAACTTTACTACCTTTTATTAGGGTAGTTACCTTCTAAAATAATAATAATAATAATACTTCTCTTTATAAGCTAGCAGCGTCTAAAGATAATATTTAACTTACATAAGCTAACCTGCTTAAATAATGCTTCTAGCGCTGTTAAACAAGGCCTAAGGTAAGTAGCTATAGCTGCAACTGCTGTAAACACTAGAACTATTAAGAGTTTTTAATAACTTTAGAGTTATTGCTAAGAAGGAAGACTATGTTACAGACTAAATTCCTAAGGTTATACAGTATTAAGACAGGGTACTAAAGCTTATAAAGCTTAGCAATAATATTAAGGTTATTAATATCTAGACTTTAGTAGACGAGTTCCTTTTAAACGCTCTAAAATAATAATTTATTATTATAAATTGTTAGTTTAATAACACTTCTTACTAATTTAACTTAATCTTTAAGGTTATCTTAAGAGTAGGTAACCTTTGTGCTTAGCTCCCTAGACTTATAGATAAATATAGTAGTGTTAAAGGTTTCTAGGAACACTATCTTATTATTAGTGTAGCATCCTTAACGTAAGACAAGAGGGCTAAAGAACTAAGTAAAGCTATTATAACTATAAAGAAGCTAGCTCTAGAATTTGTTTAAAAATATGTTAGTATCTACATACCTTGTACGCTACTTAGTTACTAAGGATTAACTAATATAGCCTTTGTGTTAAGGCGTATAGATCTTAAGAATACTACTTAGTTCCTTAATACTGTAGCAGCTTACCGCATTAACTCTAAGAACTAAGGTAAAGAATAATATATATTAATAGCTAACTAGATAACAGTAAAACTGCTATGTAAGGATATTTATGCTTTTATTAATTAAAATAACTCTTACAACTAAGCACCTTACCTAGATATTAATAAGTAAGAGGTAAAGAAGCTTTGTAATATCTGCGCTAAGCTATAAGTTTAGAAAGAAGATATTAAGTTTAACCTACAGAAGCTACAGCCTAATGCTAGGGCAAAGGATAAGTAAGGCAAGCCTAATCCTCTCTATATATTCTAGTAAAAAGTTTTTTAACTTATAGCTAAAGCTAAGGACTCTAAAACTAGCCTAGTCTACTCTGCACGAAACGTTTTAAATAATAAGTATAGGCTGCTTAGTGTAAAGACGCATCTAATATATAGTGTAGTTATCTCTATAACTGTAGAGCTAGGAAAGACCCTAAATAAGGCTTAAGCTATTAATTGCTATAGAGATCTTATAATATCTAAGACTCGCTCTCTAGGAACTTGTAGTCTGTTAGTTATAACTAAGAATCTAAGGTAATCTACAGGAATATTAGCTAGTTAAGGACTTAACTAATACTTAGCAATTAAGTCGCATAAGTTTTAGAACAGAATAACTATAGTACAATAGAGGCGTAACGCTGCTAACATCTAGGCAGGACGAGTTAGGACTAAGGCTAGTAGCTAACAAGTCCTTATACACCTGCCTCTACTAAGCTCTTATGCTCTAAAAGCAACACTAGCCTACTAATAGGCAGCTACCTAATTAGATACTAACCTTAACAACGCTTTCTATGTGGACGAGGAGCTAGATACCCTTAATTAGGAATAGGAGATCTTTTAGATAGGGTGTTATTATAAGAATTCTACTTTAGCTTTCTTTAAGTTGCTTAAGTAAGCTTACGTAAAGAAGCTAATTACTAATCTAGACTATGTTAAAGTTATTAAGGAATAGTACTATAAGGTTAATATTAGATAATAGCCTAGCTCTAATAACTTATTGTATAAGTAAGTATACTTTATCTATAAGCACACTGCTGCGAGTGTTATAGGTTTGTTTAAGAGGGCTATACTGTCTAATATACTTAACAAATGTCTGCTCTTACTATATATAGGATAGAGCTGCTAGCAAGAATTCTAATTAGACCCTATTATTTTAAAGCTTTTTACTAGCAAATATTGTCTAGCTAAGCAGGATAAGGACCTGCTAAGCTACTGCTATTAGCCTTCTTAACTTAATCTTTATCCCCTTCCTACTTAGGACAAGGTTATTAATACTATAGAGGTTTAACTACAAGCTAAGGAGTTCTAACGCACTAGAAGTATTATTACTAACACCTATACCTAGCTATTTAAGGATAGTTAGGTTAAAAATATTATTATTAAAATATTTAAGATATACCGCTTTTATCTGCAACGCATAGACAGGAAGCTAAACCTTAGATAGCTGCGCAACATGTACTACTTACTTATCTAACAAGCTATACGCACTAATCTAGGATACTAGTTATAATATGCTATGCTCTGTAAAAAATATACTTTAATTTCCTACCCCTACTACGCTAAATATGCTAAGAAGAGAGATTAAACTTACTTTCAATACATTAACCTTAACCTTAAGTAAGTAATAACTAAAGGCCTTAGTGTAGATATAATCTAAGGCAGCGTGTTATTTAATAATAAAGATAAGAATAACTGTACAGAGATGCTTTTATGCTTTTATAACTATGTGCTAGAGTACTTAAGGTGGCGTAAAGATGTAGGTGTTAAATTGTTAAATAGTCTTATTAAAAGATAGGAAGACAAGATAGACTAGCTAGAGAACGTACAAAAACTAGCTCCTAACGCTTGCTAGATAAAGCAAATCTATAAAAAAGAACAAGTTTAAATTTTATTGCCTCTACTACTTTATAGATCTACTAGCCTAACTACTCGCAACTACTACACTATCCTTCTCTAGTTTGTTATAGTCTGTAATAGAGTAATAAAAGTACCTATTATAAGAACTTATAAGGAAATTTGTAAGGCTTATTATAACCTTACTACTGCTTCTTATACTTCTTTAGGCTATTCTAATAAATTTAGAGGAATTAATTAGCTATTCCCTACTAATATTTATATTAAGTATAGGTTTTAGATCTAGAAGGCCCTTATTAAATAGGCTAAGTAAGACAATCCTCTTGTTTATAAAAAGCTAAACAACATACTATAAAACGCTAACAAGAAGTAGATTAACAACTATATTAAGGAATACTGCAACTATATACTGCAATAAATTATTAACTTATAGCTTATAGTGCAAGAGTTAGAGAAGGACACTTTTTATGCTAATTTAGTTTAAGGCTTCCTAGACTATTTATACTTTACTAACTTTAAATAGAACCCTCCTTATATAATAAAAGACTAGGATAAGTAGAATACTAATTTCTCTTAAGCTAATTCTCTATAACGTCTCTAGGAGGAACTTAGCCTAAAGGCTAATAAGCGCTAAGTTTTCTAGAAGAGCAAAGATCTTATAATGTTCTCCTTTATGTAACGCCTGCCTAGCGTTTGTTCTTAATTAGGTACTGTTATCTTAGATAACGTCTTAGTGCTAACTACTCTAACTAGGCAGCCTTATTATAGTTGCCTTTAATTAATATTAGAATCTTAAGTGCTCGCAACTCTTGTCCCTGCTCCTACTACTGCACCTGCGCCTAGGCCACGTGCTTTAACTACTACTTAAGAACCTCGCCAAAGTAAGCAATTAAAGAAGTAAGGGAAGGTGTCTAGGATAAATATAGGGTAATTAAGTTATATTTCCTTTGTTTTATTTCCTTTGTTTTGCTGTTTTTCCTTCTGCTAAGTAGGTCGCTTAATAGGGCTAAGCTCGCAGGAAGGAGAGGTATGTGCTGGTGCACAGGGTGATACCCTGCAGCTCACTAGGTTAGTGCTCAACCACCTAATCTAGAGGTATATAGCTCGTTTCAGGGATCGAAACGAGCAAGGGGGCATTATTAATCCTCCACCTTACAACTGAGCTCTTGTACTTCTCTTCTAGATACAACCTATAATAAGATCTTTATCTTACCACCCTCGTTCTTATATGACCTGACCACTAGTGATCTCATGCTCTCGTAGTAGTATGTCTTCATACACTCCAACACCCGTACAATATTAGTAGAGTTATTGATCGTAGAAGTTGGTGTTCGATTTCGGTGGATGGCTCGCACGGCCGTCGGGCTCGCACGGCCGTCACGCACGGTACTAATTAAGCTGCAGCCCTCGTCTATTACCCTGTTTCCTTCTTTTTTGCCTTTGCCTACCTTGTCTCCTTACAATGCCTATTTATCTTAGCTTTTTAGTGTTGTACCTGCTCTTTTTTATACTCCTAGAGTTGTTAGCAATTACGTACCTCCTTTGCCTTCCTTAGAGACTAGACTACAGCTCTACCTTAGTACTCCTTAGGCTCCTAAAGCAGAAGAGGCTTACCTTGTTTCCTGCCCATTTTTTGTTAATTATTGCCTTATGTACGCCCTCAACTTTATACTTAAAAAGGTGTCTTTTAAGTTAAAATCTAGTAATAAACCTAGCTTAGCCTTTAAGCTTATTTATTACCTTAATTTTTTACTACCTCGCGTAGTAGGCGTTTAACTTTTCTCTAGTTTAAGGCACTTAAGCCTAAGAACTGACTACTATTACTTAAAGAGCTCTTAGTACTAAATCTTAATAATATAACTTTAGAATTAAAATGTAAAATGCCTATAGCCTTAAAGGCCTTTAAGATTGTTATTTCTTAAAAAAAAGCCTGCCAGGCTTAGTAGAAGAAGAGAAAGAAATCCCTTTTGCTTATTAAAGTAAGGCTCTAGTTTCTCTCTAGAAATCTAGAGATCTTAGCCTAGTAAGCTAATAAGAGAAGCTTAAATAGGGCAACATTAAGAGGCTGCAGTATATAAGTTAAATAAAGATAATAAACGGCAAAGACAATCTTGTTTTAATTACAGTACTTATTAAAATTTATAGTAAAGTAACATTTATAGCAGTCTCAAATACATAATTTACAAGACAATTAAGCTTTTGCCTTAATATTATAATTTAACTCCTATTTAAGGTATGTAAAATTAATACTATTATTTATTTAGCTAGAGAGCAATAGGTAAATTGAAACTTGATAAGTCTCAAAATTAAAAGCTTGTAATTAGGTGTTCTGTATTAATTCTAAAGTTAATCAATATATAAGAGTAGGTGCTAGATAAGATTTATAAGCGCAGATGTAGGCTAATAGTGTTATCTACTTTTGCAAGCTATCCTAAATAGTATTTTTTTTCTTTTTTTTATATATAGGCTTACTAAAGATCCTCTTTGGTTTTTTTAAAATACTAAGAAAGAAGCTTTTTTTATTTATATTATAGATGTAACGTGTTTTATGGCTTTAGCCTTTTAAGACAACCTTTTAATGTAACTACACATTTTATAGACACCTTTTTAGTAAAAAATAAGATTTATTGCTAACAACAGGTATTAGGGCTTATGCTCCCTTGTTTAGCATTACTAGCACGCAATTAGTGTGTCGCATGTTTAGATAGAAATAAAGAAAAGTAAGACAAAGACGCAAATCGCCTCCTAACTTAACACGCTTTATTCTGCTTATGCTACCTACTTATATTAAGGCTTTACTTTTAAGTACTTTTAGATAAATTCAAGAAGTAGCATTATTATTGCTTTGCTTTCTAACCTATACATACAATAATAGAACGCCTACTTCTCTTTTCTTGCCTCTTTCTTCTCTATCGCTATTTTAACGTTATGTAATAGCTAGCCTAACTAGTTAATAGTTTCTTTACTTAGCCTATGTATAATTAACAAGAAGAGAGAGATACTAAAGTAGAGTATTTTAAGTACTTTGCTAGTATTAGCAAATACCTTATAGATCTTATATTCCTTCTATAACTAGCTAAGTTAAGGCTTAATATTTTTTTATATATAAAGATATTACAGATTTTAGAGTTGTTTATAAAGAATATAATTGTAAAGTCCTAAAGAGGCTAAGTTTATAAATGCTTAATATACTTAAGTGTCTACATAATTAGCTTAAGCTAGACTAGTTTAGGGGCTAGGTGTATAATAAGAAAGCTTCTTATCTTTAGATAAGAGTTAAGGTTAAGGAGATACTTATTGCAGAGGTTATACGCTATTATAGCGTATTGTATACAAATTATTTGTATACAGTGCTATTTAAAAGGTAAAAAGTAGTAAGTAAGAAGTAGTAGCTTTAGCTTTATAAAGTATTATAGGCTCCTGCTGCAGTACGTATGTATCCTTTCCCTCCTCTATTGTATTATATTATAATCTTATTGCAATCCTACTGTAATCCTGTTGTTAGCTATAGGCTGGCAATCGCTGTTAGACATATTTTAACTAGTGTTATTTTTTAGTACCTTAGCAAATTTTTTAACCCTAATTATTGCTTAGTGGTCTAAGCTTTCCTCCTAGAACTTATCTACCTACTGTTCAAATCTTGTTAACTATACACAATCTTTTTTTTTGACTTTTGCGATTGATTAGTAGAGGGTAGCTGCTTTTCACTTTTTTAGAACCCTATTTTGACTACAACAACAACCACCACCCTTGACAACTTAAAAAATAAAAAAAGTAACGTGTTTTAACATAATACTGCTTAATTTTCTTGCGTAAGAAATTAAAGCATAGGCTATACTTCTTTATAGAATTAGCTTTGTAGCAATTATTATTTATGCCTATTGTTTATTTTAAAATAAGCTTATTAGAGTACCTGTAAACAAAGCAATTAACTTAGTATACTTTAACCTTTCTCCTTGCAATCTATAAGGCAAAATTTCGTATTTTAGCTTGTGCAGGTAGAAGGCCTTACTTAATAAGCTATTTGATGTACTTTAAGAGCTCTAGCTCTTATTGTAAGTAGAGAGCTTGTTAATTCTAAACCTTAAAGCTGCGCAGGGTAAATTAGTGTTAGTACTTTTGCAAAAGTGTTGTGCGATTACAACTATATATTTCTAAAAAAAATATTTATAGCTATATTATTCTTTTAGTTGTAGCAACTCTATTGCAGCAAGCGCAGCCTCAATTAAGGTTATATTAGTGGAGTTATCGCGTGTTGAAGTAGTGGTGTTAATTTGATGGGTGGCTCGTTGGGTGGTGCTGGCTCGTTGGCCTGTCCACCTCGGTACCCCGACCCACGTTTTCTCCACACTGCACTCCACACTCGTCGCCTTGGCAGATTGTCGGCTCCAATCTCGACAGCGCCAAGCCCGGAGAGCAGCTGGTTGTTGGGACACGTCCCAAGCCAACAGTCCATCCGAAGTTTCTCCAAGCAGACACGTAGGCTCAGTTTCCCTCAGATGTGGCGCACATGATGACGGAGCATCATGATGAGGTGTGTGAGGTCGGGGTACAAATACTTGATTCAAGCCCGTGTACAGAGTGGTCAGTAGCATTCAACACTATCTTTCGTCTTTTGCCCAATCTCATACTACCGACAAGATGGTCGCTCGCAACCGCAATCAGCGCAAGCTGATTACCTTCACCACGCTGTTCTTCGCTGCAACAGCCATGTCAACAGCCATCCGCATTCCGGCTTTAAGTCGTCCGACATACCCACGAATGACATCACGGTCAACAGAGATGGACTCAGCACCATACCGAGATGCCTCGCTATCGGTGGATGAGCGTGTGGAGGATCTCATCCAACGCATGAACATAGAAGAGAAGGCTGGGCAGCTTTTCCAGCAAATCATTTCCCAAGGTCCGAACGGAACCTTGACGAACACAACTGCACCAATAGTCCAAGGGATGCATCTAACACATTTCAACCTTAACGGTGCGGTCTCCGATGTACGCGCAACTGCGCAATGGTACAACAGTCTCCAGCAGCTGGCCTTGGACACCAGGCTCGGTATCCCAATCACGCTCTCCACGGACCCTCGACACACATTCGTCGAAGCCACCGGTAGTCAAATTGCGGCAGTGAAGTTCTCACAATGGCCAGGAAGCTTAGGCTTGGCAGCAATACGAGACGCTGAACTCGTCCACACGTTTGCGGATATTGCACGACAAGAATACAAGGCCGTCGGCATCAGGTCTGCGCTGCATCCCCAGATTGATGTTGCGACCGAGCCGAGGTGGGCCAGGATCACTACCACGATGGGCGAAAACGCTACTTTGACCGCTGAGCTCGTGGTTGCGTATATCAAAGGCTTCCACGGCCCTGGTGAGTTTGGCAAGAACTCCGTCACCACCGTATCGAAGCATTTCCCCGGAAGCGGGCCCGTCGAAGATGGCGAGGACAGCCATTTCACCTATGGCAAGAATGCCACATACCCGGGAAACAACTTCGAATACCATCTCATTCCCTTCAAGGCGGCTATCGCAGCTGGCGGGAGGCAGATGATGCCCTACTACTCAAGGCCTATGGGCACCAAGTACGAAGAGGTCTCTGCTGGAATGAACAAAGGTCTCATCACCGACCTTCTTCGTGGTGAACTCGGTTTCGAAGGCATCGTCGTCAGCGACTGGGGTCTCGTTACGGACACCACCATCAGAGGACAATACATGCCCGCTCGTGGCTGGGGTGCCGAGAACCTGACCGAACTCGAACGTGCAGAGAAGATCCTAAACGCAGGCACTGACCAATTGGGGGGTGAGCAACGTACCGACCTCATCATCGAGTTGGTAGAAAAAGGCATCGTAAGCGAGGACCGAATTGACACGTCGGTCCGCCGTCTCCTCCGCGA
This sequence comes from Alternaria sp. 'sect. Undifilum', assembly GCA_024321975.1. Classification (NCBI taxonomy): domain Eukaryota; kingdom Fungi; phylum Ascomycota; class Dothideomycetes; order Pleosporales; family Pleosporaceae; genus Alternaria; species Alternaria sp. 'sect. Undifilum'. Next base: position 12,821,652 of record JAJJZI010000001.1, read on the forward strand.
AAAGTTCATCCTCGGCCTCTTCGACAACCCCTTCGTCGACGTCGACGAAGCCATCGCCACCGTCGGACAAAAAGAATGGATCGAAGCGGGCTACGAAGCGCAAAAGAAATCTATCACCCTCCTCACCAACAAGCACCACACTCTCCCTCTCAAGCTCTCCGAGTGCGCCAAATCCAAATTCTACGTCGAAGGCATCAACGCCACCTTCCTTGAAGCCCGCGACCTCACCGTCGTCGCCACCCCCGAAGAAGCAGACTACGCCTTCCTCCGCTTGTCCGCCCCATACGTCCCCCGCCCCGGCGGTTTCGAAGCGAATTACCACGCCGGCTCCCTCGAGTTCAACGCCACAGAGAAAGCGCGTCAAGCAGCCATTTACTCCGCCGTCCCCAGCATCGTCGACGTCTTCCTTGACCGCCCCGGTGCTTTCCCTGAAATTGCTGAGCAAGCCCACGCTCTCACTGTCAACTTTGGTACTAGCCCCGACGCTTTCCTTGACGTGGTATTTGGTGTTGATGGCAGTGCGCCTGAGGGTAAGCTGCCGTTTGATCTGCCCAGGAGTGATGAGGCGGTTGCTGCGAGTAAGGAGGATGTGCCGTTTGCTACTGAGAATCCAGTGTTTAAGTTTGGGCATGGGTTGAGGTATGAGTAAATTGGTTGGAATTGGTTATAGTGAATTACTAAAGGATGATTTGATGAGGTCGATGTAAACATTATGATAAATTAATGTATTTGATGATAATCCAAAAACAAAACCTCTGCTTTGTGTTGTGATGGGCGATTTTAGAGAGGGGATATGAGGGAAAAAAACTGCTTTGCTAAGCGGTGGGAAAACGCGATAATGAGCATGAAGCGATCCAGGAAATGATCATTTTAGCGCAAACAAAGGGTTTCATTACGGCTATCTGACTCATAAAGTTGGCGCGCATTTCATCGCATCGCCACAGTCAGCATACAACCCGATAAAATCACTAGTAGAATACGCTCGTAAAGCCTGACGACTTTACATCCAGTCTGGGTCATGACGCTCGTTCACTTTACCATTGGTATAGCTCCGTGTTCCCAGGTAAACCGGAGGGCAGTTCAAGGCGGGGTCTTTGCGACTCTCGGTATCGGGATTACATCCCAACGGATTCCATCGCGGTTCGCAGTCTTTGACCTCCTGCCATTCCATCAAGTCGCGGCCTTTGACTGTGTCGAAGCACCCGTCCCAGTAGCAACCGGTATACGGAGCCACCTTGTTTGCGTTCCAATTCTTTGTTGTCGCAATTTCGTCTCTGAAGCCATTGAGAAACGGGTCCCGCACCTTCACTGGAACACCTTCGTTCGAGAGGTCGTCGCAGGTATACGAGTTCTTGTCTGTCTTGTGATCCCACTCAAGCTTCACTTTGAGTACTAGTTGGATAGGGCCTCCGTTGATTGGAAACGCAATTAGCGCTTTGTTTGCGACGCTGCAAAATGTTGTGGGTCGGGAACCACCGCTGGTGCCGTCGAACTGTACTTGGCGGCAGTTTTTCGGAACCTCGGTCATCTTCTGGAACGTCCTGGCCATCATGCGATACTGTTCGTATATTAGCCCTTGGTTTCAAGTATACAATGGGTAGTTGCGCTTACCCCTAGGTCCTCAAGCTCTGGAATGCTCGGGTTGAAGTATGAATGTTGGACATCCAGATACAGCGTCGAGTCTCTTCGATAATAGCCCTGGCCGTCTTTGAAAACAACGTTCCGGATAGAACAATCGTCTATGCTACTGCCTTTTTTGCAGGTCTTGAGGATCTCGTACATGCGATGGTATATGCGTTCTCCTTGGAAGGTTCCAACGTGGGTGCCCTCCAGGCCAAGGCGTACGTCAACCCGGTACCAGCCTTTGAGGTGTTTAAACCTGTCATCGGAAGCGGTTGTGACATCATTGATCGAAGAAGTACTAGCGTTGGTGTAGGAGCCACTCGAATATGTTGCGTTCTTGCCAGTGAGCCCGTTGAGCTCAGCTAGCAGGTCGTCCGTTGTTGGGACCTCAGTTGAAGATCCATTGCCGCTAGCATTTGGGCGAGCGCTGTTGAGGTTTGATGCAGCCACGGAGTCCGACTGCAGGTTGGCGGATGGTTCAATTCGTCGTTAGTAGAGCGATCGCGTGTATGTTGTTTTCGACTTACCAATACTAGTAGGGTTGACAGTGTTCGGTGACGGGAAAGCCAGCGCGAGAACTGCCAAAAAGGCCAAGAATATAAGTGATATACTCTTCATTTTAGATTCCGGCAGGAGCGATGTTGGTGTCTATCAGAGTTGAGGGTGAGAAAGCAGGTGATGTGGCAAGTGCCTCGATGAGGGTGAGGGAATATATAATACGCAGGCGCCAGTCTCGATTGAGGATGGGCCCGAGCGCCGTTGGTGACCTGTAGGCAGGAAATTGGTGTGCGGTGAGTGTGCGGGTGAGGAAGTAAGGGGGGTCGCGTAGGCGTGACTGCAAGGGAAAGCGAAAGAGCAAAGGCAAGGCATATCTGGCACGCTTCAAGATATGTGCAAAGTATAGAGTTCGCCGCATGCATCGTCCAACGTTATAAGGATGTCTTGCTAGCTGACCGAAAGAAATTGGAATTGAGTCGTGTCTGCAGACTGTACCCGCTTCAGAGGACCTGCACAGGCCCCAGCTTCATATAGCCTCAAATATGCAGCTAGATACTTGAGTATGCATTTCTTTCGGAAGGCCTGTCAAGGCATTACTGTTCATGTCACTACTGCTCATGTCACATGGTATGACAGTTGGCAACTTTCTGGTGGCCCACCACCTTACGGATTGTCCGGAACTATATTTCTCCATCGGCTATGGACAGGAAATCATGCGCTATATCTGCGAAAGCAACCCAGAATGTTGCGGAACGAGGATCGTAGCGTAGATTAATCGAAGGTAGTCGAGTTGTCGAGGATGATGAAGATTGATAGGAGGCTGGTGAGAGCCGCTTATGTCATCACTTGTCAAGCCTCGGCTCGACATCCGACGCCACTCTTCTCCTCTTACAACGCTTCTCACCAATCGCGTTCAATGACACACGAAGCGTACATATCTAGCATGTCACCTCGCATTGTATCCGGCGGGGAAGCCGTTGCGCTCGATTCACTACCATCGATCGCTAATCCACAGCACTTGCCATGTCTCCAGCTCGTCTACCAATGAATTCGCTTCTACGCGTCTCAAGGCCATTCACACCACGCCCGCGATGGCTTCAGTCAACCTTAAGTCGCGAACTAGTGACATCCTCGAAATGTCAGCAAATGTCCGTCGCGGCAGGCTTACGAGTGGATCACGCCGAAAGCAACGACAACCGTACGGTAGCAGCCATGGGTCGCACCAAGTCTGGCAAGGCGCTCAAAGTCCGCAAGTACCCAAGCTTTGAACACCTCGAAGACGAACGCCTCTACCGTAAACAGCACCTTGCAGCCGCCTACCGCATATTTGCTTCACGCGGCTTCGATGAGGGGGTCGCCGGCCATATCAGCGTTCGTGACCCAATCTTGCTCGACCATTTTTGGCTCAATCCACTGTCGACGCATTTCTCCCTAATACGCGTGTCGGACCTGATACTGGTGAATGAGGAGGGAGAAGTGGTGGAAGGTGACCAGCCTATAAACGCAGCAGCCTTTGCCATCCACAGCGCCATACACAAGCGGCGGCCGGATGTACACGCAGCGTGCCATGCACATAGTGTGCATGGCAAGGCCTTCAGCGCATTTGGCAGAGAATTAGACATGATAACTCAGGATAGCATACGATTCTACAAGAGCCACGGCGTATATAACCAATTCGGCGGCATCGTACTGGCAAGCGAAGAGGGTGAGAAGATAGCCGATGCCCTGGGTATGGCGTTCCCTCTTCGATTGTGCTTTACAACCACTAATCTCTGTCGCAGGCGACGGTAAGGCAGCCATTCTCTAAAACCACAGCATCCTCACCGTAGGCAACTCTGTTGACGAAGCAGCCTTCTGGTTCCTCTCCCTCGACAAGACATGTCAAGCACAACTCCTCGTAGACGCAGCGGCGGCTGGAAGCGGCTACAAGCCTAAGATAATACCGGAAAGTGAGGCCGCCGAGACATACAAACAGGTTGGGACGCCTGAGAAAGGATGGCTGGCCTTCCAGAGCTACTATGACGAGATACTTGCCAAGACTGGAGGCGACTTTTTGCAGTGAAACAAAGAGCGTTATTCGTCGCAACGGACATACTTGAGGACCCATCACGCTTTTACGATAATGTATTCTGAAGACCCCTTGATTCCAGTTATTTCCCCTGTCATTCGGCGGCGTTTGCAATCGGTCTCATATATTCAGAAACGACACAAGATATCTACAAGGACACATTACTCATTCGTGTTCCTCCTCATCAACTCATTCTCCAGTTCCTCTCTCTCCTCAATCGTCAAATCGCTCTTCGCCTTCCCAATTTTAACACCCAAAAACATGATGATCAAACCCGCCCCAGCAAGTGCAGTAGCGAGCCAGAAAGCTATCTTGTAGCTTCCCCTTTGTCCTCTCTCTTCCGTTTCACTGACCGCAAGATCTGCAAAGGAGAGAAACACAGCGATACCGAGAAACAGTAGCGAGTTCATAAAGGAGCCCGCTAGTCCCTGACGCGCCTTGGGTAAAGAGGTGGTGATGAAGATGTTGCTGACGTTGTACGTAACATCAATACCGAGCGTAGCGCAGATCATAGCCGGGAAGATGTAAGCCCAGAAGTTGAAGTGTACGGGGACGATAGCGAAAAGGAGCGTCGACAGGGTGTATGCTACACCACTGATGAGAAGGAGGATTCGACCTGGCAGGAGATGTAGTATTAATCCGCCAACGGTAGCTAGGATGAGCCCACCCACGCACATGGGTGTAAACCAAGCGGCGGTAAGCAGCGGACTAGCGCCAACAACCTGTTCGACGTAGAAGCTGGCGTAGAAGATGAAGATACCAAAGTTGCCGTATTGGAAGAAGAGCGCAAGCGCCAGTGGCTTCATGCCTTTGACGCGGAACAAGTCGGGAGGTAGGAGAGGTTGTTCAGCCACCCAGCCTTCAATGTAAACGAATGCACCCAGGAAGACCCAGCCGATGACAAAGGTGACGGGGATATACGGTGTCGCCCAACCCTGAGGTGCATGGCTTCCATCCGTAAGCGCAAAGACGACCAGGACCAAGCCCGGCAATACGGTCGCTGTGCCCCACCAATCCATCTTCACCCCCTTCCCTTCTTGTTTCGCTCTCTCTTTCTCTTCTCTCGGGTTGGGAATGCAAAGATATGACGCAACGGCCACAATAGCGAGGATGATAGATCCAATCCAAAAGAACCAACCCCAAGTCATAAATTGCGCAGCGACGCCTGCAAAGAAGATACCAGTAAAGAAGCCCACAGGCGCAAAAGCACCATACAAGCTGAAAACAATATTCTTTCTCGGGCCCGGCCGGTATATCGACCCCAACAGCATAATGCCACTCGGCAAAAACGCCGCAGGGCCAAACCCCTGCAACGCTCGACACACAATCAACATGACATAGTCCTGGCTGAATCCGGCTATAACGGACCAAACCAGGAACCAAGCCAGCCCAGAACAAAAGACTATGTAACCCCCGAACATGTCTGCCAGGCGACCAAAAGGTAAGAGGAAAGCGCCTGTTACCAAGGAGAAAACAGAGGCTGGCCATGTTTGCGCGTTGGAGGGGATGGAAAGGGCGGTAGTGAGGTCCGGGAGGAGGATGTTAAAACCCGAGATCATGTATTCGGCTACGAACATGGAGCCGAGGAGGGCAAAGCAGAAGCCTAGTTCGTGGGGGAGGGAGCGGAAGGCTGGAGGGCGTTCGCGGCCGAGTCTTTCGATGTCGGGTGGGGTGAATGAGCTGTGATGGTGGGGTGAATTTCCTTGTTCAATTTTGGGAGATGGCATGGTGTCGCTGGGGGGCTGGGTCGTGGGTGGTGGCATTGTGGTGTTGTTTGTTGTGGTATTGTTCACTGTGGTGGTATCCGTGGTGCGTTGGCTGGTGGTGTGTGTTGCAATGGTCATCGTAGAGCCATGGAAAGGTATTTTGCGAATGGAACAAGCACGCTACGAGAGACGGTATGCGGCGATTTGATGAGAACTAATGATGAGGCGACTTGATTTCTCTATCTTCACACCTCTTCCTATGTGTAGCAGCCAGGCTCCGAATTGACCGCGGCCATTGTTGTTATGTATAACAGAAGACATTTATTCGGGTACTGAGCCTTGGACGCAAACACACAAAGGCGACTCTTAGCGGCAACAGTGACGCCTCAGCATAAAGCCGTCGCGATGTGGACCTTGGATGCAAAGATTGAGTCTTGGCCACTGCATCGGGCCTAGAAAGATATCTCGGGGCAACTCGCCTCCCAAGTCTGTCTTAGTCAGCATCCGATAACATGCGATTTGCCTGCTTCATCCTCGGGCTGCGCTCTCGGTCAGCACCGCTCTCTGTAGCGGCATTCTAACACATGTGACGAAATCCTGCATCCGCATCAGGCTTAAGAGCGTTAGTAACACATCGATCCCTCGATCCCAACGACCCAAACCGCCACAACCACCGTCAAAGATCTCCACCCCGCCAAACTTCACGCACCTCGCTACAGTCAATCGTGTACACATCTCGCATGGCCTCCATCCAATGAGCGTGACGCCATTCCACCTCCCGACTAAAGCCTGCCACAATTGCCGCAAGCGACGATGGAGGTGCGACCGGTCGATGCCAAGCTGCCAGAAATGCTTGTCCGCCGGAACGGAATGTCTGGGCTATGGCAAGTTGTTTGTGTGGAACCGTGGCGTTGCGAGTCGCGGGAAAATGATGGGGAAGAGATACGAGGAGAAGATGGAGCAGAATGCTGGTGGTGGTGCTGCAGCCGCGACAGAAGGGGCAGCCAAGACTCACGACGCACCGCCGCCTTGCGTATGGGAACATGAGGGCTCCCCACAACAACAGCAATTGTCAGAGACCGAATGTGAAATCGTGCCCACCCATCCGGTACCAAACTCCGCCCGGATGTCCGCGCAGGCACAGAACCAGGCGATGGCGATGGCTGCTGGTGTACATCGACAGATGACGGATCCTCTAGTCAATGATCTCGATCGCAACTCGCGATACTATCTCTACCACTTTGCGACACAGCTGTGCGAACTCATGGTTGTATACGATGGACCCGGACAGAACCCGATCCGCGATCTCATCCCCGCGACCTCTGCTTACCCACTGCTGCTGCACATCATCGTCGCCAACTCAGCATTTCACGTCTTCAACATAACACGCAATCCAATGGGTCAGTCTGCCTACCAAGGCGAGCGGAGTCCAACCGTGATGGCATATTACCAAGCTGTGAGCCGCTTCGGAGGCCCGCTGAAGTCGTCCTATAGAGACGCACTTGTGGCGAAGCAGCAAGCGCTTTCGTTACTTGCCCAGAGCGTGACTTCGGTGACTACTTCAAACATTGACCTCATTCTGATCACTATCCTGCTCTTTGTCAACTATGCTCTGGTGGAGTCGGGAAGAGACAAGTGGAAGGTGCACATGGACGGTGCGCTGAAGCTCCTCAAACTCCTGGGCGAACCACCGTATCTACAGCGACCGATGAGTAGACTCCGCCAGACGATTCTTTCCGACTTCCTTGTATTCTACATTCTTGGTTCAACATTCAGCTTCACGACTCTGCCCGCATTGATCCCAGAGACGATCGAATTGGGCCCCATCCTCCGATACGCGGAAACGAACAACTACCTCTCCTGTCCCGGACCGTTATTACACGTCATGCTCGAGTCCTTCGCATTGCCCGATACACATGGATCGCCATCCGGGACCAGTACGCCCATGTATCTTCAAGAACAGGTAGGCGTACTGCTACAACGCGCGCTCGACTTCGACCCCATCGCATGGTCTTTCGACTTTGAGCGTGCATCACCGTTCGACGATATACAGAAGCGAATCCGAATAGCCTCGGCACATCGCTCAGCAGTCTGCATCTACCTCGCGCGCGTACTGCCTTCTACGAATCCTCTTCTCGATCCAGCAAGTGGCGAAGCACTCGTCAGTCTTACCGCTCTTGCCGACGACGTTGTCGAGCACATTTCACATCTCAAGCCTGGGGATGCGCTATTCAAATCGATATGTTGGCCTTTGTTCCTGGCTGGTGCTGAGTCGGAGGACCCGGGTCAGCGCGAGTGGATCATGAATACGCTGGACGAACTTTATGGTCAGATATTTTGGGGCTATCTTCATACATCTAAGCGCGTGCTGGAAGCTATTTGGCGATTTAAAGACTCGGCTGGTGCTGGTGCGGGAAATTGTTGGGTGGAAGAGGTTAAAGATCTTGGCAATGATATCTTGATCGCGTGAACGTTTGTAGAGGCTTTATATGAGCTTTGCTGGGCGCAAAATTTACGAAGCACCATGTGACCAGGGCGTTGTGTCAGCATGCAACATCTGGAAAGTATCACGAATTCCGAACCCGATATGAGAAGCAACAGATTGCGGGACTGTCTAGGCTGCTCCTAATCACGACCAACAGGTGCGATCGATGGCAAGTGCACGCTAGTTTAGTCTATCCGATCACTCGGGGCCGGCTGCGGGGTATGCGGCACGAAGACCTAGAGCATCATCGGTGTATCGCGACACACGCATGTGGCTTTCTTAGACCTGCAAGACCGCTTTTCCTACCGACGACTCAGACCGACTTATCTCAAGTTGAGATCAGAATCGCACGTTCACATGGTAACCAAAGACATAGGTGGAACTGGACCAACTGTTGGATGCCAAGGCCCTCAAAGAGCGCTTCTACACACCATTCTATCATGCACACGTGGCTCTCTGCTGCCGTACTGCTACTTGGGTCGGATGGATATACGGTTTGCGAGGCACATTCAGTCCGCTCGCACTCTTCCACCCGGTCACCAATACCTTCAGACATGGAATACTTGGGACCTGTACACCGGCCTCTGCGCGGTCAAGCCCCGTTGGTTGATCAGAGGTAAAGCCACGCGTCAACTTCTTTCGACTTCCTTAACTGCATTGGGGACGGATCTTGTTTCCATATGTCGTGGGTTGTTCCTGTGCGGTGAACAGACACACTGGCAAGTACGACGGCGTATGCGGGACCTGCTACCTTGTAACCGTGGCGCACTTGTCCTTTGAAGATTCGTGTCTCATCTTTTTTTATTCGGGACAGTCAATTTGTAACGAAAGTTTCATCTTTGATACCTCTGTCTATCGGTTTCATTACTTCTCGTCAACGCGCACCGCTCTTTTTTGCATTGCGACGATTTCCAATTTTGGTGGGGCGGGCTCGTGCGTTGGGCTCGTGCGTTGGTGGCGTTTTTAGCACGGAACTTGGATTCAGGGGCTTTACTTCCTACGTTTAACACGCTATGTTATCTGTATTCTTCCTTCTTAGCTTCGCATTCATCGCTAACATTTCCGCGCAAAGCAACTCCATCGACGATGTCCTTGATCCCAAACGACGCACCAAACTCGCACTCGAAACTCTACAAGAATGGTACAACACCAGCACCGGCCTATGGGAATCAACAGGGTGGTGGAACGGCGCGAATGTCATGACTATGATCGGCGACTTTGCGAAAGCAGATGTCGGAGACAAGACATTGCAAGACCTGGCCATCGATGTCTTTGCGACCACGTTGCTCAAGGCGCCGATCAAGAACCCACAGCCGGGTATTGAGGATCCTCCATCCAATAGCACGACGTTTGGCATCATCAACCTGACTAGCCTTGAGACTGGATACATGAAATATTTCGATCCGCATACCTACGCACTCTACATCACGTACCCACCTGACTGGTACGACAATAACGGACGGTTTACGATTCTCACTGTCTCTTCCCATCATAAAAGCAGCGATCTATCTTATCCCGCTGAACCTGACTTTCGCGACTGGCTAGATGGCTTCTACGACGACGATCTCTGGTGGGCATTAGCCTGGCTCAACGCATACGACGTCACATCCAATCCTAGGTATCTGGCCCTCGCGGAAAGCATCTTCATCGCTGTATCACGCACCTGGGGCACTTATTGCTCTAACGGCGGCATATACTGGAATTGGCAGAAGAAGTACGTAAACGCCATCTCCAACGAACTCTTCTTCAGCACAGCTGCGCACCTGGCGCATCGCGTCCATGGCGACGAAAAGAAAGCCGTATATCTAGACTGGGCGGAAAAAAGTCTACATTGGTTTTTTAGAAGCGGTATGATTAATGGGAATGGTACTATCAACGACGGGCTAACGGATGCTTGCGAAAATAATGGAAAGACTGTTTGGTCGTACAACCAGGGTGTTATTTTGGGAGGTATTGCTGAACTTTACCAAGCGTCAGCCGCACCAAACTCCTCATACCTAGCGCTTGCGTCGAATATCGCAAAGGCGGCACTTGTTGCACTTTCAGATGAGAATGGCGTTGTCCACGACGAGTGTGAACCGAACTGTGGTCCTGACGGCTCTCAGTTCAAAGGAATATTTATGCGAAACGTGGCAAAGCTGCATAGTGTAGCGCCAGATGAAGTGTTTGCAAACGCTATCCGCAAGAATGCGGCATCTATCTGGAGATGGGATAGGAATGTGACAGCCAAAGGCTTGCCTGTGTTCAGTGTGAACTGGGCAGGCCCGTGGATTAATCCGGCGAACGCCAGCACGCACAGTTCGGCCATGGATGCACTGGTCGCTGCTATAAATGTCGACTAGACTTTTTAAATGAAGAGTGTCAAGAAAAAAAAGTCGTGCTTGTCTTTTGCTCATCATCATTGTTCATGTACTCCTTTTGAATAAGCAGGCCCCTCTTCTACAACATGCAGCTGCACATTTGGCGCTCTCTCACATCTACTGCGGAACATCCTCAATCACAATTCCACCCGCGCCGCTCAAAAAGTCCATCTTGCCCAAATCAACACCCTTCATCCTCAGTATATCATATGCAGTCACAATGTGGAACCTGCAATTCGTCAGCACGCCGCCACCATCACCAGATCCCAACCTTCATTCGAAAAGAAAAGAAAAGAAAAAGAAAAATACACTTACCACATATTCGGATGCGCAAAGCTGTTCACATACTCCGCCGCCGGCAACCTAACCTGCTTGACACCGCCCGGGAACTTGATGACAACCTCGTCGTCCTGCCTGCCCTCGAAGTCTTTCTCCGAGAAGCCCTCGAGGTACTTGATACACTTCTCAATGCGCGTTAGGAGTTCGGGGAAAGTCTGTTCTTCGTCGGGTAGCGTAATGCTTTCCAGGTCTGGATTCAAGCGTGAAGGGATGAACTTGGCAGCGTCGGTGAAGCGGTAGATTTGGAAGCGGAAATCCTTCATGTCGGGGTGGAGAGATGCGGTGAGGAAGGAGTTTGGGTCACTGGCTTTGGCGTGCTCGTAGCCTTTTGATATGAAGGCGTGGGCGTTTTGAAGGGCCGAGATGGCGGGCGCGATGGCCATTTTGTGGAAGGTGAGGGGGGGCATAGTGGGTGGTGGGTGATGGGAGAAGGTGAAAGTGTTGGTTGGGTGTGAGAAGAAAAAAGTTCCTGGTTGATGTTGGTGTGGGTGTTGATGGAGAGGAGTTGGTGGTGACAAGGAGGACTATTTATGCTACATCATCGTGTTCTCTCGCACCTTCTCCAAGATGCCTGAGTTGTCCTGACGTCTCTTCCCATCCCCCAATCAAGCTCATCTCGTTTCACTTGGCAGCATCACTCGACTGTATAGCCTAAACCGGGCTAGTTTCTATCCCAACTATTGCACGGGCTGGCGGTGAGTATAGGCTGGATTACAAAGCGAGTGGGTTGCGAAGAGTGGAGTCTGACGGCCAACCAATCACGTCACGGAACGACAGTCCGGTCGCAATTTCGCACGATCGGCCGCGGGGCAGCAACGAGTGCTGGACGGCTGCTGTAACACCAACACTATGCAAGGCTACTACGTTCAATCTATGCCCCTCTTTCGTTTTACCGAATAGATTCGATGTATGAGTGTGCTGACAAAAGGAATAGGGTTCCCGTGCGGTTTGGTCCTTTGCGCGCCTGATATCGCCGGTACCTGCAAGTTCTCTGGGGCTGGAAAGTGCGCCTTTTTTTCTTTCTTTTTTTACCACGAATTTACGGACGAACACATATGCGCTCTTGTAAGCTTCTCAGGTTATAAAACGTATTTGTATGCTTCCCAAACCAAGGATGAGCTTCATTTGTTGGGGTTCGGAGTACACAGGTCTTGCTTCCCAGAGCCACACGAATGGGAACAGGTCACGAAGTCACAATTACTCTGGTCAAACAACATGATTGTAACGTCAAATCGCCGAGCGTCAAATATGTAAGTCTCCGCGGAACCCTGAGCAGAGCACACACATAGCCACCAGGTCATGGTTAGCTTCATCATGACAATCAGAAGAGCGAGAGACGTTTCTCATAGGAGTTTGGGAGCAATCTTGGCCTCACGAGCTTCTCATTCGCATGGGACTTCACGCAATCCCTAATCCGAGCTTTTTTTTAGCGGCGTTAGAAGCTTTGCGTATGATCAAATGCATAGTTCAGAGCTGCTTTGGTGGAGAAACAATCACTGCAAAGTCTCAGCTCTATCGGTTGTTGTTCCCTAGTGTGTAAAGCAAACTGCTTGCGGGACCATAACGTCGAGTTATTTGGCGGCCCATGCAACATGATTGTTAACAAGCCTGCCATTGTTCGGGGCACAATCTGCTTGCTCGACCTCTCAACAACCACCTTCATATCATATGTCATGATCCTGAAGTTTCGTTTTCCAGGATTCATCATCCAGGTCTCGTCAGCTTTCGGCGATTCATTGAAACGGATACACACTTTCTCACTTACTTTGTAACTGCTGATCACAAGAAAGGTCAACATGGGACCCAAGTCGGCGAACAAACCCAAGCGAACACCGAAGCCTGATGCGCGCCATGGAGAGATCGAAGCTGTTCCCAGCCCACCACCCATAGACAACCCTCCGGATGTAAGGCAGTATGGCTTATGTCCGAAGCTCACAGATCCTGCCAAGAAACCTACCCACGGCGCCACAATGATGGTCCGGAGCAATTACGTCCGGGTCAGCAAAGTACCCAAGACCCTCTACGTCTATTCTTTGGCCTTCTATTGTACCACCAAAGAGGGTGTCCACATGGAGTACAACAAACGCCGCGAGATCCGAGACGCATTCCAGACCTTGATCAAGGCTGATACTCTGAATCTTAAGGCAGACCGTATGGAATGGGTGACTGACTTCAAGACGCTTTGGACAACTACACCCATCCATGGTCGCGACGAGAAGGGCTACACATTCCAGAGCGATGAGTTCGCATACACGCAGCAGAATGGCAAGGAGATCAAGAACATGCGAGCTGAAGTCTCTAATGTCGATTACTTTGACGACATTGAGAACGCCCTCCGAACGAAGCACATCGCATCTCTGCCTGAATATATCCGCGCACTCAATGCCAACGTTGCGCAATGCATTGAGAAACACCAAAACACGACAGGAAAGACCATCGATCGCGTCGGAGCGAACAAGTTCTATGTTTCCAATGGCTACAAGGTGATGAATGGTTTGAGAGCTGTTCGCGGCTACTTTACTTCAATCCGCCCTGGTACCGATACAACGCTCTTGAATATCAACCCAGCAACTTCGGCTTTCTTGCCTCCTGTAACCGTGTCTAACTTCATCAGAGGGATCGGAAGTGAGAATATTGCTTACGCTAGTCAGCTATTACAAGGAGCAACACTCAAGATCCGCTACAGAAGGTTGAACTATACTGATAGCGATATCGATTACAACTCTGAAGCGGCTCGACTGAAGATCTTCACTCAGATTGGATCCTACTATGCTGACCAGCAGAAGTTCTACGAGTTGGTGGACAGGGTAGAAGGCCAGTCAAGGATGACTAAACCCAGCGACAACGGAACTACAGTTTTTAGATATTTCACGGACAAAGCAAGGGTACGATTTCCAGCTGGAACGGCAAAGCAATCACCCGAGATGTACTGCATCAATGTCGGCAAACGTGTAAAGAGTCTGAAGACAAGAATTGCGAACAACACAAAGCCAGACGATAAGCTGATGCGGGATCAGAGCGCGCAAGGTGCGCAGTGGATACCGGCTTGCTTACTTCAGATCGTTCCAGGCCAAGTTGTCAAGACTACGTTGGGCCCCATACACACCAGCCAGATGATTCGGCACGCCTTGCGCCTACCAGCTGAAAACGTTGGTCTGATTGAGGAAGAAGGTCTTGAAATCATGGGTGTCAAATCTGGTAGAGATGGTCAGCAGCCGTTGGTAAGTAGAAAGGTTCGCAACGATGGTCATCTAAAAGGCTAACATACGCACAGGCCTCCATGGGTTTTGCGGTTGACGACGAACTCATCGAAGTTCCAGCTACACAGCTTCCCCAGCCAAAACTGACCTATGGTCCATCCTCTGGCAATTCTGAGCGAACACCTAGGCTAGGATCCTGGGACGTAAAAGGTGTTACATTCGCTTTCCCGTCCACGTTCAAGAAGGTCTGGATACTAGCAATGCCGGATTGTTTCGGCGGAAGGCAGGTTGAGCTTACCGGAGTGTATTCGAGTCTCGTCACGCTACTGAGGGCTCATGGTCTCAAATTTGACGCTGGAGTACCTGCGGAACAAGTTTGCACCAAGGAATCACTTTTCAAGCAGGACGACAACGCCTTACCGATGGGCCAGCCGAAGCCTAGTCGTAGTCCTGAGGATATAGTAAGGAAGTTCCTCAACTCGAAATGCGCCGGCTCTGATGATTGTGGCTTCATTCTGATCCCAGAGAAAAGCTACGAGACCTATGCCATGGCCAAAAGACTAGCGGATTTCGGTGGCAGGACCATCCTGTTTGCAATCGGTTCAAAATTCGTGGATGGCAACCCTGACCAGTTCATGTCGAATCTCGCCCTCAAAGTTAACATCCGATTCGGCGGAGATAACCATCGTTTCAATCCAGCAGAATTCAATAGCGTCTTGAGCCTGGAAACAAGAAGGAACACGATCGTGATCGGCGCAGACATTGCCCATTGTGGTGGCGGTGGCAAAGAGGGAAGCCCAAGTATTGCCTGTCTTGTCGGCAGCAATGACTCTTCCTTCATGTCGTACCCCGGTTCCATGAGATTGCAGCGCGGCGGCCAAGAGAACATTGAGAATGATCACATGTTTTCCATGATTCAGGAACGTCTTCAAGGATGGCAGAGACTCTACAATGCCAATTCATCCATGAAGAAGCCCGACAAGAACAAATGGCCTTCCAATATGATCTTCTTCCGAGATGGTATTAGCGAAAGCCAGTTCCAGGCCTGCATCGACGAAGAGATTCAGACGATCAAGAGGGCATACAGGGACTTGTGCAAGCGAGATGTTACCTTGACTTTTGTCGTTTGCGGCAAGCGCCATCACACGCGCTTTTATGCAACACAGAAGGACCAGACATACACACAGAAGATGACAATCAGTGGCAAACAGATCCCAGATGCCATAAACGGCAACCTGCAACCAGGACTCCTCGTCACCGATGTCGTCACCAATCCAACGCCATTCAACTTCTTCCTCCAATCCCACAAAGCCATTAAGGGAACTGCCCGGTCCGCCCACTACCACGTACTAGAAGACGGCATGAAACTTGGTAGAAAGCGTCTCCCCGAGTTGACCATGATGCTCTGCTACGCATTCAGTCGCGCTACTACGGGTGTCTCGTACGCTGCGCCAGCCTATCTAGCGGATCGATTGTGCGAACGAGGCCGTGTGTATCTTCGCGCCTGGAACCTGGATCCTGATATGGAGCCCAAGTTTGTCGTTCCTGTGGAGACAGATCAAATGGGCAAACGCCAGCGTGTTACTCAGGAAAAGGTCGATGAAGCGAAGAAGGCGTTTGTGCAGCAGCTATCCGAGACCCAATCCATATGGGGCAAGCATTACGGCACCAAACCTGACGCCCTGGATGGTAGGAAATGGCTCAACCCGTGGAACCCGAGCCTTCTTGTTCGAGACGGTATGTTCTGGATGTAATTGCGCTGGCCTAGTAGTGGATTGAGGTGGTTGGAACTGTTGGTGGTTTCCTTTGTTTGCGTATTTCTTGTGGTTACTTTCTGTTTTTTCGTTCTCGCGATAGATCTCCTTGCTTTCTTTTGTATTCTGTCTCTGCTGGGTTTGCACTGTTTCTTGCTTTCTGCGTTGCTTTCTGTGGTTGCTTGGTCGTCACGCGTTCGCCTTGCTTTACATACACGCTCCTTCCATGACCTTTGCTGAAAACATCATGATCTTCATTCAGACAAGTCTTTCGCGTGAGAACGAGTATACTTCGAAACATGAACATATCGTAAGGCTGATAGCAAACCCTAGTCCATTATCGCAATATTCGACGCGCGATATCTGCCCCACATTCACACGAACGGTAGGTAATGCGTCGAGCCGAGATCGGCAAGCCGTAGCTCCCGCGCTACATTGACATCGTCATCATCAATCCTAGCCGAATTGGAGATAGGTTTGCCGAAGCCAATGATCAAGATGGCTGATCCCCAATCTCCTTCAATATCCGACGCCTTCGTCGTCGTCCAAAACTTCTCATATACACTCGCACCGCCCTCCACCGCATCGTATCAACTTCCGCTACCCTATTGATCATCATGTCGAACACAAAGACACCCCACGACCTGAATTGCCTCACCATTGGCGAACTCGAGAAGCTAGCCGCAGAGCGCATGGACAAGCAAACCCGGGACTACTACAACGAAGGCGCAGACTCCGGATCAACACTCCTTGAAAACATCACCGCTTACCAAAAATACCGCATCCGACCACGCGTCCTGCGCGACATATCCTCCATCGACACCACTGTAAACATCTTCGGACACAAGAACAGCATACCCCTCGGCGTCGCCCCAACTGCAATGCAACGTCTCGCCCATGGCGACGGCGAACTGGCTACCGCACGCGCATGCGCAAACATGGACATAGTAATGGGCCTGAGTAGTTTCAGCACGACGAGCCTTGAAGATGTGAAGGGCGCATTGGGTGATCACCCCGGAGCCCTGCAACTCTACCTCTTTGAAGATCGAGCTCAAAGCCAGAAGCTCATCCAACGCGCCAAAAAAGCCGGGTATAAAGCTGTAATGCTCACCGTCGACACCCCCCTTCTCGGCCGCAGGAATCTAGAAATAAGGAACCAGTTTAAACTGCCCAAACACCTCAGAATAGCAAACTTCGACCGCGATGAAAAGGACGATGGTGACGGGGGTGTAACAATAGATCAGAAAACCACCCTACCATCTACTGCAGAAGCAAACGAATCACGAAAACGACCCCCAACACCAAACACCAGTGACAGCAAAAACACACAGCCACCCCGTGGCCCAATAACCTTCCACACCCACGCCCCCAACCCGACCCTCAGCTGGGAACGCGACATAACCTGGCTGAAAGCCCAATGCCACCCCGAAATGCAAGTCTGGGTAAAAGGCATCGCAACAGCCGAAGACGCCCTCCTCGCCATCCACCACGGCGTCGACGGAATCGTCGTTTCAAACCACGGCGGACGGCAACTCAACGGCGCGCTCGCCACCATCGACGCGTTACCTGAAGTCGTTGCAGCGGTAAAGTCGCAGGGGGAAAAGATCCCGGTTCATGTCGACGGCGGGATTAGGCATGGGACTGATGTTTTCAAGGCGCTGGCTCTAGGGGCGGATTTCGTGTGGGTGGGTAGACCGGTGCTTTGGGGGCTGGCGTATAAGGGGCAGGAGGGGGTGGAGTTGGCGATGAGGTTGATGGGCGATGAGTTTAGGTTGTGTATGGGGCTTGCGGGTGTAACGAGGGTGGAGGATATATCCAGGGAGTATTTGGTTAAGATGGATCGGAGTGGGTTTGTTAGTCGGCTTTAGACTTGTGGGGGAGGGGAAACTATATAGATTTTTGGGTTTTTGTGTAGTTGATGTTGTCTTTTGTATGTATTTACAGGGAAGACTTTGCTGTGTTACGAGTTCCAGCTACTCTGCTTGCCTCCTACTCTCGATAAAGTCGACAAAGTCGAAGAAACTCTTCTTGTAACGTCGTACTTGCGTTGTGCGATTCACGGTCTGAATACCAAATTGCTGATCGTAGTCACCAAATTCCCAGTTATCCGCCCAGCTCCATGCGAAGGCGCCGATGAAGTTGACGCCGTCTTCCCAGATCGCTTTCAGGCCTTCGTTCAGATAGGTCTGGTAGTACCAGCTTCGCGGGCTGTCGAACTCCTGGTCGACTTGGTCTTTCTGAGCCTCGGCGAAGACGGGCATGCCGAATTCTGTGACGGCGACGGGGGAACGCCAGGTGTTCCAGAGGTAGTTTAGGTAGGTGCGGAAGTAGCTGGGTGTTAGGTAGACGTAGGATTGACTGCGGTATCCGATGTTCCAGCCAGTGGTTGTGAGAGTGCTCTGGGTCACGCAGTAAGGTCGGAGGGGATGAGTGATGTTGGCAGCGCAGTCGGCGATAGTGTCGTTGGGTGGCGGGCTGACTACAGTCGCAGTGTAGGGTTGAATGGAGAAGAAGTCTGCAGTTCCGTTGATGTATTGCAGATCAGCTTCGCTCAATGGTATGTAGTCTGCAATGCTGCTGGTGAAAGATTCTGGGTAGTCTGTTCCGAGGAAGATGGGGTTCGCAAAGGTCGCTAGCTGGAAGGAGTTGAAGTGGTTGGCAGCGTCGACATCGGCGGGGTCATCTGGGTTACGCGGAACCCCAAAGTTGTCGTTGAAGGTAAGCGACATCTTGCCTGTGCCACCAATATCATCGTGGTAGAAGTGATAAAGCCTCGCATGCGCTTTGATGACAGCATCAATCGACTTGCCGTCCTTTGCGCCGAGGAGCGGCTCATTGAACGACCACCAGATAGGCACGCGGTCGGCAAAATGCGTCATGATAATCTTTCCGTAGTTGACGAAAGCATCTTCGAATGAAACGTTTTTGTAGCTACATTGGAAGCAGGAGTCCAAATATCCAATGGCCCCAGTTCCAGGCTTGATGAGGACTTCGCTAATGTTGGAGTAGAACTGGAAGGGTGAATCATTGTGGTAGAGAACGATGGCTGGGAGCATTCCTTTCTCCAGAACAAAGTTGATGAGATCGTCGTAGTGCGAAAGGCCTTGCTCGTTGACCGGTGTGCCTGGCAAGATGAACGGGAGGATTCGCGTCCAGGGAATGGAGAATCTGTAGTACTTTACTCCCATGGCAGCGATCCTTTCGATGTCTTGCTTGTACAAGTAATAGTGCTCATTGGCGATCCAGTTTGGTGAGCGGCCTGGCGTATTCAAGCTTGCAACATCGTTGTGAACGGGTGTTCGCCCTTCGTCGGCGATAGCTCCCTCGATTTGAACTACTGATGCCGCCACACCAAGCATGAAGTCTGCAGGAAAAGAGTAGCATTGTTGAGGAACCAATGGCTCAGGTGGTGGCAGGATAAGCTCGCTGCTCGGTACTGGAGTTGGCTCGACTGTCGAGGAGTAGATGGCGCTATAGCTGGTAAAGTTGGGTCCCCAAGGCACGGTGGTCCAAAGAGCCGTCCAAGACGCATTTCCGTATGGATTCGCTGTGTCGGTCGCTGTGGCGTTGGATTTTGAATCCCAATTGCCCCATTGTGTTGTTATCAGATCTGGTACGAAGCTGCTGAGTGACGCATATGGGGGTGCGTACGTAGTCGTTGTAGTTGGGGTCGGGGCAGGCTTTGCTGTACGGACCGTCTCGGTCTGCGTGAAGCTGAACTCTCGGAATGTATACGAAGGCAAGGCAGTTGCGTATGTATTATTCGCAGAGCATTGTGGTCGTGAGGCGGGTCCTTCAGCCGGGATGTAGACTTGCTGGGCAAGAGCCACAGTCCCGCATGCGAAAAGAGCTTGAAACTTCATATTGCTGACCAAGAAGTGCTTGATACATCTTCGCCTCCACCGCGTACTTTATACTTGCAAGGCTATCCAATCGGCCGCCGGTGCTCGCTCTAACAGTGGTACTCATTGTCATTCGGCATGTGGAGTTGTTGGTCACACAACAGGTACTTACGGCCCTAACTCCATTGTAAGTCAATACGAAGGGCGTGGACGGTCTTGATTCCTTTTTGGGGTTTGGCGGAGAACAGAACCTTCGATGGAATCCGGTCAGGCTAAATCTCGGTAATGTTTTGCGGGGACTCGCGGGGTAGAGCTTGATATGACGATCGCGATGCAACATTTAGTCTTGACGTGCATACATGCCAACTGACCATGGCCATGCCAAGGGTTGGCATGGCCTAACTACAAAAAGGAAAATTTAAGTTAGCATAAAAATCTGGATGCTGATGTTAGGGGTGGCTAACGATATATACACTATCCTGCGCCATAATTAGTAGTTCACTGAATATACGTACCTTTCGGGTTGCATGGCGTAATGGTGCAGGGCTGCGTCCTAACAGCTAACATAAAAATATAGCGCCAAAAGCTTTACACAAAATAAATTCTTGAATATTAGGAATAACTACAAAAGAAATTTGTACTATTAAGTTTTGGATCCGTTTTTTCCTTATATAATCATTGTACAAAGTTTCTTTATTCTCTATTATACAAAAGTTTATTTTATATTTATTCAATTATCATTAATTCTTAAGTAATTTTTAATCGATTAAGTATTGATTCGTGAAGTGTCTTAGCCACCTCTTGGCACGGTCATGGTCAGTTGGCCTGCATCCTGAGTCTTGGCCGTTACTCCTGGTAGCTTGGTGGTGCTGAGGGTTCTAGCTTCCTAGTGTCTCTTAGTGGTTGTTCGCCCTTGTCCACGTTCTTGCGTCGCCTAGTCTTACGCAAACAGGCCTAGCCTTTTCATCCGCGTGATAACTTCCCTGTTCCACCCCCCCGGCCATCCCGCATTTTTTTTTCTTCGGTCTATCATTGCGCGACACCGCCGATCAATGAGTGGAACTCTGTTGATACCTGCTTGTTTATCTCAATGGCTCCAATTTTACTTACGCGAGCCACACTCGACGTGTACCAGGTTAGTACAAAACTCCTGCTACTAATATGTAAATGTATATCATGGAGGTCTAAGTCCACGCATTCGAAGGGGTTTCTCTCAAATTCATTGACCCTTTCACAATAAGCACTCTAACTTAACTTGGGTCAATGGCTTCTGGGCACGTTGCCCAGCTCATCAAAGACCAACATACGCCTGCGCTATAGATGACACGTATCGATCAGACTATCGCCATGCTTCCTTGATGGAGCAGCATATGCTCCATAGACGCCCTTGCTGACCCTGCACAAATACAGCTCTTCCTTGAGCCGGTCATGAAATTGCGAGTTGGGATATTCTGACCCTCTGCGAGAATTTGACTGCCTCATGGACGATAGAAGACATCTTTTCAAGCTTATACTGGCGACTATCAATACTACTATCAAGCATAATCCGATGATCAGTGCTGAATCCCTCCCTGGATAATGGAATGCCATCCGCACTGGGACAAAGAAGTGGCTCCTCGCTCAAAAAAAAAGCTCTCTTTCGGAAATTTTCCACATCGTTCATATTTGTCCAGGGATCACAACGCCATGCGTATCTAACTGCTTATAGATATCTCAAACCCCTCCATAACAAATGTACATTGTCGTTGCTGCAATCATGCGCAAAATACAGCCCACCCTTTCTCTCCCATATATAATGATGTTTTTTTCGAGATACTGACTTAGTGCTTTTCTATCGCTACTACTCTGGATCTGTGATGTCTAACACGACAGCAATACGACAACGCAGTAATCCAAGGTCAACCTCGTGGCGAACACGACACCTGAATTTGTGCAGCCTGCGATGGTAATTGGTAGACCTACTCACGCTCTGAATTATCGTATAGCGTACGTGGTTATTCCATCCAACACTTGAAGTAGGGTTTCAAGACTGTACTACACGAGGAATTCGTCGTCAAAGAGGTCTTCTGCTGAAGGCCTTTCCTCCGGCAGCCAGCGCAAGACTTTCCGAACGAGCGCAAGTAGCAACTCTTGATCCTTGCCTTTTAGCCATTTCTCGCGCGTTTCGAGTGTTTGACATGGAATCGGTGTTGAGGCAATCCAATTCCCTTTGTTTTTCGTCAATCAATTGTTGCACTCGGCCGTCATGGTATGACTGTACCTTTTGTATCCCAATACTGATGGCTCGTTTCGCTTCGCTGAAGGAAGGTCCTGGGTGGAGGTCCTATCAGAGAAACCATCTCGGCAAGATGCTGCTCATCGTTGAGATGACCTTCCTTCACGGCATGGAATAAGCGACCTCCTTCAAATAGGTCCCAAATCTACGTGGTATCAGCACCAATTGGAGTGGTAAGAATGTCAAGTTACGGACCATGACTCCGAAAGACCATATATCGATCTTGGAGTTCCACTCCATGCCCATGATGATTTCAGGCGCTCGGTAGACGCCCGGCATGACATCTCCAATATGTCTCTCCCCAATCCTAGCAGCACCAAAATCACAGATCACCGGTGGCCCACTAGTGATAGGCATGGTGCGGGAACAATAAATGGTACGATCTAAGAGGATTTTACGGGGAGACGGATGCTCAAGCTCGGCTTGTTCGATCTTTGAAAACACCGAAGAATCTGGAGCTCCCAGGAGAATGTTATTGTGGGATACATCTAAGGTCTTCTTAGCTAGCAGGCTCAGTAAAACAACAGATTAGAAATACCTGTATGTACCACACCCGCCTGGTGCAGGAAATCGAGGCCGAGAAGGACAAATAGTAATGTCTGTTGCAATAGTTCCTTGTTTATTCCTTTCTCTGGAAACAAATTTTGAAAGTACGTGTAGCTTAGGCCTAGCGGAGCGAAGGGCAAGCATTGATGCATCCCGTAAGGACCAGTTATCTGGAAATTGTCCAGCACTAGACGCAGCAGATCTTTGCCAGGGTGTTCAGCATCGATAGATTTGAGATACTGGGAAATCGCCACTTCATTGTCCTCCTTGAAGGCACTTTCCTTCGTGATGCAGACCTTGAGGGTTAGAAGATTGTTTGCTCTAATGTTATGGCTCTGTCAGCAGAGGAACTTTTAGAGACGAAGACGAGAAAGTGGAGGATTTACGGAAAGACATACACAAGATCACGACAAAGCCAAATAGTGGAGGCCGTACCAAACCTGAGCTTGGCAACGACCTGGTATCGAGATTTGAATACCTCGCCAAGCCGCACTGGATAGAAGTGTTGTGCTTTGTACGCGGGAATGCGCTCTTCCTCAATTTTCTCCTGCAAGGAAAGCTTCTCGAAACCGTCAGCTGGGAAAGTGCGGGCGAAACTGCAGCTCGTCATGGCCGTCATGGCCGTCGTGGACAACCATGTACGTGGCTCGTGGACTCGTTTATGCTTGTATGAGATGTGAAATATGCGGCAGCTTGGTGTCCTGATAATCAATCGAAGGGGCAATGTGCCCTTTTCATATTTGCTGGCAACAAAGTGAAGCATATTGATTAGGGATGGATTTGTTACGAAGGTATCGTACGAAGCAGGCGAGCTTCGCAGGGCGAAGTTGGGTGGCGTCGGCTCGCAGTCTACCACCTGACAAACGACAAGCTACTCCAGAGCTCCTCGTAATACGCAGTGAGTAGAATTATCCTCCATCAGACAAGCTTGGTCGCTTGCAGAAAGTGTCATTTCACTGGGCAACTTCGAAAATGCTGGATAAGAGGGATGCGTTCCCTTCACAGCCACGGGTAGATATGTCAACGCAGGCAAAAAGAGAAGATTCGTGGAAAGACTAGTATGCAGCTCGATCCATAGACAAAAGCAGCTCACAATAGTATGTGCAGACATATCCAGACACAAGAGTTGTGAGAGCGTCGGTGTTGATGTTCGAGATGCGAAGACAACGCTAACGGGTGTGCACGGACGCATGCGCCCACATTGAATTTCGACTTTCCACTTGACGAACTTCACGACGTTCACGACAACTCCCGCGACGACGCACCCGAAACCGGCCCAAATCGAACATCGTCCCGATAATCTATAAAAAATGTCTGGAAAGCGCGGGTACGTAGCTATTGCGGAGGCATTCGCACATGTTACCTTGGAATGTCAGCTAACAGTGTGTAGTCGAGGTTCTACCTCCGGTAACAAGCTCAAGATGACTCTTGGTCTGCCAGTGTACGTTTAATCCCGATGCGATCGCTCCGCCGAATACATCTCCGTTTGCGACAACGCTCAAAACACATGCGAGGAATGAATCAAGGCTAATGGAAGCACAGCGGCGCCGTCATGAACTGCTGCGACAACTCAGGTGCCCGCAACCTGTACATCATCTCCGTCAAGGGCATTGGTGCGCGTCTCAACCGCCTGCCCGCTGGTGGTGCCGGTGATATGGTCATGGCGACCGTTAAGAAGGGAAAGCCCGAGCTGAGGAAGAAGGTCATGCCCGCTGTCATTGTCCGCCAGAGCAAGCCATGGAGGCGAGCAGACGGTATCTTCCTGTACTTCGAGGACAACGCCGGTGTCATTGTCAACCCCAAGGGTGAAATGAAGGGCTCTGCCATCACTGGACCCGTCGCAAAGGAGGCTGCTGAGCTGTGGCCGGTACGTGTGGAACCACCATTGAGAGAGACAACACTAACAACATACAGCGTATCGCCTCTAACTCCGGTGTCGTCATGTGAGGTGTCTCTCTTCCTGCTTTCGATAACATTCATGGGTTCACGGGCACGGCGAAAATGCATTTACGGGGTGAAGGATTTGGGAGACGACATTGCAACCACGATTAGCAATGGGACGACCTTCACAATACCAGTCAAATGAACATTACGACCAAGACCACAACCTAGAGCCCATTTTGCAGTGATGGATGATTGACTTGGCATTGCGCAAACAGGAAGGATATACAAGTATTGCGACAGAGAAACACTGGTTATTGGTCTGGAAAAATGATAAGATTATGTACTGAAGTTGAAGATTTAGTTCCTAGGCTCATCGGCTAAGCACGAACTCCTGTCGCATGCCAGCATCTGAAAGTCCGGCTCCTCTACAACATCCTGCGCCCATCGCATCTGAATCATGCTCGCTTCGACGTCGCGCTTCTTTCCACCCACAAACTGCAAGTTCTCGTTTCCAACAACACCCTTCGTGACAACACCAGTGCTCGGCGCGCCAATCCCCTGCACTGCACCATTACCACCCTGCATGACATTCGCATAGCTCGACGACATGGTCTGCACCCCAGAAACAAAGCCCTGTCCGTCAAACGCACAATGCCCTCCCGCAGGCGTATTGTCCACTGTCTGCAGCTGATTAATCTGCGCCGTGCTCAACCCCGCATCCGTACCAAGTTGCTCGTACGCCGAAACAGCCTGTGGAATACTCCCCTGAAGCAACTGCAGCTCACTCTGCGTAGATTGAAAGTGTATCCTCGTCTGCGACATGACGGTAGCAGCGTTCTGGAACGCGACTTGTGGCGGCATGCCGCCGCAGTTTAGTTCAACAGCCGAGTTGGCGTAGTTTTTCATCTGGGCTGGGATGAAGAAACCGCTCATCATCAACGAACCGCCGCTGACACCAGTGAAGACAATGTTCGACATGTTGACTGCAACGCGTTTTGGTAGCTCTGTCTGAATGAAGTCGTTGACGGCTTGCGCGTGTGCAACGCCATCTGTACGTTGCAGCCCTGCGCCTCCTCCCCAGAACAGTTTATCATCTGGTGCTAGTAGCGCGACGCCCATGGTATTAGCTTGAACAGCCTGATTCGGCATGTCGAAGAAACTCTGCCCTCCGTCGCCGTGAAGCAGGACGTTTGCTCCCAAAGTACCATTCGGGGATGTAGCGGCCGCACCAGGGACACCTGACGCAGGCAGGAATTGGTCTGCCGGCGCGGAGATCTTGAAGCGGATAGGGAGGTTGTTGACCATGACTGTGTCATCGAGGATCATGGAGCCATCTGTTGCGGTGGAGATTCCTTGAGGAACTTGAGCGGCTTTTTGTTGGGCGGTTGCTCGTTGACCGTTGCGACCGTTGCCGCCGTTGCCGCCGCCATTCCGCTGGGGAAGCGCGGATGTGACGGTGAGAAGGGAGAAGGTGATGATTTGTTTGTACATGGTGGAGGGTGGTACCAATGTTGGTATGAGTGAAATAGATAGGAATATAGACTAGGACAAATGAATTGATGGGCCGGCCAGATAGGGAGAAGAAGAAGCGAAAGAACAGGTAAGCAAACAAGATAGATACCACACAGCAGTATACAGAAAGAAGAGAAGAAGAAGAGAAATTTATTCTGAGGGAATCCTAATACATCTATACCTACAATCTTCCCCCAACCCCTTCAACACTACGAAACGCGTTTTCTCCCATCCCTCCATCCTAAACACGCACGCGTAGAGCCAAGTCTACAAGCTTCGCTTCGCCTCGCCTTTCTTGAGCTTGACATGCATCGTTTCCACCACTTGAATCACTGCGTCAAGGGTTGTGTATGGGGAACATGTGTTTTATACGCTGATGATGCAGCACTTATGGTTTGAGCTTGGGGGTCTTGGTGTTTCGGGGAGGAGGGGCTTGGCGACGTGAGCACAGCGAGTGTTACGGGCGTTTACAAATAGAACCGAACGTAGAGCGATGATGCATGGCAGATTTGATATAGTTTGTGTGGGGATTATTGGAGATGTCGCAATAGTGGTGGCAGGGTCTGTGCGGCTGTTGTTGTCCACAGACATTGCGTTTATGAAGACAACTTGGACGGTGCTCGTGTTGCAAGATTTTTGCAACTAGCATGTATAAGCTACGTAACCTTAAAAGAGCAAAAAGAGTAGACAAAACATTTGGGCTGTACGTCGAATTAAACCAATAAACATATCTGAAGATGCCACCTGGCCGAATCGAACGACCGATCTTCGCATATCTAGCATGTTGCTACAAGTGCGACGCTTTACCACTTAGCCAAGGAGGCTGTTTCGATGAGCAATATTAAAATCCATCAAAATATGATTGTGGTATACTGCGAGCACAGAATCGGCACGAGGTAAGCGAAGATGCGGGGCTTTAGCGGCGACGACGCATTAGAGCCAGAGCTACTCAATTTGCTCGACTAACTAACACGGCGAAATTCGCAGTGAGAGAGGGGTAAAAGTAATAATAATACGTAATATTCATATCAATATCTTATACGTTAGTTTCACTGAAGAAAAAAAAGCCGCTACGCAGTTTCCCTCTTCCAAAATCTCATCTGCCAAAGCAGGGAAACAAACAAGCTCAGAGAACGACTTCCCCAACATTCCTACCTCCCATAAACGCCATGCTCATGCTTCCTTACCAAAAAATGCTTCGCTTCGTAAACAAAAAGAGAAAGAGAAAGAGAAAGAAACTCAACACGGGACACCCCACTCGAACTAAGCCAGTCCAAAAACCCTCTTCAACCTCCTCCAAAGCTCCTTGCCCATAGCACGTCTAGTATCCTCCGTCCTAAGCGCTGCCTCCTTATTCTCACTTGCCCTCCTTAGCAAAAAGTTAAGGCACTCGGTCGTGGTACCCCAAGTCATACACTTGACAACCTTGGCCTGCGTATCCGCCTTCATAGTCTCGTCCTGGACGAGAGCCTGAGAGATTTCATCAGCCATGCCTTGGAGTTGTGCATAAGTAAGACGAGGCAGGTTCTCAGGAGACGTGGTGAGCATTTGGTGAGCGCGGATTTTCTGGGCTGCCTGCACGGAGGCGAGGTTGTGGGTTGCGAGGACAATGTTTACGGCGGGGAAGGGGGTGCCCGGTGTGGGTGCGGGGACCTTGTCTGTCCATTGTTGACGGACGACGGCGTCGGCGCAGGCGTCGTAGTTGGCATCGGTTCCTGCTTTTGTGTCGAAGGTGAGGTGTTTGGGTTCAGAGGTGAGGTATGCGCCGCGGACGAGCTTGACGCCGGCGATGTAGCCTTTCTTTGAGGCGCGCTCGAGGTGCGCAGCCATGCGCTTGGAAATATCGCGGAGGTAGCATTGGTAGGTGATGTAGAGAACTGCGTGCCCGTTTTCGGGCTTGTTGTACTTTTCCTGCAGGGCGAGGGTCCATTTCTCTAGGCCGGGGTTGGTGGCTTCTTCTTCCGCGCCAGGGAGGAGGCTGACGCCTTTGGCGGCGGCGGCGTCGCATGCGGCGGTTATGGCATCCCACATTTCAGGGGTGGGGTCTTGTTGGTTCCGGAGGAGGTTGAGGGCATGGCGACCAAGACCGGACCATCTGGACGGTGGTTAGTATGCTTTTGCAAAAGTAATCGGGAGGACGACTTACTTCAGTCCAACAAAGTCGCCCTCCTTGGCCATATCAACGCTCTGCAACATTCCCTTCCTCCAAACCTCGATCTCCATCTTGGTCTCCTCAGCAGTAGGTGCCTCTCCACCAAGCACCTCAAGCGCATACTCAAACAGGATACCACCGTATCCAAGTGTGCGTGCAAATTCAGTATTCCTGACCACCTCATCCTTCTTCTCGCCAACGCAGTACTGCGCGTAGAAAGTCTTCTTAAGCAAGTTGGATAGTACAGGGTTACGCTCGATGCTCAAAAGAAAGGACTTGGAGTCAAGCATGCGCCGTAGGATGCCGAAGCAAGCATTCAGGAGCAGAGGCCGTGAGGATACGGCGGTGATGAGGTAGGAGCGGAGGACGGTCTCGGTGGGCAGACGACCGAGGACTGCTTTTGATTGCGCTATCTGTGACTCTGGCTGTGTGGAGAGGAGATGTGCGGTCGAAACCTGTGAGTCGGCGGGGACAGAGACATTCTGTCGCGCGCTCTGGGAGACGTAACGTGGTGTTGGTGCGAGAGTGCAAGATGTGTGTGCGAGAGCAATGCTCTGGAAGCGCTGGAGGTTTTGTCTCCGGATCATCATGTGTAGGTTGTGTGTATGGTTCTGGCGCTCAAGTGGTGTGTAGAAGCAGTGTGTGCAAGTGGGTGTCGTTTGATAGAAAGAGCAATTCTGGGCGTCTTGTGACTGTCCACAACGTGCTCGACGCCATATATACCATGGTTGGTGCTCTTGGTGGTCCACGATGTCGCGTACAATGCTCGGCTTGCGTCGGATGCGTCCATGTCGCACTAGTGAGGCATCATTGATGCTCCAGATGGTGCCAAACTGACGCAGACGCTCTGCTAATCGCCCGCGCTAGAAGGGCCGATGATTGGACAATGCGGTAACGCGTTCCTGTGGGAGTGGTTGACCTGTTCGGTGTTTATGGCGACATGATAGTGTTCATGGGAACCTTTGCGTATGATGTAATGGCCGTCGTAGAATGGCTGGCAGATTCATCGTGCCTGCTCCCCTCTCCAGGCTGGCGGCGTGAATCCCATCCAACACCTCATCTGCGATCCCTTGCTTTTGCCATGGCCGTTGATCTCCAAGCTACCATCGTGACCTCGCAATGCCCGTTACCCCACAGTCGGCGAAATGCGCATTCAGCCGCTCCTCACTTCAACGTCATGTCAGCCCAGCACAGCGCTCGTTGCGATCTGTGTTCAGCTTGCCGCCCACGCTGAGAGCCGAGCGTAGCCATGGCGGCACCGCTCATATTCCCAGGGCCAGCCCCCAGGATTCAATTCTCCCGACCACATCATCTCCACTCGTCGGTACCATGCGCACCGGTATCGGATGCTATGGAGAAGAAGCAAAATTTTGTCATGGTCTGATGGGTAGCATGGCGACCGCGGCGAGGGCCGTTCTGGCGGCGGAAAGCGTCGGGGACCCACAGCAGCAACCCACGCAGAGTAGTCGTCTTCTTGTCTCGACTCGCGTCTTCCTCAGCCTCACTAATGGCAAGACAGCCTGCGTTTGTTCAGAACGCGAAGATGGAGTACCCCAAGAAATGTTGGATCATCTCCAGGTCATCGCAATGGCGTTGTCACCGCATCTGTGGTCGCACGCATCCCCAATCAGCTGACCAAACTCTAACGCTGATTTCCCACACGGGCGACAGGTGATTTGTTTGGTCAAGTTGACGTCTTTCCTGGCCCGACTAGAACAACCATAATTCCAGGCTAGTACAGCCGTCTCTGGCGCACCATACGAACATGTCACTCTCAGATTTGTCTGCATCATTCATTCCATCCTAGCAATAACTTCGAGACTCACACAAATGATGCGCGTTGTTGATGTGAAATACATAATCAACGACACCGTTACAGCTTCTCCCAACATCCCACAACACAACCCAACTTCTCATACAGCACCCGCTCCCGCCTCCGGCACCTGCGCCCCCTCCTGTCCAGCTTGCACATCTCCAGTGCCACCATCCCTCGTCTCACCACTTCCCAACGCCTCAAAAGCCCCCAACAAATCCCCCTTCAGATCTTCCCAATTCTCCACACCCACGCTGACCCTCAGCAACCTCTCATCCACATTCGCATCGCTCATCCTACGCCACTCAATCAAACTCTCCACACCCCCCAAACTAGTCGCATGATCGAATAGGCGCAACTTCGAAGGTAGGAACCGGGCTTTCTGGTCGTCCTTCATGTAAATGCTAAAGACGGGGCCAAAACCATGAGGCATTTGTTTCTCGAGCCAGTGCATGTCCTCAGTCTGAAGAGAGGCGTGAACGACTTTTCCAACAACCTTCTTCACCGTGTCCGCGTCTGGTCCCTTGCCCTCAAGGGAGTCGTGTAACCAGCGGACGAGCCTGTCTGCATTACTACTCTGTCGCTGGACGCGCAAGTCCAATGTCCGCAGACTTCTTACACCGAGCCAGCCCTCCAGGCTACCCAGCACGGCACCCAGGAAAATTCGCTCAGCACGCAACGTCTTCGCTCTCTTCAACCCCTCCACCCCCTTCGCCGTAGCCAAAATTCCACAAAGCATATCGCTGTGTCCCCCAATGTACTTGGTCCCAGAATGCATAACAACGTCTGCGCCCCACAAGAACGGGTCTTGTAATCCCGGTGGCGCAAATGTAGCATCGACACTGAGGAAAGCACCACGCTTGTGTGCTCGAGACGCGTATTTTGCGATTTCAAAGGCTTCGCCAGTGGGGTTCAAGGGTGTTTCTAGATGAACCAAATCGCCTTTTCCTAGGCCTGCCGCGTCCCAGGTAGCGTCATCAGCGTGCAGGTCTACGGTTTTTACGTCGTGCATTTTCTTGTGCAGGTCGATTACACCATGGCAGCCGTGGTAGCCGCCACTGATGGCGATCACTTTTGGCACGAGATTAACCAGCAAGGCGTGGAAAGCGCTCAGGCCGCTCGTGTAGCTCACGACGTGATTTGCCAGGCCGGATTGGCCGTCCAGGTCTTCTTTGGCGTCTGGGTAGAGGAGCGGGGCTAGGATGGTTTCTAGGCGGTTCGTGCTGGCGGATGCAAGGCGAGAGTAGACCAGAGGTGTTTGCAGGTCGACGAATTCGCCTTCTGTGGGAACGGGCTGAAGCTGAGACGGGTCGCGGGGATACCGGAATGTGGTTGACGTGTGAATGGGTGGGGCGACATCGGTGAGCATGTTGATGCGGTCGTCGGCGTGGATGCCATGTGTCGAGGGGTGATATGTTGACATGGTGATTGAGGTCGTTGCAGAGGTGTGTGACAAGTTCTGTAGTGTTAACCTTGCTCTGAAGCTGATAATGACCTCAGGTGGTGCGTCTGAAGTGCTTGTAAAATATGTCGACATCGCGCCCTATACGGCGAACGTGCGGAACACGACCGCTAGATCTAACCGTTCTCGCCATTAGAGTGGAACTTTACCGGGCAATTGTGGACACGGTTGTTGCACGAGCTGGGGAGGAGTGGGTAGACGAGTCTAGCGAGACCATGCAGTGTAGTGAGCTCGAGAATACCTTGTTGATAATCGAATCATGAACATAAGCTTGGACTCCTGTAAACTAGCATGAGGTTGACTGTTGCCATATCACTTGAAGCTTGTTTTTCCGCGAAAAAGAACGTTGTGCGGCATGTGCGAACTTATGACGAGTGCGGGGTAAAGTGCTGCCCCTCTTCGCGACAAAAAAATCGCGCCGGGTGGAAGAAAGTTTGGAGATAGTATCAAAATGAATTTTTGGGGTGGTCAGATGTCATTCATTCGTAGCTACCCAAAGAATTATGGAGCCTCATGGACAATTGCTACTCAATCACAAGCTGCCGATCGCACATGAACCCTTTGCTCCATGGCCGACAATGAGGTCGTTCCCCCCTCACCACGGAGCATCTACTGGACACCGGCACCAGTGATGGTAGGTGCGCCCTCCTCCTTGTACTTGAGGTTGCCGTTGTTGGAGCCGCAAGCCTCGATTGATCGGATAACCTGGTAGGACTCGATATCGCCATCGGGAACGCCACCGAAGACGACGTGCTTTCCGTTGAGCCATGAGGTGACGACGGTGGTGATGAAGAACTGGGAACCGTTGCTGTAACGCGTCAGCCATGACTGCCATTGTCGGCGTGTGCAGAACCTACGTGTTGGGCCCAGCGTTGGCCATGGAGAGGAGGAAAGGACGGTCGTGCTTCAACTTGAAGTTCTCATCCGCGAACTTCTCACCATAGATGGACTTGCCTCCCGTGCCCTACTACCTGTTAGCCAGCCGTCCCTCCCGTGTGTCAAGCCAAAGACTAACGTTACCGCGGGTGAAGTCACCGCCCTGGAGCATGAACTGGGGAATCACACGGTGGAATTTTGAGCCCTTGTAGCCAAAGCCCTTTTCGCCAGTGCAGAGAGCGCGGAAGTTCTCAGCTGTCTTGGGAACGACATCGTCGTAGAGGTCGAAGTTGACGCGGCCGGTTTGCGCTACGATTCCATAGGGTTAGTAGTGCATGACTTGTGGATAATTAAACTCCGAATTGAACAGGTTGGTTGCAGCTACCTTTGAGTTCACCTTGTTTGGTAACGTTTCCAGCGTTGTCAACCTCAACGGTAGGCCCGTACCAGGAGCAATCAAAGTAAGCCTTGATGGCCATGCTGTATGCCGAAGGAGTGAAGAAGCGTTTGTTGGTAGGAGCGCGAAGTTGGGGAGCTGCACGGAAAGCTGAAAGAGCAGAAGCTCTCGGAAGGTGGGGCATGATGCAGCGCGGGGTGTGAGTCTAACCTGATAAGCAGTTAGGTCGTGTTTCTTGGCAGTGAATCGTGAGATGCAGGTAATTGTCGTCTGAAAAATGCGAGGATTTTGAGGCTGAAGAATGATGCTAATGTTGGGCGCATACTTACTTGGAGGTACTTGGAACTATCAAATACCTATTCACAACTCAATGACCGAGTTGCACAAAGTCAACGGTGGCAACTTACAAGATTGATGCGAGAAATCGGGCCGCTATGCAAAACGATATGCAGGAGTCAAGGGTTATAATGAGACTGATGAATTGCCGACACGAGGTGGCAGTTGTAGTGTCGGATGGATGACCAGACGGAAAACTTTGGATACCTCAAGCTTGTGCACGAGTCTAGCGCGTTCCCCAATTCGGCTTCATTGCCCACACCAGTCGTAGGACTCTGTATGCAGGGCTGCCGACAGAAATGTAGAATTGCTCTTTTCTGTTGCGTTGAGCAAGACATGCGATATGATCAGATCATGTCATTTTTCTACTCATGTCGTGCAAATGGTCGAAGCAATGGTTCAACCTTGGCAGGGCGTCCTCAATCCGAGGGGAAGGCCCAAGCTCGTGTCACGTGGACCATGGGCCGCCCTCACTGTTTACACTTACTTCCTGGGCATGGCCCACGGACAAGGCGAACGAACGCACATGGGTGACTGGAGACCTTTGCATTCTTCTTGATTAGTCTTTTCGGTTTTTAAGAATAGCTCCAACGCGCGCGCATAACTTCCTCCCTTTCGACGACTTTGGTGAAGCGCCCTCCGTGTCCGGTACCGAGACCGTGGTCGATAGCTGCCACCTCGATTCCAGTACACCCACTTTGCTATTTCGCCAGAGTAACGCCGGAACTCTACAACCATGGATCTCAATAGTTTAAAGGACCAAGTGAGCAACCTCACGCTCTACGACCTCAAGGCAGGATTCCGCAAGGCCCAAAATGGTAGGCTGAGGGGAAGGGTGAAGCCAGCTGGCCAGTGCTAACGCGCTATATAGCGGTGATGAACTACACGGAGATGGAGGCCAAGGTCCGCGAGGCAACAAACAATGAGCCATGGGGTAAGCTGGATCGGGTGCGTCGCAAAGACTTTAGCTGACAGACGGCAAGGTGCATCATCGACTATGCTACAGGAGATTGCCAATGGAACCTTCAATTAGTAGGACATGCCCGAGGAGCTGGCGGATCACGGCTAACAGATTAGCCAACTGCTGAACGAGATTATGCCCATGATCTATAAGCGCTTTACAGAGAAGGCCTCGGAGGAATGGAGACAGATCTACAAGGTACTTGGGCGCTCTCCTCGTCGCCGGCATCGCTAACAGGCCAGGCCCTACAACTCCTCGAATACCTGATCAAGAACGGCTCGGAACGCGTCATCGACGATGCGCGCTCTCATGTCTCGCTTCTCAAGATGCTGCGACAGTTTCACTTCATCGATCAGAATGGCAAGGATCAGGGCATCAACGTACGCAACCGCGCCAAGGAGCTCGCCGAACTCCTCAGCGACGTCGACCGCATCCGAACCGAGCGCAAGAAGGCGCGGGCGAACCGAAATAAGTTTGGCGGTGTTGAGGGCGGAGCCGGCATTGGCATGGGTGGCCTCTCAGGAGGCAGTGGCAGTGGCAGCAGATATGGAGGATTTGAAAGTGAGCAGGCAGACTACGGCGGCTACAGAGGGGAAGTGTACGGCGACGGCGGTGGCTTTGGGGGCAACCAATCTGGCTTCGCAGACACACAACAGAGACGCGACAAGTTCGACGAATACGACGAGTACGACGAGGGCGAGAGTGCTAGCCCAGCACCAGCCCGGCGGAGAGAGCCCACAACGACCCATGCAAGGAAAGAGGCCAAGAAGGAGGAGCCAAAACCGAAAGCACCCGAGCCAGTCGTCGACTTGCTTGCCTTTGACGATGAGCCTGCACCCATGTCGACTTCAGCAGGAAAGCAGCCTGTTACTGTGGCGAGTGACGACTTTGGCGACGACGACGATTTCGACGACTTCCAGTCTGCAGCACCGGCGGCGTCTGCGTCCAAGCCAGCTGCACCAGCCTACAACATCATCTCTCCTGCGTCCACGTCCACTATTACATCATCGACCCAATTTGCCGCACCGCAAGCTCAGTCTGCTGCACAGAACAACAACTTGAGCAACCTGTTTGCTACAGTCTCGCCACCGCCCGCCGCGAACAAGACGAGCGCACCTCCCTTCATGACGTCGAGCTTCTCGCAGCCACCGCAGCCGTCAGGATACCAAGCGTCAGGTCCGAACTACTTCACTTCCGTACCTCAGCCCGCTTCTCAATCAGCCTCATCCACACCTTCTGTCATGTCACCTGGTGGACGCATTGGCGGAGGTGCTGCTCCTAAGAAAGCTGGCGGCGACGCTTTCGCCTCTCTACTTGCTGGAGCTGCACCTAAGAAGGCCTCAACACCGACACAAAGGGTCACCATGGGGGATCTGGCAAAACAAAAGACTTCACAAGGACTCTGGGGCGCACCAGCTTCTACTTCAAGCACGCCTGCTGCACAGACACCACAGTCGGGAGCCAAGCCTGGCGGTGCTTTGGGAGATTTACTTGGCTAGAGGTTTCAACACCTGCGATGTTTTTCAGCTTGATTTGGGAATACAAAATGTGGTGTATGACATCGCGACAATTGGGAGACCAGTGCAATAGACGATATAAATTCCTGATAGTCGTGTGAACACATGTGGGACAGTGGTGGTTCTCCGCAAACGCGCCCCTCTCATTGGCTGATGGCACCATCCCTGCGTAACCTCCGCGGCCAAGACCCTCGACGCGCGCAACATGTAAAAACGACAGCCTCATGCCCCTTTCCGCGCTTGAACATGCCTAGATGCAGCTCTCGAGATTTCTTTTCCGCGTCGCCCTGCTGCTATTTCCTATTGCTTTGATCGGCACAACGTGGCTGTATTTATACCCCTTTTTTCACGGCTGCGCGTTTCCTAAACCCCCGTCCACACAGGCGCAAGCTAT
Source organism: Alternaria sp. 'sect. Undifilum' (assembly GCA_024321975.1). Lineage (NCBI taxonomy): Eukaryota > Fungi > Ascomycota > Dothideomycetes > Pleosporales > Pleosporaceae > Alternaria > Alternaria sp. 'sect. Undifilum'. Next base: position 12,857,652 of record JAJJZI010000001.1, read on the forward strand.
CGCGCCATTCCGCCTTCTCTCCCTCGGCGATCCCCAGCTTGAGGGTGATTCTTCGCTCCCAGACCCGAATGCACTTGTCTTCCCGTCAGTCGAATATCTCGTACCCAATCTGCGCGATGCAGCCAACTATACACAGAGACGAAACATTGTGGAACAAGCAGCAAGAGGTGTTGTGAAGGATTCGGAGAAATGGCTAGAGGGGAAGAGGAAGGCTATAGACTTATGGGGCAACGACTGGTATCTTGCGCATATTGTGAGGAGTCTGAGATGGTGGACTGAACCTACGCATATCAGTGTGCTGGGTGACTTGCTGGGCAGTCAATGGGTTACGGATGGGGAGTTTAGGAAGAGAGCGGGGCGGTATTGGAACGTTGTTATGAGGGGATTGGAGAAGGTACCGGATGTTATATTCGGTGCTCTTGAGATTGAGGAGACGGAAAAGCCGGTAGAGCCAACAACAGAACAAGAAGTCGCAGGAGAAGAGACAGTAGAAGAGAAGGAGAAGAAACCAGAGAGAAGGGCGCTATGGGGTGGCACGACAGAAGTTCTAGGCGCAGATCAAAACTGGCAAAAGCGCGTCATAAACATCGCCGGAAACCACGACGTCGGCTACGCTGGTGACATTGACGAGTCGCGCATTGAGCGATTTGAAAAGGCCTTCGGCAGTTCCAACTGGGATATCTGGTTCGCACTTCCAGACCCCCTACGCGCCAACAGAACAGCCGACCCATCTACACAAGACCTCCCCAGACCCCCCACACTCCGCCTTGTCATACTCAACTCGATGAACCTCGACACACCCGCCTGGTCCCCCGACCTTCAAACCGAGACATACTCCTTTATGAACCACATCATAACCAGCTCCCTTCCCGTCGACGACAAAACACATGCTACTATCCTACTCACCCACATTCCGCTCAGGAAAGAGGCAGGTATCTGTGTGGACAGCCCGTACTTTGATTTCTTCGAGGGAGGCCAAGGGCTGAAGGAGCAAAACATGCTGTCGGACCATGCTAGCAAGATCATCCTCGAGGGCTTGTTCGGTATGAGTGCGAATAAAGACGTTGAGGGCAGAGGACAGGGCAGAAGGGGCATAATCATCAACGGACACGATCACGCTGGCTGTGACGTTGTGCATTACATTCAGCAACCCGGCGTCGAGAATACATGTCAAGTGGCTCATGTAAAGCTTGAGGAAGCATATTGGCCGACTAGCACCGCAAACGACACGGTGATATCCACCTCGATGGACATCGATAGCGTCGACATCAACGTCGTAGCCGCCAACGACACCGACGCCGACATCGTTACCCAAACCGACACACCCTCCGAATCTCCTCCAGAGCCGACTTTAGATCCCTCACCATCCCCTCCCAAATGGCTCACCCGCCACTTTCCCCCTCTCCCTTACGACATCAGCCCAAACAACACCTGCACATCCATCGCCTCCTCCCCTCATATCCGCGAAATCACTCTCCGCAGTATGATGGGCGAATACTCTGGCTACGCTGGTTTCCTAGCTGCATGGTTCGATGAAGAAAAAGGGGAGAGGGGGGAGTGGGTGTTTGAGTTTAGCACGTGTGGTGTAGGGGTTCAGCACTGGTGGTGGGGGGTTCATATTGTTGATTTGGTTTTGGTGGTTTGTGTTGTGGTTGGGGGTTTGGGGAGGGTATGGGAGAGGATAGCTGGGGATGGAATTAGCACAGATGGGAAGAAGGTTGAGTCGGAATCGACTAAGGTCGAAAGGGAGGCGAAGACGATTGTACATACTACACGCGGGCGTACGTCTACTGTCACGGAAGTTACGAAACTGAGGGTATAGACAGGTTTGATAGAATATGCGGATATATATTACTGCTATGGATTTCTATTAACAATAAAGACGCTGATGTAGCTGTCTACCATACATGATCATCGAGAGCGTGGCAAGGCACCAAAGCCCTCCTCAGTAACTTTATACCCATGCTTCCCTCCTCTCAACCATCACCCTATCCCTCAACTCGCCCTTCCTCCTCCCATCCACCTCTCACTCCCCTGTACACCCCAGCTCAGTACTAAACCGCCATATTGTTAACATCAGCTGTAAGCTTCAAGAAGTGATCTCCTGATTCCCAGTATCCTCTTTAATCATCTCAGCAGCCCCCTCTCCTATCCCATACGCCACCATCTGCGTATGTCCGTTATTCACCTTGGGAATAGAAGACAAATCCGCAACACGCAGATTCCGCACTCCCCGGACACGAAGTCGCGAGTCGAGGACGGCGTTTGGATCATCCGATTTACCCATTGCGCAAGTACCTGATGCATGGTAACCTACACCCGTCCCCTTAGCAATGTCTCAGGACTCCCGAAATCCAGCTGCAAAGGATGTAGAAGAGTGGGGAAAAAAGAAAAAAAGAGAGAAAAAAAAGAGTAGACTTACAAGTCGTAGCATGTTGTCTAACATGTGGCTCCCACTCCTCTCTCGTCTCAAACTCATGGTGTTTCAACCCCTCAGGCCAACTCCCTTTAACAACGCCCTTTGTCCCACTCCCCTTGGTAGCAATTTCATTCGCAAAACGACATGCCTCACTCATGACGAGCATATCCAACGGATCCTCCAGATACGCATGATCCACAACAGGATTCACCATCGGGTCACCCGAACTAAGCGTCACACTCCCTCTACTCCGCTGATTGAACAACAACGCACACATGGCAAAAGCGTGTTTGTGATGAACAGGGAAGTCAGAGTATTGTTTAGGACCGCCGTAGAGTTCAGTATTCCAGAACTCGATGTTTGGTTGGGAAGGCGTGAGGCCCATGGGGTCGCGGCCGGGTTGACGGGGGGCGTTGGTCCAGAGGGGGGAGTCGGATAGGCGGTCGTCGAGACGGGCGTAGCTGAAGATGCCGAAGGGGAAGGTGGATAGGAAGCCGGTTTTCTTTTCTTGGTAGAGGGCGTAGGCGGATGCTAGGGCGTTGTCGTGGTAGACAAGGTGGTCGTTTGTGAGGTTTGGTTCGGAGACTTCGTAGAAGATGAAGCAGAGCTGTGGGTTTTGTTGTTAGTCGGACTCGGAGAGGGGTTTTTTTGGGGGGGGGATGGGGGGCTGTTGGGAGGAGCGTGGTAGGGGGGGGGGTTGCTGCGTACTACGTGGTCCATCAGGTTTCTGCCTACACCTGGTAGATTGACGAGACACTTGATGCCGTGCTTTTCTAGCTGTTCTTTTGGTCCGAGGCCAGAGCGCATTAAGATTGGTGGACTGCAGTATGCTCCTGCTGCGACGATGACTTCTTTCTTCGCTTGGTAATCGATCTTTTTGCCGTTCTTCGATATCGTAGCGACGCCCGTTGCTGTGAGGTCTCCGGAATCTTGGCTGAAAAGCAGCTTGTCTACTGTTACTTCAGTCTTGATGGTAATGTTTTTACGTCGGAATCCCTTGGTAATGAAGTCGGCGGCGGTACTCCGAATACCCTGGTGTACTGTTCGTGGGACATCTCCGCATCCATGGGGCGTCTCTCCAGTGGAGAACATGTCGGCGTGGTAAGGAAGACCCTGATCGATGAAACTCTCTTTGACGCGTTCAGAGATGGGTGCCAGATCGTGCGGTTCGGTGTGCAGAGGTCCTGAAGTCCCATGAACTGACATATCCGCTTCATGCCAGTCTTTCTCATGGAAAGTCTCAGACTGTATCACGGTTAGCTTACATACCATAGTAGCTCCAGGCTTCGATAACCAACCTTCTTCATGTACTCAAACATCTTATCCCCGGTCCACTCGTCCATTCCCCAATCATCATAATCCTGCTTCGTACCTCGTATACAAAGCGTTCCATTGACGCCACTCGATCGGCCAAGGAAACGTCCCCTGCTAACCTTGACTTGCCTGTTGTCGACTTTGGGCATGGGCTCGGTAACGATGTTCCAGTCCGTTTCGCTGTCGAGATTCTTGCTCCATCTGTAACGGTTTACTAAGCATGATGCATGCACACATTGTGACAAGGACTACCTACCCACCCGCCATATGTACATTCTCGAGATCGGCATTGTCGGGTCCAGCTTCTAAAACGAGGATCTTAGCATTGAGGTCTTCCGCGAGGCGGCCTGCTATGACACATCCTGAGGTACCACCACTGATGTGTATCTGTTAGCATTTTTCCTCCAAGGAAACCACAGTTGGCTTTTAACCGTGCAGTCGTCTCCAAGGGAATTTGACCAACCCGCAGATGATGTAGTCGTAGACTTCCGTAGGATCAACTGAATTGACGTGTTTAAGAGACATGGCTGTGATCGTGAGAATTCGATAAGATGATTCACCTTTGCATGCCCCGTACAAGGCTAAAGCCCATATAAAGCAGTCAAACGCCTATTAGCGGAACGGAGCCGCACTGCATTGTAGCGCAAACAGACACACCTCCACGACAATGAATGTGCCAATCGTGAGATAACGCCCTTGGTTGTGCAAAACTCGCCAAGGCTTAAATAATGAACCGATTCAGCATCTTTGATTAGATAATTTTGCTTCTGCTATGTACCGTTGGGGCGGTCGTACCCACCACCAAGCCGTAGCTTCGCAATCGTAACGGAATCAATCCGAACGAGTCAATAACGCCGCATTTTAGGTTTGAGCCAGCACACGGAGCTGTGTCAGTGTGGCTGCTGGACAAATCAGCGTGGAGTGGTTGAAGTATCGTTTCAATTGGCTGGTGGATGTTCGCCCTGGCGCATGCACAGCGGGGTAAACCAATGTACCCGAAGGGGCTTTTCCGAATACATCGACGTGTCTTTACGCAAAGAGAAGAGCAAAATTTCAACGTGTGATACTTGAGTCGGTTTTAAGATTGAAAAGCGTCAAGCAATGTTGTTGTTGTCTTCCACCTTAAGTTCGTTGCGATTGCTAAGTGCTCCATGTTAAGTATGTTTGAAGGATACATCAACTCATGAGGGGAAGCATAGGATGCAAAGAGGTCACCGTGAGATATTTCAATGCATTCTGAAGTCTTGATATATGCGTAGTAATATTTCCATTCTACGTCGTCTCCTTCTACCGTCCCAAACTTCTAGTAACCACCGTTGAAACCACCACGACCACGGGTTCCACCCCGTCTACGATCAGCCTCGCCACGAGGATCAGGAGCAGCAGCTGGTGGTGCGATAGGAGGCTGGAAACCCGGAGGTGGAGCCACATCACGAGTCTCGCGCCTATGAATGTTAGTCTTATCTCGCACTGGACGATTCTCGTCTCATCTCATACCAGTTCGGGTACTTCATCATGGACCTGCCCGTGCTCCAAGTCTGCCCTCGCTGCTTCTCTTGCTCGGCGATGACCTCATGGGCGTCTTGGAGTTCTCTAGCTGCTGCAAGAGGAGGGAGAATGAGGCCGCCCCACCTCTTGTAATGGCGTACTAAGAGGAGGTCAACCAGAGCCGTGTTGCCAACGATTGATGCGACGCCGGGATGAATGTCGTTGGGGTGGGTCATGCCCCAGATGATCTGGTCCATGGCGTTTTGGTTATTCTCGACAAGATCCTATAGAGTGTCAGTAGTTGCCAAGTGAATATTTAGGTGGAGGTGAAAGTGAAAGGTAGGATAATGTGTTTTGGCAAAACTGTAACCAAAATGAAACTGAAGTGAAGAACAAAACTTACGATGGCGTTACTAATGTTCACTACGGTGGCGACGTCGGTATCATGGTTGTAGTTGGCCACTTTGCCCTTGTACGTACGCCAGCATGTTACCATGCTGGTATCGGCGTATGCCTCGAAGTCGTTGACCACGTAGCCAGTTGGGCGACTACGACCTTGGCTGTATTCGATCTTGGAGTTGGAGGTACTGTTATTTGACATCTTGGGGATTTTTTTATGTTCTAGAAGTTAAGGTCTGTGAAGCCTCTTAGCTGGGATTCTCTTCCATTAGACAGCCAGTGAACTTACTTGAGGTTTCAAGGTAGTAACCCAGGAGGAAAATATTCTGGAAGATGATGCTTAAATAGAGATTCTATTGTCGTTATAGATATAGAAAAGAAAGAAAGTGGGAGAGTAGGTGGAGAGTAGATTATATGCAGACAAGAGGCCGCTCTATCTGGCGCTAAAGCACGCAACCCTCCTTCACGTTAAGAAGTAAAAGAGATTAAGTGAGAGACAGGCTTAGAATGACCGCGGCGCGTGATGCAAAAGGCGATCACCTTGGATTTTAAGAAGCAAACGCGGTCAGCAGCGACAGTCACCCAGCTTGGAGATATCAGGGGATGGATGTGTCGCAGATAATACTGAATAGTCACCAGGGGGAGAGGCAGAGTGTGTTTATATGGATGCAGTGTTGATTTAGCAAGCGTATTGAAATGCGTGTAGTTGTTAGTTGTTACGTGACCAAGTGCGCAGCTAGACTGACATATAACAAGCAACCCAACGTCTGCCCGTATGATCCGCTTCCTTGGTGTGTTCGGGAAACCTTCCAAGAATTGATCGCTACATGTGATCATTGCGACACTTACATGAAGATCACAGGATACACAAAAGCGGTACCTTCAAGAGGAACGGCCCGTAGCGATGCTGGCCCGACCGGGTCTATGAGACTTTTGGCGTATCGGATAGGGCGATGCGCCTACAGCAACGTCAAGTATAGCACAATTGAGCGTTCAAATGAAAGCATATTTGCTTCGTCGTGGTGCCTGAGTTTGTAGTCGCTCTCACCGCGGAGAGATCGATCAGTTCCGAGTGAAAAGCGCATGAACTAATGTCTCAGTACAATAGAGTTCAATTAAAGGCCAGTGAAGCCTAAAGAACAATGCGACACTTTACTGCTATCGTCCGTGCTGCTGGTGGGTAGTAGTGAAGACCACACGTTCCCTTCTCGATCAAGTCCACGAACCTTCCGACCTTTACCCCTCTGCGCACACCACAATATAACTTTTCGCTTTCAGCTGTGGAAGATGCCGGGAATGATACAGATAGCAGCAATGCAGAAGCCTGTAATGACTAATTCCGATTACACCGCGTCTAAAGCAAGACTTGCGAGGCTCGAAGCCAACGACATGTCAGACTTAGCATCGAAGAAATGTAAGGAATTCTAAAAGGAAAAAAGATTGCTCTAAATGACTCACCCTTACGGCAAGCAGGAAACGATAAAAAGGGTTCAGTCGCATTGCAGAATAACGCTCATAGAACACGCGAGGCGGCCGTTTCGTCAAGCTCAGTGTCTTCTAAGTGAGCTCCCGGAGCTCGAGCTAATGCTCACTAGTGTGTTTAAAGAAGAGCCCTCTACATTATCCGAGATGTCCAGAGTAGGTGGAGCCGGGAACATATTCAACGAAGGCGCGTGAGAGTTTGGTTGGGCTCAGTGGATTCTGTCGGAGGTGTAAAGAATCAAAGACATAGCATCTGTCCCTTTTCTCAACGTACGGAAAAACACCAAGAAATGAGAATACTAGCGCCTGAGTTCAAGTTGAGTAGGCAGAATTATCGTGATGGCCTTTGATTTCTTCGCTATTGCATCTAGCGTATCATCGCCGAAGACCTGGAGTACTAGGAAGTCCATTGGGGATGGAAAGAGCACTGCGATACAATACTAGATAATGAGACTGAATGTAATGATCAGGACTGTGTGTGCTTAATGCGTCTTCAATTCCTTAGGTGTTGGCTTAAGTTGGAAGAATATTGGTGAAGCTTGTCGAAAAACGCGCAAGCGTCATGCTTATTTAGCACCATTGGCCCCTCCCTCGTCATCGACATCCGCGTACATTCATCATCCAACTCTATCTCAGACTGCCCTAATTACCGCCAAACACAAGCAGGCTCTGCACATTGACCATACCGAATCCGCGCTCTTGCAGCAACTTGCGCCCCCGATGAAGCGGAAATTCTGCGATTACCATGACGGTGATATCCTCAACGCCAGCCTCTTCTAAAAGATGTAGCACTGCGCAAAGTGTCTCACCTGTCGAGAGTACATCGTCCACTACTACAACTGATTCGCAACCAACGATCGCGCCTCGCTCTATCTCAATGCACTTTTCGACTTTGGATGGGTTGGGAGCTAAAGAAGAGATGTATGATGTGTCTTTAGTGACCGAGATGGTAGGTGGCGGAAGCTTGCCAGCTTCGCGAATCGGCACAAGTGGCACCCCGGTCTGGGAAGCCAACGCTGGCGCAAAGATGAGGCCGCCCACCTCGCAGCATACGATAGCATCGATTTCGGCCCAGGATCCGGAGAAGTGACTCTGCAGCAGTGATGCGCAAAGAGCAAGTCCACCCTGGTGCTGCGAGATCCCAAGCACGTGACGAAATTGGATGCCCGGCTTGGGAAAATCTGGGACTGAGCGCACCATGTCAGCCAGTCGCTGCAGGTCGTCGTGAACGAAACGAAGCATGTGGTCTTTGGCGAACTTTCGTATCGCCTTGTTTCCTGGTAGGCTGTTTTCGAAGATCAGAGTTGGGCAATGACACAGATCTGTCGTGTCTGCCTTCTTTTCGACGCTTACTTCACGAACGATCCGTGAGGCCTCGCTGGCTTTGATGTACACTTCGATCACTCTACTCTCTGGCAGTAGATGGGCGAACGAGGCGATAGGTGCCTCATCCCTCATCCCTGTGATACACAGAACATCGACATCTGCGGCTGCGGCGTCATGAACGACCTTCAGGAAGTGTTCTTCGGGCAACTGAGGTCGGTGACGCACCTGCTCCTTGTAGAAAGCCGTTAAGTCTGAGCGGTGCTGTTCCTTGTACCTACGATCCTCCAAAAGGCGGTGGAAATCAGTACCAGTAGCCTCAGCGAACTCGCGTTTCGTGGCGTCGCTAATGCGTACAGCTTGTGCGCAAATTCCTTGCCTTGAGTTGTTCTGCAAATCTGGAAAGACAGAAATCCACACACCGGCACAATAGTCTTTACCTGCGCCACTATCGCCGGTCACAAGAATGATGAGCTTAGGGAGTGGTGGTTTTGGTAGCGGACATGTCCATGCCAACACGCTGTATGGATCCATCACGCGCTTGAGACGGCCGAGGCATACGGCGTTCGGTCCGAATGCTCGCTCCGCCAGCGCTGCATCTCGAGGGTCTGGCCCGAGATCTGCTCCGTACGTCCCGTCGCTAAAAGGCAGCAAGCTCTTGACGACTTCGTATACCCAATGCACCGAAGCATGTGCAACCTGAGTACCATCTTCATGTTGAGGCCATACCCCCGTGACGACGCATGCGAAGTCCCAGTCTCGACAACCAAAAGCAGTTGCATCCCGTGCGATCTCGCGAGCCTTTCCTCCACCATGCAGCAGATGAAGATAGCAGAATGGCGATGGACGAGATTCGACCGCTGCGACTAAGCGATGAGCAATCCTCGATCCTCCGATGCCCTTGAGGAATACACATCGCTTGAAAGACGACATCTTGCCGCCGCCATGTCCACCGTGCATTGCAGACATGTACATTTCGGCCTCGAACGCTTCCACACCGTTCATAGTTTCGAAGTTGCTCTCCGTTCCCCATATATCGCCTTCGGGTTTGGACCTGGTAACTGTACGTGTCGTGGAGGATGCGATTGTTTCGTATGTCGTCATCCCAAGGTTCAATTGTCCGTTCTCCCAGTACAAGTATGCGTCAGCGGAGCACAAGCGGTCGCATCCTTTTGCGACTACCTTATCGAAATCTCGGAGTCTTGCCTTTGCATCCGTCTTGTCGCTCAGTGGAAGTACCCAGTTCCTCGTTACGTAGATTGGAGCGGGATAAGCCTGAACCGTGACGCTGATCACGACACCAAAGTTCGTTCCTGCGCCTTTCAGCGCCCACAGTATATCAGCTTCGTTGTCAGGTCGACTGGCTCCTACTGGGCGATGTTCACTCGGGACACCACCGACATAGAAGATCTTTCCAGAAGCCACGCTGACCATCACAGCGCCGACTAAGTTATCGCAGGTGAGTCCATGTATTCTGGTAAGATGCCCAATGCCACCCTGTAAGCAGAGGCCGATTCCAACACTTGGACGAGACCCTAAGGGTACCGTGATTTCTTCACTTAGTGTCTTCCGTATGATGTCATCTGTATTGCATCCAGCCCCAACGACGACCAATGCATTGGAGCCAGCGTCTTCCCTCTCATCTTTCTTTAACTTTCTGAGTATGTGTACATCGTCGAAAGCACTCATGTCAATCGCCACGACATTAGACCTAAGACAGTGCGCACTGTGTCCTCCACCAACAACAGTCAAACCCAGCCCATGCTTGAGTGCCCACCGAATACAGTTTTGCACGTTCTCTATGCTCTCCGGTCTAACAGTGGTAGCAGGGCGCTGCAGACGAGCTTCCTTGTTCTTGACCGTCCTCTTCTCTTGTACCGGAGGCATACACAACTCCAACTCTGGCACCGTATCCGCGTGCTGGTTGAAAGTCATCATAACATCAGGCGCACTGAACAGGAGAGTTCTCGGATAAGCATCTCCACGGCGGGCCAAATCACGGCATTCCTTTCGCCATACCGCTCGTACAGTCTGATCTTCGTCAGCATCTTGCATGGTGAATCCAGCGACGAAAGATGCAAAGCGTTCCAACGCATCGTCATCGTCTGCCACACTGACAAGCCCGGTAGGATAGGAAGCTGTATGGTGGTAGGCCAAGCCATCGATGTGTAGATTTCCGTCGCGATGGAAGACTGCGATGACTCCACCGTCAACAAGCATCTTCAACGCCCGCTCGATGAACTTGTGTTGCGGTTTCATACCATACATGCTATGGCAGAACAGGATGATGTCGTACTTCTCGATACTTGTCGCGCCATCATCTGAAACAAATGGTACCTGATGGATGATGGGATCGCTCTCCAAGCCTCCGAACGGAGCCTTCGACATGGTACCCGTCTTGTCATCACCGTCCAAATACGCCTCCAATTGCAAAGCGAACAACTTGTTACATTCAAAAGCAGTGTACTGCCCAATTTTCTCTCGCAGGCTCTCGGGTAGATGACTAAAGACGCTCTTTGGCCCCGGTCCTATCTCTAGAACCGAGATCAATGCGTCCGAATTCTGCAGAGGAGCCAGCAGGTAGGATAGTTCGGGAATGATGAAGTCGCGGTAAGTTGCCCATCCAGGACCTTGGACGAAGGCTTCGAAGCCGGCTGCATATTGTTCGTCGGTTAGGGGAGCTCTGGGAGAGGAGGTTATGGTTTTGGCGCCGTGTAATAAGGCTCGCTTTAGGCTGGTGAGAGTGGCCATGGTAGGTTGGCGTTGGTGCACCTGTACGCTGAGTGGTTTTGGATCCTAGTGTTCGTGCGATGATAGAACAATATGGCGCGAAATTACTATGATATTGTTTTGCGAGCAAACAGGCTATGCTGGGACAAGCAATGATTGTTATGATGGCAAATACAGAAGCGATGTGCATGTCCGCGCGCGTAGATGTGAACCCCCGTGCATCCTGGCAATCAGAGAGCGGCAATGCATGTCTGCGACTTGCACAATGTCGCTTGATCTTCTTCGATTCATGAACGCGAAATCTGTCGAACCACCTACTGAAGCAAACTTTCGCATTTACCTAAAGCTAATGAGTTAATTTTTCGAACTTGTACACGACAAAGTGTGTGGAATGGTTGATATCGTCTTCCAGGATTTACAGTTCACGCATAGGCGGGAGAGCTGCGCATGAGCTACCCAATCATGTACATCCCACATGCCATGTAACATGCTCGTACCACCAACAATACATGGATGTGTGATTGTGCCACCTTCTCTGTCGGTAGTGGGCTGAATTTCCGCTTGGCGGTTTCTTTGCGCCCCATCATTCAAACTCAAGAAATTCTTAGCAGATTGAGTCTGTCTTTATGCGGGTTTCCAATAGAGTGTATAGATCGTTGTTACCACACAAGACACAAAAGAGAAAGAGTTTTGTTTCTTTACAAGAGTGTTTCCAGGACGAGCATGCGCCTGATCGTTCTAATAGCAGCTGGTAAGTACGTTGCCTCTGCTTTGAAGGAGTTTGATAATGTGGTAAGAAGTAAAAAGTGTGTAGAGTGCCGACGTTGTTCTAAACCGTTAATCCCACTTGAATGCAAGATGTTTCTGCAAATATGTAAAAAAAAAAAAACAAGACCGCTGAGATGACTCGCGTTCCTTTGAAATGACTCATCGGAGGTTTGAACTCCGGACCTTCAGTGTACTAACAGGCTTTTGAGGACCTTTGTTAGACTGACGTGATGACCAGCTACACCAACAAGTCGAAAATTGATGAAGGAGACTTGAAATACAAAGGTTATAATCACAAAGGTTGCGAATTGGGGAGGGGCTGGGCTGAAGGGCTCGTGGTACAACGTGAATAAGCGGTTGCAACGACCACGTCAAACACCAATGTATCCAACCAGGCTGTGTGCTCGTCAAATTATAAAAGCCGAGGGTAGCGAAATCTCTGCTCAGCGTGGGGCGTTTAGGAGCTGAGCCGGTTGACAAGTGGGCCCCACCCATAACTACTGTATCCACATCGTAGTGTAGTAGCAACGAGCGTTGTGTCGTGATGACAGGATCGCTCAACATGCATTAGCATACTCGAAGAAGATAGTCGTGTAGCCAGCTGAAGTAGAAGTGGTGTGTCTCATCGTGAGGCCATTGCGAAGACTTGTTTGACGATGTACAGACGCGTATAGTGCACATGACAGTCGCGCAGCATTTGCGTTTGTGACCAGAAGCTCACATCTGCTGCCGCCTTGAGAAATGGTAGTTTGTGGAAGCTGGTTGTCGACGTGGAATTGTGTGTCCGTGGTTGAAAAAAACGACCTTTGTTTCAGACTATCCGAAGCACGACTTGCTGCTGCCAAGAGCAGTTACAGCTTGGAAACGGGTAGATTCCAGCTGGCATATAGCTAGGCGGCCGATGTGCATCGCCCAACGCTCGTGGGAGGCTACCGCTCGAGCGGTATCAGCAACGGGTCTTGGTACAGCTGGGCGGCCAACGGCTTCTATCTTACGTGTACTGAGCGGGCGTCGTTGCCAGACGCGCAGGGGTAGCGCCCATGAGCCGGTTTGCAAGCGGAGCGATGTGCCGAGTTTGTTGGGCATGCTGGTGAGCAGGAAGCTGTCGTCTCCAAAGTTTGCGAGTGCCTGTGAGACGGAGCGGAGTTAAGACCGTCAACCATCAGAAACCGTCACACGCCCCTGAGCGTCCTACTCGCCAACATGCCCATGATGAGCTCGCTCTTCCATACCGCACAACAGGCCAAGCTGCTGAGGTCATTGCAGCGGGCGACAAATCAGCTCGATGCGATATACTGATACTGCGGGGTGCAAGCGCAGTCCCGCCCAGGCAAAAGCCCACGTCAGCTGCACACGCGCACCGCTCACCACGACAAGCAACATGACAAGCACCGCTCCAAGGCTCATGCTGTGCTTCCCGTACGCGTCTGGAGACGGTGCATCTCCAGCGGCCTCTCCGTAGCCAAGACCTCCATGTGTCGCAGCTCCGTAGGGATTTCAGTCATGGTTTAGCGCGCTACATCAATCTGGAAATCCTAGCCTAAAAACAGACCACGTCTCAAACCTCGCGTCTTCGAAGCCGCACGACCCCTAGTACTTCGCTCCGCTGAACTGTTCACTACTCCACTTGTTCAAGACGCCAAGTGTTGCGACCAAAGGCTTGCCCCTTCGAAGCTCATCGCCGAGGCCTGTCAGTCTGGCCCCTTTGCCCCAGACGAACACTATGGAGGAGGGCCCCATAAGGGTGGCATCCTACGCCCGCATACCTGAGTACCCGGCGATCGATGCTCATCTAGGTAGATGATCCCTCAAACCCTCACTTCTCAAGCCTCCCATATAACGCCAACACTTGGCAAGTCAGCCTGACGGAGAAGCTACGGGCTTGAGGTCCTAAGCATTACCCAGTCCCCTTCTACAGCTGTCAGAAGGCTTTGGATCTAAGCTTGACCATGTTCCAAGAAGCCAGGGGATGGGAGTACGGTATATGGTACGCGTCAATATGAGGAAGAATAGTCATCGAAGACGCAGTATATTCTGGGATGTGACATGTGTATCATCCACCTAAAATGAACCTTTACCAGACCTGCCTCAGGCAAAACCTTTTCCCAAAACGCAACCTGAGCAACCTGAGCAAGAACTCTTTCGTGGCCAGCTCACGCCTCGACTAATCGCAGCGCTCGAAACCGCAGTCATTGACCCCACTTGCGGCACCAGCACTATGCATTAGCCCCGGCAACTAGCTGCAGTCTCCAGGCTTATCTGACCTTGGCTCCGCATCACGAAAGTTTCGAGCCAACGTCAAACAGCGGGAGAAGCTTGGCATAGATTTCCAAAGACAAAGCTCTGCCATGCCATGCTTACCGCCACTTGGCGCGGCTTCAGGAAAGTTTCACACCTGCTTCGATATGGCTAACTCATCTTGGCGGGCAACAACGATGAACCTGCGATACTATTACCATTGAGACACGACAAGTTGCGTATAAGAAGACAATGAACCTACTTCTTCTATTCTCCAGCCCGGTCTTTCACTCCAGTTCTCTACCAGCCATCTATTCACTTCCGTCGCCGGACGACTTCTATCACTTAGTACATTTATTAATCATCCAATCGTTCATTGAACTTCAAACCATTACTTATAATATCCATTCCACACATTCAAAAGAGTCAACAAACTAAACGACAACATGCTTCCTCAACACGTCCTCTTTGCGCTTGCCGCCACTGTCGCTGCTGTCCCGCTTAACATCAACTTAGGTGCCTACTCGCCTGCCCTGGTAGTCGGTGATGGAGAGATCTCGCTCGGATCAACAGCTTCAGCTTCAGAGTTGATGGCTACGCTCGCTTCAGGAGCGGCAGGCGGCAAAGCCGGAGGGGAGGGCGCAGGACAAGGTCAGCCAGCACAACCAGCCGCCGCACAGCCCGCAGGTGCAGGCAAGCCACCTCAAGAACAACCAGCTGGAGGAAAGCCAGCTGGAGAAAAGCCAGCTAAACGATCCAACCTTCGCCGCGCCATTAGAGACATGATGAGCAAGCGTGCGCCTGTTGAGCCCAAGATGGCCGCCGTCGAAGAGGCTATGCAATGGATCAAGCGCGACCTCGCTGGCTTCAATGCTGCTCTCGGCTACGCCAAGGAGGCGCAGAAGGACATGCCCAAGATTGAAATGGGCACCGAGAACGCCGGTGTCGGTCTGCTCGTCAACCCTGGTGTCAACGTTCCCAAGGGCTCCGCCGCCGCCGGTACCCCACCCACTGAGAAGCGCAAGCGCGACGAGGTTGTCGAGGAAGACGATTCACCCAAGATGACTCTTGTTGCCATCACCGAAGTTTGAGCCATTTACCCCGACTTTATAGTTCCAGCTAGCCTTTTTTTTTTAAAGAAGACTTCACATGCCATGGGGACGAATTTTTAGACGTCAGTTTTGTCACGAGCTCGAGCGTTCTACCGAGTCAAGTGTTTTTTTCTTCTCTTTTTAGCGAACATCAGCAGGATCCCACGTACTGCGGACCGGAAGATGAGGAGTTCTGGGTTAACAATGGTATTGATGGATGGATGGAAGGCTGGACGAACAAGCCAAAATCTCGAAGATGAGCTATATAACATCGCAAGATTTCAAAAAAGTATTATTTGATTACATTAAACGTCTCTGTCGATTGCTTTTGTGCTAATTCAGCTGAGACTACATGATATCTTCACTTTGAGATGTAAGCAACCGTGGCATACTCACCCGTCTGAGCCACCACCCCCATGATTTTAGTTCAACGCCATCGGGACTTATAGACGCCGCATCCGCGATATTAGTCTTGACCGTTTTTTCCAAGTCGCAGTAAAGTCTCAGCAGTGTTGCTTATAGCTCTTGGCAACGTGCTTCATTTTAGGGTCTAGGGTGTGCGGAGCGGAACATGAAACACTACCCTGTGTAATTGGTCAGTGCGGGGGGGAACGGTTGAAGAGATCTTCCCTTTCGATGCTTGACGGTGATTGGTGGTGTTGAATTCGTGGAGATTTTGGTAACAGGGCTGGATTTGTAGAGATTTTTAGTGCGATGACTGCTCGGTCTCGTTGGGCCTGAGGAGGGAAATATGCCGCGATGGGCTGCTTTCGGGATCCTCGACTAAGAGCTTCTGGGAACTATATACGGAACTTTATGGTACAATCTTCCTAGAGCAATTATTGAAGAGAATGTTGCGTAATCGGGTATGTGACGGTATTCTCACTCAACGCCTGTCCAGGCGATCGTTCCTTTTTGCTTTGCGAGGTAGCGAATAATCAGTAGCAAGATTTTTGTTTACGATCGCTTGAGTGGGCGCCAAGGTCATTCATCTTCGTCCTCCTCCTCAAGTAGATCTTATCCACACAAGAATCATCAAGCGTATAACCTATCTTGCCTAAGTGGTCTGGAATCTTTGGAATGATGATACTTCCTGCATAAATACCTGAGGCCGAGAAAAAAAATTCCAATAAGAACTAAAGGGTTACACTATTGCCATTAATACTGTCTCCCAGGATGTCTGCTTGGAAACCAGAACTGTGTTGGTGCCGATCTCATGTACGACGCTCTGGTAATGCACGTAAGACTGGAAACTGTACCAACTTATAGTCTTGTACTACGATCGAGATTGACTGGCTTCCAAAGGGCGGACCTTGCAGCTTCTGGAAGATTCGCCGAAGCTAGCGTTACATCGCTACGTTGAATATCATTGTAACACATGCAAGTGATGTCATTGAAGCCGGGCTTGAAAGTGGACGTCACAAGAGAATCCTAAAGCAATAAGACAATAAAAAACATAGCAAAAACTTGCGGTTCATTAATTACTGTCAGAGAACATCACCAACGAAGTGTCGGAACTTCAACCACCCGAATTTTGTACCGACTCAAATTTGCTGTTCTCGACGCAAACAGGTTTTTGATTCAGGTTTCGTGTTTGTGTTGTTACTACTTTCCATAGGTTAATGATATTTTGCCACCGGCTCCGGAAGAGAGCGGAATGCCAGGATGCTTCTCACTAAGCTTTTCTAGAACAACCTATGGCTTCCACAGGTAAGCTTTAGCAGCCACCTTGGTTGTCAGCAAACAATGACGTTGGATGTCGCGATGGCTGGGTGAACCTCGGACGATGAGGTTGCGCAAACACCTTGGGTTGCTTCGGGTAGGGCCTTCAGCTTGTGACTATTGCGCCGGCATCCAAGAATACGGAACTTGCAGATATCCATTAACCAGTATAAACAATTTTCATGACACCCACCATCGTTCCCATCCGGAGCGTTCCTGGTTCTCGATCATGGTCGATCGAACCATCACCAGTCGCGTGATACTGACGTCCCTCCAACAGCGAGGATCACTCCCATCCGCAGTCTTCCGCCCCACACTTTTCCCCAGTTTCTTCCCATCCTTGGTCAGGTTTTGCGTGATCTTGTGCCCATGGGGTAGAACGGGATGCAGTCAGCATGGAACTTCAAGGTTCCGTTGCCGAAGATTCGTCGAGTTTATAAGAGGCGGTCAGGCGACTTGATGTCTGTCACTTCAGTGGTTTACTTCGAGCCTCATACCATCGATCATAGTTCACCGACAAGATGGACAAGATCAAGATGAAGTTATCCAATCCCATCAAAGACTGGCGACGCAAAAGTTCAGTCGAGCAGACCCAGGGGGATGTTAACGAACATGCTGGATACGATAATACGCCGCTTCCAAGATTAACATGGAAAGGATTTTGGATGGGCATGTTGGTATCGATGGGTGGTTTTGTCTTCGGGTAAGATACCTCCATCACTATTGACTTGACTTTACATCAACTCACGCTCTTAGATATGATACTGGTCAGATCTCTGGGTTCCTGGCCATGGTCGACTTCCTCAGGCGCTTCGGTCAGAGACGTGATGACGGCACAATGTACTTCTCTAATGTACGCTCCGGACTAATTACTGGTTTGCTGTCTATCGGTACGTTGTTCGGCGCGTTGATTGCAGCGCCCATTGCAGACTGGATTGGGAGGAAGATGAGTATCATCTGGTGGTGTGGCATCTTCTCAGTGGGTATCATCGTTCAGATCACTTCAACAGATGAGTGGTATCAGATTATGCTAGGTCGCTTTGTAGCCGGTTTCGGCGTTGGTGCTCTTAGTTTACTCGTGCCCATGTACCAGGTAGGACCAAACCCTATACAAGGTCCTGCACTGCTGACGACTCCTAGGCGGAGACAGCACCTCGACACATTCGCGGCGCGCTGATTTCGACTTACCAACTCTTCATCACGTTTGGTATCTTCCTCTCCGCTGTTTTCAACTACGCTGCAGAACGCCACCAGTCCGGTAAAGCCGCATCCTGGCAAATCACCCTGGGTCTGTCCTTTGTACCCGCCGTCATCCTTGCAGTTGGCATATTGGCCTTCTCTGAAACGCCTCGCTTCAACTACCGTCATGGTAAGATCGACAAGGCTACCGAGACCATGTCGAAGGTGTATGGTGTGCCAGCCAACCATCATAGCATCCAATTGGAACTCGAGGAAATGAGGATAAAGCTTGAAGCGGAAAGCAAGATTTCCAATGGACCAATTCAGGAATGGCTGGGTATGTGGAAGGCACCGAAAATGGCGTATAGGCTGGCGATTGGCATGGGGTTGCAGATGTTCCAACAGTTGACGGGTGCCAACTACTTGTAAGTCCCATCCTTCGAGCTTTTCGAGTGAATGCTGAATTTGCAAAGCTTCTACTATGGTACTGTCATCTTCGCTGGTACCGGTATTAAGAACTCGTTCGTTACACAGATGATCTTGGTAAACAATTCCCTTCAGCAACGCGGCTCATGACGGTGCTAACGACTCGTAGAACGGTGTAAACTTCGGTGTGACCTTCTACGGCCTATACATCGTCGAACACTATGGTCGTCGCAAGTCGCTCCTTGCCGGCTCGTGCTGGATGTTCATCTGCTTCCTGATTTTCGCTTCTGTTGGCCACTTCTCGCTCGATCGCGAGAACCCGGAAAACACTGAAAGTGCAGCCACGGCGATGATCTGCTTTGCTTGTTTCTTCATCTTCGGCTTTGCGACGACATGGGGTCCAATGATGTAAGCTTCCCTCGCATCCTCAGTGCGCTCCCACACTAACACTTTTCAGCTGGACAATCTGCGGTGAGTTGTACCCCAGCCGCTACCGCGCGAAAGCAATGGCTTTGTCGACGGCATCAAACTGGCTGTGGAACTTTCTCCTCGCCTTCTTTACACCTTTCATTACAGACGCTATCGACTTCCGCTACGGCTATGTCTTTGCCGGAACAAACATTATCGGTGGTCTTTTAGTGTACTTCTTCGTCATCGAAGGCCAGGGTCGCACGCTCGAGGAAATCGATACCATGTACCTCATGGGTGTAAAGCCATGGGAAAGCGCAACATGGGTCGTTCCTAGCTTGGAAGAGATGAGTGCAGAACTGCGAGTAAAACTCGAGGCGGCAAACCCGGAGTTGGCGCTCAGGAAAGAAACCGAGGGCGGCATTAGGAATGGAAATGGCAATGAGAGACACGAGAAGGACGAAGAGGCAATTCGAAGGAGCGAAGCTAGAAGGGAAGGAAGTGAGGAGGGGTTGAGGGAGAAGTCTGAGGCGGACCCGTGATCGGGTTGTCGTAGATGCGGCGGTTGCTTGATTGATCTGGGTGAAGCGGGTTGGTTCGATACTCTCTGTTACTGATACCTGTGTCTCAATAATCGTAATTCTATTTTTTTTAATTATGAGAACAGCTTGTCAAGCTGCATCAGATGATCTCCATGTAACCGGCGTGAGCTGTACTCTCGTAGCTACATGTTCGCTACGAACCGCGCCACTTATACGCACCGGAGCCCGCGGCAGGCGTTAACTCAACAACTATGATATCCATAACTTACACGAGTCTTTTTTCATATTGGCAGCGTCTACAAAGGAAGGTGGTATTGGAAAGAGACATGATTCATGTCCAGTCTACACTACACACTCCATCCAGCGCCAACAGCGGCAGTAAGTGACAGTACCATAAAAAAAAGTATGTGGTAAGAACGCATCGGCATGACCGACGACCAACCCTCCAATTGCCTAGGCCACGCAGAAGCTAGAAAATTCTGTTCGAGGTTCAGCCCTGACGTAACCCCGGAACCCCAAGACACCAATCCGCGCCAAGAAAGCCTCGAATGTCTGGAGCAGATCTGATTAGATCCTGACTTATCGCCAGTCCACACTCTATACACCATTTTAAGATCCCGGTGTGTGTAGTTCTAGGGCAAGCCATGATGTCGTCGCACAGACCCGCACACATTCTCGGAGTTCTGTCGCGTGGGTGAATGTGCCATCCGCCATGCAACCAAAGCCCTTGGCGATGATCGTTCGTACCAATAACATATTACGCGCGCTCAGCCGTCTCTGCACACATTAGCCATGGCACGACGCAGGGTCGATCAGATAAAGTCGTCAGCTCTGCCAGACCGTTGTGCTGGTATCTGCGCGCAGACTGCGACTTCGACATCTGCTCGCGGGAATCGAGCCACTTGTGTGCGAATATGCGCCACTCGACGAGGCCTGACGAGGCGACGATCCAGGCTGAAGTTGTTCAAAACGGCACCGATCGCGGCGACTTTGGCAAGGATGTTGACTATGACCGCGAATGCTTTCCAAGCGACGATACTTCGAGCGAGCACTCAGCCCAGGCTGGTGTAAGACGCATCGAAGCTGTGAGTAAGGCGTGGACGAAAACATCGCTCATCATCGCCTATGTCACGTACGACTCTACTTGTTGCTATCACGAGTCTTGACCATGCTGATGCCGATCCAGCCTCCTGCTCATCGCCAATATCACGTCTCTCGAGATCCAAGTCACTAGTGCCTTGACACCATACGCGACAAGTGCTTTTTCGCAGCATTCTCTCGTCTCCACCATCTATGTCGTGCAGAGTGTCGTAGCCGGTACGTCCTCGTTGCATCAGTACTCAAGACAACTACTAACATCCACCCAGCGGTCATCAAGCCGCCAATGGGAAAAATAGCCGATGTATTCGGACGCCTCGAGTCCTTCTCCATTACCATCTTCCTGTACACAATCGGCTACATCATGCAAGCCGGCTCTAACAACGTGCAAACATTCGCTGGTGCCCAAATCTTCTGGGCAGCCGGTTTCAACGGTCTACAAGTCCTCCAACAGATTTTCGTTGCTGATACCACGGATTTACTGAATCGCGCTCTCTTCTCCACATTGTTCGACTTGCCTTTCCTCTGGACTACGTGGGCTGGACCGGAACTCGGTGAAGCAATTTATACCAACATCTCCTGGCGATGGGGATACGGTGTCTGGGCTATAATTCTTCCGGTTTGCTTCATCCCGCTAGCTCTCAGTCTATTCAAGAATCAACGGCGTGCAAAGGTCTTGGGTTTTGACGTGCCTAGCCCGTTCCATGGCCGCAACACTTTCCAAGTTCTGAAGAACCTCTGGTATGATCTAGATGGCTTCGGCCTGCTGTTGTTTGCAGCAGCTATATCTCTCATCCTGCTACCCCTTACACTCGCCCCGAGCGCAAGCGGCGGATGGAACAACGGCAGCATGATCGCCATGCTAGTCATCGGCGGCGTCCTCCTCCTCGCCTTCCCCCGATGGGAAACAAGCAAGAAACTAGCACCAAAAGCCTTCTTTCCCCCAAACCTCTTCAAAGAACGGACAATCATCGCCGGTGTCTTGATCGCATTTTTCTACTACAGTAAGCCTTCCTACCTGAAGTGTATCCTCCAGTGCTATACTAACGTGTCACACAGTGGCGTTCTACTTGTCCGTCTTCCCTTACTTCAGCTCCTACCTCCAAATCGTCCAAGGCCAATCCATAGTAACCTCCGGCTACATAACGCGCGTATTCACCTTCAGCTCCACCGTCTCCTCCGTCATCGTCTCCCTCTTGATAAAATACACCGGCCATTACAAATACTACGTTACTCTCGGTGCAGCCATCTACCTTATGGGCATGGGTCTCATGCTGCACTATCGCACGGAATCCGCTTCAACAGCTACACTGGTCGGCACCCAAATCGCCATTGGAATTGGTGGAGGTTTCCTGAATGTGCCAGTCCAGTTGGGTGTTCAAGCAAGTGTCACGCACCAACAAGTCGCAGCTGCGACAACGGTATGGCTCACGCTACTTGAAGTAGGGGCGCAGTCGGTTCAGCTATTTCCGGTGCGATTTGGTCCACCTATATTCCCACCAGATTGCAACTTTACCTTCCCGCGGAGAACGCAGCGGATTGGGCAACTATATACAGTAGTTTGGCTGTTGCGGCAGATTACGTGACGTATCCGGCTGCTTCCCCTGTACGCATCGCTATCAACAGGGCATATCAAGAGACAATGCGGTATCTTCTCATCGCTGCACTTTGTGCCGCTGCGCCCATTGTTCCGTTATCCTTTTTCCTCAAGAATTATAAGTTGGATCAGATGGATCAGAAGGTTGTGGGGAATGTTATTGGGAACGCTGAGAAGAGGGAAAGAGAAAAGACCAAGGGTTGGCGCTTTTGGAGGCGCTGAGTAGGGCTTTTGTTTTTCAATCTTTGTAGTTGGCGAGCTTGGTAATGACATTTATGACAATAGAATTACTTCATACAAAGAGTGTGTGGTCTGGATGTTGAATGTCATGGGTATACCCCTAGAGCGCTCTTTGATGATATTTGTTCTGTCTTCTAGTTGGGTATCGCAAAGCCCTTAATCTCGGAAAGGGGTAAGTAAGGTACAGGAAGAGTACATTTTGACCTAAACACTCAACATTCATCGATCCCATCACCATCTCCCCACCAACACGCCAGACTGTACTCCTTTCCGTTTGCTTCTTGAAGCATGAATCCCTTATCGTCTAATTTCCTGCACCAGCCACTGCAGGTGATTTTTTCCACATTGCTTATCCCAATCATCCTCCCCGGTTCCAGCAACAAAATCTTCTAACCCAACTCCAACACCTTACCAAGCCCCCCCCCCTCTCCCCCCCTTTCTTCCTCCTGTCCCTCAGCTTCACATCGATCCGTCGCTCGCCCGAACTCAGAAGTAGCCGTGCAGTTGCTGCTGCTGTCGTTCCAACCGGCGATCCCCACGCGCCGCAAGCCTAGCGGAATCCACACCTGCACAGCCTCCACATCAGCCACGGAGCGAGCCATGTGGGGCGACCATAGTCGTGATGTTGTACAAAAGGACGTCAATTAAAGAAGATGTTCAAATTTGATATTCGGCATGCTCATTGAGCTTGGTTCTTCTGTTGCGACCACCACCTCGCGGTCCTGGATCCACGCCGCCGTTCGCTTTCCTCCATCTTACAAACGCCAGTGTACTCGACTAAACACTCCTTGGCGCACTCGTCGTACTGTGCCGTGATAGTCATTGTTTCTCGATCCATGTGCACTTTTCTACACTCGTCGAGGCAGGGCTCTGCGGCGAGGTAGAGGGCGCAGCAGTGCGGTGATCCGACTTCTTTTGTGCAGAAGCTGCTTGTTGATTGCGAGTCTGGGCGGAGGGCGTCTACGATGGAAGATATCAGGCCGTCGGTAGTATGGGTGAATGTCGGTATTAAGTGGTAGAAGAAGATTGGTATGCACATGAGGATGAGAAGGGTCGGTAGGATCGATGGTCGGTAGCGTGGTGTGTATTTACTTTGGGGTCGGGGGCTGGGTGTTCGCATTGCGTTCTTTTGTAGATGCGGCATCCGGTTATATGCCAACTCTTTCATCACGTCGGGGATACCAGATAGATGGGGTGGATGTCAAGTGTGAGACCGATATGCCTATTGCCCTTCGTATATGGAAGTATGGTTGCAGTTTGCAGCTTGTTGTTGTATTGTATCACTCGAGAGAATGGGCGAAAGCAGAGTTAGGGTGGATAGAAAGCAACTTGCAAAATTAGGCACGACGCGCTATAAGACGGACAGCGGCATGACAACCACACGGCTTAGTTGCATGACTGAGACGGCGGTTAGTCGGAAGCTACTTCGCGCCCGTTAAGACGGTAAGGCGGCACCGCTAGCGTGCAAGTGAGATTTGGTGATAAATCTTATGTGCTCGAAGATTACTCCTGCCCCTAATTTAATGCGAGAAGGTGAGCTTGCTTGAGCCAGCTGGCCAGTCGTGTTGTCGCTCGTGTAAGTACTAGTGTGCAGTCGGATAACGAAAAGCTTCAAATGAAAGTGCAGCCGGTCGGTCGCTTGGTATTTTTTTTGCAAGTTAGACTTGCTCAACGTTGTCAACCCATTGGTCGGTCTTAGGCGGAAGCGGAGTTTAATACGTACAAACATAGCTGGCATAGGGGGAACAATATATGAAGGTAAGCCGAGGAATCCGGGGAAGATTTGGGGCTAGAATGCAAAGTTCGGTCCTATGACTACGTCTCCCGTCAGCACTACCACCTTGGAAGCACAACAGATTGGAATACGTGGGGATCTTAAATAAGAGCCCAAATCTTTCAACACCTTATCCATGGCGAACCGAAAATGTAACAGTAGTTGTGTGCAGAATTCACTGCATACAAGCCTGTGGGGTGTGTGAAGTTATATCCAACTGATTGTCAGAATTGCGTGTGATGATTCGTATTGAGCACGATATGTTGTTGATAAAGGAGTTGGAAAAGCTGAAAAGAGTATCCAAAGCAGGCTTTCTATGTTGGTCTCACGATGCCCAAGAAGGGGAAGGTTGCCAAATCGGCGAATGCGATGGGAACTACATTCGGTGCAACTGGCGCAATTCAAATAAGCACACGAAGCAGCGCCGACTGATGCCCGTATCTTGTTTCGGATTGTAGAGAATGCGCAAGACCACAAGTGATTGTCCTGTCGGCGTGTAATTGCGCCGTGGACATCAGATTGGCAAATCGTCTATTAATCAAGCATGACAACCATACGTTGTGCGAAGGATATTTTGACTGCTAAATTGTGTGAAGAAACCTGAAGGGTTCCTCAAGATAAGATTTAATCCCATGAGATGCTAGAGGGGTCAGCTTGAAGCCGCTAAAAGCATTGGCAAATGACTGGCAAACTTACAACAACATGATCCCAGCGCCGGTGAATATGGCGGCGAATTGCATCAAAGTCTTCCTAAGCTCTTGGCCCCTGTTCGGGCCGGTTTCAAGAAGCTCTGGAATGACAGCGACAGTCCCAACGTACAGGAAAGTGCCGGCGGTGAAAGGGAGCAGCATGTCCCCCCACCGCAGACTAGTGCCCATGATGCCTGGGCCGTGGACATGCGCAGAGGCAGAGTTGCCTCCGAACTCTTGAATGGCGATGCCTATGCACGTTCCTAGGAAAGCGCCAGCAGCAGTCACGAACTGAGCACCCATGGCTGCTCGCTTGCTGAAGCCGGACTGGATGAGCAAGGCGAAGTCACCCACTTCGTGAGGGATCTCGTGGAAGAAGACGGCCACAGTTGTGGTTGCACCAATTGTAGGCGACGCGTAGAAGGAGGAGCTGAGCGCCAGGCCGTCGGTGATGTTGTGGGTGAAGTCTGCAATTAGGTTGAGGTAACCACCAAGCTTGACACTGGCGTTGATCTCTTTCTCTGCTGTCTCTACGACAGATGGTGTGCCGGTTGCGCCTGCCTTCCTCGAACGCACACCGTCTTTGGAGCTGCCAGCATCGACGCCTGTGGTCTTTGCGGTCGCCTCTACTTTGTCGTGCGAGTGTCGATGCGAGTGATCATGTCCGCCTTGGCGTCCGGTTGCAATTCGAAGTCCCTTGTCCATGGCGACGAAGGTGATGAAGCCCACCATGATGGCCACGCCCAACAAAAGGTTCTTGTTGGGTTCTACCATGACAAACTTGACCGAGTTGTGCTCCTCTTCTCCCAAAAAGATTTCTGGTAGCAGATGGAACAGAGTATCACCCAGCAATCCGCCTACAGCGAAGGCGACCATGACGGAGAGCGATGAGGGGTCGATGTTGGGCGGACATAGTGCGAGAAGGAAGTTGGGTGGACCGGAGATGTAGAGCGTCGCTAGCAGCGCATTTACTGCAGGGCTACCAGGAAAGAGAAAGGCGAAGATTTGAGAGGTGAGGGAAGACGTGGTGGGGTTGGAAGCTGCCTTGTGCTGGTTGAGAGCTTGCACCAGAGGACACTCCTAACCGGCGTCAGTACCGCTGTGAGCGCGTGGCATCTGGGTATCACGTATCGCGTGTGGAGGACGGATCCGAGGCGCTATCCGCTACGCGAACAAGAAAAGCACAGAAGAGGCAACAAGGAGACTAGCGAGTGAATGGCGTACCTGTAGCTGTTCTTCGATCTCGTACGCGCTCAAGTTCCCTACTGGCACGCCCGTCTCACCCTTGACCGCTGCGGCAGCCACGTTCCACCCGAGCACTCCCAGGAAGATTGTCAAGGACAGCAAAGTCCTGTTCCGACGCGACACCATAGTGACGCGTGAATTGGTTGGATATATTAATATAATATATATATCGCGGGATATTGGGTCGAGAGGGGTTGGATGCTTCAGGGGTCTGGCATGGTGTAAACTGGCCTGTTCGGTGGCTGCAGCTCGCTATCGATACGGTAACGCTAACGGAAAGTTGGCCAAAACTTTTGGAAGTTGCGACCAGCGCGTTAGCAACACCAAAGACACCACCGCCATACCCTCCGCCATACCCTCCGCCATACCCTCCGCCACTCTTTATAATCACATACAATGGGCCGCGAGCTCCAGAAAAAGAAGAACAAGTCTTCCATCCCGAAGAAGCGCCAAAATGGACCCTCCAAGAAGAAGATTCTGCAAAACCCCATCATAGCGAAGCACTGGTACCGTTTACTGCGCACTTCTCTGCGCAACAGTCCTGACTAACCCTGTCGCAGGAACCAAAAAGAGACCCTATCGCAAAACTACCGCCGTCTCGGCCTCACCGCGCGTCTCAACCACGCAACAGGCGGCACAGAAAAGACCATCGCCCTCCTCGGCCTCAACGACGAAAAGTCCTCGCGCGCAGACGCCGTCGCAAACAGCACAGCCGACGCCCTCAACATCGTCTCCAAAGCGAAGAAGCCCGAAAACATGCCCGCCGAGGAAATCCAAGTCGAGCGCGACCCCGAGACCGGCGCCATCCTCCGCGTAACAGGCACACTTGAGAAGAAGGAGAACCCGCTCAACGACCCGCTCAATGACATTGAAGATGACAACGAAGGTGCCGAGTGGAACGGCTTCGCTATGGTACCGGAGCAGAGGGAAGTCGAGGCTGAGAACCCGGTTATCAGGGAACTTGAAGAGGCTGCTATGAATGGCGCGAAAAAGGCGCCAAGAGGTCAGAGTCAGAGGGAGCAGGAGTGGGTGGAGCGGTTGGTGAGCAAGTATGGAGAGGACTATGCAAAGATGGCGAGGGACCGGAAGCTCAATCCTATGCAGCAGACTGCGGCGGATATCAGGAAGAGGCTTGTCAAATGGCAGAAGGCGCAGGGCAAGGCGTAGAAGGGAGGAGCTAACATGTGCATCGAGCAGGTCTTGTGGCGTTTCTGGGCACGATTTTTGCACTCAAAATTTACGTATCAAAGACTAGTTCTGGACTGGACTGGACTGCGAATGGCTATACCTTCCATCGTTCAAGGCATCTTGTGTTGGGTAATCCATGACTCGTGCTCACCTGTCGACAGTGTGACGGCTTGAGTCAGTGGACCCTGAAATCAACCCCGCGACATCCTTCTACTCAACTTGGTGAAGAACACGAAGCGCCTTTTCTGCAGAACATTACCGCAGCAGGAGCCTGCAACACTTCATAATCGCGTGCGTACATCACCTGTAAGCTATTCGCATCCTCGAAGTGATATCCTGAGTGTTGAGCATGTTTGCAGGTTTGGATCCAGACTTGATTCCTCTTGGTTCTTTTCAATTCCTTAAGATGGCGCGTGTAGTGGCTTCGCCATGGGGAATGGGAGGCATGCCGCCGGATGTCGGAACCTTCAACAAGGCCACTCGCGATACCTTTACCGCTTCTTGTCCGTTCTCACCAGATCTCAGTCTGGGCAAGATAGTGCAAGCGCGTCTCTCACTTACCTGGTGTCTAGC
The DNA here is from genome assembly GCA_024321975.1 of Alternaria sp. 'sect. Undifilum'. Lineage (NCBI taxonomy): Eukaryota > Fungi > Ascomycota > Dothideomycetes > Pleosporales > Pleosporaceae > Alternaria > Alternaria sp. 'sect. Undifilum'. The sequence continues at coordinate 12,885,585 of JAJJZI010000001.1, forward strand.
CTCGCAGTATGAAACGAGGTTGGTTGCCTGCAGACCAATCCTCACACCTACCATCGCTTCCATCTCCCTGGGAATGAATCAAACTTGCTCGCCCTGCGACTTGGAGATCAAACCTGCAACAGCAGAAATCTAGATACACCCTGTACACGAACGAGATGACAAGCCTAGTTTTCGACGCGGTCAACTCTTCCGCAGCCACTACAGCCTCGACCCAGCCACTGAGATGTCGCGTCTGCAAGAGCAATCTCACCAACCAGGATAAGCAGAAGACTACAGCGAATTACTGGAAGAGCTGTAAGAGATGCCGAGATTACGTGAAGAACGCTGCGATAGTGCGTAAAATGAGAGTTTCCGCGGCCGGATCAACGACGGATGCACTTCCGGATACACATGAGAAGAAGCGAAAAAGATATCCCGAGGAGTCCCCTATAGCAGTTGAACCAGATCAGACATTGCAAAGACAAAACAACACCGCAACGTCCAACGTCATGCCGCCGTTAGAGAATGCAAGTACTTCCACAGAAATCTCTCCATCCTTATCTCCCTTTTCTCTAGGAAAGCATTATAGCTCTACCTCTGCATATTTTGACAAAGTAAGGGCATCAAGACAGAAAAAGGAGGAAAAATGCAAGAAACTAGGATGCTGCTCGACTTCTCAAGCCCACATCATCAAAACAGCCAATCGAAAAGGAGTGCAGTATCAGTGCCGAGTCTCTCCCAGTACACAACTTCACAAGCCTTACAGATTGCAATCACGATCCCGACGTCTGCCAGGATTGCTTCCTCCAATGGTTGAATCAGCGGATGGTAGACATGGAAACCGTTATTTGTCCGTCAAGCGGATGCAGCAATGAAGTCACACACGCAGACGTGCGGAAGTATGCCTCGGAAAACGACTTCACGCGGTAAGTTTCCTCAACACCCTACGCTCATCTCGTATCGAAATCACGCCTGCTTACATCAACCAACAGGTTTGACGAGCTTTCCATGCGTAGCTTCCTCAGCGCCGACGATACCTTCCTCTACTGCCTCGCCAAGGGTTGTCCTTCAGGCCAGATTCACGACACCGGTGTAGAAGGCCCAATCTTCCGCTGCGCCGCATGCGGATATCGCATGTGCACCGCCCACAACCCTGTCATACCTTTCCACGAGAACGAAGCATATACGCAGTACGACGAGCGCATCAAACGAGAAATCGCTGGAGCCAAAGACGAAGATGCTAGAGTCAGAACCCAGAAGCAGGAGGAAGCGAGTGCCGCTGAGGTTGCAAAGTCTTCAGTCGAATGTCCGGGCTGTGGGGTACAGATTGAGAAGACTGCAGGGTGTGATCTTATGACATGTAATTATTGTACCACGTTCAAATCTTTCCTGAAGATAGCTAATTCGGGCAGGTAGTCGGCAGGCGTGTAAGTTTAAGTTCTGCTACATTTGTCGAGCCCCGTACTACGGCGAAAGAGGCATCTTTCAAATCGGTAACTCGGCACACGCCATGACTTGTCGGTATCACCCAAGGATACGGCCGTTTTCCGTGGGTATCTTCTGATTATGTTTTGGGAGGAGGGGTTCATGTCGGCGGAGTTGTATGGGCTTGAGTGATGGAGATTATCTGGTGACTTTTTATTTGGTTCCGCGGCTACATGAAGACTGACACTGTGAGATTCCCATGGGTTTACTAGAGGGGAGAATAGGGTCTTTTATGCGGCTGCGTTGGAGACTTCGCCTCTCCACTCTTTCCGTAAAGTTCGGCCATCATACCATCAAACGGCTTCTCAGTAACTTGTTGCATCGAAAACAATGTGCCTTTCGTCTTCGCCTTACCCTTTTCATTAACCTGCACCCAGATCATGACATTGTGTGGGATGCAGCGAACAAAAGGCGAGCTACAAATGCCAGGTTTTCTAGACTTTGTTGCTAAGGTCTATCCCTGGGTTATGGGACGCACCCCGAGGTGGGACGGTTTTGCACTTCGGATCTCCGGATTGTCCCTTCCGCAATTCTATAAAGCTGTAATCCATATCCAGAGATCCCTAGCTACTGTTACCTTAGGAGGGTAATCTCCGAATAGAATCCCGTCAATGTTGCTCATGCTATCGATCTTTTCCTCAAGGCCATTAGTTTGCCCCTCACTAGTTCATCCATGTCTGTTCGCGAATGAACAGCCCTATCAATCATTCGGGGGTCTACAGATGTAGTATGAGTAGTAAGGATAGATTTCCTGTTATCAGAAGCTGTTTTAACGTCGGGAGCATGGATGCCGGGAGGTCCGTCGTACAGAGAAGACGATGTAGAAAAGCCTCCCGCTTTCACGAGAGGTTCTAACCGCTTTAGGCTGCTGACATAATGCTATATTCAATTCCGCCCCATCCCCATCTTCTATGTCCAAAAATAAATGTGGCGCGTTATCGTGCGCCAAGCCCGGTTGTGTCCTTCGCTGCCGCAATGCCTCAGGACGCCTTCAGGCGATCAGGCAGCGTTTGCACCGTAGACTGTACCCAACTATCATAGATAAGGCAAGGCAAGTATCAGCACGAGGAGTTCCTCCTAGTGTGCGTAAATCGTACCGTACCCTAGCAGACAACGGCGGAGTCGCTCGTAGTACCCTCCATCGTCGCGACCATGGCGGACCCTCTGACAAGGACAAGGCCGACAGCCAACTGTACCTGACGCCATAGGAAGAGAGTGCCCTCGTAAAGTTCATCTTAAAAATGTCAGATCTCGGACGGCCCGTACGAATTAAGTGCATTCCCGCCCTCGCCTTCGTAGCCACCTGCGCGCGGCCCCCGGCCGATAGACCCCTTAAGCCTCCGGGCAAGAACTGGCTAAAGGCTTTTAAGAAACGCCACCCAGAGACGGCGGCGAGACGGGTCACGGCTCTAGACTAGAACCGCCACGAGACGAATATCGGCCCAAAGATAATACTCTAGTTCGAGGTAATAGAGAGGGTGATGCGCGACCTAGCTATCCTAGCAGAGAATGTCTATTACATGGACGAGACCGGGGTCATGCTATCCATGCTTGGCTCCGTAAAGGTCCTTGTAGGTAAGAATAATAAACGAAAGCATAGAGGCGCGCGCGTGAAGCGAACGACCGTTACTGCTGTATAGTGCATTAGCGCTGACGGTAGGTATCTGAACCCTATAATTATTTGGCCAGCCACCACCTATTAGAGCAACTAGGCTACCTTTCCTACTCCTGGATGGCATTATACATGTAATAAATCTAGATATACCGACTCTAACATCAGCTTGCAGTGGCTCAAGCTTGTATTTGACCCTGAGACGAAGGAACGTGCTAACGGGAGACCCCGTGTACTACTCCTTGACGGCTTTGGGACACACGAGACCCTCGAGATCCTAGAGTATTGTTTTGCAAACAACATCATCTTATGTCGGCTCCCCTCTCACACATCCCACAAGCTTCAACCTTGCGACGTTGCTGCATTTGGGCCACTGAAGACAGCCTACCGCGAACAGGTCGAACGATTAGAGCGAGGAGGTGTCAATACAATTGGCAAACAACATTTTACCTCTCTATACAAGCCATCAAGGGAGCGGGCGTTCACGCCTAAGAATATTAGGGCTGGTTTTGCCGCTAGTGGTTTGTTTCCGTTCAGCCCATATAGAGTACTCCGGACTGTGCCAAAACCACCAGGTGAACTGACTGTTGCGGTTACCAACGAAGCACCTTGTCAAGAAGATGCAGAACCGCAAACGCCTGTAACACCAGTATTAGCAGACGGCCTTGTGTCGCTGCACAACCTGATTCTAGAAAAGGATGCTTATGCTCTTAACGAAACGAGCAAGCAAAACTTACAGCGACACCTACTTAAATTTGCCAAAGCTACCTAGTTGTCCATAACGACGAGTGCTCTTTAGCAGAACCACATTCAACTCTTGATGGCGGTCAACAACGAAGCTAAGCCCCGACGATCGACTAGGGCAGATGTATTAGAGAAGGGGTCTGGTACGGTGTTTACTTATGAGCATCTCCAAGGAAAACGGTTGAAGCGTGCGGAAGAGAGCGCAGCCAAAGAGGCTAAAGCTAAGGCAAGGCGTAATCAGAAGGCTAAAAATGCTACGCAGGAGGTAGTAGAGGCCACGACGTCTGCAGGTACTGTAAAACATGGTCGGAAGCGCAAGAATACTTTGCTGGAAGCAGAGGCGATCTCGGGAGATGTTAGAGCTGGCCCATCAATGCCAAAGGGTAAAGTCGCAAGAATAAGCAATGTTAAGGCAGCGGAAGCCACAGGAGTGCCATGGACGGCCCCTTGTGCAAGAATGTATTAGGAGGGCGCGTCTTGCTAAGCGTCTAGAATTTATGCTGGTTGAACAGATGACCAATTACTTCAAGATGTGTCGGTGTCATTGCTTACAGTTTCGTTGGTAACAAGTTTTTAGCGCTATCTCTACTTTGATCGTCCAATCAAAAGCCGCCCGGACTGCCGAGGAAATACCGAGATAATGCGATACGCCCATGGCTAAGTCGGCCTCACGTCGCGCAGCAGGACCATCACAATCCATGTCGACAACCTACAGCGACGGAGACGAGGCCACTTAACCCGCAAAACGATCACTCCTACCTATCGTATTCCTCGACAGACAAAAGCGGCCCCCCTATCGTCTCGCCTGCATCCCACTGTCCGAAGCGATCCTACCCCTTCACGCGTCACGGCTCTAAGTTCGCAAACCTCGAAGCGTCGACGAGCCCGCTCCCTCGATCAAAACCCTTGCCTAACGCACCTCGCACGAGAGAACCTACGCGCTTCCTGTCTCATGCCCGAGAAGCATGAGGTCACGACCTTCGGAATAATGAAGGAGCACACGCAAGACCAGGCTATAGACTATGGAAGTCTTGAATTCCTTGCAGCCGGTGGATCAGGAGCCGTATATGCGATCGATGAGGAAAGAATATTCAAGGAGTTCTACGAAGAGGGCATCGATGTTGAGCGTCGAGCGCTCGAACGTCTTGGACCACATGTAAACATTGTAGGATATTTAGGTGCGACACACAACGGCCTTATTCTTGAACGTGGTAGAACCGTTCGGGCAGTGATTCAAGGAAGCGGAGCGAACCAGATCCCGTTACATACAAAAGTTCGCTGGCTATGTGAAGCTGCAGAGGGAACGCGATACATGCACGACAAAGGCATAATTCATGCTGACATTGGATGTCACAATTGGATTATAGTTCAGGACCGCCTAAAGATTATCGACTTCGAAGGCAGTAGCATTGATGGAGAAGATGCAGGAGCCTGCTATGAGTGGTTTAGCTATAAGGAATCCTCTCCGAGAATTAGCCAGAAGACCGATATCTTCGCATTTGGTTGCGCGATATACGAGGTTATAACAGGCAGACAACCATACAACGAACTTCTTCCCTTTGAGGATCGAATGATCCGTGTCAAAAAGCTACATGCTGGGAATCAATTTCCAGAAGTCGAAAACATACCGTTGGGTAAATTGATGCAGGGTTGTTGGAATGGTACTTTTGATACTATAGATGAAGTTCTTCAAGAACTTCGGGCTAGCTCGCTAGCTACTGCGAAAGTAAACTCTAGCTACTGCAAGGTGAAAGCGATTTTCTTTAATGCTTTAAGGTCATTGAGGGTTTGTTGAGTGCTTAGAGATATGCTGGCTGGGAGATATCTATGAGGACAATGCATGACATGGTATCCATTGTATCCCATCAACACTCTCCTTCCAGGCTGGTTGCTCAACCATAAAGGTCATGCTATTTGTACAGTTAGATGATTTCATGTAGACGAAACATATAATACAACTGACAACTTCATATGACACCTGTACGACGATGCCTGAATCTCGACAAAACCTGCACGGAGCGTTTCGGTTTGAAGGTAGGTTTGTGCCAAGAGTTGGATCATACGTGGAGTTCTCACATCTTGGTCCTGGCTTCGGAGAAGCTTCACATCTCTTGTGAAGACGTTTTACGATCTTATGTTGAGCTGGTAATCGACACTGGGAATAGATGATATCGGCTGTAGTATACCGACACATGGTGAATAGGCGTGGAAGCGTGGTAGAAAAGCCTTGGTTGGACAGCAGGAGCTCAGTTTAAGTAATTTAGACTTGGTTGCCCCGCAGCTCACCTATATGTGTACCAGGGCTATTGCGGTCTAGCTCGCTGCTTATCATTTCCATAGCTCTCCCTATCGCCATATAATTAAGTGCCGTCACGCGATGACTCGCCGACTTGAACTAAGATTATGATAATGCTAGCTAAGCGTTATAAAGTGCGACACAGCTCCCTTCGTTCTTACGTTCTATAGCATCAAGTTACTGCATTCTTTAATATACACTTGTCGATCGGTCACCTGACTGTAAGCACCGGCAAAAATTTGTTATCGTGGCCATAACCCTGCACAGCCACAAACACGTGCTCTCAAGCCCCCAGATAGATTACACGCTAATCCTATTCCAAGTGCGGGGTCGAAAGCGCTCTGGCCGGATTAGGGAGCTGCTTCTATCTCAAGTATCGACCAGGGTGGCAACCATGCATAAACAAGTGCGCGACGATCGCCATAAGGCTAATAGTGACTTCTCGCTCCTACAGCAACATTCTAAGGTCTAGATAAAGCCAGTCTATTAATTTAAGGGGTTTTCGAGGCGGATGCAGCGCTGTACAGTGCAGGCCTTGATCCCGGCACAATAACAGGCGCGCGGGCGTTAACGTTACTGTAATTTTTGCATCTTAAGGGACGATAGTGGTCTATAATAGGCTAAGAAACTATTAACAGAAGACTGTAGATTGATCTAATGCGCTTAGAGGATTAGAGTTGCTCAATCTCAAAGTACCTGCAGTCCGTCCCACTATAGGGTGCGTCCCATAACCCAGGGATAGACCTTACAACAACTACGAAGAAATTGCAAAATGCCATACTTAACCAGTGCTATATTGTACACGCGGCTAATCACAAAGCTGCAGTCAGTCACGGAGACTTGGTGGGGGGTACCCCTCATGTTCTGCGCTTCAACTTCCCCTCATAAGTCTTTCCAAGCCCGAACTTTTCCATCTCCTCCGAGGCCCTGATGATCAAATCGCCATGTGCCCGTGAGCCTGGTGGTGGAGCTTTTCCAGCCCACTCCTTCGTCACACGTTTGAGCTTCTCAAAGCTCCATCTGTCATGTTGTCGGTAGTCCATGCACATAATGATAGTGTTTTTAAGTGTGTCGCTGTACATGGCAGATGCCTCGAAAGGTGTTTTGCCAGAGAACAGGTCGTCTTTGTAACTAGCAATGTCATATTTGTGGCCTTGATTCAGTACCTCTTCTGTTGAGTCGCCATCACCGTAGACCGTATGGGTGAATGGCTCCATGTTGAACCCCCTCTTTCCGGGTAAGTTCATAACTAGATTCCACATCATCTGTCCGACTTGCCATACGTCTGTTTTAGCAGTCATTTTCTCGGAAAGATTGCCGTCTAAATGGTGGCCTTCATAACACCAATACATCTCTGGGGGATATCTTCCTCCGACGCCCGGAGCTTCTTTGGGGTGGTTTCGAAGGATGTAATGCGTGGGATTGTCAGCGTAGAGATCATTTTCGGACTGTAAATCGAAGAATGCAAAATCGAAGTCTGCAAGTGCAACAGAAGGAGCCTAGCGTTTCGTCAGCCATAATGACATGTTTAGTGCGACGAGATCCTTACCTCTTCTTTGTTAAACTGAATGTACTGACACTTCCCATCAGGGTTGAAAGTTTTGCCTACAGCACCTGCAGCTGCTTTCACGAATATGTTCATGAGATGCCCGTCGCGATGCACAATTTCATCCCAGTCAACATCATCATCTTCTTCGTCGATGCGTCCAGAGCCCAACATGGTGAAAGCGTCTACAAGCTGATCAAACACTATCCAAAGAAACCATTCCGGGATAACATCTGGCAATTCAACTGGCAGCTCATCTTGATGCCAGTCAGAAAGCTCCGACATCTTCTCGTATTCGTCAAAGATAATGCATTCCGGCAGTGGTGCTTCCGATGCGGCATCTCGTACGGCGAAACCCTTCTTCAACCGCTTGGTCCTTTGGAAAGCCTTCCAAGCCCGTTTCTTTGCTCTTATTAGATTTTCTTCGCGATTAACATCTCCTATGTTAAATTCCGTGATCGCCTCTTGCGCTACTCTGATCTCTGGCTGAGAGTGTAACCATCTATACATATTACGTCTCCGTCTCCACTTGCGTGAATACCAGACCAGTGAATGAGTAATATCACCCATGTCGTAAACCTCGTTAAAAACACGATACCGACGTTTCCGAAAGTCGATGCGATGGCCGTAATACCTGTGAACGTTGTGCTCATATGCCCTCCGTTTATCAAGCCGCGTCTGGACAGCAAGCTCTTTCGGTAGCCTGTCGCGCCAGTTAATAGGGTTTATCCATACATCTGGCCTAACGACAACGTCTCTCACAGCCAATCTCTAGCGATTACGTTAGCAAAGCACTGGTTCTCCGATTAGGGAATTACCTCTGCAATGACCCTCGACTCATCAACACCAACCCACAGACTGACAGTGCCCGTACTACCTTTGCCCAGCGTATGTACGTATCTCCAATCCAGGGTTGAACCCTCTTTATCAGGGTAGCATAACCCGGCATCTTCGAACTTGCGCTTCCTGCGCTTCCTCGCTGCTTCTCTCTCGTCTTCTTCTTCTCCAAAGTCACTGACTTCCAAGATTGGTAATTCCTGATCCACAGTACGGAGATCGGGCAGATATAAGAGATCAGTCGTGTTGACTCGAGCTGCTTGCGTACCGACATCTACTCCTGTTCCAACTGGCGCATGAATCGCTCCTCCTGGTGGAGGTACTGGAGCCGGGGTTGGACCGGCTGCTGGAGCGGCTGCTGCAGCTGCCGCTGCCGCTGGAGGACGTGGTAATTGGCCATGCCTTTCTACGTGGTCTAGATCTGCTTTAGTATATGCTTGAGCTGGTATCGGATTTGGTGCTGGTAGCCCTGGTCGTATGGCGGCATTTGTGGCTCGGCTGTTGTTGTAATGAGCCTGTATTGGCGGATGCAAGAGCCAAAGCGTTTCGATTGTGGTGTTCATGTCGGCTGTTTGTATCAGCAAATGTGACTGTACCAATCGCCTGAACTCACCTGTAGTCCATCCTGCAGTTTTTTGTTTGATCCAGTCTTTCGCATCCCATCGAAAGTACGTGATCGCATCATTCCAAGGCGGCCCATGTCGACCCATGTTGGCATGAGTTACAGTGGTCTACAGCTTGCTCACTTCACTCTCTAGATCGCGGTATATCAGTTTGGGGTCTTGAATTAGTCTGACAGCGACACCAGTGTCTTGCTGCTGAACTCGTTCATTGTTCGGGGGCGGACAAAGACACGACGCAAACGGCCAGCGCATTTGCTAAATAAGCTCTCTTCCGCGTCAACATAACAAGAGATTTAGACAATTGAAAGCCTGCGTTATACGAAAAACCCCCACGATAACGAGTAACACAATCGAGAGCTTTCCGAGCTTGGCATCGAAGAACGACTCTCCTCCGACATCAGCGTCAGAACGATGGCAGCTCGGCTTGCAGACGCTCGAGGACCCCATGCATAACCAATATGATATGGATTAGTGATATCTGTAGGTTCAGTTGGAGGTAATGGTGATTTTGCTTCCACTGTATATCTTGTAAAAGCTGTGGTGATTGGCTTGGACGTTGTTTAAGAGGAGACGAAACCACGAGTGCGATGACGTCATAGTTAGCTGCTTCATCTTCCGACCCCGGCACCACCGCTTCCTCTATGTACACATCTACCGAAATTCATTTGTTCTTCAAACTTGGTCCCGAGTGATGCGATGTTAATACTAACGAAGTCGAAGTGAACAGGCTACTTCGGCTCCGCCTAAAGTCATCCGGGAGATACGCAACACTGCAGCGCTTTGGAGACGCGCTTCGACAACAAACTCGGATGAAGTATAAGCCTAGCTTAAAGCGCAAATCTCCAGTTCAGTAGCCTGAAATTGCTGTCTGTATCTGGTGAGATCTCGTTGCTTTACAATGGCTTTAATCAGTTCGTTCCTTTGTTCAACTTCCTTGATGGCAGCAGCAGAAAAGCCGCACAAAGCAGGTGCAAAGCAACACGTGCCGAAGGCCTGTCTTTATTCTCAAGAACTTGATTTACTAAACAGCAGCTGCAATAGGGTCGAACCGATAAGTCTTTCATCGTTCCAGGTGTCTAATAGTGCGAGATCTATCAGACCATAACTTTGGAAACAACGATACCACGCCTCAAACGACATTATGACCAAGGGACCTCCATACAAAACTGGGCTCCCATACTTCAAGAGATCATTCGAACGCTGGTGTGGGGTTCATCGGCCAACATGGTCAAGAGGTAATCATCAACGATGGACAGGCGGAGATAGTGGCTGACCCTTAGTAGACAATGTGTTATGGACTGCTATGACCCTCTGGAATGGCGACCCAGTCATCCAGAACTATTTCATCAAAAGGGTTGGTAAGAAATATGAGTATGCCATGCAACGAGATCACCAAGTGCCAGCCGTCCCATGGAATCGAGGTGATGCAGACACTGCAAAGAGGACCGGTGTGCTGCCTGTCGCTGTTGCGCCTGCTGTTGCGCCTGCTGTGCCGCCTGCTGTGCCGCCTGCTGTGCCGTCTGCAATACCGCCTGCGATGCCACCGTTCCAAGTTCCACCACCGCCTATGCCTCCGCTTCCGCCGCCACCACCGCCACCTCCAACTACATACCCTTTCAACTTTTGGCCGAACACCCCATGGTTCCCAAATCCAACCATAGATCGCTCTATCGGTCCAGGGTTGACGATTGGAGCTATCAGAAAGAACGAAAACGGTGCACGAGACCGGTGGATAGCCACGAAGCCTTTCATGTGGCCACCTCAGAACGAGGACGATTGGGGAAACAAAAGGTTTCTCGGCGCTGGTACCTATGGCTGTGCAGGCTTATGGTGTCAGCGCGACGAATATAATAACATCACCAGTGTATGTGATAACCAGAAATAATTTCGTATATCATACTTCTCGGGAGGGCGCTGACAAATAACAGCATCTGGTGGTGAAAGAAGCAAGGGCACGTAAGCTCCAATGGCGTGACCCTTGCTTTTGGCGAGATCAGTTGCCACGCGAGATTCGCATGCACCAGCTAGTCGATCACAATCGCATGACGCCGGATCATGATACATTAGTCGAGCACCAAGGTCATCGCTTGATGATGACTCAGCAGCGTTATCGCATCTTTCTCAACTACTATGAAGGCGGTGATCTTTGGCATGCGTTACAGAAGCACATGATAAGGATCGGGGAGATGTATAACAAGGACGGTCAATACAAAGATCGTGGTATGGTATGGGACAAAGACTACTACTGCTACCGTAACCCACACAAAGCATCTGGAGAGCCTGGTTTGTATAGAAAGATACCCGAGGGTCTCATCTGGGAGATTGCCAGCTCACTGGTTCAAGCGTGTCAGATTTTGCACTTCGGCCAGGTCGGTCAGGGAGGTGTGCAGGATGTTGTGCCAGGGTGGAAGCCAATCAAGCACTGCGACATCAGGCTGGATAACATATTCCTACAGCCTGCCGCTAACAAGAAGGAGGTAATTTTGAATTTCATAGTGGAAATACATGAGAAAACATTCGCTGACCGGTATAGTATCCAATGTTTGTTTTGGCAGACTTCGGCCTTTCGTTCACGGACTTGGGTGCCCCTGGGACAGACAACCCACAAGAGTATGTCATGGAAACCATGGACGAACGATATGCGCCCGTAGGTGACAAAACTACCAACAATCTTCTCTTATAACGCTGACAAGCTCTAGGAACTTCACCACGTGATGCCGGACGTACCAGCTGGCGCTGCGCCACTGTCTCTTGATGAGAAGACAGATGTATGGCAGATGTATGTATCATCTTACTACATTTATATTAAACCTATACTGACCTTAATCTCAGTGGCGCAATCCTGTACACCCTGCTGAGCAATGGTGTTTACCCCGGCCCCAATTGCGGTCCATGCCGAGGAGCCATCAACATGGACATGGTGGCCCCAGCTATCGCCGGCAAATACGGCGACCTAGGAAGTATGACCGACCCAGAATATGACCCATGGGGTGATATGGACTACTTCCCTACTTTCATACGTTATAGCGACGAACTGAAGCGACTAGCGAAAGAGTGCCTAGAATGGAACCCAAATAAGCGGTTGACGTTAATAGACATGAGAACCAGCATCGATGATTTCCTCATCACGCACCCGAATATTGCAGCTGATCGGAATATTGAGTCGCTAGTGGTTGGGAGGGAAGATGAGTTTGCGATTGGAAAACCGTTTGATTGAACCGTGATCGTGCTAAGAATTTAAGGTTATACTTTTTTTTTATTGTAGTTTAACGTCCTTTCTCAGCCTGAAGGGCTATATAAGACGTGTAGGTTTAGGACCTACAAGTATCTACGTAGTGTTTTCTAATATTTTATTTACAAGGAGGGGTTTGTCTAAATGAAGGTGAGGCTCGTAGCCTAGGGTAGTTTTAACGAGTATCTCTCTCAGTCCTTTGTTAGGAAGTATGTAGAGCTAGTATGCTAGTCTAGTTATCTCCTTTACTTCTTATATATTGTTGTAGGCTATGCTAGCTGCTCTCTTGTATTGCTTATATAGGTACGCTAAGCAGTTCAGTATAGGGTCGATATATTAGGTCGGTATATCGAGTTGGTATAGGGGGAATTCGGTATAGGTAGAAAGCTAGGAGCAAGGTGCTAGGAGCAAGGTGCTAGGAGCAAGGTGCTAGTCTAGCTATCAATTCTAATGTGTAGGTCGGTATATCGAGTCGTTTAGGGTATTTCGGTGTAGGTAGATAGCTAGGTGCGCTAGACCTAGCTATCGTTCTATTGTGTGTTCGGTATAGGAGGTCGGTATATCGAGTCGAGGGGATTTCGGATGGTAGGGAGATAGCTAGAAAGATAGATCTATTGGTTCACTACGCCAATAAATCTATCTACCTAAGTAGAAAGCCGTTGCTTTGTCGAGTAGGAGTCGAATTGCCTTCGAACTCCAAAATCAGCTTACGCACAGACCACTTGCAGAGTTTTTTAACAGATCACCACTCTGTTTCTCTACAACGGCCAGCGCGCACGCTACAACACCTGCACCAGGAAAACAAGTATCGGAAACTGATTTTGGGAAGGCGTTTAAGATAGTTGAGGCGAGAAAAAGGCAAAGCCAGACCTTTTTCTCGCCTCGAAAAGTTGGTGTTCGGCAAAGCCTCGGCACTGGCTACTGACCGTCCGCCGTGCGGAGGTCCATGCGGCAGTCTTGCGCGAAGCACGAATCTGATCATGATGTGAGGACGATCGAAGAACCCTGCCTTGACCGCCAATCCCCTTAACGATCAAGACAAGAAGCTCAAATGCGAGAGCGACGACACAGCCTCCAAGGCGAAACCGCTATGCCCAATATCCGCCGGCCCGATCGTCATAGTGCATCGAACGCTTCCACGCCCCCCGAGGCCCTGCAAACCCGCACTACGTCTTAGCCGCTTCCCATGTTATAGACGGCGGAGTGCATGTCGCTGTAATCGAAGTCGCTCGATTTAACTTAGTAGTCCAACCAATACTACCGACCTCCACTCGCACGATTTCTCGTAAAGACTTGTTGTAGCCACGAGGAGCGTCGCCGCCACCGATTGCATGGCTTCCGGCACCGTAGTTGACAGTGGCCATTGAGGGCGAGCAGTGTCGGAAGTGATGAACGGAGGGAGAAAAGGCTCGAGAAGAGACAATCGGGAAGGCAAAGGGCAGTCGAGAAGAGTCGCCGGAAGGACGAGAGAAGGATTGTGGAAAAGAGGAGGAAGTGGGAGGCAGTGAGGGTTTATACATGCCCTTTGGCACGGCAGCCAGCGACCGCTCGCCGACTCGCGAGCCTACCTGCTGCGCACAATTACCTCACTGCAAATAGGTGAGGAAGCGATGCCGGCGCGATAGACTGTTGAGCACCCGCCGTGGAGCTTAACAAGGTTCAGGCTGTACTTTCAGGCCAAGAGCTACCGGGCTTCATGCGATGGTCGTGTTAGCAGACAGGAGTGGGCTCACCGAGCATACAACCGACACACAGCGGTCAGGCAGGACGAGCAGTACCTGCTTCATTGGAAGACCAAGCATTCGACCGACACATGGCGATCACTGGTGAAGATACTAATCGACGGCTTCGAGAAGCGTCAGACGCCCTTGCTGACCTTCAATCGCCATCTGCTGCTTCAGCTGCACAATGGCGTCCTTGATGCGGATGACAATGGCTACATGCCTGCTGCCTAGTCAAGCCCGAGACCATGTTGAAAGGGCAACCCTACCGGGACCAACCATCGGGACATCATCGACAGGCCGGCTGCGTGGTTGAGCGAGCTCGCTGGTGCCTAAGGTGTTGCGGGACAAAGACTGCCCGCTGTGACCTGACTCGAAGACAGACGAGGAGCTTCAGGTTTCTACAGACTTACGCGGGGAGATTGGACCAGTCATGACATAAGGAAATGGGACGAGTGGTACATTTTGGTACGAAGTGTAGTTGCGGTCCTAGCTAGAATAACGAGAGCTATGAGGTCACCCTAGGTCTTCGGACCTGATCCAGCTCATTCATTATGCCAGTCCTATACTCGTCCTTGCCCCATTTTAATATCTGACTCACTGAGTATACAAACTGCCTTGTCTCCCATTCGAACTTAGTGTGGAAGGCTCGATAACAATGCATATGAAACGAGCCGTCGTGCATGAAATGAACGTTCATCTCATAGTTGACTGGGGGGCTGACGGATGTTTGACTCATGATCAAGAGCGAGGCTGAAGGTAGTTAATTAATAGACGAGAACGTGTCGAAGATGAAGTGGACTTACAGAGAACAATGTGTGCGATAAGTTTGGGGGAAAGGGCGCGGCTTTTTCGATGGACCGCATGAACGTGAAGAACGTGGGCGTCGCGTGGCTTTCCAAAGCCTTGTCGTGTCCGGTATATGTGAGACATCCGACATGTCTCCGATGAGCAGTGGCTGCTGTTCGACCCAGTGTTCGATCGATTGCAGCCAATGCTCATCCGCAGTACCTATGTACTGACGCGTTCTGGCAAGTTGCGGTACGGGCGCGGAGGTTCGGGCGTGTCTGTCGCAAAGAATCGGGCGTGTCTACGGTCGACAAAGACGGAACAGCATGTGTAGTGAGGACTCGCGATTTCAATCGCTTGCTCGGATCGTCTGTGGTGTTTTCATCTCTTGCGCGCTCCATGTTGGCAACGCGATCATAAGAATGGCGGTCAACAGGATGGGCGCGTGCCACGTCCGCAGTAGTTGTGCTTGCGTCAATCTATGCTCATGAAGAGGGCGCAAATGTTGCGCAAGGGCCTGGGTGGCTCACAAGGCAAGCAAGTCTTATGTTGAGATGGGAAGAAATTGTGGGGTGTCATTGTCTGGGGAGAGCGGAGAGCTGAGTAGAGCTCCCGAGCCGACCGTCCACGTGCTATTCATTAGGTAATCAAATAGTTGCATGATACCAGCTTGCGCACCCATCTTTCTGTGAACGCTTCACGTGGATTTACAACGCATGCCAGCACCTGACACTAGCATGGCGAACCATTTCCGTATGTACAGTCGAACCTGCCTCTTATGTTTTGGACTTGTACAAAACGGCATTATTGGTATGCTAAAGATATCAACGCTTGACTCAGATGTATATGCTAAGTCGCTAGTGACCCATGAGGGAACGTCGATACTGCCGCTTCCGTCAGGCAAATGTCCCTGTGAGGCCTGCCCAAGCTGTAAGAGGGCGCCTTTGGCATTTCCCGTGCACAGGTTTTGTGTGAGCATGTTGCTGCGCGCTGAGGTTCACCAAGAGAATGAACACCTCGAGATCGCTCGATCAGCCATGCAAAAGCAGCCGACGAGATTGTGGGACTTCGGGAAGGCTCTGGTTCCTTCCGCACCCGGCCCCTCTGCACAGATCGAGGCTTCACAATCTTCTTTCTGCCAACAGACCATTTCAAAACTCGCGGACGCGGTCTGGCCTGGCTGCGAGCGCAATCATGACAGCACCTGGGCCTTATTTCATCAACTTCTCTGTCTCCCAGATGAGCTTCTCCAGCTCATCGCCCAGTACGTGGAAAAAGACTGCTGTCTAAGGAGAACTTTGATCGTCTTCGGATATACCTTCCGTATATTTGAGCATCTCAAGGAGAATCCTCATCGAACTTTCTCTCTTGCTTGTGCAGATGCAATATTTGCGACTTACCTTCGCATCGGCGAGATCAGCTACATCACTGCGCTGCACAATGAAAGAGTGGAGGGAGCGACCTTGCTGAAACCGGCTGCTGTACAACACAGATTCGCTCTTGTCTGGAAAAACTGCACTGGTATCACTCGCGTGGATTTTCGTTCATCTCTTGACTCCCTCAGACCATGGCAGTCCCACCGAGAATGGATATATGCTATTGGTCTGTCGGACAGGATAGAAGTGGAATCAAAGGTCACAATGTGTTTCGAAGAAAGGCAGGTGAATATACTAATATCGATCAGGGCGTTTTCCTCGAACGAATCAGCAGCAGTGTGGGAGATCAGCATCACATTCACTGGGACTCCTCAAAGGCGCCTCTTCTCCGGAACCTACCGTCCATTCAATTACCCAGACAGCATAGTATCTTCCTTCGCTATGTACCAGTACTCGACACCAGAGGCATCTCCTTTGCCTTCAATTCCACTCAGCTTCTCGCAATCATGGCTCATGGATGTGAAACAGACGAACCCAACAACTATTCAGAGGTCACTGATGATGCCGTCTGGATATATTGTCCACTACGAAACCCGAGCGAGAAGATTATTGAACTCTGGTCCGTGCAGCATAAAGTTGCCGCTTATAGATGGAGAGCATTCTTTGTAAGAAAGTAAACGCAATACCTGTCTCACAATACATCTGATGATGAATTAGGTTCGAACTAGTAAGAAGCTAATCTGGATCGGTGCTAATCTCGAATCGTTCTATGACCTTGTACGTGTAGAGCCATTGTCACTGTACCCAGTTCATGCGCTCTACTATAATGTCTGTCAACAGATTGGAACAGCGCAAGCAGTTGGTGCTATCAGCGACGAGGGAAACAAGCATGATCAATCCAAATCTCAACCAACCTGGCCGACTCCTCGTTCTCAGAGACAGAACGTGGATCCAAATGAGGAACATGGTGAGGACTTGGAATGGTTCTATTCAGAAGCCCCACTAAGGTCAGTTGAACGCGCTCGACTGTGTTTGAGCCATGGGCGATGTATTGGCCTACGTCTGCAATACAGGGAGCATGACCAGACTTTAGGGCAGTACCGACTAGACAAAGAGTCACCGGAGTGGTTTGATAATCCTCAATGGGTCAGTTTTCGAGTCCTACCAGGAGAGTCGGGGGTTCACATCCAATTTTCACAACACAAGCCAGCGGATGTTGATTGGAGTGTCTTTCCTATGTCTGGAATCATGTCTTGGTGGTTCCGAAAAGGGAGGTCTGAAATTTCCGTAGTCTCACTACCCAATAGCTAGAGTATGGCAACGTGCGTGGACAAGGATGCAGCGCAGTACTACGTAATCAATAAGAAGCATTATGGTGTTTCGAATGAATATTGCTGTCAGAAGTCAATGGTTTGAAGTGCCCTGTCAAGTGGTATTGACTGTCAGAGGCTAAGATTTTGGTTCAGCTGCATTCGCCATGGTCTTGAACAGGCCAGCATTCACACATATATCAGCTGACATTCTGGGACAATGATTCGAACGTACTGGCCGGCATGAGGCTCTAGTTGGAGGGATTGGAGCTTGAAACTCTAGAAGCCTTCGCTTTCATTTGCTAGACCCAACCCGTGTCGCAATTGTACAAATTCACATTCATTTGCACCGAAGTGAGGTAGAAGGAACCATAGAGGACGTGAGATGTCTCGTACCTTATTAGTCAAGACTAGCTTACAATTGTCGATGGAAACGGTTGGATGGATCTAAGCTGAGACCGCTGATGAGATACATATATTGGAAAGCTCATAAACTCGACCGGTCTACTTGCTACTTGACGTCGGAAGGTACCACTTGCCATCGGACGCTTTATAGTAGCCGCTTGCTTCGTAGCTGTAGAAGTTTCCATTTGCTCCCTTGTACCATCCGTCACGTACGTACAATTTGCCATCTGAAACCCTATACATACCCTCGGGAACAGTAGATGCAGCAGAGCTCTGGGTGTTCGGTCTAAGAGCATACTGGTACGGCGTTAGGGTAGCAGCACTGTACGGGACTTGGGTTTGCTGTTGCTGAGTGTATGCCGGGGTCGAAGCCAAAGTCTTCGGTTCATATTGTTTCGCCATGGTCGTGAACAGTGTATGGAGCAGTCCAGCGTGGGGGCCATTGGCATCAAGATAGGTCCCATTTGTCATGGTGCGGAAATCTTCGCCACGTTTGTGATGCCAGACCTGGGCAGTTGGACCCACTACGCCTATCGCCCATATTTCCTTGCAACTGGGCCTATGCCTCATATGCGATTCGCACGCATTATAGCACTGAGCTTCAACTGTCTCCAAATTCTCTTCGCTAGCCTTGGTCTTTTTGCCTTCAATGAAAGCAATTACGGCAAGTTCATTCGTACGGAGGTCGGCCTTTGCGATGCTGAAATCGACTCGGCGTAGTCGATCAGAATCACTTGCAGAAGGAGGGATCTGATGATCGATAACAAAATACTCTTCTTTGAAGTATATTTTCCCAAGCAAATGAGCCCAAAAGCTGACTGTTTTGTGCTCGAGGCCATCAACTTGGCAACTGTGTGCATAAAGCACTCGAAGTGTGATAGTCGTCAGGAGAGACATGGTGCGATGGCTGGCCTCTGAGAAAGAGTCGCATGGGTTAGCATGCGCTGGATGTAAGACGTAATTACGTACTTGGAGTGAGGTTCAGCTGTTGCGTGGATTGAACTTTGGGAAGAGTAAGTTCATAAGGACAATTTGTTCGACTTATATACTGGGCGCGAGGCATGTTATAGTCCCGTATGATAGAATGATCTTGCCTACGATTTGCTCTATTGGCCCAATGCAGGTGAAGAGCTCATAGCTCAGCGAGGCGCTACGATGCATATGCAATCATCATGTAGGACGTGACAGGACATGGTATCCTCCAGTGTGCCCGCGGGCAGTTGCTCCTGCGATCGGTATGATATGGTCACAGCCTCCACAGGAGCACGAGCGCTGTACACTTGCAATGCGAACACACTTTGGCAGGGAAACTCGACGTGCAGTTCGACCAGGGTAGCTCGAATGTAGATCATGCTCTTGACATACCTCACCCTGCACCGGCCCACCTATGAATGCAGCAAATAACAAAGGCGAGAATTGCATCAGGAAGGCACGAATTGCCAATTGAGAGCTGCATGCATATTCATTCCATTGTTGGTTCACCTAGCAGTGCGAGCGATGTGCGCTAGTTGGTCAATCAGAGATATGATCATGAGCGGCAGCCATACGCTTACGCATTGCCGGACAGAGATTGACAGGTATATCCACGTCATTATCTAGACTTTCGGCTAACTCGTGCAGTTCAGCCGTGCTAATATGTGAATAATGTTGTAGTCTCTGACGCTTTTATGGCAGTTCAGCGTTGGATCTAGGCCTAGACAGAGTGTTTGGCCGTAAATGCTAAATAATGACAAAGATGCAATTGCTAGCACTAATTAATCACTAGCTGGTGGTTGCGTGATGCACGTTCTTTCACTAGCGTGCAGTAGGGTCGGCGAACCGCCTTCGCCCAGGGACGCGGCACAGTATGCAGGGCGCTGCGGGCGAGAAGCATCGTAAAGGTCGCCTCGGCATAATAGGGCGAATCAATGTATGGGACGTGCTGAGGTGGATTGGCCAATGGAAATGCGACACATAGCACCATCACCCACTCCATTTCATACCACTCCATTTCATACCAGTCCAGCTCATACCATCCCAGTACGTCTTGATCTTGCTGCACTCTACCTCATTGTTGCAGCTAAATGGAAGAACCCGGCATCGCCCAGACCGTTTCGAAGATCCGGAAACAAACCATTAAGCTGAACAAAGATGGTCTGACAACAAGCGACCTCAAGATCCTCAAGAAACGACTCAACATTGCTTGGGGCGCGAGTGATCAAGGTGGAAAAACAACAGCCTGGCGAAGGAATCACGCGCGAGAAAGATACATCAGTATACAGGATACCAGCGTACACCTTTTTCTTGCTGTAATTCTGGCTATCGGACCTACGGAATGCGGAGGGAAGCCCTTTCAAAACGTCCATCACCATCTGCTCCGCTTAGGAAACTACCATGAATTCCATGTAGACCTAAAGCCCGTTGATAAGAAGCACTTGACACATCTTGCCACTCAAGCTGGCTTGTCCGAGAACCACCGCTACAAAACCTTCTTGCAGGCTTTGTTTCCTCAAGGTTCGAGTGTACTGACATCAACAGAAAGCACTCCTCGACGTTAGTAGCCTATCTTCATTTTGTGCAGACCCAACTAATTCGAGCAAAGAGATTGAGTTTGCATACTCTGAGATACCCATACCTAATATCGAACTTCTATTCCAGATCATGTGTGACGGAGTCGAATCGAGTCATTTGCGCGAAGCAGAAAGGAAGCGGGGAGCTACTGTGTCCCAATTTGTAACTGCCTTGATACCTGTTGGCGACAAGGACTGCTGCTTTACAGTTACAGTAGGTCGCGAAGAGATGATGGAAAGCATTCGTCGATTAGGACTTACTCGACTCAACATTTAGTAAACATAATGTCAGGCCCTCCAAGCACTTCACAAGAATACCCCTTAGGAAACTTGAAAGTTCTCTCTTTTCCTTCCTCAGCCCATCCCTCCTCTAAGATCTCTGCTCCTTTCCTGACTCTAACGAAGCCATCGCGAAAAGTAATAAGTAGATCAGCATCAGCGCTTTCGTTCTTGTGCAATCCATCTGCTTTTTGCCATACTCCATATGTGGTCTAATGTTTGAATTAGAACAACCCTTGTAAGCATACTCAATATTTGTGGCCTCTGACCGTTTGAACTTCGGCTTCCATGTGATTTCCCGATCTATGTCTCGCTCCCATTTTACGCGCCTCGCGCACTGTGTATCTCGATAAAGGTGACCTAAAGGCGTCGAGATCGCACGATACGATGATAGGTGAGGGTATGTTCTGGTTATACGTAGGCGTATCGCAGAAGTGTCTGTCGAAAGATATCTCAGGCCCTGCAACAAGTTAGAAACATCTCCTAGTCAAAGCAGCAGACACTCACTGATATATTACCAGTCTTTGTAGAAAGTATCGCGACGTGAGCAGAAGAAACATGAGGTTAAGTAAAGTGGAAGGGCATGTTCAAGAGCAGTTTGTGTTGCTTTTGTTGCTGCCCAACAGATGACGGGGCACCGTTAGATTGTGAGCTGTTTACCCCGCCAGACTTTCCAGATACGTCACGTGATGTTGGACACACCGATTCTGGTTAGGCTCATGACACCACGTCACGGCCCCACTTCGCTTCATCCCATTTTGTTCCATCCCATTTTGTTCCATCCCATTTTGCTCCATCCCATTTTGTTCTATCCCATTTTGTTCTATCCCATTTTGTTCCATCCCATTTTGTTCTATCTCATTTACGTCCCGTCTCGCTTCTTATGTCTAACTATTCCCATGGTCGCTTCCAAGTCGTAGGAAAGACTGCTTGTCATATTCTATTAAGAGGTTGGACGTGTTTAGCATTAGCTGTTGGCTAAATTACCGCAATTCTGTGCACAGAAACGAGTCTCTTGACGCAGACACATCAACTACGGAAAGAAACAGAACTGGTTGCGTGTGTGTAGCTGTCAGAACGGAACTAGTGCACAATTTTCGATATCCATGGAACTGGTCGTCTCCGTGAGCCGTAAGTACTGCAAGCCCCTTCACGCCTGCAGCATCATGACCGGCATAACACCGCTACTCCGGCAGCATCCTTCGACAGGCCTGAGATGTCGGATGAGAAGCGAAGGGTCGCATCGAGCATAGGAAGATCATGGAGGCTTGAGTATAAGTACTGCAGGTTGACTTCACTTCATTGTCAGGCAGCTGCCTTGAACTGCGCATCTGTTACTTATTCCCTCAATTCTTGTCTGTCTTCGTCGATACCACAGGTATTGTCATACTTCGTCTTCTCCAAATTGTCCACTGTGTCTGTACATATCCAGCGTTGTCATTATTTTTGGGGGCCTCTCAGACCGCATCTTCCACCAAAAGTTCTGTCCGCATTGGAAGACTTTCTCTCCGGCTATTCATCAAGTCAGGGCACCCCCCTCAACTATGTTTTCTCTGTTAACGTATCAATTAGCATCGATAATTCCAACATGTCCAGCTCCAATAACGCAGCTGTGCCACCTTCGACAGCGTCTAACACCTCAAGTGGACAGAGCACAGGAAGTGCAACCGCCAACACTGTCAAGGTTGATGGCCACAATCAAACGGGGGAAAATAATGCAGCGAAGCCGGACAGTAACGAAAGCTTGATTCAAAAGCTCGGGACTTGTGAACCATCTCCTAATGACGAGAAGAGATGGAATGCTAAGGATTCGGTCTCCCGAACATAATTGGGGGCATGGAAGGCGAGTCGGGCCGGCTGGTACCCAATCACGTTAGTACACGTTAGTCTTAGCGAAACAGAACACATGTGACGATAGATAACGTAATCGACCAAATCATATCCGAAACATCGCTACATGTAAGCCATGTACAAAACATCAACTTTATTCTTAACAACTACACCATAAACTCTGCTCCATGCCACTCTATACTATTCTGACCTCGGACGCCGGTCTAGACGACCTCGTCGATGCTATTGATCTTGGAACACCTAGTCCCTTTCACGAAGACAAGAGCGCCACGCTTCTTAAGTATGAGCAGGCGACTGGATTAGCAGACTTGCGGCATGAGATGATTGGTAAGGTATGTTCCAAAATGACACACACCATTTCTGCTATTTGTTAATGTGTGCGAGGACAAGGGCAAGGATATCACGTCTGAATTGGGCCATTCCTTGGATACCCCGAGAACGAAGCCGAACGCGCTTCTTCTTACATCAGGATCTCTAGATAGCGGAGGCAACTTCATAATCATTAAGCTCCTCGTGGGCATTGAAAAGATCAAGGGGAAAACGTTGAAGATCTGGAGAAGAGGCGAAAATGGTTGCGAAGAGAAAGAGCTAGTTTCAGGCTTGATCATTATCCACCCCGAGGTCTGCTACTCATTGCCAGACGACGTCCCATTCCTTCCGCTTTACTCCACCCTCAGATCGAGAAACCAGTCCGCCTCCCATGCCTTAGTCGCATCATCTTCATAACTTCCAGGCTCAAACGTTCCAAGAAGTCTCTCCTCCAGTCGAAAACTTTCTGAATGAGGACCTGTCGACCCCGTTACACTGCCGAATACCGAGGCCATTCTTGGATCGGCGGACACAACGTTAGTTCCAGTATCCATACCATTTGCTGCAAGTACGGTGTTCGGTACAACCAACATATTCTCAGCTGCGTGATAGTTTTCCTCGTGATGACTATCTTGTACCCAAAGAGATGGCGTAGTTTCTAAGCTCACTGCTGAGTCTTCCACACTCTGTCTGGCCAGCTCCGCATTAGTCGTGGCGGAAATCGTGTCGATAGGTTCATCCTCAAATGAGACTGCTTGCTCTATCAGCGACAGGTTGCATCGATAAAGCTTGAAGAGGTGTGATTGACTTACGAATTGTTGGTTCTACTCTCACCAACGCGGCCGTAGCATCTAAGGCTCGATCACATTCATGGCTATTATGAGTATTCTCTAAAGCAATGGGGACCGTGTTCTGTGCCCAATTTTGTACAGTCCCTGACTCTGCCCGGCTCTCGTCTCCTGACAGCCTCTGCCGTTTGGCGGCGTTAGCACACGTTTCGTATTGTTGTTGGTTTTGTTCAGCGTCTTCGTCGTGTCGTAGGGTCTCTCGCAAACCAGTATGGATACTCGCCAAAGTTCCGATTTCCTTCTCTGCATCTAGGGAATTGAATGCTTGTCGATTGTCCTGGTTTTGTTCTTCATGGCTCCTTTCTGCGCATATAGTTTCCCGCGAGATCTCACTTGTAGTTCCAACACCAATATCTACAATATTAACATTAATAGAAAGCTAGAGTATTTGACACGAAAGCACTTACCTTCGTAACGTTCGTCGCAGGTCATGTAGTTGCCTCCCAGATTGCGGTTTTGTGTAAGAGTATTCCTGTTACCGTCTGACCCTGTTGATATACGAGCTGGTCTATCGTTCGCGGTAGTCATAGCATGGTTGATAGAGGCTGAGTTTATAGGAAGAGGGTGTGATAAATATGAGCGGACGGGCCGCTGACTCGCTCCAATCGTGGCCCCTGTGTACGCTTGCTCGTGATACTGAACAGATTGCAGAACACCTGCTGCAGTTTGGTGGTCTCCATGTGTACTTGTCCTGGTCTTGGGATCCAGTCTTACGTCTTTAACCCTGGTTGTAGACGCATGCCCCTTATCTTCTTGGACGGCGTGTAGTTGTGATGGAGCTTTGAAAGCGGTGGTATCATGCAAGCCGGTATCAACCGGCTCAAAACCGATGCTCTCCTTGTTTTCTCTATCGCTTGTCATGTCAGAGAACGATCACACACATAGAGGAGAAACTGACTTGGACTGTTTGGTATACTCCTTACACAGGTCCTCTAGGTCGATTCCACAACCAGCGGCCTGTAATGAAACCAAAACATCTGGCTGTTTTTGCGTGGGATCGACATACTCTCTGATGATTTTCATCAAATCAGAGTCACTTGCTGAAAGCTCCGATGCTGTCCAACCGTAGCCGAGTAACGATTGGATGAGCGCCTGGGCAGCGGCCTGGTTCTTTGCTTGCAGTTGCTCAATCTTGCTCGAGCTGCATTTGTGGAAATACAGGAAGAACTCCTGTATTTCATAGCTGTATAGCTTTTCCCAACTGTAAGCGTCAGCTACTTTCTTGCTTATATTTAACTTGAGGAAGCTTACTATGTCAAATTGTCACCTAGATTTGCGAGAGACCACAAGCCCCCACATTGCACAATGTAAAGCCATCTGAGACTCCTCCGACCTAAACAGCGTACCTGTTCTGGCATCATCTTGCATTGTTGACTGATTGTCTCAAAAGTGACAGTTCTTCGACCCCGTCCTGGACCAAGTTTTTCCTTATCTATTGTTCTATCAATGTGATCAAGATCGTGTGAAAAGCAAAGGAGACGGAGTCGAAGGTTGTATGTGCTCGATACACGAACCTGCTCCAAGTTTACAACGTCTTGGATGGTGTTTGCTGCACGCTGGCACAAAGAGCTCGACAAAGGGTTGACAGGATTATTGTTCGAGGCCCATGACTGGCTCGGAGATATCAATTCTGATTGTTCTTGGTTGTTGGCATTCGGTAGAAGCTTCGCTGCGATCTGTGAGGGTGCCTCCGTGCACAGCTTCCTCTTCTTCCCGGTAGTCCGCTTTGTTGGTCCTTTGGCTCGTGTGATCCTTTGTTCTCCCTGGGAAAGAACGAGCTGCTGCCATTGTTTTTTGTCCCCTCTATTGGAAAGGTCTCGAAAGCATTGCAAGAGCCTCTGCAGAAGCATTAGCAACAGATTTGCAGATGAAAGAGATGCTGACTTCGATGCCAAGGATATCACTTAGTGAGAGCAAGCTCACCAGCTCGATCAGAGTCGCTACCTGTTTTTCGTCAAGCGACATTGCGAATGTTTGGTTGGAGTGGCACGTAGGCTTCGCAAAGCATGATGACATGACAGGGGTTTAACAGATCTCAATCACCGTTAAACCCTGGTCAGGTTAGGCGAGCTGCTATCCCCTTTTAGACCCTGCATTCATTGCCAAGGAGCCCCACGAGCACGCTAGTGGAAACAGAACCAGTTTGTCTTTCATATTAACTATACCCGCAAAGGCTAGTGAAGCCTGAGAACTTCCTTATTCTTTTCGCGCGTTAGGCGGGTCGCGCAAAGGCTTTCGTTACAATGTCACAAAGCGACCTATACTAAACTCGGTTGAAACAGGACATCCTGCCCAACGTGCATCGCTAATTGGGCCAAGTATCTGATGTTGGCGCAAGATAGGTGCGAACTGACGGAGATGGGGCGAGACGGCCACAATATATTATACCCGCTTCCCACGAGGCTGAAAGGTCCTCCAGTTTACTTACAGTCCTTCACCGGTTGCCTTCCTGCAGCCCAATTTGCCTTCTTTGGTCCCTACCTCTCGCCGCCATGATCCTTAGCCTCTTGGGCTCGTGCTTTGGCTATTCGGAATCAACCACTTCAATTCAGGACGAGAGTGGTGATGAGTTTGTCTGTGAGGAAGCAGCTGCCGTTTCGGGAAGGCCTAAGAATGCACAACCAGAGATTTCGAGGGACTTCCCGTATGCTAAGCAGATACGTCGTGACATGCTACAGAGCGACTGTTCGAGAGTGTACCACGGTGCTGACCGTCTGAAATCTCGAGGAGAACCAGTTGAAGCTATCCAGCGCACATCGCAATCCCATCCGAGTCCAGGGCCGTTCAGTAAGTGCACTGTGTCAACGTATCTTGTAAGAAACTTCACTAAACGCTTTAGATTCGCCGTGTAGACTTGATTCGTGCATCGCCCCAAGCAATGATGGCAATGGTCCGCTTTACACATCACACATTTCGAGCCCTATGACAGTTGAGAGACTTCTCCCAAGCCCGTCGCCAGCTCTCGTTAAGAGCGCAGCAGCTGGAACATCCCTACCGAGGGACAGTACCAAAATCTACATACGCGTTGCCAATACGTCTTCAGCATCAGACGTACCCGCATCCACAACTGTCCCAGCTGAATTCCCAAGGCGATACGAAATTGTCTCAATACCATGGATGAGCCGCACAGAAAAGTTGAACGACAGTCTTTTCATCAAAGGAGTTCTTATCCGTACAAAATCGGATACCGTTCGATATTTGGAGAGTTTGCCTGTTGACAGGCAGATACGAAAAATATTGTGCAGGTCTGGATATAGGGACGAAGTTGAAAAGTGGGAGAAAAGTGGATTCGTTGCTGGCCATTTCGGAGATTTCGACGCACGGATTGTACCCGAAAAAGCTGACCGTCAACGTCTCTTGGACGGGAAGGATTTACCTCTTGAGATATGTACCGCATTTACCCGTGACGGAGCTGACGCTCCTCGTCCACTTTCGGGGACTCGATTGAGAAGTCGCCGTCGCGCCGATTGTACTCGCAAGTAGTATTAGCTTTCGGCTTTCGGTTGCCCATTATCCGGCGCCCTGGAGGAAGGATCAGCCATTCCCTGGTAGCGGTTCTGCATTGAACATATAATACGGCGATGAGACGACCTCTCACTGCTTCCCAGATTTTCCCAACTCATTATAGCAACTATGAATAACACTACTTTTCTTGCCCAATGCTATCTTGTTTTGATTTTTGCCCTATACTTGGTTCAAGACCTTCCCTATGCTCTCGTGGCCTTCATGGGCATGAATTTCAGCCTCCTCATCCTCAGTCACTTCATATCAACCAACATCATCATCAATGGCGCTGCAATCACTGGAACGTTTCTTTCAATTGGGTTGAAGCCTATTGGTATGAATACAGTTGAGACATTTTATCGCCAGCTGATTATTGCAGGCCCACATTTACATAATGCAAGCTCTAGCGGTATCTTGCTCGGCTTGGTCTTGTTAACAAACGCCTTTGTTATCGGCACAAGCAAGGAGAAATTGGTCCTTGCCGTCCCGCTCGGACTTGTATGGGCCATGACGTTTGTGTCAGCCGCGTGCTCATTTTCTCTTGTAGCAATTACGCTGGCATGGTCTTCAGCGGGCATATCGCTGTTAATTGACGTTTGGGTCAGAGTTTCCAGATGAACAGAGCCACGATGAGTAGTTCTGGATGATGGGACACAGCATCCTACAAACGTGACTGCTTCTTTTTCCGGTGGCGCGCTTAATCACAACTTGGGTATTTATATAGTTAGCGGACAGATTCGATCGTTGTACAACATCATCTCATGACGTGCTGATGTTTGATTTGAGTCGCGTCCGGCTTCTTTGACCATAAAATCGAGAGCTTCAGAAATAGCAAAGCGTGCTTTTCCCGCGTACTAGTGTGGAATGAATCCAGTCTTAGTGCCGTTGATTGGCTACACGAAAGACACGAACGCGGTTGTGACACTCGTGTTAAGAGCTCAAGATCGGGACGAACACGGGAGGGCGATCTATATATGCGGGCCCGACGTCCTCCATAATCTGCCTTAACGCTCTTTTAGTCTCACCGGTTGCCTACACTTCGCAAACCAATCCGCCAGTAACACGACGAAGGCGCTTTCAAACACCTAGCGATATTACATTTGCCTTATTTTCCGCCGCTTATACTGGTTGCCTCGTTGCCTCGCCATGGAAGCACTACCATCTGCACCCACACCATCATGCCTTCCCCGATCGCACTTCGACGTACCGAGGACTCACTTTAGTCGTGCCAGGGCAGTTTCATGCCGATTCGCAGACGCTGCTAGAGAACCAAGAAAGGGCAATTGGTAAGGGTGTTGTCTATCCTGTGTCTCGAGTCACGAAGGAACATATATTGGGATAGGTAGACGGACCCAAGCGACCTCGCATATATCTCAACCTTCCTCCTACCAAACGAGAACAGTTACCTTACCTGGCATTGTCTTTTGGAGAGCGAGACAATCTTGTTGTAACGGGCGTGTTCATTATCGATACGTTCGAGTGCTTTCGATTAGAGCAGAGTGAGAGATACTTTAGACTTGGCGAGCTCAGTGACAGCTACACGGATATCCTCTCCAGGTAAGGCCCTCGAGAACTTATGATGTGCATACGACTAAGCGATGAAAGGTACCAGGGTGTTCAACGTACGGCTCTTTGTGGAGCATCACGATATAATGTAGAGCATCAAGTATGTCATATTCGTGGTCATTCAAGCTCACGGAGACCTGACCTTTACAGCAAGTTCCTGGAATCACGCATACCGATACTACCCTTCTTGCGTCCTCTCGGCCGACACCGACACGCAGCGACGATACACTGTTGAACGACGGCTTCGAACCATCCATGTTTCGTCCGAATACCACAAGGCTGTTAGAACCAGGGCTCAATGCAGACACATCGCGAGAAGAATTTACTGCATGTGTGGATGCTCTGCCCCTAGGCGCTCCATTCGAAGACACGAGTGCGTTGTCGTCTAAGTCATCCGCCAAAGAAAAGCCACGGACAACGGATATCAGCATTGAATGCACGAGTAAGAAATTCGTACTTGATTGGCTCAAACTTTCGAACAAAACACACCTGAGACTTCTGGTAAGGATACTTACTACCACATGATGAACATAGATTGGATAACGTACCCTATAGGAGAATGCCAAAGAAGCACACAGACGCATGACGGAAGAATCGGCATCTCAGTGCGTCATAAACTGGAACGAGGTACCAGACGGAACAAAGTACCGAGTGGCAGACTGGATGATATCCAATGCCCATACGTCCCTACAGCAGTACTATAATCAAGTCGTGTACAACACTCCATCTGGCAAACGAGATTGGTTGGCCATGTGGTATCTTGCCTATAGTCACAAATACAGGTTGGTCCAATGCGACGTAGACAGTAAACAGGACTAATGATGGTGTGAAGGAATCGATCGGTTACTGCACAAAAAGCCAGTGACAGCCCCTACGATTCGGATTTCCAGATAGCGAATCCTCCAGGCGGAGTTGATACCAAAGAGACATCCCAAGAAGTGTGTGGAAGTAATCACGATGCTGGCGAAACATTTCATTCAAGCCCGGACGTGTCACTGGTACTGTGGCTCCCAGCAGAAGCACAATTTCGATGTTTACCCTCCGGAACATCATCCTCGCTGTCAGAGTACCATAACGACAGAACCGAACTTCCAAACGACTCCCACAGTTGCCAAGTAAGTTGACAATACCAAAGCTCGCATGTGATTGACACACCTAGTCTGCCCCCATACCTGTGACCGGCATACCATTCCATGGGTCGGGAGGTTTTTTATTCGCACAGCCAGACGAGATGATAGTGGAGACACCGTCATTCGTTCAGTCACATAACACCCCGCCGGCCGGCTTCACTTCATCAGCTCTTAAAAGCCCTACAGTTGCAGCATACCTTCCTCCAACCGCAGAATCACGCGCAAAGGATGAGAGTAGCAATCTCTTAGAGCAGCCACAAGAACGCGCATTTCTACAGTATCACACTTCCCTTCCTACCACCGACATAAAGTCACCGTCGACGGAACCTCAGTCTAACTTTCCCTATCAATATAATACTCCACAGGCGGAAGCTCCAGAGAACGAGGTTTTCTCGCAAATATCGGTATCCGAGCCTTCTACGAGCTACTCCACGCATGGCATTATGCGAGGCAGTGCTCAGGCACAGACAATGAGCCACAGCGACGTGATGAGCAATACCGGGTGGTGTATTTCTACGTCGCCTATGCGTCGGAGGTCTAATACGAAAGTTTTTTTTGGAGGATCCTGCACTGGAGGGATCACACACTGGAATTTACTCTCTAGCAGTACAACAGGATTACATTGGGCTAGGGTCATATGTCTAGAAGGTAGCCGCCCTCAATCAAAGTCCATTCTTCATGCTCTTGCCAATCTCTTCTTGCATAGAAACACGTTGGTGCTACACCTTAGTCGGCAAGCACTACAAGAGCAGTTACAATCCGAATATCTGCAGGACTTCCACAAAACGCAGCTGGCAAGAGTCTCTCTAGTGTAGCTTCTGCCTTGCAGTCCACTGTCAGTTCGCAAAGGAACATGAGACTAAGGATACGCAATTTGAATGGGTCTATCGTACAATCATATATTCTTGCCAACTGGGACCAAGCATGTTCCTGCTCAGCCTGTTCGTGGCCAAGAGCATCTTTTCAAGAACGACGACAGCACACACACAGCGGAAGAAGCCAGCATCACTACGAGGAGCGACACCGATGATTCCGAGACTGATACGGTGGAGGATGACTTAACGGGGTGGTTCCGGGTAGACAAACACCCGGAAGTGCAGCTGGAACCTGATTTTTTTAAGCCTGAAGGCAATGAAGAAGGGTCGGTGCCTTCATCCCAGGTCATGGAGGATTACTGCCGCAATTTGGGACAGATGTACCATGACACTCCGCCACAGCGACTCAAGAGAAAGGCGACACAGCCGTTGCAAG
Source organism: Alternaria sp. 'sect. Undifilum' (assembly GCA_024321975.1). NCBI lineage: Eukaryota > Fungi > Ascomycota > Dothideomycetes > Pleosporales > Pleosporaceae > Alternaria > Alternaria sp. 'sect. Undifilum'. The sequence continues at coordinate 12,916,827 of JAJJZI010000001.1, forward strand.
AAGAGACTCTGGTCAAGAGAAAGACCAAGTCGATTTGCTCTCCTCAGTCCCTTGCAATGACTGAGTAAGAACCTCTCCGTGTTCGACTGTCCAGACTGACCATATCTTAGCCAAACGATGAGTACGGTAATCCCACGATTTGTTTGTACAACCTGCGACGTTGCGTTACCGGATTTCAATCAGTGGAAAAAGCACGAGGTCGCCGAGCACTCCGAGGCTGAAGGCTGGCTCTGCGAGAAGTGCCTCGACTCACCCTTGGCGATGCATCACAGTCGAGCAGCACTACAAGAGCATTATCGACTCAAACATCAGCATGACATCCACGAACTGCAACTGGAGGGGAACTATGTTGGGAAGCGTTGGCAGGCTTCATTCTATTGTGGCTTCTGCTCTGCAGTCCACCGTCAGAGCTCAAAGGGGAATAATGCTTGGGACGCACGGTTCAATCACATAAGGGATCACTTTGATGGAGGGGCGAACATCGCCGAATGGAAACGTCACTGGCCGCAGACACATGTCGTTCGAGACAGCCGTATGTGATATCGATCAACACCAAGAGAATTTCACTAATTATGAAACTAGGTGGGCCAATTCAAATGCTCATAAAGGGAGCAACGATGCTGCCGTCGAGAAGTTCAGTTGTCGAGATCCCTAGGAATTCAAGAGTGATTATACGCACAGAAGATGGCGAAGACCGTGAGATTTATCTGTCCGAAGTCGATAAATCTGTATCTCTGGGTCTTGCTTTCATTCCTCTTTCAACTTCAACTTGAGATAGCATAGGCATGGATCATGAAGGCGACGGTAGAATGGGATTCCAACACGTTGAGATCTATTTGTACACCAGGAGAAAATCTTCAACTTGACCGAGGACACTTTGCTTCATGACGAGTTTTTTCAACGGTGATGCCCGCAATTACCGAAAATCTTTCATGCCGGTTATAGAGCTCCAACCCAAAGTTGCGCCATATTCGGAGCTCTTGCCTATGATGTGAAACGTCGGAATTATCGAATCGCCATTAATACAGCGAAATGCAGCTAGCGGCGGCAGGCTATCTGTTTTTACTTCCTGATTAGACCGTGGGTATACAGCATCGTTCCTTCTTAAAAAATTGTGTCTCCGGACCACAGATGCCATGGATCTTCGTTACATTCTCTCAAATGACACTGATAAGACGCCTGATTCGTCATCTTAATTCCGAGCTATGTCACGAACCGGACGTTCATAGGTAAGTCAGGGGCAGTTTATACCAATCTTCACAAGCGAGCGAACAGAGCACGAGCAGTACTAAGAGTAGCAGCTTTTGCTGTCACGAATGCAAAAAAGTGTTCGATCGACGATGTGATTTAGCCAGACATAGAAAGATACACGATCGTCCATGGAAGTGTTCTGAAGAGGGCTGCCGCTTTCGAGAACGTGGCTTTCCTGACGATGCCCACCTCGAGAGACATAAGAACGACGTGCACAGAACTTCTACTAAAATGTACAAGTGTCACTTCGCATCGTGCAAATACGAATCGAAACGAGAATCGAACTGCAAGATGCATATGGCGATGGCTCATAAGTTCAAGTACGTAAGTTTGAGAGCCATAAAGGCATCTTCACAGTTTTGCTCAGCATGGAACTATAACGGCCCATAGCCAAAATCATATTCAACGGCATTTTAACAGGTCAAATTAGGGTTTCACATCGTCTTCCCTTTAGTCCACAAATGAGACTGTTAGTCAAGGCGATTTCAACATTTGTTTCGTGTGTGGGGGCTTAGACCGTTAATGTGACAGTGATTTATGGCTATTTGTGTTACAACGAATGTGTTTGAGGGCTCCATGCCAAAAGCCATGTACTTGAACTTCCTGTTCGTGAACTGAAAGTCCATGCTAGATACGTTCTAGCGCCGCCCCTCCTGGATTGGCTTCACATTACCCCTCTCCACATACACAATGCTCTTTCCTCAATCCCAAACTTACTTCCTTACTACATTTTCGTTAGCTGAATTGCAGCACTCCTCTTCGCACTTACATGCATTCAAGAAGAATCTCATTGCACAATGCCTTTCGATGAAGGAAAGATCAGAACCGACGCGGAGCGTGTGCGCGATATTTCGAACAAAATATATGAGCTCCTGAACCCCCGCGAGTTCGCTAAGGCGGCGTCCGAAGTTTACCAGGAGAGTATGGCAGCAAAAATGCTTCGCGACAAATTCGAAATGCTCTCATACGTATACGCTGTCACTAGGCCAAGTGAACACGAGTGCCCGCCGCTTGAACAGCAATATATTGCCGAAGAAGTGATTGGACGGCCGATACAAACCGAATTGAATGCAGTTCTTGCAATCCCGAAGACCCTTATGAAGGCGAAAAGCCGAAAAGCTATCAGGGTTATGGTGCGATTGCACGGAGGAGGCGGGGTAAGAGTGCGAGTGACTACTACGCTTATATCAGCTAAACCTTATAGGCTTGTGGAAAAGCATTTTTCGATCCATGGTCATACTACTCTAACGTTCAGTATGTGTTAGAAAAGCCTGATATGATCTTATTGGAATTCTCCTACAGACTCTGGCCCGAAGCTTCCACTAAAGATCAATTGGACGACATAGCCAGCATGTGGCGATGGATATTCAACTGCCTGCAACATACCCTGCAATTGAGCAACGAACACTTCGTTGTTGACTGGGGTTCTTTCCGTCTCGTCGGTGGGAGCTTTGGAGGAGAAATGGCATTGCGTGTTTGGAGCATAGGTGAAAATCACAGTCACAAACCTCACGACTTTTTTATGAGGTCGGTTGTTGTCTATGCTCCTACATCGAAAGGATATTCCCGCGAGCTTGGATTATACTTGGGAATTACTGTTTCTCTGGAGCGTTTGCAAAGAGATAGAGAGGAATTGTATCGGTTGCAGCAGCTTATGCCATACCGAATTCATCGATCTGAAACCAAGAATGGCGAGGGAATGTTTGGGGGGCCATTACGTTCAATGGCAGTCCCGAGGGAATCGCTAGAGAACCCATCGGCATATCAGATGATTGAGAGAATGCCAGCGGTACAACACCGCACCAGCAAGATAACGAGTTTCTTGTTCAAGCATGGTGATCTAGACAAACACGTCGACTTCAAGGACTCACACGAAACAGTTGAGCTCCTCAAAGACAGTTGAGCTCCTCAAAGACAAGGGTTATATTGCAAAACTCATACTTCAACCAGGAAAGGGACATGCTGAGGACGTGAATGAACCCCTTGACGAAGAAGAGAGGGATTTTCTTGATTGCTCTTGAGCATTAGATAGAGCCCACTCGGCAAGTCTATCTTGACTGAGGATCTGGCAGTAATGAATGCGTAGTGCATACGCATATTAGAATGACATAATATGCCTCCAAACCAATGCACGGCATAAATATTCCCCGCGCATCGTCAAGAGCTGTTTTAGCTGCCCCTCACTCCAACGCCTACTCGTGACTCATACCAACCCATCCTACCTATCATCAATTAAGGCAACCTCTATTCTCTGCGGTACCAGTAACCTCGGAAGTTAGCTATGTTCCAACAGTCTGGACAGACTGACTTGCGACAACCGGACGATCCACAATCCGCGGACGCACGCATGCCAGCAAAGGAAGAGGCTCGAATTACTCTAGCGAGCACTAGCCTCAAGGGATTGGTGAATTACAAAGAAGGCAAGCTCTGGATACCAGAAGAACTATCCTCTGACAGTGAAAAGCTCTTGGAGTGCCAAAAGAGCATCTTAACTGCAGCTGGCGAACGCGATAAGACAAGGATCCAGCGCGTATGCCTACCTGGATGGCTCGAAAAGGAACCAAAGATGGCTCTTGCGGCAATTCCATTTCCTCAGGCGCTCGAAAATGGCCAGAAATTTGAACATATTCCTGTATCTTATTGGTTCGTGGAAAATGATCTCATGGACGCGGTGGTATTGGTTTCTCAGGAGTTATGCTTCGCAACCGATATTGGTGAGTTCCTTACCGACTTTATGGAGCTTGATGCAAAGTATGGACCCATCCTCGACAGGTGATACTTCCCATACAAAGTACCCTTACCTGGAACCTGACAAGAACCCAGGTGGAAATTGAGACCTTGGTCATGAAGTGACAGAAGGAGATCTGTGCACAAGGCGGCCGGTGGATCCTATCCTGTAACGCTTGCGGAAGTGGATAGTGTATGTCCGTGCTATGCCAGCATACGAATGGAATGGAGTGGACAGTAGCGTCTCGGCGAATGACCGACTACCTCACGCCAGGTGGAATCTGCTCATTTGTCATCTAAGGGGCTTCTAAGCTTTGCTGCATACAACTTTTGCTCCCTCGCTACGATTATGTTCCTGCTAATCGAGAACCTCACATCGCGGGATATCGTTAAAGAACATGAACCTTAGTCAAATTCTAAATGGGACGGCAGCCCCAGAAGACACCACCATGGTGGCTTTAGCTTACATGCGGCCGTCGTCTGTACAGGAAACGACTGCTCCCTCGCTACAGTCTCTTGAACAGGCACCAGAAAAGTCAGCGCCCCTCCAAGTCACTACTCTATCGTAGATTCAAATCTAACATAGCGTTAGCCCCATTTTCGATTCGCGACTGAACGATCCAAATAGGCCCAAACTTGCCTCATTCTATACATACGATCGTGAAAACAAACCCCACGGCACTATCTCAGAATGCGATCTTGTATCAGTACCCGAGTCCTTCGAGTTATATTCTCAGCCTGGTGGCGAGCCTTTGATGGAGCTCCGACAAAAGCTCGAGCAAGCAACCAAAGAATATATCGAGAAAGTACAGGGACTCTCGAATAGCATATCTAGGGCTGCCTCCTACGTGTCGGAACCACAGCATTCTCATGTGAACTACCTAGGACATGGCAGAGTCACGAGTCGTATGGAAGTAGTGCCTGAACCGCAAGACGAAGCGATCGAGAATGGAGGGCTTGCATTTTTTTTATTTTTTTTATTGTAGTTTAACGTCCTTTCTCAGCCCGAAGGGCTATATAAGACGTGCAGGTTTAGGACCTACAAGTATCTACGTAGTTTTTATCTAAGATTTTTTTAATTACAAGGAGGGGTCCATCTAAATAAAGGTGAGGCTCGTGGCCTAGTGTATAGGTAGTAAGAGGGCTTGCGGAGACGATAGGAAAAAGAAAAAAGAAAAAGCACCTAGTGTAAGCTAAGGCCTAGCTCTTGCTAAGATAAAATTGTAGTTAGGGTTGTTTGCTGCGTGAGGTTAGTTACAGTTTACACACTTATATATAGTGTAGACATAGGACTTTCCTTTAGTATAGCAAGTCTTACACTTGTGTTAGCTTGTGTGGTAAGGCTCACTATAGAGCTAGCAGGCTATTTTTAAGCACCTAGCCTTGTTGTTCTAGAGTTATTTTTCTTATAACTCTAAGCTTTTCTGCTTAAAGGCTTTCTCCTAAAATATAGAGCTTTCCTCTAATAGCCCTTTAGGCTTCTTCCTCTATTGCAAAGGCCACGCATGCTAAACTAAAATTTTGGTTTTCTCTTTTATCCTTAGGCGTGAGCTAAAAAGAATTGCTAATAACTTTTAAGCCTTTGTTAAAAGTTTTAATTTCTTCTTTTACTACCTCTAGGCTGTAGTTTGTAGGAAGCTTGTAGATAACAACCTTAAACTAGGGCGTAATAAGTTAGGCAGCCTTAAAAGTTGTAATATCTTGCTATATAGCTTAATTCTTTAAGAGGTATTTTGCTTTAAAAGCTAGTGTAGTTGTAACTATTTTGTTTCCCTTAAAAATATTGTAATTAAGGCAACTATAGGCAATTGTACACCTCCTTTTGTTGCAAAGGCGTTGTTAAAGGCATTTCTAAGTTTAAAGGTATTAAATGCAGCTAGGGTCTTGCTAACTAGAACTAACTAGTAGTCTTTTAGGCTAGTAGCCTTTAGTTTTTATGTTTTTTAGATACTCGTCTATAGTTAATCTTTAATGTTGCCTGCTATAGTAGCAAAAGTAGCTGCAGTAGTGTAGGGCGTGTTTTAGATAGGCGTGTTCTAGATAGGCGTATTCTAGATAGGCGTGTTTGTTGTTAGTTTCTTAATACATCTAATTTTCTCTCTTAACTCTCTTAAGACGTTTAAGAGGCTTAATATCTAGTCTGCTAAGATAGCAGTATTCTTCTTGTTTACTCTACTATTTTCTATATAGTCTCTAAAGACTTCTACTAAGTCTAGGAGACTTGTTTGCTAAGTAAGATTGTTTTTAGCTAAATTAGCTGCTTAGATTACTAGATTCCTAGCAATCTTAAGTGCTTCTTCAACTGAGGTAGCTTTTAGTGTTTTATTTCTAATTAGGTATTAGGGTATAGGTCTAATAAAAGGAGAAAAGTTGCTCCTAATTTAAGAGTAGGTAGGCCTTTATAGTTCCTCCGGAGTTTGCCTTTCTTAGCGCGGCGTTAATATGTTGTCCTCTTCCATTTCTATTTGTCTTTTATATAAACCTCCTAGGTCTTTAGAGGCAGTTTATTTTTTGTTGTTGTTATTTAATGTTGTTTAGATTTCTTGGTTTAGTTAGGCTTTGATAAGCTCCTTAATCTTAATTGGCTCTAGATGCCTTGGCATGTGGTCTGAGCTTTTGAGAGAAAACGCAAATTTTTCCTCCAAAACGGAGGGGGTAGGTGACCCTTTCACCCTCTCTAGCGCGCTAGCGCCCTCGCTGCAGGCTCTGAAAAGTATCGCAATCGATTCCTCGGGGTTGTTTCCTTCAGATCCGGTTGTTTCTGATCAATTTCCAGAAAAGTCGACGTTGGTGTTGATGAGGGCTTGCATTTAGCACTACTGCAAAGCCGCACTTTTCAGGAGCAACCAGGAACAAGGAGGCAAGAAAGAACGTCTTCCAGAAACACGGAGTATCTGAGATAGGTAAGATTAGCAAGTACAGCAGACGCAAAGAGGAAGAGCGAGCTAATGGTACAAGAAGCAGGTTTCAAAAAAATGTATGACATTGGGAACGCATGGAGCGTAAAAGACATCGTCAAAGAACGTCGTCAACTTGTGTTCATGGCTTACGACTAAATACAGACACGCGCTCTATCGGAAAATTCGCACGATAGCTACAGTCTTGCCGTAGTCTTGCCAACTGTTCAAATTACTATTCTTGTCTATCACATCTCTGTATCATGATTCAAGCAGTACATATTCGGAACTAACATGCTCCGCCGCTCTACTCAAGGAAGTGAAGAATTTTCAGGACTGGATGACCATTTGGCGTGTTTTAGATCCCTTCTGTTTAGCCTTGTGTTTTCGAGTCTTGATGTAGGCTGCCTTCGGGACTTGTTCCAAGATCATTTCGTATAACGTTTCTTTGATATATTTCTCAAGTTCCTTGTATTCTTGAGCTTTATCAATAGCTTCACAAGCTTCTTCCAAGCTCTTGTACCGAGGTAGACGGCGTAACGCGCATGACGGCGTAACGCGCACCTTTTGCCATAGTAATCTCTAATATTTTCTAATATTAAAATAGCAATAACTTCTTTAAAAAGTAACCTTTTTTGAAGATTTTTAAAGATTTAGAATCTAGAAACCTAGATCTATAACTCTAGAATTTTACTCTAGTTTAATATAGTTTAGTTTTAGAGATATTTGCTCTCTATACAAATATAAACTTTTTATTTATAAAGATTTTAAAAATTCTAAATAGGCTAAAAGTTTCTGTTTCTTACTTATAGTCTTAAATATAGGTAATAGTACTTAAAAGTATTAAACTTAAGAAGATATAATAGAAATTCTAAAATCACACTACTAAAAAATCTTATTTTTAATATAACTTTCTTAAATGTTGACTTTCTTTGAAAATTCTTTCAATTTTAGTATTTGAAAGCTTAGTTTTATAAACTTTGAATTTTACTTTAGTTTAATATAGCTTAATTAAAAAGTTTATATTTGTATAGAGTGCTAATATCTCTAAAACCAAGCTATATGAAACTAAAGTAAAATCCTAGAGTCATAGATCTAAGTCTCTAGATTCTCAATCTTCAAGAATTTTCAAAAAAGGTTAGTATTTAGAGAAGTTATTGCTATTTTAATATTAGAAAATATTAGAGATTACTATGGCAAAAGGTGCGCGTTACGCAGTCATGCGCGTTACGCCGTCCACCTCGGTACCTTATTGAGGGATCTACTCAGTCTCTTACGTTCTCCAGAGTACATCTCATCTTTTCCCATCCGATCTGTGATGCAATTGTTAGCCTTTTTTGAACATGATGACAATTTCACACCTACCCCTTTGCTGTACTCCTGAAATACTGCATTACGAATAGAGTCGCGATCAATACTGGCGAGCGGGCCGTGCTTCGAAATGGTGGGGTCAATATCGGGTTTCAGAAGTCTGCTTGCCATCTCAACTATTGACAAAAGCGCTTGTTGGAGTGTAGTGCGATAAATATATACTTAATAGTTTCTCTCAATGAAGCAGCTTATAAAGAGTTACTCTGTTCATCGGGGACAGACCACTAGCAACCTCATGCATGGTAGCACAGGGGCAATGTGAGGTGCAGACCATAGAGGCGCCGCCACCCTCGTCCCTCGGCTGAGAGGCGCCGCCAATAGAAAGACACCCGAGCAATATGCGCTAGGGCCTTATCAATACTCGGGGAGCTGGGTTGTGGGTCCCTATTGATCCCGGTTCTGCTTTGCTAGGGTTGCCGCTGAGCTTTGCTAGATAGGAACTGTTAGCTAGGCTTCTGTTTGGCGCAGTATAGCACTTGGCGTAACACAAGCCGAAGTTTCGAGCAGTTTTTTTTGGCCAGATGTACTAACTCAGCATACAGGCCCTGGGAACGAGATTGGCATATGAAAGCCCCACTCCTTCCAAGGTCCAGGGCAACACCGTTATCTACACCTCTCATGGTGTTCGAATAGTGATACTTGCTTCGAGGACTTACAGACCTCCTCTCTAAGCGATTTGTACTAAAATTTCCTTGGCCTCGCGCACAGGCACGAAAGACTGTTTGTGCGTACAAAAACACGCCATGTAGGTAATATAGCGCCAACATGAAGCCTTCACTTACCATATGACAGTCAACGACAAGAAACCGAACTTCTATGGTCTACCAAAACCGCTCACTCAACTAGCTCCACTCGTGTGCAGTGATGGAGATTGCAATAGTCGACGTGCCCATGCTTCAGGAACAATACTATATGCCGATCAGGATGTAACTGTACAGACAACTGTAAACGCCATTTCCCTCCATGCACATGCATAGTCAACTGCGATGACAACTGTCCTTGTGCAGCCAATCGAGTAGAGTGCCGGGATACATGTCAAAATGGATCATGCAGCTTGGATTCTTGCTCAATGTGGGACTTTCCAACAAGAGCGTCGACTCCTACACATGTTGGACTGTCTCGCCTGCCAGGAGAGAATGGACTAGTGGCGCAAGATCACATAAAGGCCTGCCAATTTTTGGGCATATACAGTGGGTTTCCAAAGCTTCATAGCAAAGAGGTGGGCGATAGCAAAAGCACAAAGCTACTTCAGATAACGCATGATGAGTTTCGCAGATCTTTCTTGAACAACACAAAAAGCGTGTCGGTGACCTCTTACAGCCGGAGGAGACGATACAAGAGCCGCAATATGGGGGCATATCAAAATCACATAGTCTTCGACCGTCAAGACAAACCTCGGGTTAGATGAAGGGATAATAAATGAATATCGTATAGACGTTCAGCATGCAGATAACGACTTTAGCAGATCTTCCACCAAGTTCAATTCATTCCGACCGGGCCGTAATTACCCGCGATAGCGTGTTTGTTGGAAATGAAATATCGTTTACAAACTCACTTTAGTTTCGAATGATCCGGACGTTGCCGCGGCATGCCGTGCCGCTCCGGAGCAACATCCTGTACTAATTAATCCGGCGATCAAAGCAATCTTTTAGTGCACACTAGAATAGTTCAGTCTTCTGTTCGCCACTAAAGGATGTCCAACTTTAACTCTCACTGTCCTCGTATATCACGAACTCTCAACATGTCTCGAAAGCCCACCAACAACGCTGCCGTCCTGAAGCAACCAGATCGACAACCCGCTAGGAGCACGTTAAAGATCAAACTTCAACCTTGGTCAACTCTTCAACCTTGGTCAACTCCCGAAGGAACTCGGAGAAAGAATGCATTGTGTGCATTTTCCGAGTCAGAGAACGACGATGCACACACAAGTCGACTTTCTCCACACAACAGTCAGCCGACCAGAGATATCAGGGAGGTTTTCACCATGTCCAAAATCGTCCCCAAAAACTATCTAGGGGTTTTGATCCCCGAACTCGTCTTAAACATAGTCGAATCCTAGCTTTGGCAGACAGCGGCACGCCTACGCCTTGTGAACAAACACCTGAACACAATACTTCGCGAGGAATTCATGAACAGACACTTTCGCACTCTGGTAGTTCGGTTCGATAGAAGGTGTCTTGAGCGTCTCGCTTGGGTGTCTTGCTATGCTCATCTGTATGTTCGGAAGGTGATCATAGACACTCAATCTCTTCTTGCCCGGACACACGAGTCAGAGACCCCGACCAGACAACCCAAAGGATTATATGAAGAATCTTTCAGCTCGTCCAACACTCTTTACTGGCACACAGAAGCTGTAGATGCCCTTGAAGATATTCTCGCACACGACATCTTTGGCGCATTGTTACCTTCGCTCTCCAACGTAGAGGAACTTGTCCTAGATCAACTCCCGAACACAGAACACGTTCGCCATTCCTCGTTCTTCAGGCTCGAAGGGCTGTTTTCACGTCTTGCTCAGCAAATTTTGTATTCGATGCAGCACTGGAGCTTGAAACTCAAGGTTCTCAAAATCTTTGGCCTCGAAGTTTCATCCTGTCTTTCTGGTGTCCCTGAGTTCTCAGGGGAAGGCTCTCTTCGAAGTCTTCCTGCGGCTTGTTACATTTAGTAATCTTCTGGCATTACACGACACCTGGTTTGCTTGAACATGATTCGGGACGACTAAATGCGTTTGGGTGATTCCTGATATGGATGGATAGACAGTATATTGCAATTATAGGTAGTGCGATGCTAGCAAAATTTATTGCTAGTACTTTACTTCAGCATTTTAGTCTGTTACATGTGGAAACGATAATGAAATAACTTATATGAAACTTCATCGTAGCTGAAATTTAATGCCTGGAATTTGAACGCTGCTTAATCCACTGAAGATTCTTCGCTTCCGGTCTGTACTTTAAGATCTAGCCTTTTGCGAGGTCTACTTCCGCTCTCATAGTCTAGAGTTCCTTCAACACTACGTAAGCGTTTCTTATTACTTTGTGGAAATGTACTATGCTCTTCAGTTATGTCCCTAACTGCTTCTAGCAGCAATCGCGATACGTTTTGCTGTAACTGTCTCTGGAAAAATCTCTCTGCTAACTGCGTACGACGCTTGAATAGCAGCGAAAACGCACAATCTCCGATCAGGATTGTGTTCTCAAGGGGAACGATCTGGTTTCCGTAGCAGGAATCGCGCCCATTAACAGTACAAGCCAACTTTTGATCATTAAGTTCCATGAGAAAGAGACCAGGATCTCTGACAGAGAAGCCAAGACTCGCATGTACCCCAGCAATGCCACTATCATGTGTACGCAATAGAAATTCTACTCCTGCATGTTCAATCCCATCGCAGCCTCGACCAATGCGCCAACGAACACCTTCTGGCAGTCCTCCAAGGGTTAGTTCGAAACAAGGCGTTTTATCTCCGCGGTATTCGATCTCTGTAATGTAGTCCGAGTGGCACTTAGAGCCTTGTTCGCGAGATTTTAAGATAGCTGAAAGAGCTGGGCGGTTGACAGGTACTAGATGACCAAGCATGAACAGACTGCGATCTCTCGGAGACAAAGAAGTTGAAACATGAGTTTGAGGCTCAGAAGTAGAAGTACTTTCTGACACCATGCTGCTTACTTCATGTAAGTCGGCATTGTCATGATGTATTTGGGTGCTTCGAGACATTGCAGCGTTGATCATGAATAGCAGCGATGTCGTCAATGGACTTATATATTAGCACATGTCGCATTTATTTGCGGTACACACCACATTATACAGCAGATAGGCAGAGGTCTAGAAAGGCGTTTTGACATCGAACAGGCGCAGTATCTAAATGCTCGCCGTACTAAGTTAGTTCAAAAGTTGTATAACTTGTTCATTCCATGTATATGTTCCTTTACTGACTAAGACGAGGCTGGAACCCCTCCTCAATAAGCGTAATGGCTGTACGAGCTATGCCGTTGTTGTCTGTCCTTACACAACATGGAGCATAACTACATTCAGAAGCTGCCGGTGATGCTAGTGTAACAAGTAGTAGCTGCTATTTTGCGCTCTGGAAAGAAGGCAAACTCCAACTCTTAGAAGTCTGAATAAGCTCTTTACTTTTATAAGCACTTTCCTTTTATAGGCTCTTTTACAATAGGCTCTTTTACATCTAGGCAGTCTCTCAAGAGGTAACTTAACGAAGGTGATTATTTTCGTTACTTCACCACAACTTCGGCAAGTGAGATTCAACGCGTCATTCACGGTGATACTAATTTATATTGGGCAAGTACTCGAACTTAACGGAGCAGCCAAGCTAAATAGTGCTGGTTTCTCAAAGAGATTGCTAAGTTATAGAGAGGATCGTAGGGCGCAAGCTTACTATCCTTACGTTCCGCAATTCATGTGGCTGGATAAATTAGCTAATTACACGACATGATGATCAAAGGCGTCTGAAAAAGAATTAACCCAGCAACAGGTGAGATTACTAAAGTGTGTAACTTATACCCTAGCATCTTCAAGTCTTTCTCATTCCAGCTAATTACTACTAGTTTTCCCAAGTTACGCGTGCTCTCTTATTCCTGCATCGTGTACAGTCCATAAGCTGATGTCCGTCGTATCTCTTCTCCTTTACTCTCTTTAGAACACCTTTTTCTTGTTGACAAATTTGGGTCGGATCTTCTTTTTTGCGTACATTGTTTGTCAAGTCATCTTTCAGCTCTTCTAGGCGTTTCGCGATGTGTTTGATGCTGTCCGCCATCACCTCCACACGTTCCTTTAGTTGAGTGAGGTGCGAGTCGAGCTGAGTGACTAACAACAGCGCCCTCTCTATCGCAACGCACTCCATTAACTAGGGTCTTAGATATTTCATGCAGACATACCAAGCTTAGAGTGCGGGGCTGAATCTGCTGTATGACGTGGCTGGTCTCTCTTACGCCCCTTGTCCTCTTCGTCATCCTGAGAGACCTCCTCGCATCCTAAAGGTGATTCTGAAGTATGAGAGGCTGATCGAATAGAATGCAGGTTGTCCTCTACCTCAGTCGCTTCAATTGACTCATCGGAATCATTTGCAAGGAGCTAGTATGCTTAGCAACAGATTGCATTAGTCTGGCATCGATATACGCACCATGTGCAGGTATAACGTCGGATCTTCAATGGTGTCTTGAGAATTCATTTTGAGGCAGCAGAGGTGTTTTATAGGGTTTGAAAGGGAGGATGTTATGGGAAGTGGAGAAGTGATTGATCTCAGAGACTCAAGGTAAGAGGCCCCTTTATATTCCGCTTGTCACTACTCAGCTGTTGTCTAGCATCACTTCGCATGCCCGCTCATCTGTGCCCTGTGAAAGCGCACGCTACTTTTGCCTAAGTAGCGTCTGACTTCTCCTCTCCTCCTCGTGGAAGAACTGTGAACACTTCGCCAATCGGTAATTGCTGTGTCCTTGAGTATAGGAGACTGTACAGGCCTGTCTGACTTTGGGCAAGCGATTGGTTAATTTGTCTCTCTCCTGCAGTAACCAATGGACAGCGCCAGCTAGCCACTATTGGGCATCATCATGATGCCGCCAGCGCTCTAGTTTAGCAGCAGGGGATATGATAACATCAGTTTCCAAGCTTCATGACAGCCTATAAGAGACGTGATCAGTACACGCAGGGTTTCATGCGGCGTTACCATGTGCTGCTTCAAGTGGGAAGCTGCTATGGGCGGGGAGGGGTCGGTCGCAGTGGAGGTGAAGCACTGCAGCACATTGGACAGCCTTTCCCGTTCGTCCACTCCTGTAAAAAAACCGTACCAGAGGGCCACGAGACATCAGTCATGCCTCATTCATGCGATACGCCTGTTGGTGCCGGGCCTCGAACACTTACAGCGAACGTGCTAAACAAGTGAGGCTTATATATTTCGGAATCTAGTATAAAAGTAAGGTGTCTTCCTGCGCAGATGCTGCACGGATCCCTTCTCATCACCATGACTTTTTTTCTTATCAGCTTTACTACCTGTTTTTCAGTTGGACTCCTGCTGAGCATCATGCTCATGTATCGCGACGTCCGGCCTTACAAAATGAATGAGATATACAAGAGGATCGGGCACTCTTACTTCTGGGAGAGAGTTCTGGCAACTATCTTCGGAGTCTTCCAGTTCGGTGTGTCTATAGCTGGTATAACCGCGATCTCATTCGTGCTCCGCTCAAAAGGCGACATGTACTGGGTCGACATGGCTGTACGATGCAACCTCTAGGTTCTCACCGGCACAAATGCAAGATGATCCAAGTTAATTCCTCGGACATTACTAATTTGTGGAACAAACAGCTTAGCCGAATTCTTCGTATTTTAATGTTTTCGCCCTGGGCTATATGGTTGGCATATATAATTACTATCTCGACGACCCCGATGATCGTACATCGTATGAGGTAGGGAAAGTGACTCCAACCCTACTCTTGACTAATCTGAACAGGAGCAGCAGTGGGTACTTTGCTTACGACTCGGAGCCACTTTATCTGCTTGCAGTATCATCAATTCTATCCTCAGCAGTATCACGTGCACGGCAAGAAGATTATGGCAACTCCGGATCAGGACAACATGGATTGAGATATAAGCAATTGCTGACCGTCTTTATTATTACTAACGCAATCGCGGGGTTTTGCCAGCTGTGTAGAGCGATCGTTATCTATAGCATATTGCTTGCCGAAAGTAGGATAGACACTAGCCTTCGCCAGGGGATTTTTCTAGTATATCCTAATCATCTTCGGAGGGCAATCTGACTGCGGACAGGCTTGTACAGCGACGCAGTTGCTGTGTCTTCTCGCTTTCTGCTTAGCTGGAATGAAGCGC
The DNA here is from genome assembly GCA_024321975.1 of Alternaria sp. 'sect. Undifilum'. Taxonomy (NCBI): domain Eukaryota; kingdom Fungi; phylum Ascomycota; class Dothideomycetes; order Pleosporales; family Pleosporaceae; genus Alternaria; species Alternaria sp. 'sect. Undifilum'. The sequence continues at coordinate 12,931,904 of JAJJZI010000001.1, forward strand.
TGAATCATGGAACCTCTCAAAGATCTAACGCGTAAAGTACGATCAACGAATGTAGGTGAACACAATATTGAGGGTGCAATGAGATTGGACAGCCTATAGAACATTGCGAATTTCGCACGGAGACAAGCGCAGGAGTCTGAGAATGCCTTTGCAATCGAGAAGGCCGAGTGAGATCAAATTATCAGCGGAAGTCAAGTCAAACATGGTATATGGCGCGCATACAAGTCCTGCGGTATGGGGTTGACACTGTTGATCTAGATCGAGAAGTCGCATAGGCTTGCGGGGCTCAAGGACGATGGGTTGGATTGCAGACGTATAAAGATGCGAGCGGGAGAGATGGTGGTAGAGATAGGCGAAGGAATTGAATGTGTCAATTAGTCATTTAGGTACGCCATGCTCAGTGCCAGCCGGATTCTCCCAATCAACCACCAAGCCCCCTGCGTTTGATAGGATAGTAATAACTACTGTAGAACCTATCATGAAGCGAACCATCCGTCACTGGTCGCTTCACTGACCGTAATAAGCCCCGGATTTACCCTTCCACGTCTTTCGGCATCGTATCAACGAGGCAAGTTGACTAATTTGGTAAACAGCGTCCATTTCACTTGCATCACGACTATAACTAGCAACACCAGTGAGTTCACGTTGCCATCTTTTAATCGAGTACTTAGCTGCAATGTCTATCACCTATAACCTGCGCGAAACGTGACTAGTCACATACTGTAGGTGGTCTTGGTAGGATTTATGCACGATTGCGTTACGGGCAAACATGCCGCTTACTTAGATTGCTTTGTTCTCTCGGTGAGATGCTGCTTCCGTTTAGAACTGTTGAAGTGCTGGGCGATTCTTAATACAACCAAAAGACTTGAAGTTCGAGCTATCTCTGCACATTCTGCTGATGTTGGAGAACATTGAGCACCTCAGGTAGGACGATCGTAATATCCCTTTTGAGAAACAAGTCGCCAGTCTCTAGATTGTCAACCATCTGGTGGTTTTGGTCCAGGTCAATGATAACGATAGAAGCTCCATCCGCCTGTGCTCTGTTTACCCACTCTGCAGCCGGATGTACATTTAAGCTTGTCCCGGCAGCGATTACCAGGTCAATTCCCTCTTCCAATAGCGACTCAATGTTGTCTGGCGCTCCATCAGCTAGCCTCTCGCCGAACCAGACAACTCCGGGGCGCAGTAGCTTAGTGCATTCGGGACAGTGGGGGAGGCTAGATAACCTGATTTGCGACCGACTTCTGGCAGTGGACAGCAAGTCGAGGAATGGAAGATCCTCCTGTGTTCGGACGTAGATCTTGTAATTACAGACAGTACAACGAACAAGCTGTAGTGTACCGTGAATTGCTAAGAGCCTTGGCACAGGATGACTGGTACGCTCAAGAAGCCCTATCATAATTTAGCGCATCGGAAGTGTTAAGATTTATAAGTTCTTTCGTACCATCAACATTTCGATTCACAGTCAACCATCTATCATGCCAGCTCGCGAGGGCCGCCAGTGCATGATGCGCTGCGTTTGGCTGCGCTGCCAATGACTGAAGTAAACGTTCCCCATAAAAGCTCCATACGGTGACCGGATCATCTGCAAATCTTTTGGGGGAGGCAAGGCTTTTAATGTCATTGTCGTTCCAAAGCCCATTCGTTCCACGCCAGGTGGCTAAACCAGACGGTGCGCTGAGTCCCGCACCAACAATGCATACAATACGTGGAGACGCTCTCAGCAATCCTGCCAGGCGAGCATAGACATCGTTGTTGTCAGCTTCAGACATTCGAAAACCGGAGTAGAACGATGAAGGTGGAGGTAGGGGACACTTGTGTTAATTGTGCAGGCTGAGTTGGAGCACCGGTGATATAAACGCATATATCTCGCGTAAAACCTGAAAGCTAATGGACTATTCTTGGAACGCGCCCTGCATCTTCGTGCAGCGCGTACCGGGGAAGCGGGATGGGCGGCTACGCCACTTCGAGTACCTAAGCTTGCGCGTTTTTTCCGACTAGCTACATGCCAAGGGCGCGTCGAGTGAGTATTGACTCTAGCCGAGGCGCAGACAGGCAGCAACAATTGATGATTTTTTTCCGTTAAGGTTAGCGTATTTCGCGGTTGGGTATTTCATGCTCTGCAGCGTCCTTTTAGAGAGACACAAGTCAGAATTCAAGACATCCGAAACGTGCAGTTCGAAGTGAACCATCATGTCCGCCTTGTCAAGTATCAAACACACCTTTACACCAAAAGGGGATGGAAACATCGCGACATTCCGAGACTCGCAATCCACATTCTACACGCTACGCGTGTGCGTCCATACAACTGGGAGACAGCCAAATGGAATGAGTGACAATCACGTATCCGTGTTTCTCTTACTTGGAGAGAACCAAGGGTCCATTCGACTGAATATGACGACTGAAGAGGACGATCGATCAGGGGTCCTTGTCTGGTCACAAGAAGTTTATCAGCTCTCAAACTCTGAGATTGTGCATTTTGATTATCGACTGCGCTATACTATGCAAGTCCGTGCACTTTACGCTTGGATCCGTTCATGGGGTTTGCAGAGATACGTGTTCTCTGGCGGTGGCTCCGGCTGCCGTTTCTGGATGTGAGTTGCATGTGCTACACAAGAATTTCTATTGATGTCCAACAGATACACTTTACTATTGAAGTTGAAAGAAATACAGTATCTGGATGACGGATTACCCCAGGACGCCTGGCAAAAGCTATCGTGGCAATATTCCCGTGCAGTGGCACAAAAATTGATCGAAATCAAACAAGGCACATGACTTTCTCAGGAGGAATGGGAAGACGAATGGGAGTAAACATGTGCCTAGCAACGTAAGCCTCACTCAGAGATTTGGGTTTCGTCTACTGCATGAGAGCTGATGAGGCGCCAGCAGGTGATCCGCTACAGGTAGTACATAGCCTACTCTCAAATTTCTTCTTTCTTCCAAGGACAGTGGGTAGACTGGAAAGACTCAGAATAATGCTTGATAGGGTTTGCATCTAACTCACTAAGCATATTTTTCACCTAGATAGTAAGCATGCTCGAGCAAATCTGCTTGCACCTTCTCCTTCTGATCCATGTGACATGCTTCCAGAATCTTACTAGTTGGACAGTTGATGCGAAGTGTGCAGATTTCGAAGAATCTCGGATAAAAACCAGCAGAAGCCCAGTCAAGGAGACACAAGGACCCATCTTTGAGTTGAAGAACGTTCCTAGGTACAAGATCCAGATGGCATAAACTTAGCGGAAACCTCTGTAGGCTGAGTCGTGTGTGCCGCTTGAGTTGTCTCGTGTTATAGTAATTCTCGATATCGACAATATTTGACAGTGAAACTGAGTCGCATGCTGTCCACAGAATGCCACGAGCAGGCCCTGCGCCTAGAGGACCAGGCTGATCACTCTGAATGTTTGCGAAATGGTTGAGCGCTCCGGCGATAGCAGCGCAGATATTTGGATCGTCGAAATCATGTAACGGCTCTCCGTCAATAAATTCCATGACAAGATAACCAATGTTCGACCACGCGACGTAACGATACACGCATGGAACTCGTATTATCTTCTGATCAATAAGGTGGAATGCCTTCTTCTGATTGTCCGCTTCCTGCTGTGAAACGCCAACCCCGCACTTTATGACAACGTCGTTAGAAACCTTGATGATCGAAAGTCCGCCCTCAAGCTCGGAAATAACCGTTCGGGTCGGGTTGAGGCGGGAACAGAATTGGAAAAAGTCCTGCTCCGACGCGCTTCTGTAATCGAATGCCATTGCTGGACGAGCGCGACTGAGCTGACCTGGTGTTATTTGATCGGGCGTTACGTCGTTCTATATGGACGGACCTCTGCTGCTAAACTCTAGCGTCTGTGCCCGATGCAATTTTATTTCAAGGGCACATCTCTACCTAAGTGCGCGGGAAAGCGGAGGTCGGTCTGGCAAAGCTAAATCGGCGTTCGGAGAGGTCCTCGCAAAGTGGCGAGGCTGTAATCGACCGGAACATCTTTCGGGCCGGTCTGTTGTGCCGAGGTTGTTCCGGTCAACTCTAGAACTGCAGTTGCCTGACGTGCCGCCATCACAGCAGTGCTTACCAACACCAGCCTCTAAGTCACCGAGCACTCCTTAACTTTGCAACGGCTGACACCTTCTGGCTCTCCGACCGTTACGAGACGATCGTGTTGTCTACAGCAACCCCGCATTTCCGCTAAATCGCCGCAGAACGACCCAAAACGTCTCCGCGACCATGACTAGTCAAGAGCAGACTAAGATAAATTGGCATTTTCGACAAGCCAAAGACTGTAGCTCAGCGTATTCTCAATAAAGGGCTTGTTTGTAACAAGCTCTAGAACGCATTATGGCAGAGAATTCGGCCACCGCAGCCATCGCCGCAACTGAGAATTTACTCGCAAACGTTAAACCACATATGGACGATTCCATGGCACTCATGGCCCTTGGAGATTTCCTACCGGTCGCTTTGAAGTCCTTGGAATCGATGGGCCAATTCGGAGCGGAAGTACCGGTCGTACTCAAACAATACATAGCGACATGCGACAAACTCACGAAAGCCATTCAGACTGGGGACTCTAGGGGACAAGAAAATTTGAAAGCCGTTACTGTTGATATATAGGTGCGATACGCTCACTGCATCTATAACACTAGAGCCAGGTCTATCGAAACGTGCGCAACATCTTCTTCTTCACGTAGATAAATTGTTTCTAGAAAGATGTAACCTTCGGAAGGCGAAGCGTAATCTTGTGAATACCTAGGGCGTGCGCCTTAAAATGCGATACACCATCTAAGACCACCTTGTTGTTTCGGCATCCTGGATGGGGGCACGGGATCCTGCTATCCGGCTCCAGGGGATAAAGATGGATCTTTTCAATATGATCCATCATCTTCGATGGCCGACTCCAACAGAACGTTCGCTGCGAGGCGGGAAGGCTCCTATCGCCTATGCAGAACAGACACTGGCGTGTATCACACTCTAAAGGTGTTGACAAGGTCACATTCTCGTCCTCGCTCGTGGTCGGAGGCAACGCCATAGACGCTGTGACACGTCGCCGTGCCTCACGACGACAGCACAACTCCTTCATGTATCGGACTAATTGTATCCGCCGATCTAGCGCATCAGGTTCATCGAGATCAACAGGAGATTCGGAGAGCAAGGCTACAACGCTAGCCCGCTCTTTCAGCGCGTAAACCATGGTAGGTCTGTTCTCATCTTCGCCGTCGACAAGCAGGTCATCCTCTTCCTCAAGCTCCCTTGTATCGTTCTCTGCAAAGTATCGCTGTCTAATCCTCCTCATGAGGCGATCGCGCAACAGCTTCTTTTTCTGACGCAAGTCTGCCTCTGCAGCCTTTCGTCGATCGATAAGTTCAACTTTTCTCTTTGCTTCATCACTAAGCTCGGGATGCTGTTGAAGGTCTTTTATCTCCTTCGTTATAGCATCTCGTCTCAAACGTAACCTTACAACAGTAGGGTGTTGTTGAATTGAGCGGGCATCGTCTGGTTCAAGTCGGGTTGGTGCGAGCGGGTCGCGCGTTAAGGACATGCTGCCGAGCACCTTCATAAGGATCTTGTCGGAGGGTTCTTCCAGGAAAGCCGCCTGAACATCACACTTGACGTTCGGATTGATATAGAACTGGAATATTTCTGAGTAGCTGTGCCCCATCACTTGATCGCGCTCGCCCACTGTGCCCGAGCCTACAAACATATTAGCCTCGAGCTAAGGGGGTACAAAGAGAGGCACGGAAACACGTACTGTCAACGCCATTGCCTAATCCGCGCCTGATACATGATTGCGTCACAGACTGCTCCATACCAACGTCTCGTCCCAGCCGCCTCAGATACCGGGCCGCAGTTTGCGCTCGTAAAGGTATAGCTGGGCTTACTGACAACGCCTGACCCCTAGCCCGGGCAGGTTCTCGAAATACAGGCGTCTGCAGTATGTCCTTCTTCCATCGAAATATTCTACAGCTTTTTCGTGCAGGAATTTGTGCGCGCAATATCGCTTCTGGGCCGCTAATAGAAGAGGCAGCGAAAGCGTTGTGATGGAGGCCAAGAGCTACCATGTGCGCAATAGGGCAAAGCAAAGGGTTCTTGTTCTGGTACATTTTGAATGTCTTTCTAGAGATGCGTTAGCTCGTGAATAAGGACATTTAGTTTGTACGAACGGTTGTGGCTTCCTGTCCTCTCCCTTGGTATGTATAAGCGTAACCCACATGGCCAGCCTCACACGACCTTGCACTCTGACCGCCACGAGAGTTACGTGCTCATAGAGTATTGACTTCAGCTGCTCAGATTCGGGCACACTTTCACTAGACCCGGGTTCTTTCGCGCTCGTATCGTGTTCATCCTCTTCGCTAGAGTCATAGAAACGAATCGCTGGGTCTCTGACCTTATCGGTGGATCTTTCGGCCGGATCCTTCATGCTTGAATCCACGAGTGAGACAGGTCGAGCCCCCGTGTACGCGGCAAACAAGAGTAGCAGAGCTATCAGTATCCGTTGTTCTTCATCCGGCAACACTGTGGTGTCGAGCACCATATTGTGATGTAGCAGCACAAGCAAGCCGTTGACGGACAACACGGGTCTCTTTGGTGGTGATATATCAAGCTGATACTTTCTTGTAATCTTCGTGATATGCTGCCACGTATTACTAGCTGGTTGCCTGAGCTGTTGGAATGTTGACCTACTTTGTTCACGTCATCTATCAGGTCCTGCTGTAAACGCTTGCGTGCGTGCTGCTTGTAGAGCATCTTCGCTTGCCTCCAGTACTGATGCAAACTGGACTTCTTTTGTACGCCGGGATACTTGTCTAGTATCCAGTTGAAGAATGCTTTGTAGTCGGCTGCAGTTGCAGCCTGGATGAACTCGACTGGATCTTGAGCATATTCATCGGAAAATCTCTCATCGCAGTAGCTTTCATGCAGTTAGCCGTTGGTGTTGTCGTTTTTAAATAGGCACAGAAGGAAAAGACGGTCTTAGTCTTACAGTTGCCATCTTTTCCAAACACCTCTTAAATTAATATTCGTGGTTTTCGCATAGTCTAATTCAGTAGGACCTTGCTCTGCTAACTCGTTCGATAAGGCTCCGTAGTAGCCAGATGGACGGCTAACGGCCTTACGTCGCTTCGTGCGGCTTATTGTTTGGATTGACATCCCTGAAGAAGTATAGAGAAAAGATGCAGCCGTTGCAGAGTTGCAAGAGAAGAGACTAAATAGGGAGATGACAGCGTTGCAGTGGAACAGAGATACAACGAGTGAAGGCTCAGCTTATATGTGCACACCTACTACTATACTAGGCACTTTGAGGCGTAAGCTTTGAACGCTTCGCAGGTACCTCTACTAAATTAGTATAGTAGAAGATAACATAGGTCCCTTGCTTCGCTCTCTAAAGCGGCAAGGTAGAGCAGGGGGGCGCGAGGTGTTAGACCCTCTAAAAGCAGCGGCAAAAGCCTCTAGATTTAGACCGGTCTACACCGGAACATATATTTGTTATAGTAATTTTGATAGCGGCATTTGGAGCAATAATCTAGAAGAAGATATAGTGCAGGACTGTGGTGTGCAGTAAATGATAAGAATACTGTGATGGAGACAATGGTTATTAAGGAAGTTAGACCACAGAGTTGGAAGTGGAGAGAGCTTACATATTGGAGAGATCGGCTTCCAAGAGAGGTGGAGATGCATGAGATTCTTGATACGACAAGACCTGCTGCTGGCGCAGGGGCTGATGCCTCAGATAATGATAACCAGCTGGGTCATTCAGGGTATTGGTTGATGATGATGCAGCAGCAGCGCTAATTTAAACTAACTTCTGCGAGCGTGGAGATTTGGTCCATATTGAAGGATCACTTCGATCGGTAGAAATGAGGCCAAGCTACAGAGAAAACTGAGCGCTTGAAAGGCATACCGGAGCAGATCCGGAGTGGAAGACGATTACGCATATTGACATCTCGTTGAGCAATGTGTTCTTAGAGCCGGCGGAAGACGACAGCTGCTCGAATGGCCAGTCAAGTCGAAAGCTAAGCGCATAGCTGAGAGCAGTGACAATCTTGATGAGTTAGAGATCGGTACTCTCAGCCCTGATGCCAACGATGTCGCCAAAGCTCCCGGTTCTTCCAAGACGCTTTCCTCCGGAGCAACTGCTTCTCGCAAGAAGCGCAAGATCTCTCCTGATTCGCTTGCTTTCAAGGAAGCACGGGTCGGTTGGACCGAGATCGGTGCTCCCAGGACTCCTTCCCCCCAGCTATCCGACGTGTGCCTTGAGTGACTTCGGTATGGCAATGTATAATAAGGAGCAGTGCGATCCTGCAGTGAGACCTACGGATCATCCTCAGGAGTATGTCCTTGGCCACGCCAGTTCGAAATATCCGCTCGTGAGTCTCCCTCTACACAGGCGCACCAAGGCCGTGTCATGCTGAATGCAGCAGGAATAACGAGATCTACATCACTCTCATCAACCTGGCATTGCCGCTACAAAGTCAAAGGAAATTTCTCGAAATGGAGAAGATGCATTGTCGCGCCCTTCGTGGCCAAAAGAAATTACTGCATCCTGCACATCCCGACATCAACACCAGCTTGAATAATTTCGGCGTCCTGGTTTATACTCAAGGACCGCTTCAAGAAGCGAAAAAGTTTCATGAAGCTGCTCTTGCAGGTTGGGAAACTGCCTTGGGTTCTTCACACCCGGATGCACTGAAGAACGAAGGAAACCTAGCGTTGGTACCAGGACAACTGGGTGGATACGATTGAGCCAATTCCATGTTCCACGAAGTCTGTCAGCTCTCCAAACAAACTCTGGGGCTCTCACATCCGGATACCATCAAACCGTTTCGCAAGACAGCAATCTTCTTACATCGATATGGCAAATTACATGACGCAGAAGCCGCGATGGTGGAAGTCCTGGCAGGGCTTGAAGAGGAATATGGCAAAGGTCACAAAAGAACATTTGGGGCTCCTCAGTACATAGCGGCGCTCCTCCACTTGCAAGGCCAGCTACAGGAGGCGCTTGATGTTGCAGCTTGGTTGTTCGATATGAGGAGCGAGATTTTGGGCAGCGTGCATCCTGATACGATTTGAAGTCAGGAGCATGTGGCAGAGCTAGAGCAAGAGATGGACAGTCTAGCATCTTAGGTATGCGTCGCGACTGTGAGTCAAACAGACGCGCTATCGGCCATTTCTTTCTTTCGCTACAGCCACACTATTCACTCCAATTCCTTGTACTCGTCGATTCACAATATTAAGCTATTATGCACTATTTTCCCGCTCAATGTCCAAAGTCGCTCGGCTAACTTCGGGTCGGTCGCGTATGGCATTGCAACGCACATTTGACAATCATGTAGCAAAATACCCTTGGACTCTAATACATTATCAGCACTTAGTTCATTCAACTAGACTCCTACTCACGGTCCAAAGTGGGATCGAGCGCCGCAACTAGTACCGTCGCCGCACCCTGATCGTGGTTCTTCCAGAACGGGCTCGTCTGCCGGATTGCAGCCTCGCCATCAGCGTCGAGGTCTCGACTAAGACCCGTCCAGATTGCTAAACTCGTTAGCAAAACTTCTCACCATACTACGCTCTTAGAATTCTTGGGTAGCGGAGTACTCACACCCGGGATGCACGGCATAACTTCCTATTCCCCTCCCCCCAAATCTCTCATTAATAGCTATTGAGAACAATATGTTTGCCGTCTTGGCCTGGCCGTATGCCACGTACCCGTTATACCCATCGTTCGCGCTCTTCGCAAACATTGGAGGCAACGGCGCATGCCGTTCTTCTTCAGACACCTCCTCGTTACTCTTTTCCAAATTATAGTCGGAGAAGCGGACCGGGCTTAGTCGATGACCAAGAGAAGTAAGATTGATCACGCGACTTGTACCAGTCTCCGAAGACGACGCAAAAGCTAAGAGCTGAGGCATGAGTAGGTTAGTTAGCAGGAAATGTCCAATGTGGTTTGCGCCGAATTGACCTTCGAGACCTTCCTTTGTCGTCTGACGCGTCTGGGTCATGATGCCAGCGTTGTTGATGATTATATCCAGGCGATCCGTCGAGTGCGATACTTCCTTCGCAGCGGTTCTGACAGACGCTTGAGACATCAAGTCGAGTATGACGATCTTGATCATGACGTCTGGGTACGCATCTCGGATGTTCTTCAGGACCTCCTCTAGCTTGGATTTGGTGCGCGAGGCGAGAATGACTAGCGCTGGGGCTTGAGATGCGATGGAGAGGGCGATTGAAGAACCGATACTTTCAGGAGATACACCGGTGATGAGTACTATGCTCAGTCAACTTGGAGCCTTACGGGTAAGACAATGTCGGGCCTCCTACCATTCTTTCCCCGGATCCGATCAGCGAAGGCTCTCGCGACTTCGATACCGCCAGTCTCCTTGTTCCACTCTGGATGTGTTAAGGTCGACATGTTACACGCAATATAGTCTACAGAGCCACAGTCACAAAGCCCTATCAAGGGGAATACATCAGGTTCGCCCCACCATGTCCTCCTTCCTCGACATGCCTGAGATAATTCGCGTCACCCTTCACTAGAGGCCCGAGCTTCAGTCACAGCGACGAAAGTGCAAACTGACATCAGATCAGTGCCAGTTCGCCCTGCATCGCACTGTCATCACGGGATCCAGCCGAAAATGGCAAAAGCGTGGAAGAGAGTGCGGGGAAGCTTCACACCATGTGGGGCAGCTACATGCATCCGTTCGCGACCCCAATTACCTCGCATCACGCGCCAACAATGTTTAACCGGCAGATGTGCAGATCGCACTTCTCCATACCGAATCCGACCACCCAAGAAGACATGCCGCGAGAGGCGTCCAGCGTCTGCAAGCCCTTAACGCCATGACCCTCACCTGCACCCTCGGTCATCGGTTTCATCTCGCCTGGATGCGGTAGCTGAGAAGAATGGGTAATTACATTGCCATATCGTCTGTAGATGCAGGGTCATCAAGCCCCACGCCTATAGATGAATACCTAGTCGATGCGTTCAGAGACCTGGAGCCTTTTCATGCATCGAATCGCGTTGTACCACGCTCAAATCTGGCCGTGAAGCTCTGTCACAGTCGCGCATGCCGCTCCGTGCGAAACAGACAAAACCAAAGTACCCTAGATGTCTTCTCAAGAGACCAACGGCAATGGCCCAGCCACTAATGGTGCGAAGCCAAAGACCGGCATCAAAGTCATTATTATCGGCGCAGGTACATCCTCCACACCACCACATGCCATGGCCCCATCCTAAACAACCATATCTAGGTTTTGGCGGTCTCACAGCAGCCATAGAATGCATCCGCCATGGCCATACCCCAGTAATTTACGAATCGTTCCCCTCGCTCAAGATCCTCGGCGACATAATTACCTTCGGTCCCAACGCCGGCCGCATCTTCGCGCGCTGGAGCGATGGACGCGTCGCGCGTGACATGCGCAACATCTCCATCGACCTCATCAATTACGGCTTCAACATCCATAAATGGGATACCGGCGAGATTGTCATAAATCAGAAGACACCACCGCGCGACGAGAAGGCGCCAAACTTTAACGGTCATCGGGGCGAGCTGCACGAGATTGTGTTCAATTATGCGAAGGAGATTGGGGTGGACATCAGCCTGGGGCAGAGGGTTGAAACATACTGGGAGGATGGTACTGAGGCGGGTATAGTGCTCGAAGATGGGACACGCGTTGCTGGTGATGTTGTGGTCGCGAGTGATGGGGTGCGAAGCAAAGCAAGAACCTTGGTATTGGGAAACGAGGATAAGCCCAAAAGTAGTGGATTTGCCGTCTGGCGAGCGTGGTTCAGCAACAAAGACATGCTCGCAGACCCAGAAACGAAGCACTTCTGCGACAACGGGGATACCTTCAACGGCTGGATCGGTACGCCATCCATCCCTCTCAAAATCTAATCGCAAACTAATTACCAAGCCAGGCCCAGACGTCCACTTCCTCTTCAGCACCATCAAAAACGGTACAGACTGCTGCTGGGTACTCACGCACCGCGACTCCCACGACATCGACGAATCCTGGTCCTTCCCGGGCTACCTCAAAGACGTCAAATCCGTACTCAAAGACTGGGACCCAATGTGTTGGAAAATCGTATCCAAGACCCCAGAAGAGAAGCTCGTCGATTGGAAACTCGTTTACCGGGACCCGCTACCCAACTGGGTCAGCGGCTACGGCTCAGCACCAGGTCACGGCCGCATCTGCCTACTAGGTGACGCCGCCCACCCCTTCCTTCCGACAAGTGCACAAGGTGCGACGCAAGCGCTGGAAGATGGCGTTACACTTGCTGTGCTGCTGCGGAAAGCAGGGAAGGAGAATGTTACGGGTGCGTTAAGAGCATATCAGGATATACGCTATGATCGTGTCAAGGCAGTGCAGAAGACGGGGGAGACGACAAGGGATATGTGGCACAAGACGGATTGGGAGAAGGTTAAGAAGGATCCTACTCTGATTCAGTTTCCGAGGGAGGATTGGGTGTTCCAACATGATGCTGAGAAACACGCGGAGGATATGGGAGATGAGGCGATAAAGAAGGCTGGTGCTGAGGCTAAGTCGAATGGTGTAGAGTAATCTGATGGGATCCGTAAGCATAAAGACGCGTCTGTGAAGAACACGTGGGGCATGCTGTGGTTGCTTCGTCATGTACATATGATGAAATGGTATGAGTTCCGTGCGATAGCTTCTTTAGCGGTACATACACTGAACTGGTACAAGCACCGAGGTGCATAGCTCACGCTCCGCCTTCTAGTCCTCACATTGCGGTATACATAATTTCTATGAATCAAACTCTTGTAAATTACTAATAGGCCGACGATGAATTTATGTACATCAGTAAAAAAAACTTCGAGGTTGGCTTAGGGGGAGAGAAAACACCTTGCCAGTACCTGTTGTGCCAGGATTGACATGATACACAGCCGCGATGATAAGTTGCGTAACACCGCAGATGGAAAGACTGGTCATGAGGAATACGCATCGACGACTGATTGTACAGATGACGCTGCTATTTACCATGATGGCGAAGACGCCGACGGTGGTTAGGATACTGAACTTTGCCACCTACTCCCGGGTTGAAGTTGAATGTGAGTGGGTAAGTGCTCTGATGAAGTATAGAACTAGATGCAATCGCAACTGTGACCCATCAAAAAGCATGCCAGAGAAAACCAACAATAACGGTCACACAACCAGGAAACTTGAGATGATAGGACGGACTTGACTCTAATTTCGTGCATTCGGAGTGATAATGCCGTTGCAACAGTGACCTTGATCGTGGAGTACGGAAAGGATCTGCATGTGTCAGCTTTCACAGCTATGCAAAGTGGAGTCTGTGAACTGTATTCGCTCCAGATCGATATCAGAAGGGGAAAAGGTGTGGCATAAATCCCAGGCGATCAATAGCAGCAGTATGGTGCAAGTGGCTGATGTGAAGAGGGAGTAATCAAAGAGAGGAATGCAAGTTTACGCGTGAGGCGGGGGGATTAGGATTAGCGCCTTTGAGCACGTGCATGTTGCTCCACCGGATGCGGCAATCTTGGAAGCGGCGACGATCGGTGTTTTGGAGCCACTTTAAGAGCATGGTTGGAAAATGGGATGTGATGAGAGTTTTCGATGTGGCACCCTCAAGGTATTCGCTATGGTCTATCTCTTCCAATGTTCAATGGAATTCAGCCGATACCTTCATGGTATTCGCAGCGAGGATACAATTCGAGAGATTGCGTACCCCAAGTTCAGGGTGAAGCCATGTCTACCACTATGGAAGAATACCAAGAATGTATAAGCCTCGGAGTGTGGTAGCCTTGGGTCAAAAGTCGATGATGGCGCCGTCGTTAATCATCGACACAGCGTTCATGAAGGCCTTGTACATGTATCCTTCACTATGTTGCCCATCCTCGTTGTCGTACACTAGTGTCGATGGGGCATACACTCCCCTATCCCAATTCACCTCAACCCAACCCTGACAGGTTGGGTCGTCTAGGTAACAGTGACTGCTGTCATCGTCCAAATCCTCGATATCCTTGTGCAATTCCTCATCCTCAACGACATGGAGATCCAGGTAAGAGCTTAGCAGCATGCGAATCTCATGAAAGAAGAAGTCCTTTGACATGTAGTAGTGTAAGCTCGAATTGGCGCAGGCAGTGAAGAAATTGCGCAGGGTGTTCGGGAAGTGGAAGTTCGTGTGCTTGAGAACAAGGCGGCGGATTGAGAACGAGTGTACGTCAATGATTCGAGCAAGAGTCGGCGCAGTAGTGCTGGTGACGAGCCCGTCCAGTTCGAGTGAGTGGAGTCGGAATGGGGGACTAGAGCCCAGTAACTTGAGCAAAGAAGCCCAGTTCTCACTGCGCGTCTGATAGCGTGCAATACTCGTAGGACCCACAGACAGTTTCAGGGATCTGAGGTTCGCGTTGTTTTCGATCAATTTGACTAGGGAGATCATGGCCCTGTTAGTCCCGAAGGTGAACATCTCCAACTGCAGGTCCAGCGAGGTCAGGCCCTGTAGGGCAAAAAGCTTTCTTACTTCTTCAAGAAACCTTGGACTCCCTGTTAGTTTTGACTGCCATCTCGAGTCCGCAAATCCTAAAATCTGGAACTTTTCCAGTAGCTGTCCCACACTTCTGATGTTGAATAATAAAGCACACATGAGGCGGGTCATAGAATGCGTGCATATTATGTGACTGTGCTCCGGGTAGTACGGGAGCTCATAGGGTAGGTGAAACCTCAAATCTGGGATGGTTCCTGGAGCAGCATGCATTGGGGGCTGTTCAGTGACTAATAGGTCGCACATTCCGTCCAATCCAGCAGGGGCGCGAAGGGTGAAACTCCTGAGATTTGGCATTCGCCGAAAAATACCACTGAACGTCATCGCTATCTCAGAGACACTGAGGACAGCCACCAAACAGGGCGCTTGCGTTGTCTGTATCCCTAAACCGTATCGCATGCTCTGTGGTAATTGGCAATTGAAAACGGAGCATATCTCGAGAGAGTGGATACGCTTGGCGAATCGTGTACAAGTCAAGGTCTCGAGGTGCACGACGCTTGCCACGGTGGTTCGGCATCTTCGATGGGAAAAGTATACTTCGGTCTATGTAAAACAGTTAGCAGAATTCTTCCAAGCCGTACTACCTATCGACAAAAAAATCCCTAAAACTCATCGCTAGGTATTACGTCATGTTCGAAAAATGTGTAAAACGCAGCGTATAACTTTAGAGTTCGTTTTACTTACAAAGACGTGGTCGATCGCGTGTGATATGCTTCGATTGCCGAGCAACCGAAGTGTGAGTAGGTCTTCCTTGGGAAGATGCTCAGCAATCATGCCAATGAGCTCGCTGGGTAGTCCCTCCAGACTACGAGTATCCTGCAAGTATCGCATGGCATTAAGGACGTATTCGTTGTCGAACAAGTACCTGTAGTTCATGTCGCCATGAATGAGCGTGGTGTAATAGTCCATAAGAATATCCGTAGCGATGTCCAGTGAGATGCGTCCTCGAATTTGTGCGGAGCGGAGTCGAGAGGTTGCGATATACGTATGGGTGGAGTTGGATCAGAAATTCTCGCGCAGGCAATCGCTACCATAGTTCTGGCTGAGAATCGGAAGAGCCATGTATGGTAGTAGGCGAGGCTCCTTCTCCGGGCCGCCAGAAGGGGAGGTTTCCCGATATATGCTCCGTTCGTTGGCCGCTGATAGTGAGCCAGGGCGTGCGAGGCGTCATGTTCGCGAATGCTCTGTACCTTGACGCTCGTGCGGCGCCGTCGCGTTGGTGCTACATCCTAAGAGAAGTGACGGGAGAAGGGCGAGAAACAAAGTGTTCAGGGCGCATATCGTGAACAGCAAGCTGTAATCGCGAACATCAGGCAGTGTGCACGTTGATGTCGAGCCTCAGTCGGCAGAAAGACGCCGGCGATGCGTTCGGCGCTACCGGTACAGTAAGCAGCGCGTCGCGGTTCGGCCCAATACCGTGCCCGTGCGCGGGATGAGCCACGTCGCGGGTTGAGCCACCCCAACATTATAACATTTTAATCATCCCATCTTTACCGCCCTATAACTCCACAACTATAGACCTAATTTAAGAAGTAATTAGATATATTAAATTGCGTAAAGCTAGAGATAATTCCTTATACTACTATGTTGCAAAAAAATTTAGAGTTAATTAAACAATGTTGTTGTGAAGGCACAAGGGCAAAACGCGCTCCTATACAGCCTAGGCTAAACGCTAGCTCTTACTTAACTTACAACAAGAGGATAAGCTTATAAAATATATAGAAAGATGTATAAGGCGAGGCTTACTACCTATATAAAAAATAATATAAAATTTTGCAGAGATAGTAATAAAATATATAGTTTCTAAAAGCTAGGTTTCTTAATTTCTACATTACTGCGCTAATAAGCTTACTATTAAATAAAGCGCTAGAATTAATTACAACTAACACTAAGCTAATTTTAAAAAAAGATATAAGCTTTACTTTAACATATTATACTTTATTTTTTAAGGTATTAAAGGTGGTGGTTGTTGTTATAGTAAAAATGGGTTTTCTAAAAAAGTGAAAAGCAGCTGCCCTCTACTAATTAGTCGCAAAAGTCAAAAAAAGATTATGTATAGTTAACAAAATTTAAATAGTAAGTAGATAAAGTCTACGCGCTAAGCGCTTAGAGCAGAAAAGCTTAGACTACTAAGTAAAATTAAGGTTAAAAAATTTGCTAAAGGTACTAAAAAACAACACTAATTAAAACATGTTTAACAGTAATTACTAGCCTATAGCTAGCAACAAGATTGCGATAGAGGTAGAGGAGGTAGAGGTAGAGGAGGGTAAGAACACGTACGTTACTGCAGCAGGAGCCTGTAATACTTTATAAAAGCTCTTTACCTGCTATTTCTTACCTTTAGGATTTCCTACACCACACAGTACTGTATATAAATAATATAATACTTAGACTATTCTTCTCCCTATTTAACACAAAGACTAATAGCTTATATTAAGTAAAGTTAGACTTTACTAGGTTACTATATAAGATGCTATAGTAATAGATTACAAAGCCCGCGTTTACCTTTATTAAGCGGCCTCTCTAGTTAGTTAAAAAGGAGCTGTTAGCAGTAGCTCCTATAGTAATTAGGTAGACGTAGAGGTTAAATTTTGTTATTTATTAATACTTTATTAATGCGTCTAGTATTATAGATGTTAAGGTTATAATAGAGGTTGTAAAAAGCTTATTTAATAGTAAGTCTATTAAATACATTGTCCATGTTAATAGTCTAGGTACAGTAATAGTATATTATCTTACTAATCTCCTCCTGCGCGAATACAACTTTAGTAGAGAGATCTTGTAGTAGCTCTATAAGGAGCAAGAGCGTGTTAAAATAGCTATTAAGTAGCTAGGATAAACTAATAAGCAGGAGGATTTTGTAAGTTGCCTTTAGAGATAGGAAAGCTGTGCTTAAATAGTAACACTGTTGTTGTATATTTATATCTAAGTATAGGCGCCAGAAACGCCGCAACTGCAACACCGCTAGGATAGCAACAGAGACAATAGAAGTTGCGGTTAGCAGTAAATAGTTATTAGTAAATAGTTATTAGTAAATAGTTATTAGTAAATAGTTATTAGTTAAGAGAGTTAGTTAAAGAGATATTACATATTTTTGTTTCTGTCTAAACATGCGACACACTAATTACGTGCTAGCAATGCCAAACAAGGGGGCATAAGCCCTAATACCTGTTGTTAGCAATAAATCTTTTTTTTTACTAAAAAGGTATCTACAAAATATGTAGTCACATTAAAAGGTTGTCTTAAAAGGCCGAGGCATATTATACTTAAAGATGTAAGAGTATAACGTTAACACGCGTAATACCTATAATATAAATAAAAAGGGCTTCCTTATTAGTATTATAGACTACTTAAAGCGTATTTTTACTAAGGCAGTTTAGACTTTAAAAGAGCGTACAGTAGCAGTTTAAGATAGTAATAAAGAATAGATAATACTGCTAGCTTGTGTATGCGCTTCTAAGGATGCACTACTACCTACTCTTATGTACTAAGGCACCTCTAGGCTTTAATTAGGCTAGGTTAACGCTATAGAGGTTAGTAAACACAAGGTTTTCTTCTTAAATTTACTCTTAGGATAGAGCAATAATAATATAAGATTAGCCTAGCTTAAATAGGTATTTAAGCGCTATATAAAGCAAAAAGTGCGCTACAACTATAAGCTCTTTATCCTTAATAGCTATAGTAGTTATTTAACAACTAATTTTATAAATTTTTATAACAGTAATTAAATCCTCCTTTCTATCTTTCCTCCCTATATAACTTACAGCCTCTAGCCGCTTAATGTAGTACTTTTTACGCCTCTTTTAAAGTACTACTCCTGTGATGGGCTGAAGCCAAGAGTGGATCCTCGGTTGTACCTCGGTTGTACACCTCACTTTACGAACCGCGGCCGCGTGGCGGCAGACTATAAGTATCAACTACGCAAGACAATCAGACGCTCTATTGTCTTGTGCCAGCCTTTTGGCTGAGTGGTCGGCGTGTGTAGTTGCATGCAAGGCCTGGTAGGCCCGCCCACTACACTCCTAAGAACTTAACTACTACTTCTAATACTTACAAGGCCTTATAAAAGTTATAAAACGTAATTTCTTTAAAGTCTTTTAGCCTGCCTAGAGCACTATAATAAAGCTAGATCTTATATTAAAGAGTTTTTAAGCTACAGGCGTGTAGCTAATAGATACAAAGGTTATACTTAAACGTTTCTACAATACTACTTTAGAGCAAGATAAGGCTTTAAGACTTAGGTAGTATAGTAATAGCAATAGCTAGAGAGAGCTATACAATTTTTTTAACTCTATAGTTATTAATAAGGCTAGGATTAAAGCCTAGCAGCTTAAGGCTTTATTACACTCTCTATAAGTGCAAAATAAGCTCTTCTATTATAAAAATAACAGCCTTACGCGCGCGCTTAAAGCTAAAAAAAAAGAAGAAAAAAGAGTAATACTATAAACCTTTAATAGCGCAAAGAGTTTTATAGTAGCACTATTTTTTAGTCTCTAAGGAAGCTCTGCGAAGCCTGCGCCTGCTAGGTAACAAAATAAGATAAAAACGAGCGCTAACAACTCTAAAAAACTTATAATAAAGAGCTAAAAGCGGCGGCAATATTATATAAAAAGAAGCAAGCAGAGGCTGTAAAAGTAGCTTAATAATAAGTTACTAAGGAGCAGGTAAAGGCTAAAAAAGCGCAGGCTAAGAAACTAGCTATAGCTTAGGCGCTTAAAAAGCAGTAACGCAACGCTGCAACTGCATAAAAATCTTATAATATAAGTAATATAGCTAAGTAAAAAGCCTTACACAAAGCTAATAATAATATAGTAAAGTGTTGTTATGTTGTAGGTGTAGTAGGTTAGTTTAACGCTAGTCCTCTAGCAGCGTCCCCCCCACCTAAAATTAGCGCGCGCGGACGCCAAATCAAGACACTAGTGAAATTTAAATAGTACAAAAGACGCGCAAGGCTCTATATAGCAATACACTAAGAAATCTCGCGATAGTAGCTTTTGGCTGTGGGCGTACAGCCTTATCTTTATAATCTCAATTTTCATGGTTAGGTGGCTCAACCCGCGACGTGGCTCATCCCGCGCACAGGCACGGTACCTGCTGCCGGTGTCCCCGCTTGCCATCCAACACCACATCCACAGTCTTACGGTTGACCACAGCACTGATTCACCCTTCGATGCATCATCAGTGGGGAACTTCGCATGTTCCCGGGTATGTGGATTGCCCATGAAGCTGCAACGTTTACCCGGCATCCATGCCCCACCCCCGCCATGTGGGGTACCTAATGCGTTGCGCCCATGCGACTCTCCGAACAAGGGCTACCCTCCATGCTGCTAATTGTGACGCCTGCTGATTAGCAAGCTCGGTATGAGGTATCAGGTCGTGGGTTGCTTCCTCATAGATGCGTTGTTGGAATTGTGAAGCGCTGGTGAATCCGAATCTTGTAGCTCGGCACAGCTTCACCCATGGGCCGCCGTCACCAGCGCAGCGATTTGAACACCGAGTACCATGGCGATGGAGCGGATTCTTGAGCCTCTGCCTTTGCATCGTTTGCAGCACGGCATCTCAAAGTTTGGCGCTGGAAACATCGCCTTGGCAGTCTTCACGACGGCAGTCCTCGTCGTGCTTGCAGACTATGTCTGGATGCTGTATTTGAGATCGAACATGGTGAGAACGACGCGTTGGGTATGCAACGATGATGCTAATGTTGAGAAGCCTCCCGGACCCTTCCCATACCCCATTGTTGGCAATACATTCCAGTTGCCTGACAACAAGCCGTGGATCTTCTTCGAGCAACTGTCGAAAAGGTACAATGCGCCGCTGATAACGTATTGGATCGGACGCAATCCAACCGTGTGGATCAACGATGCTTGGACTGCGAACGAACTCCTCGACAAGAGAGCAGGCATATACTGCTCACGACCACGCATGCTTGTCTTTGCCGAACTCGGATCGGGGCAGAACAACCTCGTGAATCTGATGACTACCACACAAACGCAGCGTGAGCGCTTCCGAATGTTGCGTAAAGTGACGCACCAGGGCGTTGGCATTCAGCAGGTGAAGAAGTACCGCGATTTTCAGAACGATGAGAGCAAGGTCGTCGCACTCGATCTCCTGAATTCCCCACAAAATTATGTCGCGCACTTTGAGCGCTACGCGACCAGTGTGGTTTCTATCATAGGCTTCGCCAGGCGCGTCGCGAGCCACGAAGACCCCATCATCACCGAGGTCATCGCGTTGATGCATCGAGCTGCCGACCTCAATGTACCGGGGAAGAAGTTCCCCATGCTGATGGAAACCTTTCCGATTCTTGCCCGCGTACCGACTGAATACGCGCCGTGGAAGCATGGCATGGGATCGAAGAAAAAGTCGCATCGCGGTCACGATTTCTTTTACTCCTTGGCAAGCGAAGCAAATGAGAAGCCAGGACACCAAGATTGTTATGCAAAGATGCTTTTCAGAGAACAGGAAAAGTACCGTCTCAGTGCAAAGGAGATCTCCGCGCTGACTGGTAATCTGTTTGGTGCTGGATCAGACACCTCGAGTAGTACACTCATTACTGCTGTCCTTGCAATGCGAGCGTTTCCAGAAACCATGAAGGCAGCGTGGGAAGAGCTGGATCGTGTGGTCGGTCTAGACCGCAGCCCCTCATTCGAAGACGATGACAAGTTGCCGTACATACGTGCGTTCGTAAAGGAAGTGTTCCGATGGCGATCGGTTGCCGTCATCGGTGGACAGCCACATGCTCCAGTCCAGGACGATTACTACAACGGTTACTTGATCCCGCAATCGACATGGGTGCAGGGTAACGTCTGGGCGATACACCACAACGACTGTGAATTCCCCGACCCGGACCGTTTCAATCCAAACCGCTTTCTAAAACACCATCCCGAATCTCGACCTTTCCCTGGCGAAAGAGGGCATATGACATTCGGTTGGGGCCGTCGAGTGTGCTCAGGGCAGGCGCTTGCCGAACAAGGCACGTGGCTGACGGTTGCGCGACTAGTTTGGGGTTTCAAGATCGAGCCAGCACTAGATGAGACTGGGAAGCCCATCCCGGTCGATATCTTTGACTACACGTAAGTCTCCGAAGAAAGGGGGATCAGCACACGAGTGTTAACACTGACAAGGAACGGTCTTAATATGCGACCGCAGGTGTTCAAAGTGAGTATCAAGCCGCGAAATGAGAGAATACGTCAAGCTATTATCCGAGAGGGCGAACAGGCGTTGGTAGACCTGGCACAGTACGAGGGCGAGACAAAGTATCGTATGAGTACCTTCTATATGAAGTAGAGCTTGCTGTGAGAAAAGCGGCAATCGGGACTGCTTTATCAATGGTGAGTAGACACTCGAGACTAGATAAGCCAAGGCGAATCATCGTCACACTTTCTTTACGAGTGCCAATCCTCTCCAAGTGCAACCTTTGATTCTGAACTACCAGAAAATGACGCTCACTACCTTGACTATAACCAATATACCATGGTAAGTGCAGCACGTATGACTTCATGGAAAAAATTAGAGAGACCTTTTGCTGTGAGTTTAACAACTCCGTCCCATCAAATACCTCCAGAACGCTACGACTCGACCTGCCGATTCTTGCAGTGTTTCGCGATCAGCAGGTCAATATCAGCTCCACCGCACAACGCAGGAGAACTTTGGTTCGATTAGAGTGGGAAAACAACGTGAATGCTAAAGAAAAACTCCCCAGCTCAGCTATAAAAGCTTTCGAATTGCTGGCTGCGAGAACCAAGAAAGCCCTTCTCATTTGGCAAGGGTGTAGACAGACCAATGTAAACGAGATGGTCGTGATGTGAGCTGTTCCGGACAATACTGTCGCCTTGAACATCAGGGGCGTCATCCGTGATCAACGCCAGACTAGAAGTTGCCATACCTGGCAAATTGATGATGTAAGCGTGCACGGCCCAATGCGCCCATAGCGTGTCTTCCACCCTTGTGTGCACTGTAACCTCTACCCATGTACACCCCATCGTCGTCTTGACATTG
Source organism: Alternaria sp. 'sect. Undifilum' (assembly GCA_024321975.1). NCBI lineage: Eukaryota > Fungi > Ascomycota > Dothideomycetes > Pleosporales > Pleosporaceae > Alternaria > Alternaria sp. 'sect. Undifilum'. The sequence continues at coordinate 12,954,418 of JAJJZI010000001.1, forward strand.
TCGTGAGCTTTCAGCACGTTCTGAATTAAATTTTTTCAACTAATACTGATTTTATACCCGCCATACACCGTCAACAGTATAGCACAATGATGACCTCTGCCTGGCAGCGCGACGAAGCATTATCGGCATCTATTGCTTCGCGATGCTCGGAAGTGATCACAGTGATAGGATGATTGTGAGAATGCTCCGGTCGCTATGCCGCTCTCATGATCTTGCATAGCAGACATTCCGAACTGGCAATCACTAGCAGATCCGACGGATTAACAACTCTTAGTGGCGAAGTACGTTGTCGAAATCCTTTGAACCATGACTTATGAAGTTTCATTGTTCGAGTAAGCCTCCTGCTTTGGGCTTTTGTCTTTCGTGCGGCATCAAAACCGTCTCTTTGTCACAGTAGCAGTCTTTCGCTCCTTATTAAATCGGCCTCATGCTCGATTGCAAAGCTGTTACTCAAGGACGTCGTGATTCTAGCGATTCTTCTCATTTCCAGCGAACCAGCTTACATGCTCAGCAAGCGCCATGGGTCCACCATATAGAAACCATTACTCGTATTTCAGAGCGGATGCAAACAAATTCATTAGACAAAACAGGGCTTGGACAGTTGGTAAGTAGATTTGCTGGACATTCGCAATGACTGCTTGCTGAGACCGGATAACAGATGAACGCAATTGGACAATTTCCACTATCTGGGCTGGGGATAGGAATGTCGTGAACCACTACGCTACTCGAACTCGCAACACTCGAGGGAAATGGCTTGGAACTAGCCCTGGACTGCCAACCCCGAACCCAATACCTGCAGTCCCTTTCGCGACTGCCGACGTAGACCACGCAAAAAATACGCATACAGTGCCTGTGCTTGCGGCCGTACCAGGACCTGCTCCGGCAGTTCATCCTCCTCCAGTTGCCGCTGTACCTGCAGCTGCACCCGCATACGTCAGTTCTCAACTGCACGACTTCTGGCCAAGGCTTCCGTGGGCTCCCGAACCGGATCTAGCACCCTTTGATTTGGACAAGATGAAGGACGAAAAATCTAAATTTATACAAGATGGTTGGCTAGATACAGAGCCGCATATGCCTCCACCAAGCGATGGCTCTCATTGGCATGGCATCAAGCTGCTAGCTACCGGTAGCTACGGCGCAGCGGGCTTATGGGTCGAAGCTGATGCGACGAACAACATCTGTGACGTATGTAACTAGCTATACGCGATCTACATGCTTCTCTCGAACTACAAGCTGACATTACAATCAGAGAATGGTGATAAAAGAAGCCAAAACCTTCACGAAGAGTGAATGGCGCGATCCCAAGAACTGGCGAGACCGATTGCCACGCGAGATACGAATTCACGAGCTCCTCGAAGAACGGCGCGCCGTTGACCCATCCATGTGTCGCCATATTGTCCGCTTCCGTGCACATCGACTGTTGATGATATCGAGAAGATATAGGTTATACCTGGATTACCACGCTGGTGGCGACCTGAATGGTGCAATGAAGCAGTGCGCTGACAATTGGAAGGCGGGAAGAGACTCTGCTAACGAGGATATCTATATCCCCGAGGGCTTTGTTTGGTATATCATCAAAGCGCTTACGACTGCTTGCCTGGTGCTGCAGAACGGAACCACGTCAGACACTCCAGTCAATGACTGGAGATCTATTACACACTTGGACCTACGATTACCTAACGTGCTTTTGGATGTTTACACCCAGCCGACTCAAAAGGAAAAGGCAAAGTCTGTAGCGATCGCCTCGAGTTGTGCTAGGGACGATGTTGAAGATACGGATGGTGCCGACGCGCATAGGGCCAAGGAGCCTCCCGTGGTGCCTATTCTTGCTGACTTTGGCGTGTCCTTTTTCAGTCCGAAGAGCGACGGCTGTCCGATTTCAGACAATCCTGATCAGTACATTATTGGTGTTGATTCTCGATATCCTCCTGTAAGTATCTTCGTAAGGAAACGTTGTACAACACGGTAGCTAATTGCTCCTAGGAAATGCACCAACAAGCCCCACCGTATGATATATTATTGGGCGAAAAGACTGATGTTTGGGGCATCGGTAGTATCGCGTGGTCTCTGATAACTAACAAACAGGACGATGAAGGTCCGTTTCGTTGCGACCGCCAGACATATGACATCCGGTTTGAAGATTGGGCAGGTCGAATTCCATTAGCCATTGAACTTGATCGTAATTACACTCCACAAGACGACTCGAATGTACTCATGAGGAATAGCCAGCCCAATCCTGCCGCAGATGAGTATGGACCAGAGATCAAAGAATTGGTGCGGAGATGCTTGAACTACATTCAAGATGATAGGCCGACTCTGAGAGAGATCATTGCTGAGGCTGATCGAGTTTTATCAGGACCAGACTACACCACCTTTACAGATCAAATCATGGATAAAGACGCACTGCGACTCACTCTGCCAGATTTCCCTGAATTCGCCATCGGAATGCCCGTCGACGAAGCGAAGTGAAGAGCACGTACAGACGTTGACCATGAAATACTGCCTTGAACCAGACACCATGGCCCCTTGGGCATTACACTTTAGGTTCGCAACTTTCGACCAGATACCGATGCAGGTCGACGGCATCGCTTCCATGAACGAGACAAGTAGCGAAAAGAACCAGGTTTGAGCTAGACCTACCCATAGACCTCTCAAATGCGTTCCAAAACTTCCGCTTCCTATTGGACGCAGCAAAGACAGATCTCGTTTATGGCCTCAAATCTGGACTCTTCCCATGTCCTCCCATCGACCGCCAACTAAAGGGCATGTAGCGCTGCGTTCTATGCCTCTCTTCGAAATCTTGCTGAACAAGGAACAGTGGTTTCTGTTTGGCTTACATACGAAAACGGACGGGATTGGGCGCCTGTTGCAAGTCAATCTCAAGGTCGGTTCCTCGATCGTCCTTCATCGCACACCGCATCTCGGCGCTCTCCGTGGTATCTGAATTCCTAAATCGACCACACCTGTCCCAGCTGTGGGCGCGCAAGATCGAAATTGGAAGGAAGAGTATTTTAGGAAGTACACAGGGGCCGGATATCAATCATGTACGTAGACTTTTGGTGAGCAAGTTGACTCACCGTCGCGTTCAGACCTCAGTTACGTGACAAGCAATCCGTGTATTCGCATCGACAAAGGCAGCCACCGTCGTCGTTTTGAGAGCCGGGTGTTACTGGTTGGCAGGCGAACGTTCTAGATTGTGCTCGATACCGGGTAGTTACAACTGGTGAACAGCAGAGATCCATTTGTTCTGAACCAAGGTTCTTCAGGTACCTTGATGGTAGATTACAAGAGGACCAAGTTCTGAGAAGACACGGCTGACTGAGAGTGGATTTAATTGCCACGACAAATCTCTCGGTGTGTGGGTACGCGTGCGGGGTCAACCAAAGATGTCAGGCTACCACTACACGCTGCAAACGCAGATGAACGGGTACAACATGGGAATAGACCAGTCAAAGGTGCCTGAGCCCTACGCCATTTCGCAGCACCACGCGACGAGCGTCCAAAGCAGCTAGGGCGCATACATGGCTGTCGCAGGTTCGGCGTTGCCAGCCGTGGATCCATCGTTGGTCTCCGCACCACAACAAGAAGTAGGATCTGAACAGTATGAACAGCCGTGTTGTTTCAAAGTCACGGCCTGCCTTACGGCCAGAAGTCAGAAGGGTTTGACCTGCAAGAGATATGTGCAGCTGCGACTCAAGCGGCCGCTAAACAGGATCCTGAAGTGCATGGCTCGGACGATGCGTCTGACCAGACGGCGACCGAGTCTGGGCAACCGTACACGCTCAGTGCTGACGTCAACTTCAGTTGGGAAGACAGATGCGCGACGGCTGTGTCAATTTGGAATAATGATACCGCTGCACAGGAGCTGGGTCTAATTGCTGAGTCGCGTGCGTCACCGCCGTAATACGACATGGCGACTTAAGCGAAAATGCAGAAAAAGGAGAGAAAAGGGAAAAAGAGAGGCTTGGTTACACTTTTCACGAGACTGGCTGAAAGGAAAGGGTTGGGAGCTTGAGGTACTGTGTGTCGCGTCCGTAGTTTCTCTTGGAAAACATACCACATTTGCAAATCTCTCTTCTTTGCACCCACTCAACCTAACACACGACGATACTCTACTGTAGTGTGTTCTAATCTCTACAACAACGCGCGTCTTGAGAGACACGAAGGATCTTGATGCGAAATTAGTGACGTCGAAAGGGCAAAGCGCAGTGGTCCGAGTTTGGGGGAGCACTGCCCGCTAGGTGGCAAACTGCAGCGTGATCACCGACTGCGATGCCGATGTCTCAATCGAATGGCGCCGCTGTGTTGGTGTTGCGCGCATGCACAAGAGAAGCGCAATGTGGTGGATTTTTAAAAAATCTTTGTGCAAACGATGAGTGTGCGACGATGCACGTGACAAACGTCAGAACAGAGAACAGGGTCGACGTCTGGAGGCACGCCGTCACGTGATAGCGCGCTTGGCGTTGAGGCGTAGCGCTCGGGTAGCGGGATTAGCCATGAAGGTCGTCGAGCCGGCCTGTCCGGTCCCCTTCGCCTCTCAACCACATCGTCCAGAACCCCCAATGTCTCGGCATCAATGGTTACCTCGCAAAGTGATGTGGGTCTCATCACCTACCCGGCCACTGTCAACATAGCGACACTGGTCATCTTCTTCATCTACCTCGTCATCTCCATCTGGCTCATCACCCGCCAGGGCCTGGGCCGCAGTTCGCCATGGATATGGCTCACCCTGCTATCCATATGTCGGCTTACCCAGGTTTCGCTCGATTTGGCGGCCACCACCATGTTTCCGAAAGGGGAGTCATCAAACACGAGTCTTGAGAGCGGTGTTGCTATCCTGACCACCATGGGGCTGACGCCATTGTTCATGGCCACGAGCAGCCTGCTCAACGCGACGACGCGCCCCAAAGGACGACGCATGCAATGGATCCTGCTCACGGTCCACATCCCGCTCATCATCTCATTCATTCTTATCGTTGCTGGTGGCATCGATCCTGATTCTCGAGACGGACCCACTTTTGCAGCTACGGAAGCTACCAAGGCCGGTGTTTCGCTGTACTTGGCGTGCTTCCTCGTCCTGATCTGGTCCACCACGGTCATCTCAGCGCGCCTCTACCTTGCCGATAGAGATGAGGTACGGATTCTCACGACTGTTGTCTTGAGTCTGCCGTTCTTCCTTGTCGATGTTGTCTATATGATGTGCTTCGCTTTTGAGCCCTGGCGTGTCAATTCGGGCAACGACGGTTGGCAGAATATGCGCTTCAACGTTATCAGTGGTAGTGTGACCCTCCAATTGTGCATGTACGTTTTATCCCTTGATCTTACCTTTCCATACCTTATCACGTTTCATGCAGCATCTGCTAATACACGCATAGGCAGGTTATCATGGAATGGATTATCGTTGGGCTGTACCTTGGCTTGGGTCTTGAGCTACCTACCAAGGCTGTAAGACTACGAAGTCAGATTGGAGACCAGATGGGTCAAGCTAGGAACATGGATGTGGATGCATGGCAAGAGACGGTATTATGGAAGTTGCATGATGGTGTATCACGGGTAGTCGCCGCCATCATCATGCCGGCCCTGCAGTTCGCGCACTGGATGTTGGGAAAGATACTACGGTCCGAGCAACAGAATAAGTCATGAGAGGCTGCTATTGCTAACAAGATTATTCCAACGAGTGCGAAGACTCCGCATCTGCTATCGACCCGAAATGCGCACCTCTGCAGAGCTCGCAACGATTTAATAAGCAGATAATGCTGCCACGCTGCACGAACTGCAGTTGTGGGGCACGGCCCCGAATACCACCTGCGGAACTCCTTTAGCCGGTGATCATGGGAGACCACTACAGCGCTGCGCTGCAAATGCCATTGCGTTGACCAACATGTTTGTCCATCGCGTCCGAGCTGGCCATCTCTCCAGACTTTGCCTTTGGGTGTGGCTACCACCAAAGTCCGCAATCTGAATGCGAATGCGCTACATGCTTCCGTTCCTGACATGCATCGGACCTTCCAGGACTATGAATACCGTCAATTACAAGACTACAATGAACTGAAAAGTGGAGAAGTCTTGGGGACATGAGGAGCGCTTGAGGAGACCATGGCCACGAGAGAATTGGGACGTGGCGGGATCAGATGGGGTAACATCTCACAGCTAGACAATATTTATATAGTCCTTATCCGTACCCTATCCATCCTTTCTGCCAATGCCCCATCAATGGCTATCGCATATCGCATGCGATATCGTGACACCTCTCATTTCCAAGTTTGTTGCAGCATAGCCTGGACACCATCATGTACGCATGTGGTCCGTGCCAATTCTGCTCTAAAACTCTCTCAACACTCTTACTTTTTCTTTTCAACATCACAAGCATGTGACGTTGTTATCAAAAGAAGAGATGTATGGGCGGATATCCGGTTCCGAGCCACTATGACCAACTCATAAAAGACTCTTGAGTATTCTTCCAATGCCGAAAAAGGGCTACGACTGTGTCTCACACTATTACACGACTGTTATATAGGTGTGAGAGACAAAATTAGAGTATTGCTTCTTCTGTGATATCATGGCCTCGTGCATTGCTGATGACCCCTGCATAAAATGACCTTTGGTATCTCTTCCTTTTCACTCTTACACCCCAACGAAGAATCCTTTCCGCCAAAATAAAAGAATCAACTGTCGGAAAATGATGTGTTTGCGATCTTGCCCCGTTTTCCCCAAAAGAATAATTGGCTGAGAGCAGCATTTGCGATACAGATGACAATTCAGTATTAAAAGCCTAGTCCATTATACCTTGGGTATTATAACTTTCGGCAAAGTTATACATAAGAAGTCATCCTTCCCACCTCCCACGAAAAACCTAAAATCGGGCTATATGTGCTCACGCTGAAGGACGTGTGCTTAGATCCAGAGAGTGAGATTTTGGTGTAATAAGTCATGTTAAACATCATGATCCCAACATTCAACACACACTGTATCCTGCTCTCGAGTATCCGGGAGATCACAAATATGTGCCGAAAGACCTCCTAACCCTCAATACCTGTACTACGCACTGTCAAAGCCATTATTTGCGTATATAAAAACACCTAGATTCACGGTTCTTCGTACATTAACTACCCCTACTCGAGAACCGAGAAAACAAAGCAATTGCACAGCGACATGTCGGAGTTTGTGCTGTACAGTCAATTGAAGAAAAAGAAAACCATGTGTGCAAAGAGCAGTACGCTCGCTTGCATGACATAGAGGATCTTCTCACTTATTAATGCCAAGCAAAAGAATGATCCTTTGTTATGACAGTGTTGATAACCGTCTTCATCCCAGATCTCATCAACCTCCCAATCAGAGCGTCCCCAAAGGATACACACCCGGCACATTCCCCTTATCTGGCACCACAACCGGTACACTCTCATACCTCCTTCCCTCCACCACTTCCCTCGCCCAAACCGGACTCCTCCTCACCTTCAACAACTGCTCAACCTTGTACCCAATCCCCAACAACTTCTCCTCTTCCCATGGTCTCCCCAAGATCTCCATACCAATCGGTACACCAATCGGCGCCTCTTCACTCGGTTCCGAGAAGCCTGCTGGCACAGTAACAACAGGTGTACCCGTCAAGGCAGCCAAAATACCATTACATCCAGATTGGGAAGGCGAACCGATTTTGACAACGAGATTTTTTTGTTCGGGGTAGATGATGGCGTCGAGATTGTTGAAATTGAAAGTGTTGAGAAGAGCGATCGTGAGGTTACGGATGCCAGCTTGACGATCGTTGTATGTAGCGTTGCCTGTGGAAGATACAAGAGCGGTATTGACGTACTCGTATTGTGAAGGGAGAACGAGAAACTCGCCTCCAAATCCATCGACTGATTTGCAAGAGTATAAGTCGTATAGTGTGCTAGGATGCTCGCCTTGGAGGGACGGTCGTTCGAGATACTGGTCCATGAGCTCGCGGTACTCGAAGCGCTGGACGTCGTATGCGGTCTGGATGGCAGTTGTGTTGTATATGGTTTCGTTGATGGGGATCAATGTTACGCCTTCTGCTGAGAGACGGGACATGACGGAGTCCATGGCGTGGTTGACGGGTGTGACTTCGGGTGCATGGGTGCGGTTAAAGAAGCCGTTTAGTACGCCAATGCGCAGACCTTTGAGTGAAGTACTGGATAGCGAGGAAGCGTAGTTGATGTTGCGGATGGGGCTTGGAACTAGTGCGGTCGCGTTGTCGGCTGCGTCGTAACCGGTTGATGCCATGACAGTTAGGGCTGTTGCAACGTCTTTGATTGTTCGCGCAATGGGTCCAATGACGTCGTGTGTGGTTGAGATGGGGATAATTCCTGTTCGGGTGATCAATCCACGGGTAGGCCGGATGCTACATAGCGAGTTGGCCGATGCTGGACTGCGCAGCGAGTTCACGGTATCCGTCCCGGTGCCGAAAACGCAAAAGGAGGACGCGACAGCAGCACCAGTCCCTCCAGAGCTGCCACCCGGCGTTCGAGTGGAGTCGTATGGGTTGATTGTCTGGCCGCCTAAAGACGACACGCTGATGCCTTCCAGAGCAAGCTCATGCAGATTAGCCTTTCCTAGGATAATCGCTCCTGCGTTCTTGAAGGCCGTCACGCTCAGGGCGTCTTCAGTTGGTTGTGAATGCGCCAAGGCCAGATTGCCACCAGTGGTTGGCATGTCCGCTGTATCGTAGTTGTCCTTGAGCAGTATCGGAACGCAGAAAAGAGGCCCAGTGGCATTACCAGCCGAAAGCTGCTCGTCCATATCGTCGGCTATGGCCAAGACATTAGGATTCAAGGCGATTATGGCGTTGGTTCTGTTGTTGTGGGCTTCGATATTGGCGAGGAAAGAAGACACTACGTCGCGACATGACGAAAGCCCAGAGTAGAGCGCATGATGCACGGAGTCGACGGTTGCTTCCCGAGCATCGAACGGCATGTTCTGCCCAGCCACGATGTGGCTACAGAGCGCTGCAATTACCGGGCTGGTAAATTATACCATTCTGAAGCTGATGCTCAGTCTGTGTACCGCAGATGTGAAGCGCGGACATTTGCCAATTCATCGGGACTGCAACTTATACATCCTCGCAGAGTATCGGCTTATTATGCAATATAGCGGGTAGTTATCGCAACGGCAATTGAGTCGGAAAGTCCATGCATCCGAATGTAGTCACGATGCTTGAGAATGCCCAAGTCCTTGTTCCGATCTTATCGCGGGTAGCCTTACGCAAGCACCGAGCATCGGAGTGACGTATTTGCCAAGACATGTTAGTGCCTCGGTGTTCGCCAAGACCATGACTAACTAGCGGGCCTTCCTAGCGGGCCTTCCTAGCCGTCCGCAACGTGCCTCGGAACCACACCTCACCCTCCAGCGCCTCCAAACTTCCTCATCGCAACCACGAGTAACACCCCAGCTCCGCACTAACAGCCACAAACGGCACACTCAGGCCGGATCACGGCCGCGCCGGAGGCAGAAACTTCCCCAGATGTTGTGCCATCACTCATGAAACTGGCGATGCGCCACTAGAAAACCTTGATCCCAAAACGGAACACCGAAACATCCAAATTGACCGCTGTCGTGCTTCATGATGTGTAAAATCCAGCTCCATCTTGCCCGTCCGAGGCCCTGATCACCATCTGCAGAAAGGGCCTGCATCCGCCTAACGCCCCGGCGCACATGTTTGTTGTGGCTGAATTGCGCAGGGCATCTCAACAGACTATCGCGAGCTTACAGCGCACCACTCCTCAGAGTCCACAACAATGGGCCGGCCTAAAATGCGCCTCAGTAGAGCGGTTGTCTGTTGTCTTCTCAACCTCCCCAGAACGGCACGCATGAACATCTACGGCCTCAGCCACTCTTCGTTTCATGGGACATTAGGATTCATCTGTGTTCACTGCCAGGCCTCGAAACCACAGACTTACGAATGCTTAGCTCTAGCTACATGTTTACCCACCGGTAACCTCTGAACGATTCATGCGGTACTGTGCATTGGCTATCACCGGTCATTACAGTTTGGGGTATCCACACTCTTCATCACGCCAAATCTATACCGGGTCGCACGTCTCAGGATCTCGTCAAGAATTGTTCCATACAGCAGAATGACTCGGTGCACTTGCCAGATCAGAGCTGGATCAGCTCGGAGTAACCATCTCAACACCTTCATCCGGAGCCGTGAACTTTCCATACATGTTTCCGGGGTTGATGTTGCCACAACCACGTTTCGTACGTTTTCGTCTAGTGACTCCACCAACTTATGTAACGTTTCTACGAGACCTCGACAAGTTTGAAACCTTATCCTACCAGGCTCTCACGTCTTGGCCAAACTGGAGCGCCTCACCACCTTGGAACTAGCCAAAGGCGATGCAGGTAGCGATGCCGAACATCCTTCTCTGTCTCAGTCTATGCTGCTAGATATTGTATAAAGACGACCAGCTTCGCAACCGAAGAAGAACATCCAGCATCACAGGTTCCCAACCCATCACCTACAGTGATTACTACTTCTCTTCTAATCTACTTAATACCCCCTCACTTTACTACCTAATACTTCCTCTGACTGGTTCAGACAATAACCAACAAAATCAACATGTACTTCTCCAAGACCTCATTTGTTTCCTTGAGCCTTTTGGCTTCCTCTTCGCTCGTGGCCGGCCACGCTGCCATCATCGGCGCTACTGGTGATGCAGGTGGCAATGGCTCTGCCATCGGTGTCGACCCTACCACTCCTCGTGACGGTACCAACCGAAACCCCTTCCAGCAGGATGCCACTCGATTCCGTGGTGCTGCCGCAGACACTTGCGGTGAGACTCTTGGTGCAGGTGCCAACGACATCCAGGCTGGAACTGCCATGGTCATGCAGCTCAGCGGCACCCCTCTTCCTCAGGTCTCCGTTGGTGGTCAAGTCAATATGATTGTTCACCAAGTCAACTCTGACGGCGCTGGACCATACACGTGCATGGTCGATGCAACTGCCACCGGCGCCAACTGGCAGGCCGCCACTGTCACACAGAACCTTCCAGGTAACGACCGCGGTCGTAACCGGGATACTCAGCTGCAGGATCTTCCCCTCACTGTCTCTATGCCCCCCGGCATGACCTGCAACGGAACTGTAGCAGGCCAGAGCAACGTCTGCATGGTCCGTTGCATGAACCCCGCTCGTGCTGGACCTTTTGGTGGCTGTGTTCCCGTTCAGATGCCTGGTGCCGCTCCTGGCGCTGGTGCTGCTCCTGGCGCTGGTGCTGCTCCCGGTGTCAACGGTGCTGCTCCTGCTACCAACGGTGCCGCTCCCGCTGCCAACGGTGCTGCACCTGCCGCTAACGCTGGCGGTGCTACAGGTCAGACTGGTGCTGGCGGCCAATCTGGAGCTGGTGTCCAATCTGGTGCTGGTGTCCAATCTGGTGCTGGTGTTCAATCTGGTGCTGGTGTTCAATCTGGTGGTGCTGGTGTCCAATCTGGTGCCGGCGTTCAATCTGGTGGTACTGGTGGTACTGGTGGTACTGGTGCCACCGGTGCGACTGGCGCCACAGGTGCTACTACCAAAGTAGTTAACGGCGCTGCTCCTGAGCCCTTCACTGGAGACAGTGGCTTCAAACGCGAGGCAGCCCCAAGGAAGAACGGTGCTGCTCCTGACCCATACACCGGAGGCGGTGGCTTCAAGTGCGAGGTAGTTCCAAGGAAGAACGGCGCTGCTCCTGACCCATACACCGGAGGCGGTGGCTTCAAGCGTGAGGCTGCTCGCAATCAGCCTTCCCTTACCGACGACGACCAGGAGGAGGAGCTCGACCTCGTTGAGGGCGATTCTGACAACTAAGCGCATCCCCTCGCCTTATCGACCTTAGTAGATTCTTACAACGATGAACATCACGATTAAATAATGAGCTTTTGGGAAGCTACAACAACGTATACAATGGTGAAAATGGATGAATGGGATTTGAGTTAATAAATGGGTTCTATATACCTCGGAATGTTTGGATATCTAGTATGGGGGACGACAATGTATGAGGGTGTAGTGTGGAGCTAGTCGCTTCTCCTTAGTCTGGTCGGCGTCTGTGACGCGCAGATGGATTGAGCTGGTCAATACTGGGTATTGTAAGATAAGATTTAGGAGAGTGGTAACGAGTTGATTGTGTAGTTTGCTTGGGCTTGGGAACCCTGGCCTAATTACGCTCCTTTATAGTTCTCTCGAAATATAGGATATATTCTGGTTCATTCTGCTTTTGTTCTTTCTTTCACCCGCATAGCGGATCTTTGACACCTTGACTGATGTTTTGACTTGCATGCCTGCGAAATCTGGCTTGAAGTCTAGGCTAAGCTTTCTGGATCTGCACTAACCTGGTTCGGAGAGGGGATGTTTTGGCTTGGTTTGGACGGGGATGGTTGCTCTGGCGTACAGGGTTTCGAATTCGTTTCGGGTTGTACTTCGCAGCCGTTTACACCCGAGTCCGGTGTTGAAGCCGGCTCGTTCCGAAAAAGGCTAGTCACTTCCTCATCCACTGCGACCCTTGACAGTAAATGCGACTTCACCAGCGGAAGAAACTCACTCTGTGCTGTTCTTGTTCTTACCAGACTACATCGCCATGATTGTGGTCAAGGGGATATTCAGCTGGTAGGCCATGGTTCAGTGATGACTTGATAGTGGATGGACCACCCATAAGTACTGCAATCCAAGCGCGCTACTGAAACGAGAAGATGTTCTTGAATGAGAGCGATTGAGATGATGAGGACGGTGGCGCTGCCGCATGAGGCTCTGGACGGCAACTGCATTTCGCTGGTTGACTTTTATATGCCGAGCTTCCTGAGCAGGTGTTCCATCTATGCGGACACGAAGTCTTCACCAACGCTCAGCTACATCACCCTACCGATAACTAAGGAGAGTGTTTGTTCCTATATTACCGCCACAGTTGGCAGGAGCAAGGCGTTATACCGCCTACATATATGTGGAACCGGGCTCGGGCCACATCATGGCTACATCGTTATTCCATCTCTCTTAAGCCCCTCCCAAGGATCAGAAATCTATGCAAGGCATCAAAGAAGTGTTGGTTGCGGCGGAAAAGATGTTTTGCGCTTATTCGAGGACGAGCGACGTTGCAACTATCATTTTACCGACAAGAGACTTGCGTCTTCTGGTCAGATACTTTCTACAAGACGACGAAGCGTGCAGTAGACAAGGAGGATGCTATCTGCCGAAGCTACCTGCAGATTTTTCGAGGCATGTGAGGGGACGTTGTAAGGAGAAATGTTGCGATCTGACGTTTACTTTAAGCTGGTCTCTGTCTGATCAATCGATCCGATTGATTTCAAAACCATGCGTGGGAAAGATTTCATGAAGAAAAAATACGATACGCAGCGCATGAAGATGAGAATTATTACGTGGCCTTAATGAACGAAGCTCTATCTGGCAGCTTCAAAGGATAGAACAAGGCAAGACATGACTTGATTAGCGGACGTAGCTGCCACGTGCATAACCAAGAGCAACGACTGCCTTTGCGGTACGAACACATGGAAATATTTAAAGCGCTCAGCGCAGTCAATATACCACGATTGAATTCGAATGCAATACGTTCAATCGCCGAAACCCGTAATAGATGGCCCTCTGCCTCTATTTCCGACACTTGCGACATGTAGTTGATTGCTTGGGGCATTCGTAACTCCAAAAACAAAACGACTAATTCTGTCTCGTTGCTGAACATGGCCAACACACCATTTTCACACTGTGAACTCCTCGAGAACAGTATAAAAACCCTCGAATCTACCCTTCTTTCGATACTACACGACCATTGCTACATCTACAACTACAATTTCAACGACCACCAACTACCAAAACCAGCCATCCACCTTCTCAAAACCAACTTTCCTTTCGTCCTAAACACTACAATGTGCGACTATGAAAGGGTAACATACATGGGTTGTGGCCACATCAAGGACGAGATCATAAAGAATTGCCTGGCCAGGCGAAACGGATTCCAGTGCTCGGATAAGAAGATCAAGAGTAGTAAGAGAACTACCTTTAAGTGTGGGCTGTGCTAGTGGGTGCTACTGAGTGACTGGTGGGGTGTGGGCGGGATTATGGGTAAGGTGGAAATGGATAAGGCATGGGGAGGATGTTTGAGTTGATATTTAGGAATGAATTGTTGATGGATAGTACACTTAGTCGGTATTTGTAAAGTGACTCGATGTATGTTTGAGCTGGCTTGTATGCTAATTGTTAAAACTTTGCGAGGCACTCCACGCTCCACTAAGGAGTATCGAAGGTAGATGCTCCAGGTACTTGACATGTGACACCTAGTCCTCCATACTTTCCTGTTGCGCATGCCACACTGGGTCATTCTCGCTTTCTAGACAGCCTAGCTCCTGAGTGATGCATAATCTCATCGAACTACGACGCGTAATGGAGCCGACGCTGTCTTTGCGTGGTAGTTTGGTCGCAACTAGTCATGTGTGACATCTCGGGAGATGAATTCTTGTCAAGATATCGTGTTAACCCCTGCGCTTTACAGCATTCTGCGTTAGCCTTGCCTTGTCAACCGTGTAAGTTTTTATCACAACGCAAAGTTTTTGTGACAGCAGGAAGGGATAGATATAAAGTTCAGAAAGCCTCACCTCTTCTGCACATGATATCAAGCCAGAACTATCTCTTTATCCTACCCATTGTTCAAAACACCACCAGTTACACGAAGACACAAAACCAACATTGCCAAATCGTCGAAGAACAAAAGATTTGCGAGACCTACATCGTAAAATACACATGCGGCTGCACCGACGTCCACTTCCTCTCCACATGCAAACCCCGTTAGTAACTGTCCCTGTTCAGATAACAGACTTTCTTACATCATGAACTAGGTTGTGTAGGCTCCTCAAAGATCGACACAAGGATGCCAGACCGCGTGCACAGGCTTGTGATATCCATGGTGGGCCGTATGATAGTCCGAGTGAGTACGTGTATACGAGATGAGTGTGAAAGAGAGACGAGATGGAGAAGGAGATGGAGACGGAAAAGGCGGGATAGGATGGGAGGGAACAGGGGAGAGTGCGTGTGTAGTCATCTCCAGAAGTCAACATGGACATTATAAAACCATAGCAATGCTATTTAGGACCTTGCTATGAACGATACGTGCCTGCTATGTCGATTCCACATGAGTAATGTGTCTTGCGTTTCAGATGCTCCTAAAGCAGCTCCTACACTTTTGTACTTGCAAATTTCGTTTGCAAAGATGGTGTGGCACTTGGTTGATGAAGGTGAATTTGGCTATGAAGAGAGGGATTAGTGAGGGTAGGCTGTAGAAGGACTGAAAGGACAAGGTGTCACAGGGAGAGGGTGAGGAGGTGAGACATTGAGTGGCGTGGGGTGAGGTGAGGTAGCGTTTGAGTGAGATTCAGGATGGATAAATCAGACGTCGTAGGATAGCGGCGGATAGATTTCGTTGTGGTTTGAAGATAGCGAGAAAGTGGAATCTGTCTGCATTATCGTTAATGAATTAACCAAAGTCGTTGTTATTAACGAGACGTCCTCAGGCTTAGTTAAAAGCTTGCTCTCACCGTTCGCCGCTCGGGTAAGTAGCAAACGCACTCCCCCCATCTTCCACCTCTGTCAACAACACCGCCTCCGCCAAACCACATAGACCACACGGCTGCAATCATGGAAGCTAGTACGATACCCACAGCTCCAGGTACGTAGGACACGACTTGAGGAACCCATCGAGACAGTCGGGTGTGCTCTCCAGAGTACCCACCTCATGAACTCCCGCAGGCTCGAGCTAACGTTGAATGAATAGCAGGCAACGAGCATTACGAGATCCGCGCCATCCCCACCAAAGGCTACGGCTGTTTCGCACTGAAAGACATTGCGCGCGGTACCCGCATCCTAGCCGACGACCCCCTCCTCGTCGTACCCGTCGCCGACTACATGCTCTTGGACATCACCGCAGCCTTTGCTCTACTCACACCCTCCCAGCAGGCCCTCTACCACACCCTCCACTCGGGCCACGGTCAAGACGCCAAAGCCTGGCCCTCCCGCATCCACGAGGCCGTTCCCCCCAAAGAGCGTCTCCGCATCCAAGAACAACACGAAGCTAGAACGGGGAAAGCCCCTTCATTGATCTCCATATTCCAAACCAACTGTATGGAAATGAATCAGGGCGCCGCCGTATTTCCGCACGCCGCCCGGTTCAACCATTCCTGTAATCCAAATGCATGCTTCACGTGGAATAGCTTTATCAACAAGGAAACAATCCATATCATGAACCCCGTCGGCGCTGGCGAGGAGATTACGTTGAGCTGCTGCGATATGATCCACGATAAACCACTGCGCGCGTACGAGCTTAAGCACTATGGGTTTGTGTGTGATTGTCCGGCCTGCGGTGATGATGAGGAGGAGGATGAGACGAGCTTTGGATATCAGAGTGCGGAGAGAAGGTTCAGGTTGCAAGAGTTGGAGGGAGAGACGAGGTTTTTGCGTGGTGCGAATTTGGGGGAGGGGGCGAAGAGGGGGGATTTTGTGGGCAAGTTGGTGGAGTTGGCGGCTTTGCATAAGGCTGAGGGGGATTATACCTCGAGGTTGGCTGCTGTGTAAGTGGGATTTGCTGTGAGGCCTTTGAGGTGGTGTGGGACGATGCTAACTTGAATCAGATATCTGGACATTGCGCTCGTCTGTGAGACCAAGGGGGATCTTCAGATGGCGGAGGTGGCTGGGATCAAGGCTTTGGAGGTCAAGAGGGACTGTCAGGGTACGGATTTCCCCAACTACAACAGGTATGCTGACGTTGTTCATCGCATCAAGTCTAAGCTGGCCCTGCAGCGTTGAAGGGGGGGGAACAAGGCGCTAGCATGCAGTTCGAGCCAGGAACGGGCGTTTGACGGAATCTGGGGGGGGGGGGGGGGTTTAGCAGAAGTTGGGCAGTGTTTTAATCAGGGTAGCGGAATGGAAGATGGTCAAAATTGAAGCGATGGATAGAAGAACATGATACCCAGCGTGATGTTGTTGCAGAGGCGTCGCTTAGTGCCACCCGCCCCCCTGCGGTAAGTCTGAGACACGGCAAGTGTCACGCCAACACGACCGATCGTGGACGACGCGACAACATCCACCGTCTCTTCAATGATGGCGCATGCATCTACCCGCAATTTGGAAAAGAAAGAGGCCAAGCACTCAAAAAGGACTGCGCTATTCCACAAAAGCATCATTACGACTAACACTACAGCGGGAGCTAACAGCAGGTTTCATGAGCCGCTGACGTCGCTGCGTGTACCTGCGTCTCAAAGCACGTTGCATGTCTGGCAGTGTTTCGGGTCTTTGTTCAAATATGCAACCTTTTGACAGGAACAATCCTTCAGTACTCACTGACCTGGCAGATACTATTTACGACGCTCGACGACCCTTTCTTCGTATCGAGAGTGCTGCGCCCCCTCGAGCGATGACCATTTCAGCGCCCTCTAGCTCCGGCACACCTGGCTCCGAAAGCTGAGTAACCCCGAGATAAACAGATACATAGCTACACGCGCTTCAAAGTTACGGATTGACTATCGCACGCGTCTGCACTCGAGTATGGAGACGTCAGACAGCAACAAGGCGGCCGCAGTGCCTGCGCCCATTGCGACTTTTGCGCCGCAGCCGTCAACATCGCAACCTCCCTCACCGCCACACTCGCAAACAGGCTACCGGGCTGACCCCAAGATGTCGCTGGATGCGGCAGACAATATGACGCCCCCGTTCTCGCCGTCTAGCCTAACACCGGTCTTGCAGAAGGAGCAAGAGGAGTTTGAGGGGACCGTTGATGTCAACAACGACGTCCCGAGCGAGACAGACCTGGCCAAGGTGGAAGACTTGCTAGTACTGGATGCGCAAGGACAGAGCAGGCCTTTCAAGGAGCTATACAAAGCACCGCATGTTGCCTCGAGACAGCTGATTATCTTCATACGGCATTTCTTCTGCGGAGTAAGTACCATGAACATGCACACACGCACACACGCACACACGCACACACACACACACACCCAGGCTCTAACACACGATAGAACTGCCAGGAATACCTGCGCACGCTCGCCTCGTCCATCCAGCCCGACGACCTCCTCTCGCTGCCCACACCAACCTTCATCACCGTCATCGGATGCGGACGGCCTGAACTCATAGCCATGTACACGGAAACCACGGGCTGTCCCTTCCCCATCTACGCGGACCCCTCGCGCAAACTATACGACCATCTTGGCATGACACGCACCTTCAACCTTGGCTCCAAGCCCGAGTACATGCAGACCAACGTGCTCATCAACTCGGTGCAGTCCATCTTCCAGGGCCTCAGCACAGGCAAGAAGGCGCTCAAGGGCGGTGATTTCAAGCAGGTGGGCGGAGAGTTTCTGTTCGAAAACGGAGAGTGCACCTGGGCGCACAGGATGAAGACTACACGAGGCCACGCTGAGGTGTCGGATCTACGCACGCTGATTGGGCTGGATGGAACACGTCCGCCTGTTAGGAGGAAATGGAGCCACGACGTCAAGGCAGAGGGGAAAGAGAGGAAGAGAGTTGTGAGCTGGGGGAGGCTGCGGAGTAAAAGTAAGGGCACTAAGGAACTGTCGAGAGATGCTAGTAAGCAGTCGACTCCGGAGAGGATACTGGAAGAGGATCCGAAGAAGACGGCGGCGAGTCTGGCGTTGTGAGGCGTAATGGGAATGGCATGTTTGGCGCTGGGGGGGTTAGGATTGGCTGCATGGTTCTGCTGGCGTTGCTGCATATCAATGTCCTTCTTTACTGCTCTGTTCTTCTGTGTCGGCAGATGAAAGCTTTCAACTTCAGTCATAACGAAGATGGAAGATGCCGCACCCACAGGATACGGCTATGCCATGAAAGGTATTGCTGGATGCCGTCTACATGTGTGCATGGCCCTGTCGTCTACATGGCCCGCAAACGGCAAGCAGATGCGTCGCTCTCGCTGCCAAGACGGTGACATGGCAGCTCACACGTCCACATGTAGCTAAGATGCCCGCATCACTCGCATCACTCGCACCCAGCCACCAACAACCAACAGTAAGCAGCAGCGCCCAGAACCGAGCCCAAGCAACTATTCGGCTGTTCGCTGTTCCGAGCCAGCAACGAGTTTGAGCCCCAAGTCGCGAGCATTGCGCGTGGCCAAGTCCGAGGCGCGCCCGCCGAATGAGGGGCACCCGCGGGAAATGGAGGAAATGGAGGGGCAGTATGACGCCCGCCTACCCCACAAGGCGCGAAGAAACGGTACCGGAGCCGCTCGAGCTGTATCGAGCAGCGCTGCCTTCCCCTCTCTAGCTGGAGCCTACTTAAACACCTGGTGCCTCTCCACTACTGCTTCTTTTGCTCGATACCAAGTTGCTGAACAACTCCAACAAACCCACAATGCCTGCTGATACCGTAGGAAAGGTATGCTGCGCCCCTCCTAGATGCATGGAAACATTGGCTGACGTTGTGTTGTATAGACCATCACGTGCAAGGTACGTACCTGTCGAGCTTCTACGAGCTTCTACCTCGTCCTGCAAACACCCCCATCGCGTTGTCCTCCAGTTCTCTCCCCCAAACTTCCACGGTCCATGACGAGGCTTGGCATGCGGATCCGCAGACGATTCGGCCATGCACAGCCTTGGGCGCATGTCAGCGGAGAACAGGACCTCGCAACGATGCGGGGGGTATAACGGGAACAGCAAGCAGAGCTGACCGCAACCACAGGCTGCAGTTGCCTGGGAAGCCGGCAAGGACCTCTCCCTCGAGGATATCCAAGTTCTTCCTCCCAGGGCACACGAAGTCCGTATCGAGATCTACTACACCGGTGTCTGCCACACAGATGCCTACACACTCTCCGGCAAGGACCCCGAGGGTGCGTTCCCCATTGTCCTTGGCCACGAGGGTGCCGGTTACGTCGAGTCGGTCGGAGAGGGCGTCACCAACGTAAAGCCCGGCGACCACGTCGTCGCGCTCTAGTACGTCCTTGCTGTCCTGTCCTGCTACCCAGCCATCCCCACACACCCTCTAACACACTCCCCAGTACCCCAGAATGCAAAGAATGCAAGTTCTGCAAGTCTGGCAAGACGAACCTCTGCGGCAAGATCCGCGCCACACAAGGAAAGGGCGTCATGCCCGACGGCACGTCGCGCTTCCGCTGCAAGGGCAAGGACCTCCTCCACTTCATGGGCACATCCACCTTCTCCCAATACACTGTCGTAGCCGACATCTCCGTTGTCGCCATCGAAGAAGACGCGCCCATGGACCGCACCTGCCTGCTCGGTTGTGGCATCACCACCGGTTACGGCGCCGCTGTCATCACCGCGGGCAAGAACGGTGTTGAAGAGGGATCCAACGTCGCCATCTTTGGCGCTGGCTGTGTCGGTCTCTCTGTTATCCAGGGTGCGGCCAAGAAGAAGGCTGGCATGATCATCGTTGTCGACGTCAACGACGCAAAAGAAGCCTGGGCAAAGAAATTCGGCGCAACCCACTTCGTCAATCCAACCAAACTCGGCAACCAATCCATCCAAGAAAAGCTCATTGAAATGACAGACGGCGGCTGCGACTACACCTTTGACTGCACAGGCAACGTCAACGTCATGCGCGCTGCCCTCGAAGCCTGCCACAAAGGCTGGGGCGAATCCATCATCATCGGTGTTGCAGCCGCTGGTCAAGAAATCTCTACTCGCCCATTCCAGCTCGTTACCGGACGTGTGTGGAAGGGTTGCGCGTTTGGTGGTGTCAAAGGTCGCTCACAACTTCCTGGTCTCGTCTCGGATTACAAGCGTGGCGACCTCAAGGTGGATGAATTCATCACCCATCGCCAACCGCTCAACAAGATCAATCAGGCTTTTAACGACATGAAGGCTGGAGACTGCATCCGTTGCGTCGTCAACATGCGCGAATAACTACGCTCGGGCCCCCTTGATGACTACCAAAGACCAAAGTTGTAATAGCCAGGCTGTACCGTCGAACTCCCGATTTGATCGATTTCTTTTCTTTTCTTTTCTTTTTTTCCCTCCCTTCTTTCCAAAGATCCTTCCGGAGAGATGTGGGCGTGATGCCGAAGAAAAGAGTGCATGGTGTGGAGTTGACGATGGTTGATGATGCTTGTGGTTGTGCAGCATGAGTTGGCGTTGATGTGTCTGTGTGTGTGTGTGTGTGTGTGTGTGTGTGTGTACGTCGGGCGCCTGGTTGAACGTTTTCGCTTTGGGACTTTGGGGGTTTCTGGGGGGTTGAACGCGGGGGGTTTCAATGTCATCTTTCTTTGACAAAAAATAAATAAATGATGAAACGATGCTATATGAGTGTTAACTGTGGTGATGTTTTTGTAGTGGGTGGATATATGAATCGTCTCTTCTTCATATACTCTTCGTCTTTCTTCATCATTTTTTTTATTCTGCATAGGCTGACATGGCTGGATGTTAACATTATCGTTGTCGAAGCGGGCTGTTGGCTGTTGGCTGATGACAAAGACAACGCCCACATCGAGACATGAGTGGAGGGTCAGGAGATGTAGGATTGTTCTCGTCTACTGTGTTTTGAGGAGATGGTTGGTGAAAAAGACCGACTCTGCATTTTGTGATAAGTAGAGCATGGGGAAGACGTACGATTGGAGGATGGGGCGCCACATGCAGTATTAATCCCACCTGGGCTGGTCTCTGAAAAGCGCGTCAAAAAGTGGCAGGCACGAATCCAAGCATCGTTACAACAACTCCCGGCAGGCTAAAGAACGACGACTTGAATTGGGATGTATCTATACTACTGAAGAGACACTGCGCCTTACTAGATTTTATCTCCGCACCAGGGACCAAGTCGGTAGTTCCGCCTGGCTCCTTCCGCGAAGCATTCGGTCTCAGCGACTTCTACACCGAACACGAGCAGAAATACTCGCCTTACACATATTTCGGGGGCTGGTGTGCATTGCTGAAAAGCGGGGATCTGCTGGCTGTCGGGCTTGTCAGTTCCAGAACTTCCCCTCTCCTATGGATATCTCGAAAGAACTCGTTTTGAGTTACTGATGGGGTCTTTCTACTACCTCAGGCTCATCAACATTCGATGGTACCATCGATAGCGACAGCCAGGCAGAGTTCGATCACAGAAGCCGACGGTCTTCGTCAAGTCAGCCATTATGGCGATTCAGTCTTGATGCACTACATCAACGCCCGCATCTTCCCTTATTGTACATCTCTGCTATATATATACCGTGGACGGCCACCACCACTGGGATCGAAGAGATGACCTAGCCGGTGGACTAATTCGGATGTGGTGTATCAATTATCACAACAACTCAACGCGGACTGGCCGTCGTGCGCTCCGTGAAGTCCGTCGCTACCAGAAGTCGACTGAACTCCTCATGGTTCTTTGGTGTCTTTGAGCGTTCATCAATGGCTATGGGTGGCGTACAGGTGTAGATGGAAGGTGGGACAAGTGCGCGAGGGAGGATGCTAGATTAGATTTTTGTGCGAAGTGAACCGAGACTCAACCTTGCTTTTATCCTCTTATACTGGTTATAGTTCGTATGCCTTCTTGTGGGTAGCAAGTCTTGGCCCTTGTGCCCAATGAGACACTGCAAATACAAGTCTGCGTCTGCGCAGCAACAGCCAGTTCGTGCTCTCGGGGCGTGTAGGGTAACACGTCGTTGCGCCTCTGACAGATGCCACAGGGGATGACAGAGCTGACGGTCTTCTGGGTATTCGATGATGGTGGTCTGCCAGGGTGCTCGTTCGTCTACATAGTAAAGTCGTCATCTCCATACGTCACCAATGCGAAGGCATTTCAGCGCTTACTCAGATTCCCCCCTGGGTTGCGTTTCAATGCCCAACAGCCCGGATCTCCTTCCCTTGCAAGGTACTGCATACCCGCCAAACCTTCGGCACAACATGCAGCATAACATATCCGTCGAGTCTACAATATGACATGCAGAACGACATACGCAATACCGAAACGTTATCGCGGACTTGTGTCTACCCATGATATGGCAGACTTGGCGGTTGGTATCTGCGATGTGACACTCAAGAGACAGGACTGTCCCGAAATCACCTAGGGTCGTAGTCCAGGCCAAAAGACGCCGGAACGATGAACTCGGCATCGAGGTTCGATCATCGCTGCATCTGCTCCTGCCTACGCTTCTCCATCGACGACACGCCGAGTACGATATCACGACCCTACCTTTTTTTTTATTGTAGTTCACCGTCCTTTCTCAGCCTGAAGGGCTATATAAGACGTGTAAGTTTAGGACCTACAAGTATCTACGTAGTGTTTTCTAATAAATTATCTACAAGAAGGGGTTTGTCTAAATATAGGTGAGGCTCGTAGCCTAGGGTAGTTTTAACAAGTATCTCTCTTAGTCCTTTAATAAGAAGTATGTAGAGCTAGTATGCTAGTCTAGTTATCTCCTTTACTTCTTATATGTTGTTGTAGGCTATGCTAGCTGCTCTCTTGTATTGCAGTTCGGTATAGGGTCGATATATTAGGTCGGTATATTAAGTTAGTATAGGGATTGCGGTATAGGTAGATAGCTAGGGGTCTAGCTATCGATTCTAATGTGTAGGTCGGTATATTAAGTCGGTATATCGAGTTGGTATAGGGGTAATTTAGTGTAGGTAAATAGCTAGGAGCAAAGTGCTAGTCTAGCTATCAATTCTAATGTGTAGGTCAGTATATTAGGTCGGTATATTGAGTCGGGATGGATTTCGGATGTGTAGGTCGGTATAGGAAGTCTGTATATCAAGTTAAGGGGATTTCGGATGGTAGGTAGATAGCTAGAAAAATAGATTTATTAGTTTACTACGCTAATAAATCTGTTTACTTAAGTAGAAAGCCGTTGCTTTGTTAAGTAGAAGTTAAATTGCCTTTAATTAAACTCTAAAATTAGCTTACGCACAGACCACTTGCAAGGTTTTTAACAGATTACTACTCTGTTTCTCTACAACGGCCAGCGCGCACGCTACAACACCTGCACTAGGAAAACAGGTATTAGAAACTGATATTGGGAAGGCGTTTAAGATAGTTGAGGCGAGAAAAAGGCAAAG
The DNA here is from genome assembly GCA_024321975.1 of Alternaria sp. 'sect. Undifilum'. Classification (NCBI taxonomy): domain Eukaryota; kingdom Fungi; phylum Ascomycota; class Dothideomycetes; order Pleosporales; family Pleosporaceae; genus Alternaria; species Alternaria sp. 'sect. Undifilum'. The sequence continues at coordinate 12,978,397 of JAJJZI010000001.1, forward strand.
CCAGACCTTTTTCTCGCCTCGAAAAGTTGGTGTTCGATGACGACCCTACCTTGCAGAAGAGAAGAAAGGGTGGTGGTGGGGGAGGGGGGGGGTCTTCAACACGTATGCGGTGTAGGATCTTGATGACGATGTATGACCAACTGGCGATGGCTGGACAGCGACAAGATAGTGTCGCCATGATGGAGGGAGAGAAGCGGAAGGCGACTGCCGCTGGACTACGGTGCGGTGACGATAAGAAGCAAAAGGATGTTACCACTGGACTGCCTAGCGACGATGACAAGCTAGACCCGGTCGAAGACACGAACTGATCATTTCCGGATTGCTTTATTTGTCAACGGTTTACAACGATAGTATGAAGCTGAGAAGACCAGCCAGGTCGTATCGAGAGCTGCCTTCTCGTATTAACTTGAAACGACGAGCTATGAATGAGTAGGCTACAGAGTATTTCTGCCACATATCTTACTTGCTACAACTCTTGCGGCATTAGATTTGAAGGAAGGCTACTACCTCCTCGGCATCTTGAATCACATGAGATCAAGGCCCAGCGTGTTCATTGTCATGGATCCGGAATTGCCTCTACATCCAAGTTTTAACACGGCTATTTCGTCAAAGGCGTGTGCTGAACGCCAAAAAGTTGCCCATCAAGCCCACTGGCATATCAGTAGAGTCCTGCGGTATCGGCGGTTCGTAACAAGCATTTCCCCCGCGCTGTGTTGTGATCATGGAAGCTTAACCGATGAACATAAGCACGCTAAATCAAAGCTTGTCTAGACACATCGCGTCACAGCAGATGCGTTTTGGTTCTTCTTCAAATACGAAATTTGGCCGACTCGGTTGTGCTACTGGGTCAAAAGAGAATGCTGTGCGACGGGCCGTTTGTAGCGCGGGAACTAGCAGGCATCTACCCCCAACGTGAATTTCCCCCCTTGCGAAGCCAGCCACGTTCTTGCTGCTCATTCACTCTTTGGGCGGAAACCACAGCCGAGTCCGAATATCAATGTCTTAGCAAGGCTTGCACGATCAGACCATTATTGGTTGAATTCACATTTCCCAGCGCACATTGTTGTCTATAGTGGAGCAAGCCCACGTCGTTTCACCTGGAGCGATATCCACAGTCACACCAGGTGCTGGATCCTAAGATTACAAGTCCCTGACTTGGGTTTGATGTGGACAACGTCGGTACTCAGGTTAGGTTCACCTGTTCACTGTCCAATCTTGGCATTTCAAGATAATGTCGCAGCGAGCACCAATCTCCTACTAAATGGAATTTCAAAGCGCGGAATAAGAGCCAGCTTTCCTAGGCAGTGCCTAAACCAACCTCCAATCATAGTAACGACTGTTTAGAAAAATTCCTTTAAGAGCGACAAGCAGTAGGACCACGTTGTTTGCGAGGACATTACAACGAACAGGGGAGCTTTGACCCAACTTTACATACGCCGATCAATCCGATCGTCACTGTCACCAATGCTACTCAACGCGCATCGTGTCCCACGGCAGGGACTGCTGCCCAGGGTAGACTTTCGGCAACGAGTCGACCACGTAAATGATGTTAAGGTGGGCAAGTCTCACGCAAGATCCTAAAGGAAGACCTCAATACAATCAAATATAAAAGAGTAGACTTCCACAGAAGTAGATTCCAGGTTGCGACCAAGAGTGGGGATGTTACCTGACATGTCCGGCAAGTACACCGGGAACCCACTTTTCACGACACTAGAGAATGGCGAAGCAATTACAGGTATGCTGGTCCATTATTACGTCCTAGTGGTCTTTCTACAGCGGGTTGTAGTGGTGCTCGTTCCAGTGTTGTAACTAGAATAACTGGATCGACTAACATCAAGAACCTTTTACCGCAACAACCCAATCAATCTAGCGGCGCAACAGCATGGCCTTGCTAACACATGTTTGGTTAAGCAAAAGCAGGAACATATCTAGTTACACGCCTAGGGTATTGCCCCCGAAGAAGCGGCCAGCTTTCCAGAAGTGAACGTCACGTAGTCAACGACAGCAGCTCTCTCAATGTATATCGCGCAATCAACCAACCGTTCAGGCTATTATCGGGTCATTTAGCCTTCGATACAACTTGCGATCTACAGTTACACCCTTCCTGATCTCTAGAACGATAGTCAACCAGATCAGTCCAGGTTGACCAGAATCGAATCGTATCAACTCATCGTACATCATCCGGCACTATCCGAATCCCCTGAGTGCAGCCTTGAATGACTCGAGTAGATAATGGATGAGATGTAAGTCCCACTGATATATCTAGAATGTGGCCGAAGGCGAGTTGAACAGCAGTTTTTACCTCTATCCGTCTCTATCCTCCCCACATCGCATCCTCTGAGCGGCCGCTACGAGACCGTTACGAGCGCTCGGCCATACTATCACGCTGCTATCTCACCAACATGGTCACACAGAACCCGAAGATCCCTCGTACTCGATATGAGGCCACACCGTCGTAGACATGACGTTGGCCATTGTGATAGTCTATATAAAGGGCAATGGTGGCTACAGTTCTAGCCATCAACCCACAAGCCTCCACAAACTCGACTCCAATCCACCAATAGCTCAGCCCTTCAACCAAAATGAAGCTCCTCACCACTCTCCTTGTCGTCCTCGGTGCCGTCGCCATCGGCGAGGCAGCTGGCTGCAGCGGATCCAGGCAATGCCAGTGCTCCTTGCAGGACGGCTCCCACTGCTGTGTATACGGCTACGTAAGTCAACCTCACAACACATTCCGACTCCTCGGCAGTTCCCAAACTGACATTTCCATTTTCCTAGAACTCGCAAACAGGCGACACTTCTGACTGCACTACTGTATGCTCAGGGGCATCCCGTATGCTGCAGACTAACGAGGAAGTACCCACCAAGTGCAACGCTGGTGGAAAATTCTCTTGCGTTGGCATTATTACTGCCCAAGGCCGCACTCCTTGCTACAACGACAACCAGGGTATGACCTCCGCATCTGCTACGTGTGAGCGATTGCTAACTAGATTAGTTCCCGTGTAAATGCCGCCTCAGTTATGGAGGTAATTGGGCTCGACTGAAGGACTCAGTATTGGACGACATGGGATTAGATACTTGATTTAAGAAAAAAAATTCTACAACTGCAAATTGGAGCACCCCATCCTCGGCTATAATCCTCTTCCTGACACCAGCGCAGCGCAGATCCAAGAAGAAGAAGCTTAGCCAGAACTCAGAAGCTAAGGGTGTCTAATCATTCGCGCACTCACCACTCGGCGTATCCATCATGTACAACACAAGTGGTAGTGTATAATCTCAATGCTTTCGAAGCCAAGCCAAAACCTTCTCGGCGATTTCCAAACTGTTCTTCTCCATAAAGAACATGTGCCCGTTACCATGAATACCCTCTTTACCCAACTCCATATGCTCCACCTCCACACCCGCCTGCCGCAAGTAATCCACAGTACAGTGATCATACAGCGCATGATAGCTCGCCTCCGATGTCACCGTCAGGACGGGTATCTGCGCTAGATTCACCAATTGCTTCGCCGGCTCTCCCTGCATAATACACTCGCTATGATTCGCATCCTTTGCTGGCACGACCACAGTTTGAATGTGCGTCGCGTTGGGTCCGGCAGAGGGTTCGTAAGCGACTTCAAGCTCTGTGATGCCATATGGTCGGGCAGGTCCTGAGGAAAAGATTCGGCCGATGAATGGCGGGCCCGCTGGTTCGAGCGCCACGATGCTTTTTACGAGCTGCGGGCGAGCATTTCCGATACGCCAACCGTACGGGGCGGCCTGGCTGTGCGCGATGATGTGTGCGGCGCCGATATTGTCGAAGAGTGCTGTGTACGCTTTTGCGTTTTCGGCTTCGGAGATGAGGTTGTCGGCTTGATATTGAACTTGTGTTGCGTAGAAGGCGTCGAAGATTGGGTCGCCGACTCTGCCTGTTCCGGGCCACTGGGCATGCAACTTAGATTGCGGCCAGCGGCTGTGCGATGAGGTGGAGGTGAAGAGCTCCTCGATCAAGGCAGTGCTGGAAGTTGACATTGTGCCGGTAGTAGGAAGCCAGGGTGAGCGACCGCGCGATGGCTGGTCGCTGAGGTAGATGGTATAGCCGTGTGATAGGAAGAAAGAAGCCCAGCCTGGTCGACCGTCTGGTGTGTCGAGGAAGTTGGTTGCGGTTTGGCCTAGTCCGTGCATGAAGACGAGAGGATGTTCTTGGGTTGGGTTGGCTGGGATGAGCTTCTCGACGTAGATTTGGTTGACCATGTACTGCGCTGTTGTGTTACCGAGCTTCACAATTAGTACTCGGCTAAAGTCCTGTGAGTATGTGAGACTTACCTGGACATCTTGATACTCGCCACCGACGTAAAAGAACTCTCGTTGTGGTGGTGTTGCGTCGCCGGATCGATCCACCGAAGCATCTCTGTTCAGTAATCGCGCCAACAACAATGTCACGCTATTGAACGATCGCATCTTGAGCTCTGAAAAGGTAGCATCTAACAATCTGATGCTGCGTTTTGTACAGGATACCGAGAGTACTTGGTTAGAAAGACAATGTGGTGAACGTTCGGTGCTCGGTTTAGAGTGAGGCGGGCTTGGCGGTTACATGCGCCTTCCATTATTAACAGACTTAAGCTTACCACCTGATTGGGTACGCTTCGTACCTCGCAAGGTCATGCGGAATGTCCCTAAAAGATTGGCTCAGTGCCAATCAAGTTGTTGTTTATCAATTTACACCCTAAGGTATTCGCTATTTCTGTGTTCACGTGCTCACAATCCAACGACTACGAATACCTTCAAGTGTGCTGTGCTGCCAGGGTACACCATGATCATGTTGGAGACACGGTAGTAATTTGAGAGTTCATTCTGTAACGTTTATACTTCGTCGCAGACCAACGCGCACAGTCAGATCAGCGACCAGACGTCCAGCCAAGTTCTCCCGCCAACCTACAGATCTCGAGACACCAATGCCCACATATGATCGTGCCCGTTTGACAATGTCATTCTCGTCGAACTCCGGTTCTTGGAAGTACAGCTTAGCTATCCTCCAGCTTTGTTGACCTTGGCAGCTATGGCAAACGTCTCCCGGTTCCACGCAAACCACTTGTTCATGCGACGGCCCATTGACTGCAGCATGATTGGATCAATCTTCGGTGACGGATGCGGGCGATGGAAGATGATCTTGCCTCTGCCGGATGTCTCTTCGAAGATTACAATCGAACCACCGCCGTTCCTCGAAGAAAAGCCAGCGTCAACCATGCTAAGCACGAAGGTATCCCACTCCACCTCGGCAGACCGCTCTTGCAGGGTGCCGGGGAACATGCTGCGGAAGACTGAAAGCGCACGCTTTGGCACCAGGGTTTGAGCCGGTAGGACGTTAGTGGCGACGTGATTGTTTGTCTCTGGTTTCTGATCAACGATGTGTACTTCACCCTGCGTCTTGATCTTCTGTTTGGGTTGCCGGGAGACAGATACAGGTTCGTTCGTTGTCATGGTCGGTAGAGGAAGGAAGGCGATTTCGTCATCTACGTCATTGCGCTTCTTGATGTTGAAGAGTACAGAGTGACGCTTAGCCTCAAGACGCTTGTTGTAGTCTTCACTCTTCCAGAATTCCAGTGCTTGCAGATCATTTGCAGCGTCTTCGACGTTGAACTTACGACGCTCGTTCCACTCTCGGTAGTCCATGAGCAATGATTGCCAAAACGCTTGTAACGCAGCGTGATCGTCATCGAAAGTCTGTAGCCACTTTATGCTCTTTGCTCCAGCTGGAGGCCTCGAGTTTTGAAGAGTCTTCAAAGTATGCAGAACGCCGGGGCTAGAAACAAAGGCAGGTGCAGGGTTCCCCAAGTGCAAGCGTCGCCATCCGAGGCGGTCCTCGTTATCTTTGCAGTCTTCCGCTTCTCGTTTAACGTACGTAGGACGATGAAAACGAAGTGCTTCGAGGAGCTTTATCATTGTGGCGAAGTCGGAGAACTTTTCGTTCAAGATCTCATCCATCTTGTTGCGCTCGTTTGAACCAGCAGACCCGAGGTGGTCATCGAGGATGTTGAGGAGAAGTGGATATGGCAGCCGACTTGGCATATCATACGGGCCCAACAAATTACCCAAACACCACCAGAGCCGATGGGTTTTGTGTTCGGTGGCTGGCTCAGGTATATCAGGGACCTTCTTCAGTCTCGAGGTGCTCGACTTAGTGACTTTGTCGTATACATGGTTGTACTTACCAGTGAAGGCGGGGCGCTCGTGCAGAAGAGAACGAAGCTGCTTTCCGCGCAAATCGATTCCCTGCGCAAGCAAGGTTTCTAGCGCCCCAAGCACGTTTGCTACCCTCTTCGGTAGTGCAGAACCTGGTCCAATGTCATCCCGAAAGCGATCATACACACCCTTCGTATGCTCCAGCTCAATAAGGACACCTTGCCAGAACCAGTATTTCTCTAAATCAGCTTGGATCTCGAATATCAAGAGCTCATTAGCCCAATCAGAACCTCGAAACGTCTGTGCGGCGGACGTCTGACCGATCAAGCGCGAGTATCGACGAAAATATACAGGCTCAGTCTGTAGTAGCCAGAGCTCATCCCCTAAATCTTCGATACGAGCTCGGACTTCGGATATATGTGCGGATAGGTCAAGTCTCGGTGGATCCGAGGTAGGTTGGTGAACGTAGCTAGACCAAGCACTGCTAGTCTGGCTTGATAGACGACCTGCGGATATGAAATCGGCGAATGCATCGAGGCCTTCACAAGGACTCGGAGGTATGCGCTCGAGAGCTTTCTCCAAGATGCGTCTCAGTGTCTCCATGAGCGTTGCTTGCGCCTCGATAAGGATCTGTGCACGTGGAAAGCCAAGAGAGTCGCCCCGGTGAACCCCTTCCCTTTTCCACTCATTGAGCTTCCCGTAATCCGATCCGTGGAGCACGACGCAGCCCGGATTGAATTCAACATCGAAGAATCCACAGTACCAGTTGACTGACAACTGATCATTGTCAAAAGCGACCCAGTCCTCTAGTTGCGAATTGGCACGGGTCTGCAAAAGAGCGAGCAGCGTGAAAGGCTCCTTCGCGAGTGAAGGTATATTGAGATAAGGTAGCAAGAACGCTTGACGGTTACTCTTTCTATCAGCCTGTTTGGTCTCCCACAGCTGTCGCATGAACTGTTGCATGAACCGTTGGGTGCCGTTAACGACCTTGTACACTGACGTATGCCTTCTGCCCTGATAGTCCGCCTGTGTCTCTTTCGTCTTCGGTAATTCTGGAGCCGCGTGCTCGAGGAAGCTCGTCCTAGCGCTGGGACGTCGCGTTCGCCACCAGTTAAGTAGGGCATTGCCGCATCGCTGTAGTGTAGCCCGGATGAACTCTCGATCATCAAGTATTTGTTTGACGTTTGCAGCAAGTAGGGCTTGCGCGTCCTTGTCTTCGAGCTTGTTCTTGTAGGTGAATTCATCGATTGCCTGCCGTTCGAACGTGCGATATTGGGTCTGGCAGATGAGGCACTCACATGGCGGTTTGTAAGTGGCAGTAGTGTAGCCGATGGGTATGCCTGATTTCAAAAGTTCCGAGACTGAAAGCATATGCGAAGGCGCATGCTCGGTAGCCTGCATGGCTAGCAGCACCTAGTGCGTTGGTATTTGAAACAAGCAGACTTTGGTAGCCTAATCGCGTTCGAATGGCGGGAAAGGTAGAAGTAAGAGTAGCGAATGAAGTAAAAAAGATTGCGACGTCAGTAGCGTGCTAAGCGGGTAGACGAGCCTGGGCTGTGCGCAGCTCATAGTGAAAGTGAGTGAGAGCAAACGTCTGGGGGATCTATGACCAACAAGCTAAAACTCCCACTCACCCTGGATTGCGCAAGGATTTTGCCAATCAACGTCCGCAGAATAACGAGACGCGGGGGAGACTTGAACCTCTTGTATATCCATCACGTAGTGGCCCGGCTCATAGATCAAACTCCAGTAAATCGCTCACTCGTCAGTATGGTCCCCTAAGCCCAACAGTCGATCGTAGTTGGCAACAAATAGTCAGACCAAAATGCCACCAACACCGCTCGACGAGTCGCTCCAGAGTCAGCCGGTATCTATCTCTTATGTCAACAACGCAAGCTCGTTTTTGCGACTACCAGTCGAACTACGCAATTGCATGTTCGAGTATGCTCTTCCAGTCGACGCTGGCCTGGAATTGACATTAGCCGAATTATATCGCAAGTAACCCCATTTTAGCATTCGGTATGCTATCCTGTACTTGGACAACTGTATCTTGAGTGAAGATGCAATAGAGCAGGACTGGTTTCTAAACCCGTTACTAAGTGGGAAAGATTTGCGTTCGATTGTCGACCGCCGCTGAAAACTGCCAACTGACCGAGATTCAAGCTGCAGACTGGTGCAAGACACCGAGAGGGCTACGAAACTTTGCATTGTCAATCTGCAGTTGTAGTTCGCGAAAGGGTTCCCCAGATCTCATACCGTTGTTGAAAGATGTTGAGTAATTGCCCTGGCTTAGAGCCGAGACCTGTCTCGACCTAGCGACAGAGCGGGTGACCAATGACATCTGAGAGCTTTCATGTCAAGACAATCGAAAATGAGTTGGCGATTTGGATCCCTTATCTCTGGGGATGCAGAAGTGGATGAAGTTCTTGGTGGAGATCTGCAGGAATTCGTAATGAAGATGGGGCTTGGTATGCTAGTGTTAGTGTCAGCGCTAGTGCCGGATACAGATGTCTTTGCCAAAATCCTCCTGACCAGAAAAGACCGCGAAAGGACCTACGCGTCCCATATACAATGTTACGCAAGCATTTCTGACACTATTTTAGTGCTAGAAGCTTCAACGAAATACCAAAAACTTTACTGGGCATGATCAGAACTGCGCCACCCTTTTTTTATTTTTATTTTTTTTATTGTAGTTTAACGTCCTTTCTCAGCCTAAAGGGCTATATAAGACGTGCAGGCCGAGGCCTGCAGGTATCTATGTGGTTTTATCTTCTAAGTTATTTACAAAGAGTGGTTTATCTAAATAAAGGTGAGGCTCTTAGCCTGTTGTGTAGAGGTAGAGGGGGAAGGGGGAGGAGGGGGAGAGAGGGGAGGGGTGAATAGAGCTTAGACGCCTAATTAGGCGTTTGCATCTAGTTATTAGAGTTTCCTTTGTACCAGGCCTGTATACTAAATCTAGTTTCTTAAATAAAAGCTATTATAGCTTTAATGCCTGCTTCTGTTTAGAAAAGATACTGTAGAGAGATTGGCTCTGCACAGGAGTTCTAAAGTATAGCTTTACTATCTTTGTATAGTTAGCACTTAAGAATTATATAAGCTGTGTCTTGTGTAGCTTTAAAATTGCATAGGCAAGTTTTAGATTCTACTTTTCCTCTCTTAAATAAATAGCTCTTTAGGTAGCTATAACTTAGTTTTAATTAAAAGAAAGAGCTAGATATATCTTGCCTAGTAGAAGGGATAAGTATCTGTTTTCTTATTCTCTATTTAAAGGTTGCTAAGTAGGTGCTTAGGTTCTTGCTAGTAGCTTTCTTCTTGTATTTTTTTAGGAGGCTTAACTAGTTAACATTTACTTATTATTCATTTTAAGAACTAACAACTGCTAGGCTTGTTTTGTTTATTAAATGGTTTATTTCTGTAGCCTCTTTTGCTAAAGAGTCTACTTAATTGTTTCCTAGTATATTTTGATGTCCTAGGACCTTGTCAGAAATAATAGATTGTTAAGACTAATAGGATAATGATAATATAATTGATAATAATTGTATTGTATTGATAGTTAAGTTGTTTGTGTTCTGTTGATCGATTGTACCGATCTCAGGTACTCCTTTTATCTAGGTGACCCTTGGCAGCGCTAGCGCGTTTAGCGTCCTTTAGCGCCACCCTGATCACCCTTGCAGGATCCTTCCTAACTAACCTTGCTAACCTCCTAATTAGCTGCGCAAATCTCTTGAATCTAATACACCCCCTTAGCTTAAACGTAAGAATTAAGCTAACGACCTCTTGCGCGCTATTGTATTAAAAGTCTAAAGCGTTAAGATGATTAGTTATTAATACTAGATTAGCCTCTAGCCGCGGTTAGTTCTCTAGGTTGATTAATCCTATCTGTTGTAGGAATTGTAGCCATTAATTAGCTAGTAAAGGTCTAGTAAGTCTGTTAGCAAGCATCTTGCTTAACTCTACGTAAGTTACTTTAATTAACTTGCTTTAACTCTCTTGTCTAAGCTAGTAATTTCAGATATCTACATGTTGTAGTTTCGTAGTTAACTAAAAGATCTTTTTTAAGATTAAGCAGATTGTCTGCAGGTTGTTACACTGTATAGTAATTATTAGGTTTACTATCTAAACTTATAGCTTAGTAAGCAGCATCTCAATAAATATAGCTTCTTTTGCAACTTATAAGAGTGCAAGTAGTTTAGTTTTAGTTATTAAAGTTGTAACTGTATCTTGTTTGTTTGCTTTTTAAGCTATTAAGTTGCTAAATAGTTTAATTACATATTTTTAGAAGCTTTAACTGTAAGGGTGCGTTGGGTTAACTAAAGATGCAAGAAAAACAGTAATAAATTAAATAAAGAACTACAAAGGCTATCTAGCAAGCTTATCTACTCCTCTGTAAGGTCTGTGCTTAGTACTAAGAAAGAGGCAAAAGTAGCTACGTAGCAGCTGCTGACGTAGCTTAGGAAAATAACGTAGAGCTAAGAGAAAAGTTTAGTAGGCTAAAAAAGCAGAAGGGCTGATAAACTAAGCTTACAGATGCTAGGTGTACACAGACACCTAGGATCTATAGAATAGCAAAACAAGGCTTTTTGTTAAGTACTAAAGACGTTAGGGCTTTAGCCCTTTATAGTACCCCTCTCCTTAATAAGAGTCCTAGAGTTTCTTAGTCCTATAGTGCTTCTGTATCTTCTAGGTTTAAAACTAGTTCCTAAGTTAGTTCTAGGTATCCTACTTATTTAACTAGGTATTCTTTTCTTCTTCTTATGCTTCTTTCCTGTAATAGGTACTCTACTAGGTACTCCTCTTTGCTATCTACTTTAATTAGTAAGAGTTTGCTGTTATCTTATAGTTAGCTTAGTAAAGGATCGAAAGAAGCTAGCTAAAGGTTGTTAATATTAAATACTAAATGTATTTTTCTAAAAGTATTTAGCTTTACAGTATTTAGTTTAACAGTTTTAAGTATTATTACATTAAATTCTTCTAATTAAGTTTTTAGCTTAGTCTCTTTGTTTTATAGTAGTCTTCTAGCTTTAGCTAAACTTTATTACTTATTTCAAGCTAAAGTAATTGTTTTCTTTTTTTATTTACTTAACGTTCTTGTTCTTGTTAAGATTTTGCTATTATAGCTTAAGCTAACTTAATGCTTTGCTAGAGTTTATTAGCTATATTTTCTGCTTTCTAATAGTCTTCTTGTATTCTCTTTTCTTAAAGTTAATTCTAAGGTCTATACTTTACAGCTATTTAAAGAGCATCTACTTTGTATTTATGTTGTAGAAAGAAGAGCAATATTCTAGTAGATTATGCTTGCCTTGCTATAATTGCGATTTTTGCTATCCCTAGGTTGCTTTTCTAGTTTATTTAGTCTTAATTGCACAAAGCTTTTAAGCAGGCTTATATTATAGATTTATTTATTCTGTAAAGCTGTCAGTTTTAAGGTAATATTTAGAAGATAAACGTTATTTAATCTTTAGTAGCTTACAAAGCTTAGTCTAAAAGTAGCTTACAAACTAAACATCTTAATTAGACGTAATATAGTCTAGTAACTAGTAGTAGGCTACTACAGAGTTAATAAACGCTTTAGCAACGCTTTCTATAGTAATGTTTTTAAAACTTATTAAAACTACATCTTTGCTTAGCTTATTATTAACTACTATTAAGCTTGTGTAACTTTTGCTTTCTAGTAACTTTGTAACAAAGTTAATTAATATTTTCTTCTAAATATGCTTAGAAATAAGCAAAAGTTTTAATAATTTTTATAAGCTATCTCTTTATAGTTTTGTTCTTCTACACACTAAGCAGTTTCTAATGTATTACCTTACTGTTTAGCTAATAGAGGGCTAAAAGTATTCTCTTGCAACTGCTTAGTAAGTAAGGTTCCTTCCTAGGTACCTTAGGGCCTTGAAGCAGTAGATTTTATAGATAATTCTAGTGCGCAAAGGCTTGTTGTTTAGTACCTATTTTTAACCTTAGTATAGTTGGTTCCTAAAATTATCTAATTTGCATTTAGAAATAGAAAGCTTAAAGTTTAGCTTTGCTAGAAATTAGCGTTCTCCCTTGCTTACTGCTTTCTAGGCTAGCTAGTAAGTTTATTCTCTTTTTTAGCGTTGTTTTAAAGTTCTTTTAAGTCTAATTATTCTTAAAGTACTGTTGCTAGATAACTATTACAGTAAAAGGTTTTAAAAGTCTCTTTTTCTTCTTGTTTTTCTATTTCTAAAGTAGTTGCAGTAGATAGTTTAAAGACTTATAAAAACCTTCTAGAAATTTAAGCGTTTAAATTGTTTGCAGGCATATCTTGTTGTCTTTAAAATAAGGTTTTAGCCTTAGAGTTATTAACTCTAGGCCTATAGGCGATTTCTATGTTAGGATATTTACTAAGGAATTAGGTCTATCTTATCTGTTTTTTTACTAAGCTGCCTAGGCTTTCTAAAATACTCTATGTTTTTGTAGTCTGTTATAACTAAAAACTTTCTTAAAGAACGTAGCATAGCATTTTACTTAAATAAGCAGCAAATAACTGTAAGTAATTTCTTGTTATATATCTTATAGTTGCTTTAAGCGCTAGTTATCTTTTTTAAGTAGTATACTACTAGTTGTAATCTTCCTTAATTATTGTATGGCAAAAGGACTCCTGCTATAACATAGCTAGAAAAATTAGTCTTTAAGATTGTATCCTTGTTAGAATCCTATCAAGCTAGTATTAGTTTAGAAATAAATAGCTTTTTTAGCTTATTAAAAGCTTCTTGCTCTGCCTGTTCCTATTAAAAGGATACGTTTCTAGTAAGCCTTAAGAGCAGGGCAACTATATTAAAGTAGTTCTTAATAAAGCGTTAATAAAAATTTGTAACTTTAAAAAACTGCGTACTCCCTTAATGTTTGTAGGCACTTTTTATTCTTAAATAGCTTTTACTTTCTTAGGGTCTATCTAAAGTCCTTTTCTTACTTTAATAATAAATTCTAGGTACTTAGTACTCTACACGTCAAATTCGCATTTCTTAATATTAAGAGGTAACTAAGTCTTGCTTATTGCTTCTAGAACCTTGTTTATATTGCGTTAGTGTTCTTTAAGCATGCTATTTGTGTAAATTAATACATTATTCAAGTAAGCTAAGCTAAAATTGTTAATGTACTTGCGTAGTGTTTAGTTAATATATTATTAGAAGGTGCTAAAAGCGTTTGCTATACTAAAAAAAGTAACTAACTATTTATATAATCTAAATCTAGTGTAGAAAGCAATCTTCTACTTATCTCCTGCATTAATCCTAATCCTGTAGAAAGCTGCAGAGACGTTAATCTTTATAAATAATTTTGCTTTAGCAATATTATTAAGCATCTCTTAAATTAACAGCAAAAGATAACAGTCCTTTTTTGTAATAGCATTAAGAGCTTAGTAATTAACGCAGAACTATAATTCTCCTCTAAGTTTCTTAGTCAATAGAACTAGGGAAGAAGTTGCAGAACTACTAGCTCTAATCTATTTTTTATTTAATAAAGATATTAGCTCCTTGCGTAGAACTAAAGCTCAGTCTACTTATATTGTATAAAAGACTCTAAGGAAGTTCTTTTTTCTTATTCTTTTTATTCTTTTATAACTTAATTTAGTAATTAACTTTAGGTCTACGTAAGAGGAGTAGTGTAGAAGTAGTTTATAACTTAAAAATCTAGGCTATGTGTTAGTACGCCTTAGGAAATAATAACAAAACATATACTTTTTTTTAGAAGCTAAGGCTTTTTTAATATTCTTAAGAGAATCTATAAAAGTTTAAATTAACTTGTCTTTTTTTACTTATTTAACATAGGAGTAATAAGCTGTTACGTTTATTTGCTCTAACTCTTTGCTTTCTAAAACAGAGTAGTCTTTAGTGCTTAGTAGTTTAATTCTTTATTTAAAAGAGTAAATGTAGATTAACTTTTTAGAAGAAGCAATAGTAACCTCTCTTCTATTTATCTAAGGCTGTCTAAGTATTAAATTGTATCTAGGGTGTGTAAGAGCAACATAGCCCTAAATAGTATCTTTATATCTTTTAATGTTAATCTCTAACTTAGCAACCTTATTAATAGTTCTAAGTTTTTTTATAACTTCTTCTAATCTGCGCAGAGAAATAGAGATACACTGCAAACTAGCGTTCTTAATAAGTTAAGAGCTAATAAAAAAGTATATAAGGTTTTCTGTATCAATAAGAGTTAAAGCAAAGGTATAACAATTTACTAATATTTTAACAGTAAATCTATTGCTGCTTATATCTTTTTTAAAACTAGCTTATTCCTTTGCTAGGTTATTTTAGCTTACGTATAGCTCTTGCTAGTAACTTTAAGCAAGAGCTATTCTTTTTCTAAATTAAAATTCTAGTCTTCTAGAGTGTCTTTGCTACTTAAGCTTTTCTTGCTAAGCTTTTTTACTTTTGCTTTTAAGAACTTTAATACAGTAGTTCTTTTTTTCTCTTTCTTTTTTAGCGTTTTTTCTTTTGTACAATCTGCAGCTAAGTGTCCTTTTTGCTTGCAGGTAAAACAACGTCCTTCCCTTATTAGCCTGTTTAGTTCTAGATCGCTAAACCTGCGTGGCCTAGCTAATCTTCTAGTAAACTCTATCCCTTCTATATAATCTCCTGTAGGAGGAGGAGAAGGAGGAGACGTGCGTCTTGGCCTGTATTACTTAGGCTTTTCCTAGCCTTTAGAATATTGTTCTATTCAGTACAAGTAGTCTGCAATTTTAATAGACTTGTTCTGTAAATTATTCAAGTCTAAAAAGGTAATACCTATAAGCTTATCCTAAAGCTTATAAGTAAAGCTTTTTTAAAAAAGCATTATCTTTGTATTTTAATCTAAGTTACTGGTTAGCATAAGCAATTGTTCTAAAAAATTTATAATATAATTACAGATAGATTTATTGCCTTAGGACATAGATCAGAGCTTGTTTTAAGCTCTTTCAGCGCTGTGTAGATCTCCAAACATCTAGTTAAAACAGTTTAATAAGTATTTAAAATTCTAGGCGTTTAACAATTCTATTTAGTTAAGTTAGAGCAGCGTTAAAGTAGCTGCAGAACTTGTAAGCCTGCTAAAGGCGTAGTTGCAGGTTCTTCTTTCTGTGTTAAAATCTTCTTAGTTGTTTTCTACTTTAGTAGTAAGCTGCTTCTTAAAGATTTAATACATCTTTTTAGTTTTATTAAAAGCGTCTAAATTAAGTTGTTTAAAACGCTTAAGTTGTGCTAGCTGCTAAACTAGTTTCAATGCAGCAAGTAAGGTTAGTAGCTAAGTAAGTAGCTGTTTGTGTTCTAGTTTAGTTTCTTTAAAGGCTAAGTTAATAGCCTCCTAAATAAAAAAAGCTTCTTGTATTATAATTAAAGTTGCTATCATATCTAGTTCGTTCGCTCTGCAGAGGCTTTCTAGAGTGTTCTCTATTTTAGCTCTGCTAATACTATCTTAGTGTAGTCTTGCTATCTAGACAGCAAAGCTTTTAAATGTAATCTTTACCCTTGCTATTATTATGTAAAAGTACTAAATAAATAGTACCTATATTGTTTAACAGCGGGAATTAGTTTCTAGGTCTACTAGCAATATAGTAGGCTTATCTAACAGTTTGTATTACAAAACGTTCTAAGTAAGGTCTTGTATAGCTAGGTATCTCTTAGCACTTCTTATGCTTTTTCTACTGTTAATCCTTAGTAGATTTAAAACAGCATTAACTAGGATTAGCAATCTGATTAATTAAAGTCTTGTTTAAATGTATCTCTAGGTAGCTTCTGTGCGTAGATATAGCTCTAGGTGGCTTCCGATTTGATGTAGCAGCGCTATAGAAGGATTTAATTAAATTGTAAAGGTGCGTTAGGTTAACTAAAAATGCAAGAAAAACAGTATTAAATTAAATTAAAAACTATAAAGGCTATCTAGCAAGCTTATTTACTCCTCTGTAAGGTTTGTGCTTAGTACTAAAAAAGAGGCAAAAGTAGCTACGTAGCAGCTGCTAACGTGGCTTAGGAAAATAACGCAGAGCTAAGAGAAAAGTTTAGTAGGCTAGAAAAGCAGAAGGGCCGATACACTAAGCTTACAGATGCCGGGTGCGCACAGACACCCGGGATCTGTGGGATAGCAAAACGAGGCTTTTTGTCGAGTACTAAAGACGTTAGGGCTTCAGCCCTTTACATTAACAATTAAGTGTATTATTAGCAAATAAGGCATTACTTATAATAACTAAGTAATTGTGTCTACTAAATTGCAGTACGAGCGTCTAGGTACAGTTAAAGTATAAGAGTACGCAATAAGCTACTAACAAATAATTAGGTCTAGGGTTTATAAAGAATTATGCCAGATATAATACTGCAAAGGCTATGTTAGATCTTGTGTTAACTACTGCAAAAAAGAGTAATTTAATCTTTTGTTAGTAGAAGTTAATTTCGCTAGGAGTCGCGTAGCTATCTTAAGGCAGCAGCTTAGCTTTAATTATTAGGGTATAACTCTTGATCAAGTAGTTACTTACTAATTAAGTAGTTTTCTTAATATATGCTAATTAAAAGATCTAGATCTTGTGCTATATTTAATCTTTAATTAACTCTATGCCCAAAAACTAATACAGATTGTCTTTTCTAGTTATACAGTACTTCTTTCTTATATTCTTAACAGCTGCTTGCGCGTCTAATTTATAGTTATTACTGTATATTACAATAATATTGTTAACGTAGAAGAATATAAAAATTTCTTAACAAACTATAAAACATAGCTTAGGTAAGACAGCAGTAGATTTACATCTTTAGAAATAGGTATTAAAGTCCTGTTACTAAAGCAGTAAGTCCTGTTACTAAAGCAGTAAGTCCTGTTACTAAAGCAGTAGCAATATCTAGAAGCTGTATAGGGATTTGTTAAGCTTTAAGATTATTCCCTTCTTTGCATATTTACGCAGCATTTTTATATATATAACTTAATTAATCTGTGCGTGTGCAAAGGCGTTAGTAACATTATACTGCTTAATCTTAAGGTTAAATTAGGCAGCAATTGCAAGCGCTATTTAAAAAAATTAACCTGCTAACGTAGCAACATATATATCTTAAGTAGTAACATTACACTGTTAATTACTCTGTACAACTAAGCGCACTTTGCACTTAACAAACTAATAATTTTTGTTAATTTTATAAGTATATACTTACATAAACTTAAGTATTTAAGTGTTTTTTTATTGTAGTTTAACGTCCTTTCTCAGCCTAAGGGGCTATATAAGACGTGCAGGCTGAGGCCTACAGGTATCTATGTGGTTTTTATCTTATAAGTAATTTACAAGGGGTGGTTTATCTGAATAAAGGTGAGGCTCTTAGCCTATTGTGTAGATGTGGTGGAGGGGGGAGGAGGGGGAGGAGGAGAGGGGGGTGCTTAGAGCTAGGTCGCCTGGACAGGCGATTGCATCTAGTTATTTGAATTTCCTTTGTACCAGGCCTGTATACCAACCCTAGTTTCCTAAATAAAGGCTATAGTAGCCTTAATACCTGCTTCTGTTTAGAAAAGATACTGTAGAGAGATTGGCTCTGCACAGGAGTTCTAAAGTATAGCTCTACTATCCTTGTATAGTTAGCATTTAAGGATTATATAAGCTGTGTCTTGTGTACCTCTAAAATTGTATAGGCAAGTTTTAGATTCTACTTTCCCTCTTTTAAATAGATAGCTCTTCAGGTAGCTATAACCTAGTTTTAATTAAAAGAAAGAGCTAGATATATCTTGCCTAGTAGGGGGGATAAGTATCTGTTTTCTTGTTTTCTTGTTTTCTATTCAAATGTTGCTAAGTAGGTGCTTAGGTTCTTGCTAGTAGCTTCTTTCTTGTATTTCTTTAGGAGGCTTAACTATTTAATATTTGCTTGTTGTTTAATTTAAGAATTAACAACTGCTAGGCTTGTCTTATTTATTAAAAGGTTTATTTTTGTAGCCTCTTTTGCTAGAGAGTCTGCTTAATTGTTTACTTGTATATCTTAGTGTCCTAAGACCTATTGTAGTCTTGGAGTAATGCCTTTTTCTTTTAGTTAAGTTGCTGCCCTAATGCACCTAATTTGCTGCTCTTAGCTAAAGTTGTTTAAGGTGTTTTTTAATTAAAATAATGCAGTCTAATTGTCTGCGTAGATATTAAAATGTTAGCAGTTGTTTAATAGGCTAACTGCTTTTACCTTCTAGTTTACTGTTGTAAACTAGCTAGTTGTTTCCTATATTTGCTTGCATTTCTTTAATAAGAGTAGCTCCTTTATAAAAGGCAACGCCTATGCTAATTCCTTTGCTGTCCTTTATAGCTAAGGCATCTAAGTATATTAATAAGAGGTTGTTGTTTACTAGTTTTTCTTATAGTTTTTAGCTTTAATGTCTTTTAGCTTATTTAATATATAGACCTTGTAAGGAGTTCTAGCGTTTTATAAAGTAAAGGCGTAGTGTTGTATTTTCTCTGTATTATCTAAGAGGGCTAAGATAATAGATTCTTAAATTTAATTAAGTTGCTCTCTTCTATTGTTGTTGATAGCAGCTTTTAGAGGGTGATTTAGATCTAGTAAAGTAGATCTAAAGGCATATCTTCTTATAGTGTTGTCTAGCCTAACTCTAAGTAGAAATAGAGCAGCTTCTACCTCACTAAGTATTAAAAAGGAAGATTTAAAAGTTCTTGAATTTTTTTTACAGGCCTAGTTTTGTAGTTTTTGCTTACTGTTAAAGACGTGTTGTTAGCTTTTCTAAAATAGCTAACATCTGTAATTAGCTACACTAGTAATGCACGCTAGGTATAGTTGTCTTATTGCCTTTAGCAAGAGGCCTTTATTAATGTTAGCTAGCTTACTTAGGCGGAAAAAGGCTTAGTTTGCTTGTTGTATTCTTATGTAGCAGTAGTCTCTTAATTTAAGAGTGTTGTTAAAGAAGATGCCTAGCTATCTAACTAGTCTTTTTAGCTAGAAGGTCTCTTAGGTATGTAGCGTAAGAAATCTGTTTGTATCTTTTCTAGATCTTGTCTAATTTGCTAATTCTGTTTTTAAGCTATTAAACTTAATAGCTAACTCTTTTGCTTAGTTAAAGAGATTTGCTAACTCCTTTTTAAGTAGTTTGATATTTTTCCTAATAAATTTATTAATACTAAGATTTGAACGTTGTCTATATAGAATAAGAAGTATATATTGTCGTTTGTTGTAATTAATTAGAATAGCGGTTTCGTGTAGATTAGAAATAGGATAGGAGAGGCTAGGCTCCCTTGAGGTGTACCAGTATTAACCTTCTGTAGTTTCTCTGTTTGCCCATCAAAGGATAACTCTAAGAGCCTCTCTGTAAGGAAAGAGTTTGTCCACGATAAAAGGCAGACAGGTAGCTGTTAGTTGCTCATATTTTCTAGAAGCTTGTTCTTAGATAGATAGTCGAAAGCGCCTCTAATGTCTAAGAAGGCACTGCGCCACCCTTGTAGGTACGAGTAGCTAGGAAATTCGATGTACCTCCTTGTCTGCCGTCTCCTTTTCGCCGGTCGTCTACGATCTGCAGCCTACTTGCTCTATGTTCGAGCTAGAGCCGTTCTCTAATCACGAATTCGGATCTACCTTTGCCTGATACCTAATCTCTTCCTTCCGCTCCTTCGCGCTAACTCGTTTCTCCCTTTCTGCTCTTCTGAAATCCATCTCTCAGAACAAGTGAATCACTGAGACATTTTTGCAGCAACTGCACGTAGCCATCATGAGTCCGATGAGACGAACTGGTACCGACGCTAAGCCTATGGTAGAGTGACATGGCGACACGCAAGGAGAGGCTCTGCACTGGCCGCAGATACATCTATAATGCCTGGAAGGCGTCCAGTGCCACTGTCGCCTTTCGGATACGGCTCACGAGATTTCCGTAACATCGAGAACATCTGTCATGGGCCCACATGCGGACCGCCCCTTTGGGAAACGGCATACACCGTTGCGGCGAAGAACCCACCTCGCCATAGTTTATTGGCGAAAGAAACTGAACAGGAGGCCTCCCGCGGGAAAAAGCCCACAGCACTTCCACTGAGAGGGAGACATTCCCCGCAAAGACGAAAAATAAAACGCATCCTTCATTGTTCGCAGTGCAATACTCCGTTTGCAGTGAGTCCACTCCATACTTGAACCGTGCAGGCTTCGAGATGGCTAGCTCTTTATGCCTACTTTACAACTCCTTCGTCCGCTCTGATGTGTAACTACCACATATCGGAGCCGGACAAGTTTCAAATGTACAGGGATCGAATGTATCCACCTTGTTTAGGCCGTGATCCGGGTCCGTCGCTCCAGCCCTCGGTCTCAGGATTTGGATTCGTCCTTGCCGGCACTTTCGTGGTCGCTAATCTTGACTTCAAGGTTAGGGCCCAAAGTATATATACTATGTAGCATTCTCAACGTTGGGCTCCTACTAGAAAACTTCCCGCATATCATCTTTACAACACAACTCAGTGCAATGTCGAACAAACCTTTCAAAGTCATCGTGGTTGGCGGTGGGCCGGCTGGACTGACCGCTGCTCATGCGCTGCACTTGGCCAACATTGACTTTGTTGTTCTGGAACGGAATGATGATGTCGCCGTCGATGTTGGCGCTAGTCTTGTACTTGGACCCGAAAGCTTGCGATTTATGCAACAGCTTGGCCTGCTCGACAAGTTGCTTTCGATTGGGCAGAAGATGCTTAACAACAAATCGTTCACGAAGGAAGGCAAGAAACTCGCAGACGGCACAATGTTCAAGCTGGGGAAGGAAAAGTAAGTCGACCTCCATGTCTGCCTAATCAACTGGCGCAAACTTCTTTGGATCCTAGCTGACTTTAGCATTTAGCTTTGGCCTTGAGCTTCATGCGTTTCATCGAGCCGATCTTGTTCGAACTTTGCTAGATGGTTTGCCAAAGGGCGCACGAGAGAAATATTTGCTCAGTCACAAAGTCGTCGACATTGAAACGAGCGAAACTGGCGTCATCGTCACTTGCGCAAATGGAAAGATTTACACTGGATCTATGGTGCTTGGAGCCGACGGCGTGCACAGTCAAACGCGTAAGATAATGCACAAACTCTCAGCCGAGAGCAGATTCTCAGCTAGCCGCAATCCCGAACCTCCCTTCTCAGCCCAATATCGATGCCTGTGGTCGAACTGCCCGCTACCATGCGAGGCTGGGCAGGTGGGCGAGACACAGGGCAAAGACCGCTCTGTCATGTGGCTTGCAGGACGTGACCGTGCTTGGATCTTCTTGTACGAGAAGCTGCCAGAACCAACAAACGAGCCCAAGCGATACACAAAGGCAGAGATGGACGATTTTGCAGCTAGCTTCGCAGAGTGGCCTGTTAACGAAGAACTGAAGATCAAGGACGTCTACAATAGTTCAACGGCAGGCATGTCGAACTTGGAAGAAGGCATACTCGAGCATTGGAGCCTGGGACGGATCGTGCTAACCGGCGATGCATGTCACAAATTCACACCCAATGCAGGTCTCGGCTACACAAATGGTATCCAGGACATAATC